>OV050030.1:178495314-179095314 GCA_920105625.2 Clusia tigrina | reverse complement strand
CACCGAAAAAGGAGAGATCAAAATCAGCATCGGCTGGATTTACGGAGACAGTATTGACATTGCCTCCTGAAGTTCGCTGGCCGGAATATTTAACACCAGAAGGGATAAGCCGCATGGAAAAGCCAAGATTAGTTTTAAGTGAAGAAAGGCAAGCGAAATTTTTGATTGGCGCATCTGAAATCGGTGTCGAGCCATTTTCCCCGGGAAGTCCGATAAATAATAAAAATCCGGGATATCCGCCAAACGAGCCAGAAGCACTAACAGTGCAGCAAAGTCTCGATACAGTGGACCTTATTTCGCCTGTCGAGCAAACGGTCGAATATTAATCTGTTTGAGTCCGTCACTGGTCAAGTACATCTCAGATCAGGGAGGAGTGAATTTGGACAGCACCTAAAGAGATTTTTTTTTTTTTTTTTTTTTAATATCCAAATATTTTATTGCAATCTGTTACATTCAATCACATTCAGCAATATTTAATAACTTAAGACTAATTTTTGTATTTACTGTCTTTTATGGACTACACCCAGTGGTGCAGCCATTGCCTATTAGCACAGGAGATCTGTTGTGGATTTTCTCTTCAGTCGGATGAAAGTGAAGGGGTTGGAAGTGAGCTCCGATATCAGTGGATTTGGGTGGACTAGGAGTCTCAGATTGTGCGAAGTAGAGAGCTTTTTTATTTCTTGAGCGACTGTAATAACTTTGAGGTTACGATGGATT
Organism: Clusia tigrina; assembly: GCA_920105625.2. Lineage (NCBI taxonomy): Eukaryota > Metazoa > Arthropoda > Insecta > Diptera > Clusiidae > Clusia > Clusia tigrina. Next base: position 179,094,597 of record OV050030.1, on the reverse strand, counting down.
TGGTTGTTTGTGACATAATAGGGCGCGTTTACAATCATTCTTAGGGGCTTTGATTGGAATCTTTGAAGTATTTCAACATTGGAAGTTGCCGCAGTGCCCCACAGCTGAATGTCCAAACTGGTTTTAAAATTGCTGAGTACAAGAGCAATTTGCTATCGATTGAGACTTTGGAGTTTCGATTCAAGAGCCAGTGTAGATTTCTGAGCTTTATACCGAGTGATTTTCGTTTTGTAAATATATGTGTTTTCCAAGTTAATCTTCTGTCGAGGTGCATCCCAAGGTATCTAGCCTCATTACATTGGGGTATATTTATGCCGTTGAGTTTAACGGGTGGGCAGGTGTTTCGTTTGAGAGTGAATGTAACCTGGACTGATTTTGTTTCGTTCAACTTGATTTTCCATTTTTTTAGCCAGTCAGTAATTTTGTTTAGCCCACTCTGGATTTTAGAGGAAGCTAAGTGTGGGAGAGTGTCAACAGCTAAGACAGCAGTGTCATCTGCAAAGGTACCTATGGTGACTCCTTCAGCTGATGGTAAGTCGTACGTGTGAAGTAGATAAAGTATTGGGCCCATGACACTTCCTTGGGGTACGCCTGCTGAGCTTTCATGGAGCTCAGATTGTTCCTCACCTTGCTTTACGAAAAAATATCTATTTGTAAGATAGGACTTGATTAACACATAGTAGTTAATGGGGAGTGTAGTTTTTATTTTGTAAAGCAAGCCATCGTGCCAAACGCGATCAAATGCTTGCGAGATGTCAAGAAACGCTGCTGTACAATATTTTTTATGTTCGACTGCAGTGTGTATATACTCAACAATCCTATGAACCTGTTCGATTGTGCTGTGTTTTTTCCTGAATCCAAATTGATGATTTGGAATTAGCTTTCGCTCTTCTATTTTTGGGAGTAGTCTTTTCAGGAAAAGGGCTTCCATGAGTTTAGAAGCAATCGGTAACAAGCTAATTGGGCGATACGATTCAACTTTATCAGCGCTTTTTCCGGGTTTGAGAATCATTTTTAATTGTGACACTTTCCATTGGGGAGGTATAAAGCCAGATGTTAGTACCGCGTTAAATAAGTAGGTAAGATATGTCACTCCTTCTTCTGGAAGTTGTTTTACTATTTTTCCAGTGATAAGGTCGTACCCAGGGGCTTTCTTAATATTTAGCTTATCAATAGCTGCTTTCACTTCAGATTTGGAAAATTTACGTATGGGTAGGTCCATCTGATGGGTATTACTCAGAACACTTTTCACTTCTTCTGTTACACATGCTGGGGGCTCGATTTCCTGTGGAGTAAATACTTTTTTTAAGTGTCGGGCAAATGTGACTGCTCTTTCATGATCACTTTTAGCCCATTCGTTATTTTCCATTCGTAAAGCGGATTGGAACATTGTGGGTCTCTTTAGATTCCTAGTTGCTTTCCAGAGAGAGTATTCTGTAGCAGCTGTTGCATCGAGATTACTGAGGTAATGATGGAGTTGGGTGTTTCGTTCGTTATTAAGGATCTCTTTAAGTTCTTTTGTAAGCGCATTTAATTTTTTCTTGTCCTCAGGATGTCTAGTTTGTTGCCACTTTTTTCTTGCATATCGCTTTTCTCTCAGTTTTTCTTTTATAGGTTTGGAGATGTTCGTTGATTTTCGCTCATTTAGTGTGGGGGTGGAGTCCCACGCAGCTTGTTGCAGGCAGTTGTTGAAGTGTTCAACAGCCGCAATGATGTCTTCTTCAGATTTCAGGGATAGTTTTAAATCAATTGTGGAATATACCATATATCGGAAGCGATTCCAATCAGTTTTGTGATTATGTACATTGACTCGGAAGAAGGGAAAGATTGTTGTTAAGCTCGACGAGAACTGGAGAGTGGTCAGAAGACAGCTCAAAACTTGGGCTACATTTAAGATCACTAAGCATGATACCTTTCGTCACACAGAAGTCAATCATGTCGGGAATTTTTCTTACATCTGTTGGCCAGTATGTTGGTATACCTGAAGAGACAGGGAGTAAATTTAATTTTCCAATGGCCGCATAAAGCTGTCGAACTTTTGGTGTAGTGAGACGGGAACCCCAGTATGTGTGCTTTGCGTTATAGTCTCCTCCAGCTAGGAATCTATTGCGAAGGGTCTTAAAGAATTTCTCATACTCCTCCATTTTTATTGTGTGTTTAGGTGTGCTGTAGACAGCGGAAATTGTAATTGGCCCTTTCCAGTCATCAACAATTATATTCGTGGCTTGTATAGCTTCTGTGCGATAAGATGTGCTCTCACAGTGTTTTATGTTATTGCGTATTAATATTGCTGAACCTGCATGAGCCTTATTATCTGGGTGCAGGGTGTGATAAAACTTAAAGTTCGGAATCTGAAAATGGCTTTTGTTGGTGAAATGGGTTTCAGATATTAGGAGTATATCTACTTCGTATGTTTTAAGGAATTTTTTAATTTCTAAAAAATGTTTTGACAGCCCATTAGCGTTCCATAAAATGATTTTTATGGGATTGAGGATGAGCAATTCTTAGTCGTGAGGGTCACTAATAAGTTCATCATTGTTGTGATTTGTTGCATGACTTGCCGGAGTAGCATTATCATTTCTCGCATTTCGTTCGGAGCTTGGGTTTCTGCAGGAACAGTATTAATTGGTAGGGCCGTTGTGTTTTCATTAGTTGCTTGTGTTGCGTGTTTCAGTGCCTGAGCGTATGAAAGTACATTTTGAGTTTGTTTAGATGTACTGGGATTTACCAGAACTTCCTGTGTTGAGTAGTATTCATGGGTAAATTGTCGTTTTTCCTTAATTGTGGGTATTTCATTTTCTGAAGATTTTTATAGACTACACAACCTTTGTAATTTGCTGGGTGATTACCTTCACACAAGGCGCATTTGACTTCATCTGATCTGCTTTTACGTACGCAATCTGAAGACGTGTGGCTTCCGGCGCATTTAATGCACATTGGTTTCCTGCGACAGTACGTTTTTGTATGCCTATACTGCTGACAGTTAGCGCATTGGGGAATATCGCGAGTCGGTCGGGGGGGGGGGCTCAAAAACAATTTTTGTATGAAGCAGGTATTTGACTTCATAAATTTCTTTATTGTTTGAGTTTGTTTGAAGTTCAATGATAAACATTGGCAGAGGCTTTTTTGTGTTTCTTCGCTTTATGTTCCAAATATTTGTGACAGAGTGACCGAGGTTTTGCAGGGCTTGGGTTATTTCATCTGTGCCTATAGATGGGTGCATATTTTTCAGTACTACTTTGAAGCCTCTTTCTTGTTGTGGCTTATAGGTGAAAAATTCGGTGTTTTTTAGCTCAAGCTGGTTGACTATTGTCTTGTAGGCTTCTGGAGAAAATGCCTGGATTTTAACTTGCTCATTGTTTATGAGCTTTAATTCGTATGAATTTGGAGCAGCTTCAGACAATAGTTTCATTAGAGGAGCTATATTGGTAACTCTGTCAACAAATATTGGTGGGGGCTTAGAGACTTTTTCTTTATGTTCTGTGTTTTTTTGGTCACATTCTTCAACTTCTTCTAGGGACGAAAATCGATTTTCGGTTCCTTTCGGATCTCCTAGCCAGTATTTTTCAAGTTTCGCTTGTTTTTGAGTGGTCTTTGTCTTACCTGGACTCTCTCTCTGCCTTTTCTTGTTTAGAACCGTTTTCCAAATGAATGGGGCAGCGCGCGAACAACGCCAAAAGGTCATATCCTCATGGACGCGTTCACGGCACTTGACGTAGTTCTCATGAACACGGGAGAGGCGACATTCGCCAGAGGAGGAGCCAGCTCCGTGATCGACCTTAGGTTCCTGAGCAGCAGACTGGTGAGAGGAGCTAAGTGGATTGTGAGTCCCATATATACTCACAGCGGTCACAATGCCATTACGATCGATCTAAAGTTACCGGGGAGAAGGCCAAAGATAGGTCCTAGATTAAGAGGCTGGAGGGTGGATAAACCCGATGACGGCGCCATTAAAGTCATGTTGGAGGACATGAAGTTGGAAGGTGGTTCGGATGAAATGGCAAGTCAGCTAGCAAGCCAGCTAGAGAGTGCATGCGACGCGGCGATGCCCAGAAGGGCCTATGGCGGATGTCATAAATCCGTATATTGGTGGACAGATGAGATCGCTGGCCTGCGTAAGGAATCTCATGCCGCAAGACGAAGACACCAGCGGGCAATAGGCAAGCCAGAGTGTCTGCAGCTATGCCAGGTACACAAGGAGGCCAAGAGGAGGCTAAAAAAGGCCATAAAGTCAAGCAAGCGCAGGAGTGTCATCGAACTATGTGCACAGGTTGAAGAAATCCCATGGGGCACAGCATATAAGCTTGTGATGAAAAAGTTCCCTTGCCATAGGCAACCAGCCCCAAGCTGCCCCGACTTGCTCAGACGTATTGTGGGAGAGCTCTTTCCACCACAGGACTACGTGCCTGGCCAATTCCCCTCGAGTTGCACGAAGAATTACCCAGTGAGACCACTGACGAGGGAATGCGGGCTTTTGGAGGATTTGGGGACCAGAAGGCACCTGCTCCGGAAGGAATACCCAACCAAGTGCTCAAAACGGCAGCTGCACTACACCCAGGGGCACTGAGGTCTCTTTACGAGGCCTGTTTTAGACAAGGTGTCTTCCCAAAACGGTGGAAAAGGCAGCGGCTGGTCTTGATGCCAAAAGCTGATAAGCCAGCGGTAGACCCATCAGCCTATAGTCCCCTGTGCATGGTAGATACGGCAGGGAAGGTCCTGGAGCGGATTATTTGCAACCGGATTGACGAGGCTCTAGTGGAGGCTGGAGGACTGGCGCGACGTCAATATGGATTCCGGAAAACAAGATCGGGAGTGGACGCCATTGACGACGTCATCCAAATGGCGAAGGGGGCGATACAAGGACGAAGATGGAAGGGGGGCTCCAAGTGGTATTGCCTTGTGGTCACCCTTGATGTCAAGAATGCCTTTAACTCGGCGAGCTGGGCGCGCATAACGAGTTCGCTTGCAGAGTTTGGGGTGCCCGTCTACGTAAGACGGATAATTGCCGGCTACTTTAATGGCAGGATGCTGCTATACGAGTCCGAGCGAGGTATGGAAACGCATAAGGCTGCCGGAAGGGTTCCCCAGGGGCTGTACTGGGTCTACTACTCTGGAATGGCATTCTCCGCATACAGAGGACGCTGAGCATGTCCTTTTAGCATGCCCGCGGTACAGCGGTGCCAGAGTGGTGCTTCAGAGAGTTTATGGAGAGCCCTTGGCACCTGACAATATCGTGCACCATATGCTCGATTGCCCCAAGAAATGGGAAGCGGTCTGTGACGCTTCGGCAGAAATAATGCGAGACCTCCGCCACTTGGAGTGGCGACGACGTTCAGGGAATCCATACGAGGGGTCCTTTGACCATTCCCCTCCCCGAATGAAGTATTGCTTAGCGGTTATGTGCCGTCGGGGAGGCGTCCATGGGTGTGGTTTTAGTTGGTGATAGCCCCACATTACTGGCGCGTCGTCCAGCGTCTGGTTGCAGATTTCCACCTCCAATACACAAAAAAATAAAACATAAAACAAATATACATATACATATATATACACATATACATATGCGCCTACATATACATATACAGATACATATTCTGATGCATATACATTTACATATAAATATACATATTCATACACATATTCAAATACGTATACATATACATATACATATACATATACAATACATATACATACGCATATACATGTACAATACATGGAGATATGAGTATAATATATATATATATATATATATATATATATATATATATATATATATACATATATATATATATATATATATATATATATATATATATATATATATATATATATATATATATATATATATATATATATATATATATATATATATATATATATATATATATATATATATATATATATATATATTATGTGATCAAAAAATAAAGTATTTATTTATTCATCAACCCCCCTAATTCCCCTCAGATGTAATACACTAATGCCAGCATTTTTTCCAAGCCTCGAAACACTTCTGAAACGCTTTTTTGGTATCGCCTACAGCTCCTGTTTCGATTTTTCTTTTATCTCCTCAATCGTAGCAAAACGCATTCCATTCATCGGTGTCTTCAGTTTTGGAAAGAGGAAAAAGTCAGCGGGGGCCAAGTCCGGTGAATACGGTGGTTGAGACATGATATCGGTTTTGTTTTTGGCCAAAAACAGCTCCTGAGCGATGTCCATGTGACGTTGTTTTTGCTCAAAATTTAGCAATTTTGGAACAATCTTCGCTGCCGCACGTTTCATGCCTAAAACATCCGTAAAAATTGCTTGGCATGAGCCGAATGATATGCCAACATCATCAGCAACCTCTCTGATAGTGATTCGACGATTATCCAAAATCATTTTCTTCACTGCGTCAATGTTTTCATCGGTTGTTGACGTGCTCGGGCGACCAGGACGAGCATCGTCATTGACATCTTCTCGCCCTTCCTTAAACCGGTTATACCACAATTGAACTTGTGTTCTGCTCATAGTAGACTCGCCAAAGGCCACAGTCAACATTTCAAATGTCCTTGCGCATTTAATTTCATTTTTTACACAAAACTTAATACAGTTTCTTTGGTCCATTTTTTCGAATAGTACAAAATCGAAGAGCACACCAAAACACGACTAACCTTTTTATCTGTCAAAAACAAACTGACAATCCAAAATGGTTGGTATTGCCAACATGTGTACCAACATAACAGAAAAAAAAATGCGAACATCGACCATACGTAACTCACGAAAAGATGAAAATAACGGTTATCTTTTGATCACACCTCGTATACGAAGGCGGATTGATATTGAAGCTACCTAAGTAGGAAAAAAACATTTTTTTTTTCAAAAACCATTTATTACTCAACATAGTCTCCTTTTACTTCGACACACTTAGTAAGACGATATTCCAACTTTTTTATACCATCTGAATAATACGATTTCGGGAACCCCTCAAAATACGCGTTAGTTTCGGTAATCACTTCTTCGTTTGAGATGAATCTTTTTCATGCGAGCCATTTTTCAAGTTTGGAAACAGAAAAAAGTCACTAGGAGCTAAGTCTGGACTATAAGGTGGATGATTAACCAATTCGAAGTGCATTTCACGTAATTTTAGCATCGTATCTAATGCTGTGTGAACCGGTGCGTTGTCTTCAAGAAAGAGCATTTTTTCTTCTTTAAATGTGGTCGTTTTTCCTTGATTGCATCAATCAATTGATCCAATAATGCACGATAATACTTTCCTGTGATTGTGGATCCTTTTTCAAGATAATCGATGAGCAATATTCCGTGTGAATCGCAAAATACAGTGGCCATAACCTTGCCAGCCGATTTCACTGCCTTCGCCTTCTTCGGAGCACTTCCACCAGCTTCCACCCATTGTTTCGATTGATTTTTGGTTTCAGGTGTGTAGTGGTGGACCCACGTTTCATCAACAGTTATTAATCGACGCCAAAAATCAACAGGATTACGCTTTATCATGTCCAAACACCGCTGTGAAGTGGTCTGTCGAACTCGTTTTTGTGTGACACTGAGCAAACGCGGCGCCCATCTTGCCGTTAGCTTTTTTATATGCAAATGTTTATTCAAAATGTTGGACACAAAGTCATATGATATGTTTACCATTTAACAATCTCACGCAACTTGACTCGGCGATCATTCATAACGATATCGAGGATTTTCTTGATATTTTCTTCAGTAACCACCTCTTTTGGCCTTCCTGTTGATGGTATTGTTGCAGTGCTTGTTCGGCCGCGTTTAAATTCAGCAATCCAATATTTTACCATGTAATCTGACGGAGCAGACTCACCGTAATGTTTATCGAGCTTTTATTTTGTCTCTTACGCTGTTTTCCCTTTCAAATAATAGTGTTTAATCAATGCACGAAATTCGCTTTTTTCCATTTTTCAAGAAACACAAAAGTTGCTTACTTCAAACGACTACAACAAATAAACTAATCGATGAATTTGGGTGAAATTTTAACAGCTGACATTTGACAGATCGCAATTTCTAAAAAAAAGTTTTTGTGTTTGTGCTGCCATTTAGCGCTAGGTAGCTTCAATATCAATCCGCCCTCGTATATATATATTTATATATATATATATATATATATATATATATATATATATATATATATATATATATATATATATATATATATATATATATATATATATATATATATATATATATATATATATGTGTGTGTGTATGTGTGTGTGTGTGTATATGTAAAAATATATAAATGTATATGTATGTACATATATATATATATATATAGGTATGAATGTACATATATATACGAGTATATATATATATATGTACGAAAAGTAATTTTCGTAGGCACAACAATATCGTCATAAGCTACATAACAGGACGCGCCAAGTCAATTACCTTTGGTAGCAGTAGGTGAAACACCAGTATGATGGCGAGGCAGCAAAAATAATCATGGATATTGACAACAAATATAACTCGAGTTCTTGTTATTGTAATTAATTGTAGTTAGAATTGTATTTAATGTCATAACTGGCAAATAAAATCGTGAATTATAACCAAGCTTACAACAAGTGAAGTTTATTTCATCCCTCAGCAAGTTCTTCAAGTTCAAGTGCTTGAAACAACTATTTCAATTTCCTACTTCCTATCCTGCTTAAAGTGCCTGTATAGAAATCAAAGTTAGGTAGAAAACATTGGTGACCCCGACGTGATTCTAACACGTAACATTTGCAGTATCCTGGTGCATGTACCAGTGTTAGGTTTAGCTAACCGACAAAGTCCAAATTGTATTATTGTAAATCATTTCTACAATTATCAGCAGTAGCTAGACTAAACTGAGCTCAAAGGCAACAACTATGCGTTAATTGCCTTAAGGGCGACCATACGTCAAAAGCATGCACCGCACATAGCTGTTCGAAATGTAATAGAAAACTCCCAACAATAAAACATACGATAGAACCCAAGGCGGCCAATTTATCAGTTACATCAGCAGCAGCCAATACATTGTCGGCATCCCAAGGCCATGTTTTGTTAGCAACAGCCAGAGTGACGATCATGGCAAACAAAGAACACTCTAATGAGTTCAAGTCCATTTGGTGTGGTTAGCTTTACGCAATTAAATTCATTAAGAGAGCACATATTTCTAGGGTGTAAATATTGTAAATGAATAGTACTTAAGTATTAATTATTATGTAAACTTTTAGGGTGTTACAGTTCCGCAGTCGAGTCGACGATGGGCATTGGAATTTAGAATGCACCATCGACATTTTTACAGAAAAGTAGATAAGTTGGCTTGACCAACTGACACCAATAAGCAGGTGCGTAACTGGAACACCAGAAAAGTCAATACGTAGACTGTAACTGTTTCTTTTGAATAGTATATAACAATTAATATTTTAAGAATAAAGTCTCTTGTTGTTTTTAAACTAAAAGGTTTACAGGTACTCGCGCGCAAGGACAAGCAGCAATAGGACCTCCCCGAGGACAAACAAATACGGTCCCCAACATTTTGTCGCATACGGTCTTAAGGACCTACAGGAGCAATCCCAAGGCAAGGAACCCTGAAGCAAGGAAGCATCCTGCAACAAATTCGAAGGACCTTAAAGAGAAGGCGTCATCAAACAATATAATGGTGAGTAGAGTGTATAGTAGCGTATTTTAAGTAGATACTTCTGCGACCCTGAAGGAGCCGTAGCGCTGGTCAAAGAAGTCGCAACATATAGGCGCGTTTGCGCTGTTACACGCAGCTTTGTATGGGCAACCATAAACCGTCAGTATGATCGGACGGTCTATGTATGTCGTCCTAGCTGTGAGGATTTTTTTTGTGGTGAATTTGTGTTTGGTTGTCGATAGGGACATTTATATTGGTTTTAAATTGGTTTTATTTATATGGTTTTAATTTATATTGATTTAAAATCAAAATAAGAATTGATTTAAATATTTGACATTGTAAGCTTAGGGTATTAGGTGAGAATATTTCAAGAGGTGCAGACGACACGTGTTGTTGCATCAAAGTTTTTGTAGTTCGGAAACTACGATTTGCGTAGCAATATTGAAGAAAAAATTTAAATGCTATTATTACGCGGCGCATACGTTACGAGTTTATTTTTGAATATGGATTCAAATTTCCGGGATTGAATCAAGACGCTTTTGCCTGTAAATCCAAATGCCTTTTCAATCGATTTTTGGGAGTATTAAAGATGGTGAGAGGAATTCTAGGAGTATCTGTGAGGAAGTGTAGGACCAATTTGCATTGATGGAAGGTCTTAATGAACGCCGGTAGACAGTGGATATGGAGCTTGTGATGGAAGATAAGTAAAGAAAGAATATAAAGATAGAATTTACGGTGGAATGTTTATTTAATAAATTTGTACTTATCATTAAGTAAAATGGAATAAATTATTGGAATAAGTTGATAAAAAGTGTTAACAATTATTGGGTTTTGTTTGTATTTGGGATACACCATCTGTTCTGGCATTTGAGATGAACAGATGGATGGAGATTTTTCCTTGAGATTGGGTTGTTCAATGGGGTATTTATTGGATTAGGCATAAGGAAGGAAGTGAAGGAGTTGCTGAAATCCCAGGAAGTGGTGGGTAAAGAGGTCCAGAGGTTGATTCCAAACTTCAGAAAGGACCGGAAGGATGTCCAAAACGTGAAGTACTATTACAGACGCATCACAGAGTTGCGAGGTTTGGTGGACAAATTTAGCAGCAACCACGCAAAATTGCTGCCGCACAAGAAGGTCTGTAGAGACGACGAGTACTTTGCGACGGGTTTTCATGGATATGTGGAAAATTTAGTGTCAGCGTAGCTTAAAGTATTCGATTCGGAATTGGCAATGATTGAGGCACCGAGTGGGTCTCCGTTAAAGAGACAAGAAGATGCACAGGACGAGTTAAGAACAGTAAGAGCGGAGGTGAGTCTTTTCACAGAGAGCGTATTCGAGCAGTTTGAAGCAAGTACGAGGAGGGAAGCTCAGAAATTGTGGAAACAGGCGACCGTCAGAGGAGCTGTGTCACCATTAGAAGTAGCGGATCAAGCCTTAACGGCAATCCAAAAAAGGACAGAAGAAAAGTTGTTCAATTTTCATAAGAAAACAGAAGATTGGAGAGCACAAATGGAGTATCTTGAGAATAAGGTAAAGCAACTTTCTCAGAGATTGACGGAAACAGAGGAAGCAGCAGCGCTCTTGGAAAATAAGTGTGCAGAATTGAAAAAAGAACGGCCGACCAATAGGGCCTCACCGAAAAAGGAGAGATCAAAATCAGCATCGGCTGGATTTACGGAGACAGTATTGACATTGCCTCCTGAAGTTCGCTGGCCGGAATATTTAACACCAGAAGGGATAAGCCGCATGGAAAAGCCAAGATTAGTTTTAAGTGAAGAAAGGCAAGCGAAATTTTTGATTGGCGCATCTGAAATCGGTGTCGAGCCATTTTCCCCGGGAAGTCCGATAAATAATAAAAATCCGGGATATCCGCCAAACGAGCCAGAAGCACTAACAGTGCAGCAAAGTCTCGATACAGTGGACCTTATTTCGCCTGTCGAGCAAACGGTCGAATATTAATCTGTTTGAGTCCGTCACTGGTCAAGTACATCTCAGATCAGGGAGGAGTGAATTTGGACAGCACCTAAAGAGATTTTTTTTTTTTTTTTTTTTTAATATCCAAATATTTTATTGCAATCTGTTACATTCAATCACATTCAGCAATATTTAATAACTTAAGACTAATTTTTGTATTTACTGTCTTTTATGGACTACACCCAGTGGTGCAGCCATTGCCTATTAGCACAGGAGATCTGTTGTGGATTTTCTCTTCAGTCGGATGAAAGTGAAGGGGTTGGAAGTGAGCTCCGATATCAGTGGATTTGGGTGGACTAGGAGTCTCAGATTGTGCGAAGTAGAGAGCTTTTTTATTTCTTGAGCGACTGTAATAACTTTGAGGTTACGATGGATTTGGTTGTTTGTGACATAATAGGGCGCGTTTACAATCATTCTTAGGGGCTTTGATTGGAATCTTTGAAGTATTTCAACATTGGAAGTTGCCGCAGTGCCCCACAGCTGAATGTCCAAACTGGTTTTAAAATTGCTGAGTACAAGAGCAATTTGCTATCGATTGAGACTTTGGAGTTTCGATTCAAGAGCCAGTGTAGATTTCTGAGCTTTATACCGAGTGATTTTCGTTTTGTAAATATATGTGTTTTCCAAGTTAATCTTCTGTCGAGGTGCATCCCAAGGTATCTAGCCTCATTACATTGGGGTATATTTATGCCGTTGAGTTTAACGGGTGGGCAGGTGTTTCGTTTGAGAGTGAATGTAACCTGGACTGATTTTGTTTCGTTCAACTTGATTTTCCATTTTTTTAGCCAGTCAGTAATTTTGTTTAGCCCACTCTGGATTTTAGAGGAAGCTAAGTGTGGGAGAGTGTCAACAGCTAAGACAGCAGTGTCATCTGCAAAGGTACCTATGGTGACTCCTTCAGCTGATGGTAAGTCGTACGTGTGAAGTAGATAAAGTATTGGGCCCATGACACTTCCTTGGGGTACGCCTGCTGAGCTTTCATGGAGCTCAGATTGTTCCTCACCTTGCTTTACGAAAAAATATCTATTTGTAAGATAGGACTTGATTAACACATAGTAGTTAATGGGGAGTGTAGTTTTTATTTTGTAAAGCAAGCCATCGTGCCAAACGCGATCAAATGCTTGCGAGATGTCAAGAAACGCTGCTGTACAATATTTTTTATGTTCGACTGCAGTGTGTATATACTCAACAATCCTATGAACCTGTTCGATTGTGCTGTGTTTTTTCCTGAATCCAAATTGATGATTTGGAATTAGCTTTCGCTCTTCTATTTTTGGGAGTAGTCTTTTCAGGAAAAGGGCTTCCATGAGTTTAGAAGCAATCGGTAACAAGCTAATTGGGCGATACGATTCAACTTTATCAGCGCTTTTTCCGGGTTTGAGAATCATTTTTAATTGTGACACTTTCCATTGGGGAGGTATAAAGCCAGATGTTAGTACCGCGTTAAATAAGTAGGTAAGATATGTCACTCCTTCTTCTGGAAGTTGTTTTACTATTTTTCCAGTGATAAGGTCGTACCCAGGGGCTTTCTTAATATTTAGCTTATCAATAGCTGCTTTCACTTCAGATTTGGAAAATTTACGTATGGGTAGGTCCATCTGATGGGTATTACTCAGAACACTTTTCACTTCTTCTGTTACACATGCTGGGGGCTCGATTTCCTGTGGAGTAAATACTTTTTTTAAGTGTCGGGCAAATGTGACTGCTCTTTCATGATCACTTTTAGCCCATTCGTTATTTTCCATTCGTAAAGCGGATTGGAACATTGTGGGTCTCTTTAGATTCCTAGTTGCTTTCCAGAGAGAGTATTCTGTAGCAGCTGTTGCATCGAGATTACTGAGGTAATGATGGAGTTGGGTGTTTCGTTCGTTATTAAGGATCTCTTTAAGTTCTTTTGTAAGCGCATTTAATTTTTTCTTGTCCTCAGGATGTCTAGTTTGTTGCCACTTTTTTCTTGCATATCGCTTTTCTCTCAGTTTTTCTTTTATAGGTTTGGAGATGTTCGTTGATTTTCGCTCATTTAGTGTGGGGGTGGAGTCCCACGCAGCTTGTTGCAGGCAGTTGTTGAAGTGTTCAACAGCCGCAATGATGTCTTCTTCAGATTTCAGGGATAGTTTTAAATCAATTGTGGAATATACCATATATCGGAAGCGATTCCAATCAGTTTTGTGATTATGTACATTGACTCGGAAGAAGGGAAAGATTGTTGTTAAGCTCGACGAGAACTGGAGAGTGGTCAGAAGACAGCTCAAAACTTGGGCTACATTTAAGATCACTAAGCATGATACCTTTCGTCACACAGAAGTCAATCATGTCGGGAATTTTTCTTACATCTGTTGGCCAGTATGTTGGTATACCTGAAGAGACAGGGAGTAAATTTAATTTTCCAATGGCCGCATAAAGCTGTCGAACTTTTGGTGTAGTGAGACGGGAACCCCAGTATGTGTGCTTTGCGTTATAGTCTCCTCCAGCTAGGAATCTATTGCGAAGGGTCTTAAAGAATTTCTCATACTCCTCCATTTTTATTGTGTGTTTAGGTGTGCTGTAGACAGCGGAAATTGTAATTGGCCCTTTCCAGTCATCAACAATTATATTCGTGGCTTGTATAGCTTCTGTGCGATAAGATGTGCTCTCACAGTGTTTTATGTTATTGCGTATTAATATTGCTGAACCTGCATGAGCCTTATTATCTGGGTGCAGGGTGTGATAAAACTTAAAGTTCGGAATCTGAAAATGGCTTTTGTTGGTGAAATGGGTTTCAGATATTAGGAGTATATCTACTTCGTATGTTTTAAGGAATTTTTTAATTTCTAAAAAATGTTTTGACAGCCCATTAGCGTTCCATAAAATGATTTTTATGGGATTGAGGATGAGCAATTCTTAGTCGTGAGGGTCACTAATAAGTTCATCATTGTTGTGATTTGTTGCATGACTTGCCGGAGTAGCATTATCATTTCTCGCATTTCGTTCGGAGCTTGGGTTTCTGCAGGAACAGTATTAATTGGTAGGGCCGTTGTGTTTTCATTAGTTGCTTGTGTTGCGTGTTTCAGTGCCTGAGCGTATGAAAGTACATTTTGAGTTTGTTTAGATGTACTGGGATTTACCAGAACTTCCTGTTGTTGAGTAGTATTCATGGGTAAATTGTCGTTTTTCCTTAATTGTGGGTATTTCATTTTCTGAAGATTTTTATAGACTACACAACCTTTGTAATTTGCTGGGTGATTACCTTCACACAAGGCGCATTTGACTTCATCTGATCTGCTTTTACGTACGCAATCTGAAGACGTGTGGCTTCCGGCGCATTTAATGCACATTGGTTTCCTGCGACAGTACGTTTTTGTATGCCTATACTGCTGACAGTTAGCGCATTGGGGAATATCGCGAGTCGGTCGGGGGGGGGGGCTCAAAAACAATTTTTGTATGAAGCAGGTATTTGACTTCATAAATTTCTTTATTGTTTGAGTTTGTTTGAAGTTCAATGATAAACATTGGCAGAGGCTTTTTTGTGTTTCTTCGCTTTATGTTCCAAATATTTGTGACAGAGTGACCGAGGTTTTGCAGGGCTTGGGTTATTTCATCTGTGCCTATAGATGGGTGCATATTTTTCAGTACTACTTTGAAGCCTCTTTCTTGTTTTGGCTTATAGGTGAAAAATTCGGTGTTTTTTAGCTCAAGCTGGTTGACTATTGTCTTGTAGGCTTCTGGAGAAAATGCCTGGATTTTAACTTGCTCATTGTTTATGAGCTTTAATTCGTATTAGAGGAGCTATATTGGTAACTCTGTCATTGGTGGGGGCTTAGAGACTTTTTCTTTATGTTCTGTGTTTTTTTGGTCACATTCTTCAACTTCTTCTAGGGACGAAAATCGATTTTCGGTTCCTTTCGGATCTCCTAGCCAGTATTTTTCAAGTTTCGCTTGTTTTTGAGTGGTCTTTGTCTTACCTGGACTCTCTCTCTGCCTTTTCTTGTTTAGAACCGTTTTCCAGTCCTCGTCGTTGGAGGGTACACTTACTGTGACTTGGGGAGAGGCAACTGGTTGCTGTTGTTTGTATAGCAGCTGAAGCTGGCGTTGAAGCTGATCAATTTGTTGTAGGACAGTTTGTTGAGAGCTGTTTTTATTTGGAAAAGTCGAGCTTGATTGTGGCGAGGGGCATTGAGGACTCCAGGAATTTTGGAGCGGATTCTGAAGAAGGGGTTTCTTTTGTGTTTGCAGTTGTTGATGCTGCTGTTGTTGTTCCTGATGTTGTTTTTCTCGGTGTTGCTGTTGTTGTTGTTGTCGCTGCTGTTGCTGTTGTTGTTGTTGTTGTTGTTGTTGTTGCTGCTCTTCTTGTTGCTGACCTTCCCCTCTAGGTGGGGTACGGTCTACACCCATTTTTTTTCTTTATTATTTATTTTTGTTTAAAATTAACTTTGGCAACTCTATACTAGATACTTGCTAAGCCGCTTTTAATTTAACGTATTTGTGTACATACCAGAGATGTGCATGAGTGGATTCACTTTTGCTTTGTATTCATAGACTCACTGTTTTTGCCTTGTTTTCAATCAACAACATCTGTATTAGTATTGCTTGCAAAGTATGCTCTCTTTTCAATGACTGCCTCTCTCATACTCTTTGCTTTAGTGCCGTTAGCAATAATAACTCAAAAACCTGTTTTTGTGGTTTGAGTTGTTTGCAGATGATTCAAACCAATCATAAAAGTTCAATGTTATGTAGTGCAAAGTGAATGCATATAGTGACACGCTTGAAGATAAATAATTGTATTCTTTTACAATGAATTTATTTAATTTTATAATATTTCACCTTATTTTTTAAATTTTATATTAAATTTTTTATTAGATTTTAAGTTCTAAATTAAATACTCTCAAAATATATGAACATGCGTGAATTTAATATTGTTTTTTTTTCTATAAAATGAGACTTATATTATACACTAATAAATAAAAGAAAACAACTGTAAGAACAGTGCACATATATACAATCTAAAATGAATTACAAACTTACATAGAAAATCAGATTTTTATTCAAAAAGCACTGCATGTATTCAAAACAATCATTTCCATTCGATGCTTCGGCGAATAGTATGAATTAATAGACAAAGCAAGCAGATACACACAACAACAGCAGTCGCTTCGGTGAATCATGCATTGGCATTATTCGTTATGTTGATGTTTAGTGCTGTCTCAGTATTCACTTTTGGAAAACAATCAAATTGTCATATGAGTGCGATTCACGCACATCTCTGGTACATACATAACCGTATAATAGCAGTGCTATTTTGCGGTTGTCTCACTTTGTGATTATTTGTTGTTTCTCACTTTATAATTTTGTTGTTTTCATTTTTGTATATTTTGTTTTTGTTTTTACACTTTATTTAAAAATTAAAGAATTTTAAGTTAGTTGTTTTCAGAATCACTGCACTCGGCACTCTTCCGACGCAGAAAATTTTGCACTTTCACGCTTGTGCGAAATTGTTATTATTTTCTCATTAAATACCTCGATTTTTGTTAAATTTTATTATCACCTAAAAAGATAACGCTCAAGTTTTACCAGCCACTTGTAAAATAAAAATAAGTAAAATGGATAAAGAGAAGATTTCAAAGGTAGTGTCCAGGCTAGTAGCTGTGTTTACTGGTGCTGCTTCGGAAGACTTACGGTCAGAACTCAACAGGTTCAATCAAGGTTGTGAATTGGTAAAGCGAAGCATAAGCCCTGATGAGTTGCAGGACTTTTTCGAATGTGTTCGAAAGGTTATTTGGAGATGCATACAATCTTGTGCTGCCAAAGCAATTCACAAGTGTGAACGAGCTTTACGGCCTTCTAAAGAGAACATATTTAAAGGAAAGAACTCTGGAAGCCATATCCCAAGAGATCAGAATCGGAAAGCAGCTAGCAGGTGAAGACATACGCGTCTTTGCTAGGTGGTTAGAGTCACTTCAAATGATGGCCCAGGAAATAATAAAAAATAAGTACAATGGCGTTGGAGATACAGCATTATTATACGAAGTTGACAAGTCGGTGTTAACAACTCCGCTCTAAAGATTCATATGCTGAATAGAAGAGCAGGAAATCTGGAGCAATTAGTAGAAGAAGCAATTAGAGCACAAGTCCTCGTGGAACGGAGTATGGCCGGTTTGGGAGAGGTACAGATGTTCGCAAACAGACAGGACAGTTTCACTGCCGCTGTCATGGATAGAGAGGGTAATAATTACGTCCCAAACATATACAGAGAAGCGTATAATCCCGGTGTTTCCGACAGCACAGCGACGAATCCGAGAAATCCCCACAGGTGGTTTGTACAAAGGGCACCCAAATGTTCGTTCTGCCGTAAGCAAGGTCATACAAGGGATTAGTGCATTACACGAAAAACCACGCGCTACTGTATGGAGTACAAAACAAATGATCATGAGGCAAGTATACATTGCCAAGGAGACACAGAATGGAATCAGAGTAGAAGGTAGCCAGCTACGAGGCGCCCGGATCCACCCTTGAGGGACAGCAGGGGTAACTTTAGTAGTCCTCGAGTTAATTCAACGGAAGGAATTAACCAAGGAAGAAATCCTTTCAAAACTGGGAGTGGTCAGCAGCGACCAAATTGGGATTCCAGAAGTGACCCAAGGATAAGCAACACCAAACAGGGGTTGAGATACTTCTCATGTGGACGAATGTGACATTGGGTAGCGGAATGCAGGGATAGACAATCCCAACAAAGGAACCAGGGAAACTTCCAGCTCCCCAGTTGATGCCAGTTGACAGGAAAGCCAAAAGAAAGAAAGTAATAATTAGGCCAGAAGTCCGTGTGAGTAGTAATGTAGAAACTACAGTCCAGGAGAAGGAGGAGCAAGATGCTCTCCAATTTCGCGAAGAGTTAGGAAGTGGATACGCGTCCATGTAGGGAACAGAAGGACATTGCTTCACTAGGAGCAGGATAGGTGATGCCTTCATCGAGATACCTTGCAAGGAATCAGCTAGTGGGAAGCTAGTGCTTTTGGTAGATTCAAGAGCGGACAACAGCCTCGTAAAATCTAGTTTGTTACGGAGAGGGCTAGATATTAATCAAATGGACGTAAGAATGCTTCACAGAACGTTTGGAAGGTGCATCAGGATATTGGGGTCGCTCAGAATAGGACACAGTAAAGGGCATGAGTTTTAGAGTGCACGTAGTGGAAGTGGATAGGAAAGCGCTGGATGCGCTCAAGAAGCAGTTATCATTTTATGATGGTGATAAGAATAGAATCCTTACTGTTCCGTTAAAGTCATGGCAGGAAGGAACCGTGAATGTTTAGAAGAATTGTATGGAGGTAGTAAATGCAAGTTCAACCAGAGTAGTTACTATGCATGTAACATGAAACTTAGGACTGTTGTTTTGCACAAGCAGCAGCTGGCGGAGGGCGTATATATGGGAGAAACCATAACGCACGTGGACAAGGGTAAGATGTACGCTTGCGTACTCAACGCATCAGATAAGGACTACCTGATGGATGAGAATTTTAGGCCTAAGTTCACTAGCTACGATAAGTTTAAGGAGCCGAATTATAGATCGGTAAATCAGATTAAACAAGTTGATATAAGAAAAAGAATGGAGAGAGTGCTAGAATCATTGAAGTTAGACCCAAGCGTAAATTCAGAAGAGAAGGTATCAATAGAAGCCATTTGTAAGTCATTCCATGACATATTTTTGGTGTAAGGAGACCAGCTGACGTATACACAAGAGGTAGAGCATGAAATACCTACTAGAGTGGATCAAGCACCAATTAACCAGAAACAGTACAGATTGCCGCAAGCTCACAAAGATGAGGTAAATAGGCAAGTGGAAGGAATGTTAAAAGATAACATAATTTCACCGAGTATCTCGCCTTGGAACTCACCAATAATTTTGGTACCAAAGAAGGGAGGTGCTCAGGGTCAAAAGAAATGGAGAATGGTCGTCGATTTTAGGAAATTGAACGACGCCACTATCAAGCAGGTGTCCCCGATACCAAGGATAGAAGGAATTCTATATCAATTGGGGCATAGTAGATATTTTTCTACGCTTGATTTAACGAGTGGCTACCACCAACTTCTGGTGGATACCCAAGATAAGCAGAAAACCTCGTTCAGCACCGGTTTAGGGCATTGTGAGTTTAACAGAATGCCGTTTGGATTAACAGGAGCCCCGGCTACCTTCCAACGGCTAATGAACCATGTGCTAACAGGCTTGCAAGGGTTAGATTGTTTTGTGTATCTGGATGCTATTTTAATTAATGGGAAGAACTTGCAGCAGCATTCGCAAGGCTTGTGCTAGGTGCTCTAGAAATTACGAGAGCACAATTTGAAATTGAACACGGAAATATGTCAATTTTTGCGAAGAGAGGTGGTTTATTTAGGCCATCGTTGCTCAGAAGGAGGAGCACTGCCTGACCAGCAGAAGGTGGAATGCGTTCAAAATTTAGCGATTCCGAGAAATATTAAGGAAGTGCAAGCAATCCTAGGACTAGTGAACTATTATAGAAAGTTCGTGGAAGGACTAGCGGGAATTGCGTTGACAGTGAATAAGTTGCTTCGAAAAGAAGCAAAGTTCGAATGGACAGAGAGCTGTCAGCAAGCATTCGAGAGGCTAAAAGTAATAATTAGCTCGCCACCGATTTTGGTGTACCCCGACTTTGAGCAAACTTTTTTGTTGACCTCTGATGCTAGCAATGAGGCATTGGGGGCAGTGTTGTCACAAGATATTAGCAAATACGGGTTTCGATGCCAATGAACAGGCAGCCAATCATGTGGAATGGCTGGAGGATAAAAATATATCCAGGCTGTGTTTTCATGATTCACCCCTATGTGGACACCAGGGATTCTGGAAAACCCATGACAGAATTAAGCGAGTGTACGGATGGATAGGTATGTTCCGAGTCATAAAAAAGTATATAAAGAGTTGTCAAAATATCAGGCCAACAATAGTTCAAGGCTAACAAAGATGCCAATGGTTTTAACTGACACACCAAAACAGCCATTTGATAGAGTTCATATAGATATTGTAGGTATTTTACCTGAGACAGTTTCGGGAAATAAATACATTTTGACGTTCCAAGACGATTTCCCAAAGTATATGGCGTGCGTGGCTATACCCGATCCTGAAGCAGGTACGGTGGCCAAAGCATTCTTTGATGAAATTATAGCACGGTACAACATACCTAAGGTCTTGATTACCGACAATGGTTCCAATTTCGTATCGAAATTATTCTCAGGAACTTGTAAAATGCTGGGAATCAAGAAGTTGCACATAACACCATATCATCCACAGGCGAATGGCTCATTGGAACGTAGTCATCGACCTCTGGCCGTGTACTTGCGCAGTTTTGCCAAGGAAGAAGGCTCGAATTGGGATCAATGGTTGACCACTGCAATGCATGTACACAACAATACTGTGCATGTATCAACGAAGCAAACTCCGTTTAGAACACTGTACGGGTTTGATTTCAACATGCCAGCAAATTTGAAGCGCAAATGTGCACCTGTATACAATGCTGATGACCCGAATAAAGTGCAAAAGTATCAGTTACAGCTCACGCATTGGTTATTGAAATTGTTCCACATGAGACCACACAAATAAAGACATGTATTAACAGTGTTTTACCAGGGTAAACACAAGGATAACAACGTAAACACGTAAGTGTGTATATTAAATAACACACATAGCTCCGATTTTCCAAGTCAATGCCAGCAGAAGTGTGTCAATTAAACTAGTGTAGAGAAAAATATATTTTTTTTAAATATTAAATAATAATTAAAAATAAAATCATAAAACATTCGTGGGTAAGTAATATAAAACTTAACCTAAAATACATACATACGGCAGTTTATGCACTGAAATTCGACGCGTAAGCGTTAACGCCACGCAACGGAACCGCTGCTGAAGTAAGTATATATATGTATATATGTGTATAATATACAAAATGAATGTACGAACGTATATTTAAAGAAGTAAGTATTCTAGTTAAGAGAAATGGGTATGTACGTATGTTTATTTTTGCAGATATTTACATACCGTAGCAGGCTACATGTAAATATACATAGTTTTTTTCGGTTTATCGCTTAAGAAACTAGCGTGTGGGGAATCGTAATGTATATACTGGTATATTGAATTAGAACAATATATTTAGCTTAGCATTACAAATTAGGTAATAACGTTGGCAATTAATTATAAAATGCCTTGAATGTATGTATGTATTCATATAAGCACAGGTTGCATGGTGTAGGGAAATACACTTGTTAATGGATATACTCGTATACATACCAGGCTAGTAGTAAATTCAAATAAAAGGTTCTCCAACAAGAGGTGTTATTTTGAATCACCCGGTATTTCGGTAGTTGTCACTTTTGAAGCTTTTATTCTTCGACATTTGTCAAGTAGAAACTACGCCATTACTAAAAATGGAACGATATAGGCTTCAACAATGCATTAAAATTATTAAAATTCACTACAAAATGGTGAAAATGTTGCAGTCACAGTTCGCAAAACTAAAGCATTTTTGGGTCGTCGTGAAGCACCTTGTCGGACCGCAATACAGAAATTGGTGGAAAAATTGGAGCTATTGGGACAAGTTAGTGATGTGAAGAATAAAGCCCGTGCACGTCGCTCAAGAACAACTGAGAATATTGTTGCTGTAGTCCAAAGTGTTGAAGAAAACCCAGGTTTGTCCATTCCTCGTCGTTCTTTGGAATTGGGCATTCCACAAATGTCATTACACCGTATTTTGCATAAAGACTTGGGTCTTAAGGCTTATAAAGTTGAGTTAACACAAAAACTCAAGCCGGCCGAACATCAACAACGTCGTGGCTTCGCTGATTGATTCCTTGAAATGCATGAAAATGATCCGGAATTCCATCGAAAAATCATCTTGACTGATGAGGCCCATTTCCACTTCGGTGGCTACGTCAACAAGCAAAATTGTCGCTTTTGGGGCTCAGAAAACCAAAGAGTGACTGTTTGGTGCCGTTTATGGTCCGTATGGGTCACTTGACTTTACTTTTTCGAAAATGAGTTTGGATTAACAGTTATGGTGAATGGATTGCTCTATCGAGAGGTGATTAATGATTTTTTATGCTCGGAGTTAGATGGTATTGATCTGGACAACGTTTACTTTCAACAAGACGGCGCTACGTGCCACACAAGTAACGAAACCATTGTTCTTTTACGGGAAAAGTTTCCGGACCGTGTTATCTGTCGAAGAGGTGATCACAATTGGCCACCGAAATCTTGTGATTTAACACCTTACGACTTCTTCCTTTGGGGCCACGTGAAAGAAAAGCTCTACGCCAAGAACCCAGCTTCGATTCAATACCTCAAAGACAGAATTCGTGAGGCTATCGAGGACATAGGGCAGCCAATTTGCGATTCAAATTCTGGTTATGGAAAATTTCATGAAAAGGAAATGGTCCGGTAAGCGTGGTCGTGGTGGCCATTTGGCTGATGTTGTCTTTCATTTTTAACTGCATACATTACTCTTTATTATGAAATAAACATCCGATCATTTATCTCAAAAAATGGCATTTTTCTTTGAATACCAAAATAACACCTCTTATTGGAAATCCGTTTATATAGAGTAGTTAGATGCAATGAAAAATTGAGTCATGCAATGGACAATTTTTTCACATGAACGGGGTTATCTTTTATATACTCGCTTGTGTAAGACGGGCAATTAGTTTTGCCCAGAATTGATACAAAATTTTGTTTATGTCAGAGGGCAAAAGAATTTGCTCAGAATTGGAAAATTTAAAAAGATATATAAAAAGAGTAATAATATGAAATAAATTATGAAATATTTAAAAAAAAAAAAAAAAATATTGAAGAATAAAGAAATTGAAAAAGAATGACTATGATTTAAAAGAAATTCTATTTTTTCTAAACGAATTTTTGTTCTTACCAATTTCACAAAATAAGTACGGATTATTACATATTAAATATATAAAATATACTTTCATTAAGAAAAGTTTAAATTTAAAAAATTATATTCGGTGTAAAAGTTCACATTAAAAACAAAAGTAGTTTAGAAAATAATTAGAGTTACAGAAATAAATTAATTAAAATCTAAATTTATAATGGAATAAGTGTAATAATCAAAAGGAAATACAAATTATACTAAATAGGAAAATTATACCCAAGAGTATATACGAGTATAGCATATATAGTATATTTATTTAAATATTATATAATTTTAAAACTCATTTATTAAATAAATTTTGGAAATGTTCGACAAAAATTAAGCATAGAAAGATATCAAACTAAAATGTTAACTAGAAATTTAAGAAAATTATTATAAGTATTCAGCTCTGATGATGTGAATCGAAGCAGGAAGTTCCGGGAAGAGCGTATATCGGAAGACGGTGCGGACTAAAGGACCAACGTATTATTCGATGGATTGGGGATGAATGGTGACTAAAGTGATATTCTCGAAACAGCATATGACCGCAGTGTTTGATCACGTTTTGGATGGGTTTATCGACAAAGAATGGAAAAATAAACAGGTTTCCTTACGGTGTCATACTTTGCATTGGATAGACTTACGTTACAATGTCCCCCCAGTGGATCACAATCTGACCAGAATTATTTTTGAATAAGTTGAAGATGGGCAAAATCATAAGGAGGGTGACTGAAACCACCACCAAATATAATAAGCAGAGTAAATTCTTACGGAAGTCAATTGCTTCAGTAAAGTACATGTTCAATCTAGAGAATGAACATAAGAAATATAATTCGCTTATGAAATTGATTTACTGGAAGAAGACACAGAGACTGGAATCTGATCGGAGTACGCAAATTGCGTCATTAACCGTGTATCTTGGAGAAATACCGATAGTCTACACATCGAGGTCAACGGAGTCAAATTCCAATATAAGAAAGCTCAAGAGAACACTGCAAAGAGCACGAGACTTTTAATCTCGGGGTCATGTATTCGAGCTCCACGTTGGGCGCCAAGAGAAACACTTGCCCCATAAAGCGCATTGCTGCAAAGTAAATAACTGAGGAGTATTGTAATCTCTCATGTATTTCAAATGCATTTTACAAGGTAAATACTATAAGCAGAGGCAGTACCACATTACCGTTGGGGCACGATATATAAATCGAGAGAACAACGCCACTACAAAGAAAGTTTTAATGGTAAACAAAATCGCCAGCCTCGAATATCATACGTACCGGTCTAGAAAGAAGGGAGGGGTATGCAGAGTTCATCGAGGGATTTCACTACGTCAACTGGACCAGCAGCTAGCGGAGGTCGCAGTATAATATAAGATTTTAGGTATAAAATAGAATTGTGCTATTGTATAAATGTTTGTATATACGCCAATGAGAAAAAAGTCCATAAAAGACCAAAGTATAAAAAAGGGAATATAATAAAAAAATGATGGATAAAAGTAAAATAACAAAAATAAAGAAACGAAAAAAAACTACAAAAGAAAAACTATAGAAAAAAAATATATATGGAAAAGAAGAGTATAAAAAAAGAAAGAAAAAAAAACCATGATAGAACCCATATAAGGCGATTTTAAGAAAAAAAAAATAACACAAATTATATATATGTACTATAGAGTTAGATGCACATAATTGTTTACAGTGCAAGGAAAATATTGTAGAGATTTAATGGAAGTTAGTTGCACTAACTTCTTTTAGAATGAGGAGAGGGATGTTGTGAGTTAGAATCAAGGTACCAACGCGTAGTTGACTCACAGTACCGACTCCTAACAAATACTACACATTTGGTGTGATTATCTTTACGCAATTAAATTCATTAAGAGAGCACATATTTCTAGGGTGCAAATATTGTAAATAAATAGTATTTAAGTATTAATTATTGTGTGCACTTTTAAGGTGTTACAGTTCCGCAGTCGAGTCGACGATGGGCATTGGAATTTAGAATGCACCATCGACATTTTTACAGTAAAGTAGATAAGTTGGCTTGACCAACTGACACCAATAAGCAGGTGCGTAACTGGAACACCAGAGAAGTCAATACGTAGACTGTAATTGTTTCTTTTGAATAGTATATAAGAATTAATATTTTAAGAATAAAGTCTCTTGTTTTTAAACTAAAAGTGATGTAGTGTTTTATTCTAAAGAGTGAATATAGGTTTACAGGTACTCGCGCGCCAGGACAAGCAGCAAGAAATCCTCTCCGAGGACAAACAAATACGGTCCCCAACATTTTGTCGCATACGGTCTTAAGGACCTACAGGAGCAATCCCAAGGCAAGGAACCCTGAAGCAGGGAAGCATCCTGCAACAAATTCGAAGGACTTTAAAGAGAAGATGTCATCAAACAATATAAGGGTGAGTAGAGTGTATAGTAGCGTAATTTAAGTAGATACTTCTGCGACCCTGAAGGCGCCGTAGCGCTGGTCAAAGAAGTCGCAACATATAGGTGCGTTTGCGTTGTTGCACCTGTCCGCTCCTGAATCTACCAAAAGCACTAGCTTCCCACTAGCTGATTCCTTGCAAGGTATCTCGATGAAGGCATCACCTATCCTGCTCATAGCGAAGCAATGTCCTTCTGTTCCCAACATGGACGCGTATCCACTTCCTAACTCTTCGCAAAATTGGAGAGCCTCTTGCTCCCGATTCCTTTGTTGGGATTGTCTATCCCTGCATTCCGCTGCCCAATGTCCCATTCGTCCACATGAGAAGCATCTCAACCCCTGTTTGGTGTTGCTTCTCCTTGGTTCACTTCTGGAATCCCAATTTGGTCGCTGCTGACCACTCCCAGTTTTGAAAGGATTTCTTTCTTGGTTAATTCCTTCCGTTGAATTAACTCGGGACTACTAAAGTTACCCCGCTGTCCCTCAAGGGTGGATCCGGGCGCCTCGTAGCTGGCTACCTTCTACTCTGATTCCATTCTGTGTCTCCTTGGCAATATCTACTTGCCTCATGATCATATGTTTGGCACTCCATACAGTAGGGCGTGGTTTTGAGTGTAATGCACTCATCCCTTGTATGACCTTGCTTACGGCAGAACGAACATTTGGGTGTCCTCTGTACAAACCCCCTGTACGGATTTCTCGGATTCGTGGCTGTGCTGTCGGAAACACCGCGATTATACGCTTCTCTTTCCATTTAGGCCATCGTGGCACAGAAGGAGGAGCACTGCCTGACCAGCAGAAGGCGGAATTTAGCGATTCCGAGAAATAGAAAGGAAGTGCAAGCATTCCTAGGACTAGTGAACTATTATGGACAGAGAGCTGTCAGCAAGCATTCGAAAGGCTAAAAGAAATAGTTAGCTCGCCTCCGATTTTGGCGTACCCCGACTTTGAGCAAACTTTTTTGTTGACCACTGATGCTAGCAATGAAGCATTAGGGGCAGTTTTGTCACAAGGGGAAGTCGGTAATAACAGACCAATAGCATTCGCAAGCAGAGCGCTTAGTGAGACGGAGAAGAGATACTCTACAATAGAGAAGGAATTTCTAGCCATAGTGTGGGCGACGAAGAATTTTAGGGCATAACTGTTAGGTCGCCCATTTAAAATATATTCTGATCACCAGCCATGGAGAGGGATAGCCCATTTGAAGGTCCAAACGTCTACGCTAGCCAGGTTCAGACACAAATTGTCTGAGTATGATTTTGAATCATATACAAACCTGGGAAGAAGAATCTGAACGTGGACGCACTCAGCAGAGTACCGCAGGCACAGAAGATATCAGTAGTGCCAACGAGGACCAAAGCACGGTCAGAGAAGCAGAAGGCCGAGAGAATGCAAGAAAATACAATTGATGCGACAATAGATGTTAGCAATGCGGGTTCCGATGCCAATGAACAGGCAGCCAATCATGTGGAATGGCTGGAGGATAAAAAATATATCCAGGCTGTGTTGTCATGATTCACCCCTAGGTGGACACGAGGGATTCTGGAAAACCCATGACAGAATTAATCGAGTGTACGGATGGAAAGGTATGCTCCGAGTCATAAAAAATTATATAAAGAGTTGTCCAAAATATCAGGCCAACAATAGTTCAAGGCTAACAAAGATGCCAATGGTTTTAACTGACATACCAAAACAGCCATTTGATAGAGTTTATATGGATATTGTTGGTATTTTACCTGAGACAGTTTCGGGAAATAAATACCTTTTGACGTTCCAAGACGCTTTCTCAAAGTATATGAATGTATTGTATTGAATGTATGTATGTATTCATGTAATTGAATGTATGTATGTATTCATGTAAGAACAGCTTACATGATGTGCGGAAAAACACTTGTTAATGGATACATACCTGGCTAGTAGTAAAATTTAAATATATAGAATAATTAGATGCAATGAAAAATTGAGTCATGCAATGGACAATGTTTTCACATAAACGGGTTTATCTTAAATATTCTGGTTTATGTTAGAGGGCAAAAGAATTTGCTCAGAATTGAAAAATTTAAAAAGATATACAAAAAGAAAAATGATATGAAAGGAATTATAAATTGTCTAAAAAATAGAAAAAATAAATAATAAATTTATCTTTTATATACTCGCTTATGTAAGATGGGCAACTAGTTTTGCCCAGAATTGAGGTAAACATTTTTATTTTTTGGGCGGCATGTAATTCGATATAGTAAATAATTGTTATGTATGAATCAAATTATTATAAAATGTATATTCATTGAGAAGAATTTAAATTTTGAATGCCGCTAACAATTTAAAGAAAATTGTATCATAATTAATTAATAATATTTGTAAAGAAAACTGTTTTTATTACTTATTTATAGTTTGGTTATTAAGATGTATTGGATATACGATATATAAATTTAAATAACACATAAAATTTACTATTTTCGTTAGCAAGAATATTAAAAATGAAATAAATGTAATAGCCAGTAAGAATAATTAAAACTCGGCAAGTCCGATACATGTATAAAAGTATGGCTTTTAGGTATTCAGGCGTTGATGAACAGACAAGGACATCTGGATGGTTCAATTTTGTGCAGCAGGAACCGGGAAGACTCTTCCTGCAGCTTCAAAGGCAGAGTAGGAGGTTAACCAACATCCAGGAGACCCATAGATGAAATGCAAGAGCAGCGAACAAAAATCTGACTGAATAAGAAGAAGTGAGAAGACGTGGAAGAAGGGTAATCAGTAAGCCGCAAAATGATAATACGAAATTTGAAACGATGATGTCCAGAGATAATTTTTGGTTGGAAGAAAATGAAAACGAAATTATTGAGAATTCATTTTTATATGAAAGAGTGAAAGAGCTTCCAACTTCCCATGTGCGAGATGACTACGATTTAAGCAAAACAACAGTATTAAGTTTCGTGTTTACATGCATAGTAACTACTCTGGTTGACCTTGCATTTACTACCTCCATACAATTCTTAGCCCTATTCACGGTTCCTTCCTGCCATGACTCTAATGGAACAGTAAGGATTCTATTCTAATCACCATCATAAAATGATAACTGCTTCTTCAGCGCATCCAGTATGGTGCGGCCCGAAGATTATCGCGGCCAATTATCCCATCAGCCGGGATACCTTTCCTATCCACTTCCACTACGTGCACTCTAAAACTCATGCCCTTTACTGTGTCCTATTCTGAGCGACCCCAATGTCCTGATGCACCCTCCAAACGTTCCGTGAAGCATTCTTACGGCAATTTGATTAATATCTAGCCCTTTCCGTAACACACTAGATTTTACGAGGCTGATGTCCGCTCCTGAATCTACCAAAAGCACTAGCTTCCCACTAGCTGCTTCCTTGCAAGGTATCTCGATGAAGGCATCACCTATCCTGCTCATAGCGAAGCAATGTCCTTCTGTTCCCAACATGGACGCGTATCCACTTCCTAACTCTTCGCAAAATTGGAGAGCCTCTTGCTCCTGGTTCCTTTGTTGGGATTGTCTATCCCTGCATTCCGCTGCCCAATGTCCCATTCGTCCACATGAGAAGCATCTCAACCCCTGTTTGGTGTTGCTTATCCTTGGTTCACTTCCGGAATCCCAATTTGGTCGCTGCTGACCACTCCCAGTTTTGAAAGGATTTCTTCCTTGGTTAATTCCTTCCGTTGAATTAACTCGGGACTACTAAAGTTACCCCGCTGTCCCTCAAGGGTGGATCCGGGCGCCTCGTAGCTGGCTACCTTCTACTCTGATTCCATTCTGTGTCTCCTTGGCAATATCTACTTGCCTCATGATCATATGTTTGGCACTCCATACAGTAGGGCGTGGTTTTGAGTGTAATGCACTCATCCCTTGTATGACCTTGCTTACGGCAGAACGAACATTTGGGTGTCCTCTGTACAAACCCCCTGTACGGATTTCTCGGATTCGTGGCTCTGCTGTCGGAAACACCGCGATTATACGCTTCTCTTTCCATTTAGGCCATCGTGGCACAGAAGGAGGAGCACTGCCTGACCAGCAGAAGGCGGAATTTAGCGACTCCGAGAAATAGAAAGGAAGTGCAAGCATTCCTAGGACTAGTGAACTATTATGGACAGAGAGCTGTCAGCAAGCATTCGAAAGGCTAAAAGAAATAGTTAGCTCGCCTCCGATTTTGGCGTACCCCGACTTTGAGCAAACTTTTTTGTTGACCACTGATGCTAGCAATGAAGCATTAGGGGCAGTTTTGTCACAAGGGGAAGTCGGTAATAACAGACCAATAGCATTCGCAAGCAGAGCGCTTAGTGAGACGGAGAAGAGATACTCTACAATAGAGAAGGAATTTCTAGCCATAGTGTGGGCGACGAAGAATTTTAGGGCATAACTGTTAGGTCGCCCATTTAAAATATATTCTGATCACCAGCCATGGAGAGGGATAGCCCATTTGAAGGTCCAAACGTCTACGCTAGCCAGGTTCAGACACAAATTGTCTGAGTATGATTTTGAATCATATACAAACCTGGGAAGAAGAATCTGAACGTGGACGCACTCAGCAGAGTACCGCAGGCACAGAAGATATCAGTAGTGCCAACGAGGACCAAAGCACGGTCAGAGAAGCAGAAGGCCGAGAGAATGCAAGAAAATACAATTGATGCGACAATAGATGTTAGCAATGCGGGTTTCGATGCCAATGAACAGGCAGCCAATCATGTGGAATGGCTGGAGGATAAAAAATATATCCAGGCTGTGTTGTCATGATTCACCCCTAGGTGGACACCAGGGATTCTGGAAAACCCATGACAGAATTAATCGAGTGTACGGATGGAAAGGTATGCTCCGAGTCATAAAAAAGTATATAAAGAGTTGTCCAAAATATCAGGCCAACAATAGTTCAAGGCTAACAAAGATGCCAATGGTTTTAACTGACACACCAAAACAGCCATTTGATAGAGTTTATATGGATATTGTTGGTATTTTACCTGAGACAGTTTCGGGAAATAAATACCTTTTGACGTTCCAAGACGCTTTCTCAAAGTATATGAATGTATTGTATTGAATGTATGTATGTATTCATGTAATTGAATGTATGTATGTATTCATGTAAGAACAGCTTACATGATGTACGGAAAAACACTTGTTAATGGATACATACCTGGCTAGTAGTAAAATTTAAATATATAGAATAATTAGATGCAATGAAAAATTGAGTCATGCAATGGACAATGTTTTCACATAAACGGGTTTATCTTAAATATTCTGGTTTATGTCAGAGGGCAAAAGAATTTGCTCAGAATTGAAAAATTTAAAAAGATATACAAAAAGAAAAATGATATGAAAGGAATTATAAATTGTCTAAAAAATAGAAAAAATAAATAATAAATTTATCTTTTATATACTCGCTTATGTAAGAT
This sequence comes from Clusia tigrina, assembly GCA_920105625.2. Lineage (NCBI taxonomy): Eukaryota > Metazoa > Arthropoda > Insecta > Diptera > Clusiidae > Clusia > Clusia tigrina. Next base: position 179,063,277 of record OV050030.1, on the reverse strand, counting down.
GGGCAACTAGTTTTGCCCAGAATTGAGGTAAACATTTTTATTTTTTGGGCGGCATGTAATTCGATATAGTAAATAATTGTTATGTATGAATCAAATTATTATAAAATGTATATTCATTGAGAAGAATTTAAATTTTGAATGCCGCTAACAATTTAAAGAAAATTGTATCATAATTAATTAATAATATTTGTAAAGAAAACTGTTTTTATTACTTATTTATAGTTTGGTTATTAAGATGTATTGGATATACGATATATAAATTTAAATAACACATAAAATTTACTATTTTCGTTAGCAAGAATATTAAAAATGAAATAAATGTAATAGCCAGTAAGAATAATTAAAACTCGGCAAGTCCGATACATGTATAAAAGTATGGCTTTTAGGTATTCAGGCGTTGATGAACAGACAAGGACATCTGGATGGTTCAATTTTGTGCAGCAGGAACCGGGAAGAGACTTCCTGCAGCTTCAAAGGCAGAGTAGGAGGTTAACCAACATCCAGGAGACCCATAGATGAAATGCAAGAGCAGCGAACAAAAATCTGACTGAATAAGAAGAAGTGAGAAGACGTGGAAGAAGGGTAATCAGTAAGCCGCAAAATGATAATACGAAATTTGCAACGATGATGTCCAGAGATAATTTTTGGTTGGAAGAAAATGAAAACGAAATTATTGAGAATTCATTTTTATATGAAAGAGTGAAAGAGCTTCCAACTTCCCATGTGCGAGATGACTACGATTTAAGCTTATAAAAAAATGGAGATGGTATCAGCTGAATACAATAGTCTCTATCTGACAAGTAAAAGCCTAATAATACTTGAGTATTATTGCATAACTGTTGGAGTAGTTATCGCTGACGAGGGTGATGTCAAGCACTTCCTTCCTGACGGATGTCAGTAAGGTCGGCTCATTTCCCCGGTTAGCAATGCCTAAGTTATTTGAAATGATAAAGTCGAAATGATACTCACCTCGATCATTTGTGCCGGAGCTGCCCCATATTTCGTGATGGGCATTGGCATCGGCGCCGATAATTACCGGAATCTGTTTCTGGTGGGCTACAGCAACCATTTGCTTTAGTATGTCTGGTGGCGGGGAGTCGCCATAGTCATTAGCCATGTAGTTCGAGGAGATCCAGAAGGTCCGTGCACCCATTTCAATGACCATGGCAACTTTGACTTTGTCACTGAATCTAGGGAGTAAAAGAGCGTTAACGCTGTTTTTTACCAGAATGCAGGATCTTGGTTTACCTTGATCCTCGATATATACCATACGATATCCGTATGCATTGAGTCCAGAAACCAGGTCATTTACGACCCAAGGTTCTTGGACGAGAATGAGCTCCTCCCCTATATCCGAGAGGCGGAGAAGCAGGGCTGCCGAGGCAGATTTGGAATGCTGAAGGTTAATTTGTAGCACTTCAGCATTGTCTGGAAGAGTGATTATTGTGGAATTCAACTCCTCCTCTTCGGACATTGGTGAGATGTATCCACCAGTCACATCCGTGTCCATGTGGTTGAAGAATTCTCCGACCAGTTCGGAAGTTGAGAAGCGGCTGCTTCTGTTTGTAACGGAGCACATACTCTCATTGTCACTTTTCGGCAAAGGGGTGAGAGCCGGGCCCGAGTAGCTAGGCTCATTGGTACTGGCTTGTGACATAAGCTGGGGGAGGCTGTTGGGGGGCTCGCACTTGTAGATGCGGGCCATAATTAATCACCCCTCGCGGGAGTTGATGAGAACAAGGGATTGCTCGTTCAAAATGATGGTGACCTCATGCAAAGTTCTTTTGAGGTCAGCAAATTTCGCGACCTTCCAGCCTAACTGCAACTATTACGGCTGAAAACGACTTAGGGGATATGATCTACAAAATTAACCACAAAAACTCGTTCACAATACTAACAAACTTTGTAGCATATGTATTGAGATTTATAAATCATTCAAAGACTACGAAGAAGGAATAAAGAAGTCACACTGCGATAACTCCTCAAGAACAAAGCAAAGCTCTAACAGTCATCATCCACGCCATGCAAGTATCTGAGTTCAAAGAAGATATCAAGGCCCTCGCCAAAAATTCAAATCTGAGCGAAAACAGTCAGTTAGCCAACCTCAACCCATTTGTGGACGCCTAAAGAATAATACGTGTGGGAGGACACCTTCAAGCAGCCACCATTTCATATAATGCCGAGCATCCAATATTTATTGCATACAACGACCCCCAGTCTAAACTTCTCGGAACAGAGTATCACAAAGAACACTTGCACTGTGGGCCACAGACTCTACTAGCCCACCTTCGTCAGCGGTTCTGGCCTATAAAAGGCACATCCATGGCACGGTCAATTGTACAGCATTGCGTTTGCTGCACCAAAGCGAAGCCTAAAGTTTGCCAACAAATAATGGGGAGGTTACCTGCAGAACGAGTCCAGCCAACACGACCATGCATCAATTCCGGAGTCGACTTCTGCGGCCCTTTATGGATTCATTTCAAGGCGCGAGGGAAAAGACCAGACAAAGCTTATGTAGCAGTGCTTTGCTGCTTTGCCACCAAGCCGGTGCATCTTGATGCCTAAAGCGCTTCATAGGCCGACGAGGGCACTGTTAAAATTTGTACTGCGACAACGCAACTAATTTCGTCGGCGCCAAAAAATCTGCTTTTAGAATTAAAAGAAGCAGTCCATGGTGAACAGGCACAAGAAACTGTAATCAGGACATGCAGCAACAAGGGCATCAAATTCCACTTCATTCCACTAAGAACATCATATTTTGGCGGACTATGGGAAGCAGCAGTCAAATCTGCTAAAACTCCTTTTGTAAGAAGTGTGGGAAGTGCTTCATTAACGTATGAAGAATTGGAAACAGTGATGGTTGAAATAAAAGCCATTTTAAACTCTCGGCCATGAACACCCATGTCAACCGACCCAAAGGATCTACACGTAATAACGCCAGTACACTTCTTAATTGGCGAACCTCTAACGGCACCAATTGACACGGCCACATCGACCAAAGCTTCATTGTTAAGCAGATGGAAGCTAGCATCGCATCTGAAGCATGCATTCTGGAACCGGTGGTCTCGAGACTATCTGAATGAACTTCAATATAGGCACAATTGGAGGGAGCAGGTGGATAATGCAAGACCAGGTATGATGGTAATAGCCAAAGAAGACCACTTACCACCCCTTCTCTGGCCACTAGGAAGGATTATCAAAACATACGAAGGCCAAGATGGCGCAGTACGTATGGCTAAAAGTCAAACGTCAACTGGAGTCTGGAAGCGTCCAATCCACAGGCTCGCACCCCTTCCAGTAACGGACCCTGACGCGGATAACGATTTCGGTGTACCTTCCCAGATCAGCAACAGTAACCTAAACAGCGTCCATCTCACCACCGCCCAGCCTCGTTCAACCGAATCGATTGTAATACCATCAAAAAGGAGGCAAGCCTCACCAACCAGCTCTCTCATGTTAACAATTATTCTTTGTTTGCTACTGATCCCGGCAATATTTACCAGCTCAGTCCATGTCAACAGTTTTGGTAAGACCTTGGCATTTCGAAGGCATCGGGAAAACAGGAATGATAACAGCTGAATGGAAAATGGTGGTGTACTATGACTTGGCCTCATTTTGCGCAGAAACCGATACCTTCTCTTCCGTCATATTAGCACTCCAGAACTTATGTACAAGCGCAGAACAAAACTCCACGTCTTATGCCCTAAGCAGCAACCTAAATCAGACACGCGATGAGCTACTGCAGGACAAACGTATGCTATCGATTGGGCGTAAAAGAAGAGCGGCACTCAATATAGTTGGAAATGTCACTCGTACCCTGTTCGGTGTTCTCGACTCAAACTACGCGGAAGAAATGTCTCACACAATTAATGAAGTAAAAAATAACGAAAATCATCTGCAACCTTTACTTCAAAATCATACCTCCATCACTGACTCTTGTAGTGTACCACACAAGTGTACACTGACGACCACATATCGTCATAAGCACAGCAACAAGTCGCATATGCAAACAAACTGACAATAGCGGAACGTGTGCAATTGCACTCAATACCAAATACGCTAGACAAGCGTTTTGGTGGCGCAATAACACACGCTGCCTATATTGCAGCGTATGCATATTAGACAGTGCAGTGACTTTAGCCCTGAACTTGCACTCAAAATTATTAATATAAACAAATACGATGATTCGTTAAGGAATAATATCGGTAATCCGATACTTGAGACAAATTTTGGGAATATGATTTGTAACTAGTGGAAATAAGATAGATATATTTTATGTTAGTTAGAATAAGAAAACAATAAGAATTCAATTATATAAAAGGGCCAGCGAGCCACCAAATAAAGCAGAATTAATCTGAACTTCTAAAACTGCAATCCTGCATTAGATTTCTCATTTCTTGTCTCGGTGCTCTTAACTAGGCTTAGTTACAGAACAGCACCAAACAATAGCGTAACCAACGGCAAACTCTGCCGGTTACAATCTCTACTGAGGGCGACATTCCGCTTCGCACTAGGTTTCTGTATATCATTGCATTCATACGTTGTGTGAAACCTTCAATCGATGCGTAAGCCGATCTTGCAAGGCCAACGCAATTGATATTGATTCAACCCTCATCAACACACGTATATCAACCCTACACTCTACCATTAATGTCATCAGGAAGGACGAACGAGCAACAAGTTCACGAGTTTCTGAGCTACAGAACGACATGGACGCAGTAAATAACAGCGTGATCGGCAAACACAAATCAAATTAAGATTGCGCAGTTACTGATTTTAGCAGCAACCCAATTGTCATTAATGGCGGCCAACCTTCAACGAATACAGGCAGACATCATCGATGTTCTCACAGATACACACCATGGTAGAATCAGTCCAACATTACTCACACCGCAACAACTACAAGCTCAGATCAGCACCATTAAGGCGCACCTTCCATTAGCTCGACAACTGCCCACTGAACAATCCAACATAGTATAATTCTATAAACTAATGAAAGCAGAAGGCGCAGTCACAAAGAGCAAGGTCATTTTTTAATCAGGGTACCTCTAATAGATCAACAACATTTCGACCTCTTCCAACTCATCCCGATTCCAATTATGAGGAACGAATCAATGTACAAAATAGTGCCAGATACCTCCTTTTTAGCAGTCAACCCTCATCGTGATCAGTACATCCCAGTAAGTTCACATGAACTGGACAAATGCTTTGCAAGCAAGGAAGGCGCCTACACATGTGAAAACAACCACCCGACCTATGGAAGAGAATCAGCGGCATTTTCCTGCGAAATTAATCTATTCAACAACAAATCTTCAACAGATGATAGCATCACACAATCGCATTGTAGCTCTATGTGGACCCAATTGCATCAGAAAAATCAGTGGATATTCTCCACTACATAAGAAACTGAAATGTCAACAGTGTGTGGACCCCAGATTGCTCAACTAACAATAACAGGCTCTGGAATATTAACCATGCATCCTAACTGTATCGCCAAAACTAAAGTAATCAGAATTCAAGGTCACTACAGCAATTCCAGTTCCATATACACATCCTACGCCAGATTCAAAGACTTTAGAACCACCAACACCATCTACGAAGTTCCCACGGCCCACAAGGATAAAAACATTACATTTTAAACCCAATTTTTCGTCCTCACCGCACGCCAAACGCGCCTAACACATGAGACCTACCAGAACCTACCAGAATCAATAAGGTCCAACAGTCACCACCAACATGTGGTCAGCTATACCGCCCTTTTGGTAACCGCAACAGCTCTCATCATATGCTTCATATGGAAATTCAAAAGATTCAATAAATGTCAGCCAAAACAACGCCGCGACAACACCCACCACCATTCATCCTCCACTTAGAATTGCTCAACGCGGGGGAATGTACGAAAAGTAATTTTCGTAGGCACAACAATATCGTCATCCGCTACATAACAGCTCGCGCCAAGCCAATTACCTTTGGTAGCAGTAGGTGAAACACCCATATGATGGCGAGTCAGCAGAAATAATCATGCATATTGACAACATATATAACGTTGCATTGGCCTTGAGTCAACGCCAGTTCGTTACCCATAAGCCAATAACCTTACTTTGCTGCATTTTCATTCTTTAATATTTTGTTGTGTATTCATTTTACCGTACCACTTAAGTTTTTGTTATTGTAATTAATTATAGTTAGAATTGTATTTAAGGCCATAACTGGGAAATAACATCGTGAATTATAACAAAGCTTACAACAAGTGAAGTTCATTTCATCCCCAGCAACTTGTTCAAGTTCAAGTGCTTGAAACAACTATTTCAATTTCCTACCTCCTATCCAGTTTAAAGTGCCTGTATAGGAATCAAAGTTGGGAACAAATCAATATGCATATACTCAAAAAATAACCGTTATTGTGATAAAAAAATAACCGTTATTTTCATCTTTTCGAGTTACGTATGTTCGATGTTCGCATTTTTTTTTCTGTTATTTTAGGTACACATGTCTGTTATATATGTTGGCAATACGAACCATTTTGTATTGTCAGTTTTGTGACATAAAAAGGTTAGTCGTGTTTTGGTGTGCTCTTCGATTTTGTACTATTCGAAAAAATGGATCAAAGAAACTGTATTCAGTTTTGTGTAAAAAATGAAATTAAATGCGCAAGGACATTTGAAATGTTGACTGTGGCCTTTGGCGAGTCTACTATGAGCAGAACACAAGTTCAATTGTGGTATAACCGGTTTAAGGAAGGGCGAGAAGATGTCAATGGCGATGCTCGTCCTGGTCGCCCGAGCACGTCAACAACCGATGAAAACATTGACGTAGTGAAGAAAATGATTTTGGATAATCGTCGAATCACTATCAGAGAGGTTGCTGATGATGTTGGCATATCGTTCGGCTCATGCCAAGCAATTTTTACGGATGTTTTAGGCATGAAACGTGCATCAGCGAAGATTGTTCCAAAATTGTTAAATTTTGAGCAAAAACAACGTCGCATGGACATCGCTCAGGAGCTGTTTTTGGCCAAAAACAAAACTGTTATCATGCCTCAACCACTGTATTCACCGGACTTGGCCCCCGCTGACTTTTTCCTCTTTCCAAAACTGAAGACACCGATGAAAGGAAAGCGTTTTGCTACGATTGAGGAGATAAAAGAAAAATCGAAACAGGAGCTGTTGGTGATACCAAAAAAAGCGTTTCAGTAGTGTTTCGAGGATTGGAAAAAACGCTGGCATAAGTGTATTATATCTGAGGGGAATTACTTTGAAGGGGACAAGATTGAGTTGTATGAATAAAAAAATACTTTAATTTTTGATCACACAATAACGGTTATTTTTTGATCACACCTCGTATATATATATATATATATATATATATATATATATATATATATATATATATATATATATATATATATATATATATATACATATATATATATATATATATATATATATATATATATATATATATATATATATATATATATATATATATATATATATATATATATATATATATATATATATATATATATATATATATATATATATATATATATATATATATATATATATATATATATATATATATATATATATATATATATATATATATATATATATATATATATATATATATATATATGTGTGTGTGGCGACATAACTACCGCACCTTGTTGTCGGGTACGGCAACGAAAGGAGGCGCTAGTTCCACACGCGTTCCTATTGACGCGCTGTCGCTGCCGCAAAGTGTGTTCATGGCAAGCGGAACTAGCCTGTGTTGGCTGGTGAATATCGGATTTTGTGTTTCCGGCCTCTTCATTTTCTCTCTGCTTTCGCAGCGCTGGAGCCGGACGGACGCACGAGTACCGCACTCGCATCTTCTCTGTTTTAAGGCATCGTAATACATTTTATATTTATTAAATTGTTATAAATGTTCTATTCTGTTTTTATATTATTATATTGATTGGCGACACTATAACCGAGTAAACAGCCAAATTCGTGACACTGGTGTGATTTGAAAGCGCTTTCGCCCCTCGCAGAGGGGTATAATATACAATCAGCGCACGAGGTGTAAAATGCTACACTCACCCCCGGGATTCAGGACTGTATAGCCTTCATCGCTAGAGCGCCAGCAATGGCATCAACAACAGCCACAGCAAGCATTGCCCGCGCCACCACCGCAACCCTCGCCACAGTTGCTGCAACGAGGTATCGAACCGTGCTACGCTCCCCTCCCACCGCCGCATACCGTCGAAGTCGTGAACAACTGCCGGCTACCGCTCTCTTGGCGGGCTAACCCAGAGCTTTGGTTCTTCCAAACCGAGGCTTCCCTCCAAGTACATAATGTCAGAAATGACAACAGCCGCTATAACCTGGTGGTTTCCGCGCCATATCTGAGGTCGCCGATTTACTCCGCACGGTGCATATGGCGGGTAAGTACGACGCCCTAAAGGCGGCTATCGTCCACGGCCTGACCGATTCCATTCGCAAGTAAATCATCGCATGATTCGACGGGAAATTCCGTGTACGCAGAGCTTGCCGCGCTGCGCCAGTCAGTGGCACAGCTTGTGGCGCGATGCCGACCTGGGCAAGCGACGCCGGCAGGCGTATGTATGCTGCCAACTCATCGCCGATCGCCACATATGGACAGCACACGATGAAACTCAACCTTGCCCTGCGGCGAGTGTTCACTTGGTCGTTCATCGTCGTGGGCGTACAAACAGCTAGACTGGGAGCGGACTTCCTGGCATACTATGGACTCCTGGCAGACCTGAGGGGACGACGCATCGTAGACCCTCTCACCAATATCGCGGCAACAGGCCGCATTGACTCAGCACACATCTATGGCATCTCCACAGTGCCTCGCATTGATGCACCTGTGGGACCATATGGCGGCCGGTATAGAGAGCTCGTCCAGTGTTTCCTGCAAGTCGCTTCACCAGCAGGGGTCATGGCTACGGTACCAGACTTGCCGGTACAGCACTTCATCGTCACGGAGGGTCATCCCGTAGACTCATCGGTGAACGACTCGCTGTAGCCAAAGAAGACAAAGGGTAGTACGCCCATCATCGAACCCATGGGCTAGTCAGCTGCACATGGTACCAAATTAGAAAGGAAGCTGGCGAGCCACTGGCGACTACCGCCGCCTCAACGCGAGGACCTGATCCAGGAGAGCCGGGGAAAAGTCTTCTCTGTAATAGACCTGCAGAAAGCCTTCTACCAAATCCCGGCTGCCAAAGCTGACATCCCGAAAAGGGCTGTCACAACACCATTCGACCTCTTCGAGTTCATGGGTATGCCGTTAGGCCTGCGTAGCTCTGCGCAAACGCTACAGCGGGTCAACCACCTGCTGAGGAAAGTCTCCTTTATATATATATATATATATATATATATATATATATATATATATATATATATATATATATATATATATATATATATATATATATATATATATATATATATATATATATATATATATATATATATATATATATATATATATATATATATATATATATATATATATATATATATATATATATATATATATATATATATATATATATATATATATATATATATATATATATATATATATATATATATATATATATATATATATATATATATACTCGTATATATATATATATATATATATATATATATACTCGTACATATACATATACATACACATATACATATGCCTCTGGCCCAACTTTAGGCTACTCTGGGAGTCAGCAGGTGGCGGATAGTTGCACGATCTACAGACATATAAGTCAGCGGCGAATATAAAATAAGCCGTCCCCGACCAATAGCGGCAGGAATGGAAGGCGTGGCACAAAAGGTCACAAAAGCCTAATGAAATTACTGTGAGTCGATGCCGCCCCTCAAATAAGTATCAAACAACCCCCTGGGCCGGATTAAGGTGTCATACGACCCGTGACGAAAATCAACCTGACTGAGGGCCCAGTCTAAAAAATAGCTCAGCCACTAACGGAGTATCGGGATACCTGGCGTCCTCCGGTTTATCTAGCTTTATCTGTATATAGCGGATCTCTGTACAGATGGACCACCCTATCTCTGCCACTCGTGGGATCTAATATGTCAAATCAAATAAATACAAACACAACAACCTCAGAGACCGGTCCTCTTATAACTCCGGCGTTGAACGAGCTTCCCAACACTACAGGGGAGTGCATGGGCATGCGCACGGACCCTTTCAAGAAGAGCGTGGTTCTTGCCAGGACTCCTAAGGACCCCAGGCGCAGCATGCCACCCAAAAATAATATCAGCAACATCCGAACGCCAACACCCGCAGCTAGGAGTGATCCCCCAGGTCCAAAAAACACATCTTTTTAGAAACTTGGGGAATAGATCGCGATACTAGGTGATATGCTTGAATATGGATGGAGGCGTCCAATTCATTAACCAATGCAGGACGCGATTGGGAGCATCAGGGCGCTATATGAGCTCTCAGCGACAGAAGCGAAGGATGAAGCTGCCACACAAATTATAAGAAGGCACAACTCGTAGCAAACATCGCCATGTTTCATACCAGGAGCTGATCAGAAGAGAAAAAAAGCACACTGAACTTGAGACGCCACCAAGGAAGCGGATAGCTACACCACAGGAAGTTGGGAAGAAGCTCACCAATCTGCGCCACCGAAGTGACGGAGAAAAAGGGACGAGAAATCTCTGCGGCTAAACAAAGTGAAGACACACATGCGCAACAAACCAAGGGACAGGAATGGACAAAAGTACAACACAAGGAATAGAGGTTCCGACCAAGAACGGATTCGCTGATAATCACAGCTACGTCCGGACAAATGTATGCGGAGATCCCTCGGAAAATTAAGGGGGATGGTGCGCTGAAGGAATTCGGTGAGAGCATGAAGGCGGTGCGGCGCACAGCAAATAACGAGCTGCTGCTTGAACTCAAGCGAACTCCGAAAGCAGAGCCGCGATGTACCAAATTGCAGTGGTAGGCATCCTAGGCGAAAAGGCTAAATAATGGTCCAGCTAAAGGATCTCGATGAGATCACAACAGCATGCATAAGCAGTGCGACATAAAACGTCCGAACCAGACGCCATTCTGCAGTTTGCGGAAGAGCTACCAAGGTACGCAGACAGCCTATGTCTCCCTCTCGGACGACGATGCAGCAAAGGTGCTGAAAGTGCAGTGGATACCCATCGGCTGGGTCTTGTGCCGAGTACGCGCGAGCACATCTCCCTCCAGAGCTGACAGCTTCCGCTGTATGGCACGTCAAAAGGCGGTGCAGAGAGGTGGGCGATGAAAATCGTACAGCTCAATCTTAACCACTGCGTTGCGGCACATGACTTGTTGCGGCAAACCGTTTACGAGGGGTAGGTCGATAGTGCCATCATAAGCGAACAGCACCACAACTTGAGAGGATGCCACTGGATACCGGACGCGAGCCACAAACCGGCGTTATGAGCGCTCGGTTTCACTTGGATTAAGCTCGACGGAATAAATCGCTGAGCTCAGAAGACGCTGTAAGAGTGCGGTCCCAAGTTATATGGCAACCACTATGGGCCGCCTATAAACAGCCGGCACCAGCTCAAGAAAGCCATCCACAGCAGCAAGGAGTCTTGTTTCAAGGAACTGAGGGATATCGCGGATATCGATCCCTCGGGTAAAGCGAATAAGGCGGTGATGAGCAGAGTCGAAGGACCGAGAGCACCACAACCCACCGACACCGCGATCATGCGCAATGTGGTAACACCACTCTCTTCCCAACCGGCGGAACGGGTCCACCACTATCACCCTTCCATGGAAACAGAAGTCATCCCTGCGGTGACAGTGGACGAAGTGCTGTTGACGCTTCGGAAAGTGTCCGACAGCACGAGACCTGGGTTGAGTCCCAACATTGCGATGAAGTCGGCCATAAGGACGGATCCCGACACATTTGCGAGTATGTACACCGCATGCCTCAATGAAGACACATTTCCTCAGTTCTGGACACAGCAAAGCTGGAAAGCAGCCTGACCAGCCATCTGCGTATCGCCCACTATGTATGCTCGACTCTCTCGGTAAAGTGTTCGAGAGCATCATTGTTCAACGACTGCACGAAACGCTCGAGGGATCTAGGCGCCTATCCCCGCGGCAATTCGGATTCCGCCAGGGCAAGTCTAATGTCCACGCGATTCAGATAGTAATGGACATTGCACGTGATGCGACGAGCGGAGAAAGGTGGAAAGGTGGCGACAAGAAATACTGCGCAGTGGTAACATTTGACGTCAAAAATGGGTTCAACTCGGCGAGCTGGTATCGAATACTGCAGGCGCTGAGTGATTTCAATATACCGTGCTACTTGCAGCGAATTATTGCGGACTACTTAGAGGGCATAGTGCTACTCTACGACACTGACGACGGTGTAAAGATATACAAGGTCTCCCGTGGCGTCCCTCAAGGCTCGCCGGACATTGAATTGGCAGCTCAAAAAACGGAGACGGTCCTCCTGAGGAGACGAGAAAAATAGGAGACATTCTTGTTTAGGGTTGGATACCACGAGATAGTATCACGGCCATATCTGCGGTATCTGGGCGTGCTTATTGATGCCCGGATGTTTTTCAAGGAGCATCTGCTAGCGGTCAGCGAAAAGGTCGCTAAGGTAAACGGTGCGCTCTCACGCATAATGGCAAACATCAGAGGACCACGCTATAGCAGAAGGAAACTTCTAGCAAGGGGCACGAGCTCCATACTGCTGTATGCTGCACCAGTATGGGCAGACGCGACGGAGAAGGCGTCATGTTTCGCTGGCATCCGGGTAACGCTGACCGCGCAAGGTTGCGCGATGCCATCGTGAACAGCAGCGAATCTTCTGCAACTAGGACGGATGGCTGACTAAGACCAATGACTGACGGTTGAGAAATGATGCTCTGACGGCCTCCCGACAGAATACCTGACGGTGGGGTCCGGGAGGATCCACCTGTACGTTTGTGGAGATATTTAGTGGGTTAGAGTCTCACACTGACTCCGGCTTAATACGCTTTTACTCCTCGTTAAAAAATAAATAAAAAAATAAAAAAATACATATAGGTATACAGATACACATACATATACATATGCATATACATAACCAGCCATAACCACCATATTACATGGGCTTCACTAGGATTTTCCATATACTGACTTCCATTGTCCCCTTTGACGTAACCTTCTTGACCAATAAAAATCGAACCATCAGCTTTGCGCTGAATTTCAAGTCCCAGAAACTGTTCCACGTCGGAAAATGTAACTCTAAATTGTGCTTGTAGATGTTCCATCAGGTCCGAAATGAACTCACGTGCGGTAAACACAACTAGCCCATCATAGCCAAAATGATACATCCACTTTCAGTGATCCGGGTAAAGACACACGAATCATGCTTTAAAGTTAAAAAATTTTGTTCCAACACCTTGATGCTTGCTTAAGGCCGTATAAACTCTTCATCAATTTGCATATGCGACAGCTTCCATCATCATACCCCAATGGTTGCTTCATAAAAATGTCTTCCGATACATCGCCATAAAAACACATCGACTTGCAGAATTTGCATTTTGCGTGCTGCTGACGTAATAGACGTAAATCTTGCTACTGGACTAAATGTTTTTTCATAGTCCAATGCATACTCTTGACTAAAGCCTCTGATAACTAAACTCGCCTTGTATCGATCAATGTGTCCTGTTGTGAGTTAGAACCAAGCTACCTACGTGTAGTTGACTCACAGCATCAACTCCTAATGGATGCCACACTCTGTGGGATTTGCATGTGCTAAAATAGTTTTACAATAAGACATACTTTTAGGATCTAAGTATTTTAAGCTAAAATGGTTTATGAAATATTACTATGTAAACTTTTAGGGTATTACAGTTCCGCAGTCGAGTCGACGAGGGCAGCGTAATTCACCATCGCCACTTTTGAAGTAGGTCGGTTGGCTTGACCAACTGACACCAATTAGCAGGTGCGGAACTGGAACACCAGAAAGGTCAGTTCACAGACTGAGATAGATGTAAAGAAATAGTATATAAGAGTTAGTATTCTAAGAAATAAAGGCTTGTGATTTTAAAACTAAAAGAGTAATGTAGTGATTTTTCCAAAGAGTGATTTAGGCTTTTCAGATACACGCGCACAGCAGAAGGACGTCCCCCGTCAAACAAGGACAATACCCCAACATTTTGGCGCAGCCGGTAGGATCCAACGTCGAGTGCCAGGAAAAGAGCACTCCTATGCGGGAATCCACCAAGAGGAAACCATCAGGATAACCATCCCAAAGTAGTTCAATGGAGGGAACAAAAATGGTGAGTATGCTTATAGTAGGACATTCTAGTATCTAAGTGAATTTTGTCGACGATTCTTCCGTAGCCGTGTAGGCGCTTTTGCGCCGGTCATGCAGAAGAAGGAGCATTGGGGCTGATTAGCCGCTGCGGTTAGGTGACAATTGGTCGATCCAAAAGAAAAATTTTTACTTACGGTCAGGTTGTATAGGGTTGTTCCACTGAGATTAGGCTCATACTTTTTAATACATTTTGTTTCAGCATTCTCGGGGGATTTGGAACGTGTCTGTTTAATCACGGATTTCGCGTTATTGAATTGCGAACTTGTGTATACCGGTTGGTTTGGTTCGGAAAGAACGTGCCACGGTATAGGGTTCGTACGGTTATGATAGGGGATTTGTGTTTGTTTGTCGGTAGGGACATTTATATGATTCAATTTATTTTGTTTTGAAATCAAAATAAAGATTGATTTAAATATTTGGCATTTTGAGTTTTGGGTATTAGGTGAAGAGGTGCAGACAACACGTGTTGTTGCATCAAAGTTTTTGAAGTTCGGAAACTACGATTTGCGTAGCAATGTTGAAGAAAACATTTAAATGCTATTATTATGTGGCGCATACGTTACGGGTTTATTTTTAAATATGGATTCAAATTTCCGGGAATGAATCAAGACACTTTTGCCGGTAAATCAAATTTCGGTTTTTACAAACATATGGCCTTTCCTATGGATTTTTGGGAGTATTAAAGATGGTGAGAGGAAATCAAGGAGTATCTGTGCGGAAGTCAAGAACCAATTTGCATTGATGGAAGGACTTAATGGACGCCGGTAGACAGTGTAACTTTGTGATGGAAAACAAGTATAGCAGAATATGTATATAAAGATAGAATATACGGTAGAATGTTTTTTTTTAATAACTCTGTTTTGAATCATTAAGTAAGATCGAATAAAATATTGTAACAAGTTTGAACAATTATTGGATTTTTATTTGTAATTGGGATACGCCATCTGTTCTGGCATTTGGAATATGACGAATGAAGCGCAAGGATTACTGCTGATGCAGGAGCAAATTGGAGAGGCAATTGAAAAATTGGTCCGTAATTTTAAGAAAGACGGCAGGTTACGTAAGGACAACGTGTATTACCGTAAGCGAATAACACAGTTGCCAAATCTGGGGAGAGAGTTCAACAATAATCACGGACTGTTGTTGCCTCACGCAGTTGAGTACGGCAAAGCAAAATATTTTGCGGAAAATTACGCAGACTACATAAATAGTCTGGTCAACGAATGGGCAGATACATTTAGTTCTGAATTAGGGGGACTAGGACAAGAGATTGTGAGTTTGGTTTCGCCAGACGAGGAAATAAGAAACAGATTGAAATCAATACAGTCAGAGGTGAAACTGTTTACTGGGAAAATAGTTGACCAGTTCGAAGCGAGTACGAGCAGGGAAGAAGCTCAGGAATTGTGGAGGCAGGCGAACGCCGGAGGAGCTGTGTCACCATTAGAAGTAGCGGATCAAGCCTTGACGGCAATCCAAAAAAGGACAGAAGAAAATCTGTTAAAATTTCATGAGAAAACAGAAGATTTGAGAGCACAAAAAGAGTATCTCGAGAATAGGGTAAAGGAACTTTCTCGGAGATTGACGGAGATAGAGGAAGCAGCATCGCTGTTGGAAAAGGAGTGTGCGGAATTAAAAAGAAAACGGGCGACCAATAGGACCTATCTGAATAGGGAGAGATCAAAATCAGCATCAGCTGGATTTACGCAGACAGTATTGACATTGCCTCCGGAAGTACGTTGGCCGGAGTATTTAACACCAGAAGGGATAAGCCGCGTCAAGCCAAAATCAGTACTTAATGAATAAAGACATGCGGAATTTTTGTTTGGCGCATCTGAAATCAGTGTCAAGCCTTTTTCTCCGGGAAGCCCGATCAATAACGAAAATCAGGGATATCCGCCAGAAGCAGTAACGGTACAGGAAACTCCCAATACTGTGGACAGTACGAACAAACGATCGAAGACTAATTAGTTTGAGTCCGTCATTGGTAAATTACCTCTTAGATCCGGGAGAAGTGAAGCTAGGAACCACTCATAAAGATAGCGCTCAAGTTTTACCGGTCATAAGTAAAACAAAAATACGCAAAATGGGTATAGAGGAGATTTCAAAGACAGTGGCCAGGATAGTACCTGTGTTTACTGGTGCAGCTTCAGAAGATTTACGGTCAGAAGTTAACTGATTCATTCAAGGTTGTGAGCTTGCAAACCGAAGCATAAGCCCTGATGCGTTGCAGTTCTTCTTCGACTGTGTTAAGCAAAGGTTATTTGCAGACGCGTACAACCTTGTGTTGCCAAAGCAATTCGCCAGTGTGGACGAGCTTTACAGTCTTATAAGGAGAACTTATTTGAAGGAGAGAACTTTGGAGGACATAACCCAAGAAATAAGAATCGGGAAGCAGCTGGCAAGTGAAGACATACGTGCCTTTGCCAGGCGTTTAGAGTCACTTCAGATGATGACCCAGGAAATAATCAGGAATAAGTACAATGGCATTGGAGATACAGCGTTATTACACGAAGTTGACGAGTCGGTGTTGACAACTTTCGTGGTGGGCCTCCGCAACTCCGTTCTAAAGATTCATATGCTTAATAGCAGAACAGGATCTCTGGAGGAATTAGTAGAAGAAGCGATTAGAGCACAAGTTCTCGTGGAACGGAGTACGGCTGGGTTAGGTGAGGTACACATGTTGGAAAATAGACAGGACATGTTCACCGCCGCTGTCGTGAACAGAGGTGGAAATAATTACGTCCCAAACATATACAGAAGAGCATATAATCCCGG
Source organism: Clusia tigrina (assembly GCA_920105625.2). NCBI lineage: Eukaryota > Metazoa > Arthropoda > Insecta > Diptera > Clusiidae > Clusia > Clusia tigrina. The sequence continues at coordinate 179,046,164 of OV050030.1, read as the reverse complement.
TGTCTTCGACAGCAGAGCCGCGAATCCGAGAAATCCGTACAGAGGGTTTGTACAGAGGGCACCCACATGTTCGTTCTGCCGTAAGCAAGGTCATACAAGGGATGAATGCGTTACACGCAAAAACACGCCCTACTGTATGGAGTGCCAAACATATGGTCATGAGGCAAGTAGACAGTGCCAAGTAGACACAGAATGGAATCAAAGTAGAAGGCAGCCAGCTACGAGGCGCCCGGTTCCACTCTTGAGGGACAGCAGGGGTAACTTCAGTAGTCCCCGCGTTAACCAAGGAAGAAATCCTTTCAAAACTGGGAGTGGTCAGCAGCAACCAAATTGGAATTCCAGAAGTGAACCAAGGATACGCAACACCCAACAGGGGTTGAGATGCTTTTCATGTGGACGAATGGGTCATCGGGCAATGGAATGCAGGGAAAGACAATCCCAACAAAAGAACCAGGGAAACTTCCACCGGCCCAGTCGAAGCCAATAGACTGGAAAGGCAAAAGAAAGGAAGTAATAATAAGGCCGGAAGTAGGTGGGACTAGTAATGTAGGAACTACAGTCCAGGAGAAGGAGGAGCAAGAGGCTCTCCAGTATCACGAAGAGTTAGGGAGTGGATACGCGTCCATGTTGGGAACAGAAGGACATTGCTTCGCTAAGAGCATAATAGGTGATGCCTTCATCGAGATACCCTGCAAGGAATCAGCCAGTGGAAAGCTAGTGCTATTGGTAGATTCAGGGGCGGACACTAGCCTCGTAAAATCTAGTGTTTTACGGAAGGGGCTAGACATTAATCAAATGGACTTAAGAACGCTTAACGGAGCGTTTGGAGGGTGCATCAGGACACTGGGGTCGCTCAGAATAGGACACAGTGAAGTTAAGGGCATGAGTTTTAGAGTGCACGCATTGGAGGTGGATAGGAAAGGTATCCCGGCTGATGGGATAATTGGCCGCGATAATCCTTGGGGCCGCACCATACTGGATGCGCTCGACAAGCAGTTATCATCCTATGATAACAATAAGAATAGAATCCTTACTTTTCCATTAATGTCATGGCAGGAAGGAACCGTGACTGGGGTTAAGAAGTGTGGTATGGAGGTAGTAAACGGAAGGTCAACCAGAGTAGTTACTATGCATGTAAATACGAAACTTAGGACTGTTGTTTTGCACAAGCAGCAGCTGGCGGAGGGCGTATATATGGGAGAAACCATAACGCACGTTGACAAGGGTAAGGTGTACGCTTGCGTACTCAACGCCTCAGAAAAGGACTACCTGATGGAAGAGGATTTTAGGCCTAAGTTCACTAGTTATGATAATTTGAAGGAACCGAATTATAGATCGGTGAATCAGATTAAGCAGGTAGATAGAAGAAAAAGAATGGAGAGGGTGCTAGAAACATTGAAGTTAGACCTAAGCGTGAATTCAGAAGAGAAGGCATCAATAGAAGCCATTAGTGCGTCATTCCATGACATATTTTTGCTGGAAGGAGACCAGTTAACATATACACCAGAGGTAGAGCATGAAATACCTACTAGAGTAGATCAACCACCGATTAACCAGAAACAATACAGATTGCCACAAGCTCACAAAGATGAGGTAAGTAGGCAAGTGGAAGGAATGTTAAAAGAAAACATAATTTCACCGAGTATCTCGCCTTGGAACTCACGAATAATTTTGGTGCCAAAGAAGGGAGGTGCTCAGAGTCAGAAGAACTGGAGAATGGTCGTCGATTTTAGGAAATTGAACGACGCCACTATCAAGCAAGTGTTCCCGATACCAAGGATAGAAGAGATTCTGGATCATTTGGGGCATAGTAGATATTTTTCTACGCTTGATTTAGCGAGTGGCTACCACCAAGTTCTGGTGGATACCCAAGATAAGCAGAAAACCGCGTTCAGCACCGGTTTAGGCCATTATGAGTTTAATAGAATGCCGTTTGGATTGCAGCAGCATTCGCAACGCTTGTGCAAGGTGCTCCAGAAATTACGAGAACACAATTGAAATTGAACACGGAGAAGTGTCAATTTTTGCGAAGAGAGGTGGTTTATTTAGGCCATCGTTGCTCAGAGGCAGGAGTACTGCCTGACCCGCATAAGGTGGAATGCGTTAAAAATTTAGCGGTTCCAAGAAATAGAAAGGAAGTGCAAGCATTCGTAGGACTTGTCATCTATTACAGGAAGTTCGTAGAAGGACTAGCCGGAATTGCGTTGCCAATTAATAAGTTGCTACGAAAAGAAGCAAAGTTCGAATGGACAGAGAGATGTCAGCAAGCATTCGAGAGGCTAAAGGAAATAATTAGCTCGCCACCAATTTTGGCGTACCCCGACTTTGAGCAAACTTTTTTGTTGACCACTGATGCTAGCAATGAAGCATTAGGGGCAGTATTGTCACAAGGGGAAGTCGGTAATGACCGACCAATAGTATTCGCAAGCAGAGCGCTTAGCGACACGGAGAAGAGATACTCCACAATAGAGAAGGAATTTCTAGCCATAGTATGGGCTACGAAGAATTTTAGGGCATATCTGCTAGGACGCCCATTTAAAATATATACTGATCACCAGCCGTTGAGAGGCATAGCCAATTTGAAAGACCAAACGTCTAGGCTAGCTAGGTTCAGACACAAATTGTCTGAGTATGATTTTGAAATCATATACAAACCTGGGAAGAAGAATCTGAACGTGGACGCACTCAGCAGAGTACCGCAGGCACAGAAGGTATCAGTAGTGCAAACGAGGGAAAAGCACGGTCAGATAAGGAGAAGGCCGAGAGAATTCAAGGGGATAAAATTGATGCAACAAGAAATGTTAGCAATGCGGGTGACGCTGCTAATAAACAAAGAGCCAGTAGTGAGGAATGGCTGAAGGATATAAAGGATATCCAGGCTGTGTTAAAGGGTTTCCATGATTCACCTCTAGGTGGACACCAGGGATTCTGGAAAACCCATGACAGAATTATGCTCAAAGACATAAAAAAATATGTAAAGAGTTGCCCAAGGTGCCAGGCCAACAAAAGTTCAAGGCTAACAAAGATGCCAATGGTGTTAACTGACACACCAAAACAGCCATTTGATTAAGTTCATATGGATATTGTAGGAATTTCACCTGAGACAGTTTCGGGAAACAAGTACATATTGACTTTCCAAGATGATTTCTCAAAGTATATAGCGTGCGTGGCTATACCCGATGCTGAAGCTGGTACGGCAGCCAAAGCATTCTTTGATGAAATTATAGCACGATACAACATACCTAAGGTTTTGATAACCGACAATGGTTCCAATTTCGTATCGAAATTATTCTCAGAAACTTGTAAAATGCTGGGAATCAAGAAGTTGCACATAACACCATATCATCCACAGGCGAATGGCTCATTGGAACGTAGTCATCGACCTCTGGCCGAGTACTTGCGCAGTTTTGCCAAAGAAGACGGCTCGAATTGGGATCAATGGTTGACCACTGCAATGCATGTACACAATAATACGGTACAAGTATCAACGAAGCAAACTCCGTTTAGAACACTCTACGGTTTTGATTTCAACATGCCAGCAAATCTGAAGCGCAAATGTGCGCCAGTGTACAATGCTGATGACCCGAATAAAGTGCAAAAGTATCAGCTACAGCGAGCGCACGAGTTGGTCAGAGAAAACCAGGATTGTGCTAAGCGAGTAGCCAGGGAGGCCTATAACAAGAATCAGGATAGGAGAAACAAATTCTCACCTGTGTGGATAGGTCCGTATGTAGTAGCAGAGATCCGAAGCCCAGTTACAACAGTCGTAACTATTAAGGGCAAAAATAAAAAGCTACATAATAATTTGTTGAAATTATTCCACGTTAGACCACACAACTAAAGACATGTGTTAACAGTGTTTTACAAGTATAAACACAAGAATAATAACATAAACATGTACGTGTGTGTATCAAATAACACACGCAGCGCCGATTTTCAGAGTAAATGCCAGTAAAAGTGTGCCACTTAAACTCGGGCAAGTAAAATTGACGTAATGAAAATCTGCTTATTAAGCACTATTGCCTAATGAAGTCAGTAGAGAAAAATATATATATATTTTTTTTTACATATTAAATAGTAATAAACGGGTTCATTGCACGTAATTAAAAAATAAAATAAAATAGTAAGACAGTCGTGGGTAAGTAATATAAAACTTAACTTCAAATAGGTACATACATACATACGGCAGTTAATGTAATGAAAGCAGTAGCGCCGGCACCGTTGGTGAAGTAAATATACATGTATGTAACTGTATAATGTTTACAGGATGAATTGTATACAGAATGAATGTACGAGGGAATATTTAAAAAAGTAAGTATTCTAGTTATAGGAATGGGTATGGCCATATAAGTAAGTATGTAGGGACATATGATTAGGAATTGGGAATTTGCAGATACTGCAGCAGGCTATATGTAGATATACATAGGTTTTAACTGTTTATTGATTAGGAAATTAGCGTATGGAAATTTGAATAAATGTATATATTCGGATATAAAAAAAAAAATGTATAGTTAATTGGGGAAAATAACGTTAGCAATTTATTCTAGGTAATTTAAAGCGCCTCGAATGTATGTATGTAGCCATATACGAGCTAATTACAGGATGGAAAATAGAATCGTTAATGGATATATACATATCAGGCTAGAAGTAAATTTAAATAAAAAGTAATTGTATGCGATGAAAGATATAGTCAAAAAGTTTTGACACAAACGGGATTATTTTATATCATCTGGTTTCAGTCGGAGGACCAATGAATTGGTTCAAAACTGAAATGAGTGATAACTCACGTGTTGAAAAAGAGCACGAAAAATTAATCAGAGCAAAACTGATGTCCTATATGGCTATGAAAACACATAGTCCAGTCCTCTTTTCCTCCAGGATACGGTAGCGAATCCGATAATGTATGGGGAAAAGACGAGTGGACGCAAATTGAATGATATAGCATTCAATTATAGAAAAAGGATGTTGTAGAAATATTGTTTTTTGTTTATATATTCAGGAATAGCGTATGTTTAAGAAAAGTTAAAGATAAAAAAAATTATAATCTGTGTAAAAGTTCAGATTAAAATTAAAGGTAGTTTAGAAAATAATTAGAGTTACAAAAATTAATTATTTAAAATCTAACTTTATAATGAAATAAGTGTTATAATAAAAAATACAAATCATACTAAATCGGAAAATTATACCCAAGAGTATATATAGTACATATAGTGTATTTATTTAAATATTATATAATTTTGAAATTCATCTATTAAATTGACTTATGGAATGTTCGACAAAAATTAAACATAGAAGAAATATCAAACTAAAATGTATATTAGAAAATTCAGAAAATTTTTATAGGTGTTCTCTAAATAGCTCTGATGATGTGAAGCGAAGCAGGAAGTTCCGGGAACAGCGGATATCGGAAGACGGTGCGGACTAAAGGACCAACGTATTATTCGGAAAGATGTGTTTTTGAAAATCAGAGATTTTTGGCAGCTATCTAAGGTTTGTGACCCCAAGGATGCCAACATATTAGATTGGGGATGAATGGCGACGGATGTAATTTTAATTTTGCGAAACGGCATATGGCCCCAGCATTTGAACGCGTTGTGGATGGGTTTATTGACAAGCAACGAAAAATAAACAAGTTTCCTTGCGGAGGCATGTTTTGAATTGGACAATTTTATATTACAATGTCCACACAGCGTATCACAATCTCAACAGAATCGATTTTGGATTAGTTGAAAATGGGTAAAAACTTAAGGAGGGTGACTGAAACCACCACCAAATATAATAAGCAGAGGAAATTTGGCTCACGGAAGTTAATTGCTTCATTGAAGTATATGTCCAATCTAAAGTATGAACATATGAAATGAGATTCACATATGAAATATGATTTAATACAAGAGGACACAGAGACTGGTAACCGACCAGAGTACACAAATTACATCATTAAACGTGTATTTCAGAAAAATACAGATTGTCTCCACATCAAAGCCAAACGATGTCAAATACCATTATGAAGAAGCTCAAGAGAAACACTTCCACCATAAAACGCATTGCTGCAAAGTAAGAAGGTGTATTGTAGTCTCTCATGTATTTCAAATGATTTTTACAAGTTGAATACTATAAGCAGAGGTAGTACCACCTACAGCCGTGGGGCACGCTATATAAATGGAACGAAGAAGGCCACTAAAAGCAAAGTTTTAATGGCAAACCAGATCACCAACCTATAACATCTTTGTACGTACCGATGCAGAGAGAAGCGAGGGGTATGCAGAGTTCATCAAGGGACTTCACTGTCGCAGGACGGACGTTACCAGGACCAACAATTGCAGAGGATCGTATTTAAAAGAAGCGTAGCTAAATATGTAATTAGTTTGTAATTTTGTTTGTATATACGAAAGTGAGAGAAGAGTCGATGAACGACCAAGCATAAAAAAAGGGGAATAGAACTAAAGAAAAAAAAATAGAGATAAAAAAAAACAAAATAAAAAAAGAAAAGAAAAAACTATAAAAGAAGAAATAAAAAAAAAACACGATAGCATAAAGAAGAGAATAAAAAAGGAAATAAAAAGAACCCAAAATAAAAAAGGCGATTTGAAAAAAAAAACACTAAAACAGATTATATTTATATACTATAGGTTTAAGAAAATGCACAGGTTGTCTAAAGTGCAGAAATGATTGTAAACTCTCATTAGAAGTTAGTTGCACTAACTTCTTTTAGAAAGAGGGGAGGGATGTTGTGAGTTAGAACCAAGCTACCTACGTGTAGTTGACTCACAGTATCGACTCCTAATGGATGCCACACTCTGTGGGATTAGCATGTGCTAAAATTGTTTTACAGTAAGACATACTTTTAGGGTCTAAGTATTTTAAGTTAAAATGGTTTATGAAATATTACTATGTAAACTTTTAGGGTATTACAGTTCGGGAGTCAAGTCGACGAGGGCAGCGTAATGCACCATCGCGACTTTTGACGTAGGTCGGTTGGCTTGACCAACTGACACCAATTAGCAGGTGCGGAACTGGAACACCAGAAAGGTCAGTTCACAGACTGAGATAGATGTAAAGAAATAGTATATAAGAGTTAGTATTCTAAGAAATAAAGGCTTGTGATTTTAAAACTAAAAGAGTAATGTAGTGATTTTTCCAAAGAGTGATTTAGGCTTTTCAGATACACGCGCACAGCAAGAGGACGTCCCCCGTCAAACAAGGACAATACCCCAACAGACCTTTGGCAACTCGCTTTATTTTGAAAATCAATCTATTGTCAATAAGCTTTTGGTTTACTGTCGGTTCAACCATTTCCCACGTACCATTTTCAATCAATAAATGATACTCATCCTCCACAGCTAGCTGCCACGATCTTTAGATTTTAAGCTTCTGCATAAGACTCAGGTTCTTCGCATGTCATTATAACTGCCAAGTGTGTTGAAGTAGTTGTTCTACGTAAACTACGAGCAATACAGCTTTTGTCATCTACGTCCTCAGTGATATCAATCACACTATCGTAAAATACACCATCTTCCGTGTCCTCGACCTCGACATCATGCGTGTCATCCTTATGGTTTGCCATGTTGTCCGAAATCTTTTCAGCAATATCTTCTGCCTAGATATTCGTTTGACTTTGTTTCTTCAAATTGAGTGTTTCCTGGATAAATTTTACGTCACACGCAAATTCGATCTTTCGCTGATCCGGGTTCCAAACCTTGAGAGCTCTGCTGTTATCAGAATATCCCACAAATACACCTTTCCATGACTTTGCATCCAATTTTCTTCGCTTCTCCTTCGGTATGTGTACATAGCCTTCTTCACCGAAACTTCGAAAATCATCAAATTTAGCCGGTTGTCCATACCATAACTCAAGCGGTGTTTTTTGTGCCACTGTGCTAGTACAAGTTCGATTTAAAACATATGCTGCTGTGTTTGAAGCTTCTGCCCAAATTTTTTGTCCATGCTTGTTGCATACAACATCGCTCGCGATAACCGTACCGTACCCTCATGCTTGACTCCAAATTCATTAAAAATTTTATCACACCTTCGTTGACAATCTCAAGCCCATTGTCTGTATGAATCTGCCTCATTTTATGATGATCAACTTTTTCAGCTTGCATCAAGAAATGTTAAATAGCATTTGTTACATCTGATTTTGCTTTCAGAAAATAAACAAAACGAAAATTAGAGTAGTCATATTTAATTAACAAGAAATACCTGGCACCTCCATTTGATTTTACTTGTATTGGGCCGCATACATCTGCAAAACACAGCTCTCCACAGCTTGAGGATCTGGCTTGACGCGATTTAAAGCTGATTCTGTGCTGTTTGCCTAAAGTGCATCCTTCACATTGTAACGACTCTAATTTATAGCTGGGGTAAAACTCAGCGGCTCTAGGGGTCGTTACAGGAAATTACTCGGGCGTTGTATTTTCAGTTTTCTTTATTCAATATTTATGCTTATCACTAGGCTTACACGTTACTACAAAAAATGATGGGCTTTATGAAGGCCGCTCCTGAACTTGGTGCTGTGCCGTCCTGTCTCCAGTCTCGACGGTGGTGGATTGAAAAACCACTTCCACCGGTTTGACCCTGAGAAGCAAGTCCTGGTTTTCTATGATGGCGGATTGAAAAACCCAGCGTTCGTAGCAAACTCAGTGCTTCTTAATGTCTCGGTCTGTGCCTTTAGTCTTTCGTTTCAACGGTGGTGGATTGACAAACCACTTCCACCGTTTCTAACGCTGATGAACAAACTCTGGTTTATTATGAGAGTGGATTTAAGTCCAGCACTCGTAGTAAATGCAGCGCTTGTGTGTGTGTGTGTCCGTTGGTAATGATTCCTAGTCTCGTGGCGTCTATGCGGCAAAGTTTCTAAAGTACTTACTTGCGCGATGTCTTAGCAGGAAAAGAGAGCGTATGTCCGGTTGCAGGCGCTTTTATAGCCACCTGTTGAACTTCTAGTTGTTGTTCCAGTCCCGCTGGCCGTTGCTCCGACTACCGCTTCCTGTTGCTAAGGCCAAGGCATTGTTGGTGTTTTCCTCTTGACCTTAGGCGACCCTCAGCATTTTCCTGGAAAAGTCCGGCTGTTGTCAATCGCGTAGTAGTTGCAGCGGCACGTTGTTGCTGTTGTACGCCCTGTTGTTGTTGTTGCATGCCCTGTTGTTGTTATTGTACGCATGATTTCTTTCTACTGGTGGTTAATATTATTTAAATTATCCACCAGCGTTCGAACACTATTTGTGCGTTTCTCCTTTGTGTGATGTCCGCGCAACTTCTCTGCACAGCGATTGTTTGTCAATGTCTCTTTTCTTTTCATTCGTTCCTCGTGTTGTTGTTGTTCTCTTTCCCGAGCTAACGCACTCGTAGCATATGGAAAAGATTTTCTCGACGAACTCCCACTGCCACAGTGATTCCATCTGCTCTTAAGAATCTACAGCTCCTACTGTCAGATTCAAACTCAAAACCTCTATCCAATGCCTTTGTTTGAGAAAATAGATTGTAGTGGATGCCCGGTACATAAAGCACATTTGTCAGCACTTTCTGCACCAATTCACGAGCATAGCTTACTACCACCGCAATATCATATTTTCCTAAAGCCTTGATAGCACGTCCATCGCCTACCCTGACGATTTCATTACAGTTGATAAAGGTAACAAACCAATCGCGTTGTTTACTCTTGTTGTCCGGGGCGCCTGAATCGAGAACCCATGTTTCCAATTTGCTGCTGACATTCGCTCCACATACCAACGCCTCAATGTTCTTACCATGAGTCTCATTCTTAAACGATTTACACAACTGCAGACCATCCCGTTTCAAATGGCTTTTCCCTCAAATTTAAAACACCCTCTTTTTGTTGTTTTATCGCTTTTCCTTTGCTGCCCTTTCCCACCTTGCCGACTTTGCATCTTTGCTATAAAAGCTTCGGTCTTAGCTTTTTCTTGGGCACCCAAACGAATTTCTTCAGCCACTAGCCTTGCCTGTAAGTTCTTTAAGCTCTGATCATCTGACTGTATTAACTCCAAAGCAATATGGAAGTGATTATGTTCTGGTGGCAGTGACGTCAAGACTTTTGTCATGATCATCTTATCCGATATTGTTTCACCTTGGTCACGTAGATGCTGCATAGTCTCCATTAACTTTGACATGTCGTCATCTGCATCTTTTGAAAAGCTGTAGTACTTTTGCATTAAAAACAATACGTTCGACTTTGATGTCTGCCCGTAAACACTACATGCTTTTGGCAGTAATACAGATCAGGATTTGTAACAATGGTTGCTTTCCCAAAGCAATACTAATTGTTCGTCGAGCTTTCGCATAAATTTTTCGCCAAGTTTTTTGCTCCCTTTCTCCCTGACTAGGTAACACCTGCTCCCCTGTGACCACATCGAACATGTCATCAGCTTCCAAAATTTAAACCATTTGGAATTTCCACGTCAGCCACTGCGAGCTATCTTGGAGCTTCTCAAATTTATTTCTCCGCCTGATGCCATTATTATATTATATAAAAGTCCACTCTTTTATTTTGTTTATTGAACGACTTGAGGCTTTTATAATAATTAAGGGAATAAAAAGGAGTAAAAAAACAACGCACTAAAATACTCTTAATTGGCACAGCAGAATACCAGTGAATCTTGGCCCATAACATTTTAACAAAAACCGCGTGTTTCTAGTTTTGTAGAAAAAGAATTCAAATGATGTTAAGAATAAGAATGAAACAATTATTCAACACATTTACATATACATACAAGAAATAGAACATTTTTATGATTTTGCGCTGTGAACAATTCGTATATATATATATATATATATATATATATATATATATATATATATATATATATATATATATATATGTATATTTATATAGATATATATATATATATATATATATATATATATTTGTATATTTATATATATATATATATATATATATATATATATATATATATATATATATATATATACATATATACATACATATACATATCGTATATACGAAGTGTGATAAAAAATAAAGTATTTATTTATTCATCAACAACTATCTTGTCCCCTTTAAAGTAATTCCCCTCAGATATAATACACTTATGCCAGCATTTTTTTCAATCCTCGAAACACTTCTGAAACGCTTTTTTTGGTATCGCCTACAGCTCTTGTTTCGATTTTTCCTTTATCTCCTCAATCGTAGCAAAACGCTTTCCTTTCATCGGTGTCTTCAGTTTTGGAAAGAGGAAAAAGTCAGCGGGGGCCAAGTCCGGTGAATACGGTGGAAGAGGCATGATAACGGGTTTGTTTCTGGCCAAAAACAGCTCCTGAGCGATGTCCATGCGACTTTGGTTTTGCTCAAAATTTAGCAATTTTGATAGTGATTCGACGATTATCCAAAATCATTTTGTTCACTGCGTCAATGTTTTCATCGGTTGTTGACGTGCTCGGGCGACCAGGACGAGCATCGTCTTCTCGGCCTTCCTTAAACGGGTTATACCACAATTGAACTTGTGTTCTGCTCATAGTAGACTCACAGTCAACATTTCAAATGTCCTTGCGCATTTAATTTCATTTTTTACACAAAACTGAATACAGTTTCTTTGATCCATTTTTTCGAATAGTACAAAATCGAAGAGCACACCAAAACACGACTAACCTTTTTATCTGTCTGCTCAAGTGTACGTAAGCATAATGTGTGTATCTTGCAGTGCCGCGATCGCAGCGTGAAACCCGTTAAAAGTGGTAAACTTCTCCAGCTGCATAGCAGATAGGTAGCAAAGTGAACAAAAATAAATACAAATTGATTTAGTGTGCTGAAACAAAAACAATATTTTTGCCGCGTTGAATCAGCTGAATATAGGCCAAAATTTTTCAATCCAAAAGTATGCAGTGGTTTTTGATTTTTTTTTTTTTCATCTAATATAATTGAAAATAAAGTTGCCAAAAACTATTCAAAACAAAATTAAACAAAAAAAAAAAATTCCAAAAAAAACCGGAAAATTTCGACTAAAATTGGTTAAGTGTTTCTCAACATATAGAAAATAGGTTTTCTTCTCTAGAAATTGCAGAAGATGATAAAGGTCTTAAGCCCCAAGTAATAGTCTTCAAGTCCCCACCAACATTTGTTGACAAAGGCAACAGCATTACACCTCTAATGAATCTCCTAACGGAAACAGCTGCTAGTTCTTACGATTTAAATCTCATAAGTAATGAGCCAGTAAAAATACGAGCATCCAGTCCTGCAGCCTACAAAATAATAAACCAACTAGAGCAAAAAAATACCAAATTCTACACCTATAAATCAAAACAGGAAAGAATATTTAGGGTCATATTCAAAAACATGCACTCGTGTATAACCACTGAGGAAATTGCTGAATCACTATTAGGACTTGGCTACACTGCTGTGAACACCTGGAATATTAAACAAAGAAATACCAAAAAACCACTGCCAATGTACGTGGTTGAGCTAAAAGCGAACCCAAACAACAAGGACATTTACGGAGCCAAGTACTCTTCAATACGAAAGCTGTATTTGAACCACCTCGTCCAAAGCGCGAAAACCGTCAATGCACTAACTGCCAGCAGTATAGTCACACAAAATCCTACTGCCGCAGAAAGCTGGTCTGCATTAAATGCACTGGAAGTCACTCGTCTGCAGATTGCTCGCGTAAGACGAGAACTGATGAAGTCAAATGAGCACTGTGTGAAGTTAATCACCTAGCATAAACGCTGTATGGTGTACAAAAAATTGTAAACATTAAAATATCCACCACTGAGAAAGAAAGAACCCAATCCCACACTTGGTGTCTCCCAAATATTCGGACAGAGCTCGAATTCACTTGCATACTCCCAAGTAGTTAGAAACACTACACAAGACACGAGAGAGAATACGTCAGCACCACATCCTAAGGAAATCGCCACCGATTCTTCTAACGAAATACGAGAAATTATCATGCTTCTCAAGCAAGTCATGCAGCAAATCAGAATTATGATAAATCTACTCGTAACTCTCACGCCGAAAAATTGAAGTTCTTTAATCCCATAAATATTCTCGTATGAAATGCAAATGGGATACCCAAACACATATTAGAGATTAAGGAGTAGTAGAGGAGTATGAAAAGTACTTTACAACCCTCGGAAACAGATTTTTAGCTGGAGGAGACTATAATGCAAAGCATACATACTGGGGTTGCCGTCTCACTACATTCAAAGGCCGACAACTCTTGGCGGCTATAACAAATCTAAATCTTCTCACTGCCTCCTCAGGGTCACCAACGTATTGGCCAACCGATGCAAATAAAATTTCCGACCTAATAGACTTTTGCACAATGAAAGGCATATCGACTAGGGATTTAACATGCAGCCTATGCTATCTATTCAGTAATATCTACAATAAATAATAATTTTATTGACTCACTCTGAATGTCGCCTTTACAACAGCAAAACTGATTGGAATTACTTCGAATTGTCAATATCTTCAACAATTAACATAAGGCACTCGCTTAAGTCTAGTGAAGACATCATGACAGCTATTGAAAACTTCAATAATTGGCTCCAACAGGCTGGTTGGAAGTCAACACCCCCCTGATCAAGCGTCAATACACACATATCTCTCCTCTTGTGGGAGACATCCTGGATAAGAAAAAATTAAATACACTCTCAAAAGATCTCAAATAGCTCCCCAAAACAGAACACAACTCTCAACTTCAGTGCTATCTCAGTAACCTTGATGCAAATGCTGCCACCGACTATTACCTCTGGAAAGCAACAAAATAGTTAAAGAGTCCAACTCTGGCACAATCTGTCATCAGAATAGAAAAGGAAGAATGGGCTAAATGTGATATCGAAAAATCATGCACATTTGTACGATATTTAAAAAGAGAGTTTAGCCCGCACGAAATCGAACCATCTCCAATCACTGCAGAAAGAGTAAGAGAAACCTTGGGATACGTCTACCAGATGGAGCTGCCAATACAAAAATTTTCAAAAAGGGAGGTCAAGAAAGCGATCAAAAAGCTTAAAGCAAAGAAAGCCCCCGGATACGATATCATTTGTGGAGAAATATTAAAGCAGCTGCCAGAAGAGGAATTCACTTTGCTGAGTTTCAATGGAAAGTGGCTCAAGTAAAAGTGATCCATAAGCCCGGAAAAAGTCCAGACAAAGTTGAGTCTTTTCGCCCCATCAGCTTGCTGCCGATCGCCTCTAAAATTTTGGAAACGCTCTTCCTGAAAAGATTAATGAATAATAGAAGAACGAAAACTAATTCCTAATCACCAATTCAGGAAATAACACAGTTCAATCGAACAGGTTCCTAGACTTATGACGGATTACTCTATAAAATAAAGATGTATATGTATATGTATATGTATATGTTGTAAAGACGGAAAATACCAGAAGTATTTTTCGCATACACAACAAAAACTATATGCTACCACCAGAGACCGTGTTAAGTCCAAAAACAAATAACGATGTCCACCATATTTTATTTGTTTTAACCACAAACAATATTAAAGCATGCAACCATCCCCGATATCATGCAGCTTAAAAAGGTAACCACCTCCCACGCTAAATGCAACAACAAAGACAGCGGATAAGTATAACAAAACATTTACGCACAGACGATCGGACCAATAAACGTACAGGTGGTGAGGAGCGCAGAAACCGAAAGAGTTAGACTGATGACGACGACGGCTTAATAGTACAAAGAACAGCAAGAGGGACTAGTACGCTTATAAAGGAGAAAAGAAACAGCAAGCAAACATTTCTACAACAGTGCAGCGACCAAAGGCGGAACACAGAGAAACTCGAAAGAGCATCACACACACGCTAACCGATCGCACACACAAAGCAGTAAGCAGGCAGAGTGCAAACCAATCTCTGCAACAACAACAACACTACAGCGACCGAAGGCGGAGCACGGATGACAACGAGAGCGCACCACACATACGCGAGCCGATCGTAAACACAAAGAAGTAGAAACCAGTATATTAACAACAACAACACTATAGCGACCGAAGGCGGAGCACGGATGACAACGAGAGCGCACCGATCGTAAACACAGAGCCGTAAGCAGGCGGAGTGTGAAAGAATATATTAACTGCAAGCAACAACTACGATGGACAACTAGGGGAACTACAACAAGGTGGACAACCAGTGGAAGTTGAAGGTGGCCTAAGGACAACTGGGCCACAACAACAACGAGCACTGATCCCCTGGCAAGCTTTCGCTATATAAGCGGAATAAACCAAACACCAAGACTCTTTGATCCAGCATCGCTCCGTAAGTAGACAACGCACCAAGCTCCTAGAGACGCACCAAGCATCGAAACTAGGTACTTTGACTGTTGACAATAAATCAACGCAGACAGAGCCAGTGGAGTTTATGGTTTTGACCGACTCTCCCTGGGACACACACGCAACGCAGACAGAGCCAGTGGAGTTTATGGTTTTGACCGACTCTCCCTGGGACACACACGCAACGTAGACAGAGCCAGTGGAGTTTATGGTTTTGACCGACTCTCCGTGGGACACACACGCAACGCAGACAGAGCCAGTGGAGTTTATGGTTTTGACCGACTCTCCCTGGGACACATTCGCAACGCAGACAGAGCCAGTGGAGTTTATGGTTTTGACCGACTCTCCCTGGGACACTAGTACAAACCACGGACACTACCACGAGCACACAGAGTAGGGTAGTAATTAAAAATAATTATATATATGTATAGGAAATAAGTAGTGATTTTGAAAATAAATAAAAACACTTATAAAAACTAACGCTATTGAAATAAATTTCTGTAAGTGACCCTGGGACCCGCTGAGTTTTTACCCCAGCGAAAACGAGTCGTTACAATGTATATGTATACGTATATGTTTATATATATGTATATGGATTGTAAGGACGGAAAGTACCAAAAGTATTTTCCGCATACACCTCCTACAAATAATCCAACAAAACCGTATGCTACCACCAGAGACCGTGTTAACTCCAAAACAAATAATGATATCCACCATATTTTTATTCAGAAATACCTACCAACAATACTTCAGCATGACACCATCCCCTATATCATGCAGTTTAAAAAAGGCAAAAACCTCCCACGTTAGATGCAACAACAAAAACAGCATATAAGTATAACAAAACATTTACGCACAGACGATCGGACCAATAAGCGTAAAGGTTGTGAGGAGCTCAGAAACTTAAAGTGTTATACTGACCACAACGACGGCCTAATAGTACAAACAAGCCTAATTACATCAAGAGGGACTAGTGCAGCTATAAGGGAAAACGTATCAACCAAAAAGCAAGCGCTCAATCAGTAAGCAGGTGGAGTACGAAGAAATGTTTTAACAACAACAACAACACTATAGCAACCGAAGGCGGAACACGGATGAAAACGAGAGCGCACCACACATACGCGAGCCGATCGTAAACACAGAGCAGTAAGCGGGCGAAGTGCGCATAAATATTTCAACAACAGCAACACTATAGCGACCGAAAGCGGAACACAGAAAAAAACGAGAGCGCACCACGCACACGCTAAACGATCAAAACGCAAAACTGTAAACAGGCGGAATGTAAATACCAACGGCAGCGGTCAGGCCACACTACTACTCTGCTGGACAACTAGAGGTATTACAACAATGTGGTGGACCAGCAGAAGTTGAAGGGGGTCCAAGGGTAACTGGACCACAATAGCAACAAGCACTGATCCCATGGCAACTTTTCGCTATATAAGCGGAGTGGCCCGGACAGTGAGTCTCTTTGCTCCAGCATCGTTCGGCAAGTATACCACTCACCAAGCTCCTAGAGCCACCGGTAGTGATAAATAAAAAAAAACGCAACATAGACAGAGCCAGGAAGTTATGGTTTTGACCGACTCTCCCTTGGAAACATACGCAACATAGACAGAGCCAGGAGTTTATGGTTTTGACCGACTATCAGTAGGAAATAGCTAGTAATTTTGAAAATAAATAAAAACACTGAATAAAACCAATACAACAGCGAATTTCTGTACACGACCCTGGAAAGCGCTGAGTTTTACCGCAGCGAAATTGAGTCGTTACAGTATATGTATTGTATATGTATACGTATATGTTTATGTATATGCATATTGATATGTATATTAATATGTATGTGTGTATATACTCGTATATGTAAATGATTATGTATAGGTATTTGCATTTCTCTATGTATATGTATATGTAGATGTATATTCATATTTACACATATGTATATATATATACTGGTATATATATACATAGTTACAGCACCACTAGTATGATACAGTGTGGTGGCCGCGGCTAGCTCACAGCAATGGTCGTGGTCCTCAACCCGCCACACTACATCGGGTGGGGCAACACTACAAAAATAAAGTATTCAACTCACCATTTTGCCGGTTCTCAGCTGGGCATCCTCCTCCTCGACGACAAGCGAGCCCGCCCCATAATTGCCGCCTTAGCCTAACATATTATACATAAATTTAAACATACCTAAACATTCTACCTTACACATTTATAAAAATAACATATATACTTAATAACTTAAATTGTATGCTACGATATACCTAGCTTTATCCTTATTTCTAGGAGGCGGGCGGCAGCCTCCTTTCTCCGGTATCAAAACTTTAATGTATCAGAACAAATAACAGGAACAACCGACGAGACGAAAGACTATCCACACAAAATCAGACCTGCACCAACGAATATCCGCACTAGACTTTTTTCTATACACGCTGCACTTATTTACACTTTATTTCCTTATATTATGCCTCAAGTATCTTTAAGTTTTGCTTTTGATTTGATACTTTCTAAACAGCAAAAGCCGGAGTTTGTGGTAATTTGAATATTTTCAGTACACGAATGTAAGTAAGATTATTTTTCTCTCTCAAATGAGCCTAATTGAAATATGTACATCTAATACAACACTCAAATTCAATTTATATTATTTTTTTCTAACTTCCGTGCACAGTCACACAGTCAACCAATAATCAGAAAACATCAAAAACGCAAATGTAAACGCGCGCGGCAACAAAAAATTGGAAAAAAACTTTACTCCCAAACACTTTAAACTGCACAGAGACCGTTTTTTCCCCACCACTGCCTTAAATGTTTTTTTCCCTTTTCTCTTAAAACCGTATTTTCCATTTCCTCGGCCTCTTCCGCTATTCCATCATTTTCCGCTCCAGCGGTCAAGTCGGTCTGTTACCTCTCTTTCGAATTTTTACTATTCTGAGGCAGCGCCATCTCTACCTCAGAATCGTCAGGTAGGTTTTTGACTGGCCGCATTCACTAGAAAAGCGGACCAGTGGAAGCAAGAAAAGAAGGAGAGAAGCAAAACAAACAAAACGAACATACAGACGGTAGACGCCCAAATCCACGATCGCAACAACATACTCGTATGCAGTTTTTTCTCAGACTTAGTTTTTTTTGGAAAATTTGCAAATTTTCTTGGGCTCATATTTCGTAAAGTATTTGAAATTTAGACTTAGTTTCAAAAGTAAAGTTGTAGCTATTGTAGCCCGAGACAAGATTTATTTTGAAAATTATGAGAAATTCATTTAAAGTACAAAGTAATTGTATTGGTAGAGAAAAGGTATGAATCAAGAAGAAAGCAATTATTGTTTTAAACGATTTCACATCAAAAATTTAAATTCAGTGTATTTTTCATTCAAAGATTGCCTTCCAAATCTTTTCGAATATTATTTTATACTTATATATACTTATATATACTTTTATTACTTTTATATATATATATATATATATATATATATATATATATATATATATATATATATATATATATATATATATATATATATATATATATATATATATATATATATATATATATATATATATATATATATATATATATATATATATATATATATATATATATATATATATATATATATATATATATATATATATATATATATATATATATATATATATATATATATATATATATATATATATATATATATATATATATATATATATATATATATATATATATATATATATATATATATATATATATATATATATATATATATATATATATATATATATATATATATATATATATATATATATATATATATATATATATATATATATATATATATATATATATATATATATATATATATATATATATATATATATATATATATATATATATATATATATATATATATATATATATATATATATATATATATATATATATATGTTGAAGTTAGCTCCTTGTTACATAAACCAAGAACTTGTTGTATTGTTGTAAGTCACTTTAAACCGTATGACTTAAATAGAGAACACTTAGGCAGTTAAGGTGATTCTAATTCTTTATTGGAATTGTACAATTATTTATTTCAATTTTATGCAGATTATGACAAATTGGTTAAAATATATATATCAAAAATGTGACGACAAAACTGCATCGTTGTCAATAACCAGACATGAGCCACCTCATTATACCATTCCCACATATAATTTAGAGCGCATTGCAACCAAATGAAATATGATCGCCAAAGTCAATGCACTGTGCAGCTACTTGAAGGGAAATGATTTTGCCAGAGTTCCTTGAAGTTGTGTCAGTCTGCATTGCGTAGTATTCGTTTCGTTGATCAAGTGAATAGCGTAGGACCTCATTCTTGGTTATTGCTCCCTCCGCCTTCATGATTTTGTAGAACTTCTCCATATTATCTTGTTCTATGGGCAGAAGTCGTGACGGAGCAAGATGGGCCTTAATAATGTTGATTTCATTCTTCAGTTGTTGAGGCGTGATTAGCAACGGGCTGATTTTTCCATGGTGGGTGTCGGTGAGTACACTTATTACTTCTGCCTGTACCCGCTGTAAATTTATTGCCGTCAGTGTTTATTGGTTTGACAGTGGTGCAGAGAGTTGGGAGAATTTGATTTGTTCTCCTTCAATTTCCATTTCTTTCATCATTGAGCTCATCTTCTTCTGCAGATCTAAGATATTTGATTTTGTTGTAATCGCATTGTGTTTGATGACACTTATGGTGAAATCAATGATAGAGGTTTAATTTTTAAGAAGCCGTACAGTGTGAGCTTCGTCTGTCTTAACGTTGTTGATTATTTCCGACATCTGTTCCGCATAGTCAGAGTCCAGAACACCGAACAAGGTACGAGCGACATTTCCAACGATATTGAGGGCTGCTCTCCTTTGACGACTAGTCGAGAGCAGAGCCCTGTCCTGAGTAACCTCCTTTGTTGTGTCGTCAAAATTCTTAATCAGGACGTCGCAGGCAGTATCTTGTTGTAGTCTTGAGCACAGACGTTGAAGGGTCGCTACCCCAGGCGAGAATATTTTCATTTCTTCCCAGAATGGATTCAAATCGTAGTAGACCACCAATTTCCATTCTGCTCTTACAATCCTTGTTATGCCAATTCCTTCAAAGTATATTCCAGTATTTGTACCAAAATTTTGAACCTGAATAGTATTGCCCAGTACTGCAGGAAGTAACAGTAGGGATAGAAGGAATGTCACGAGAATGGTATTGTTAGTTGGTTTCCGTGGCTTTCTGGGTATGTCATTTAAATTATCCTCAGAATTTTATGATAACTGTTGTTGCTCAGGCTGCGCATCTTGTGATGAATCTCGATTTATGTCTGGGCATTCAGAAACTTTCTCACTAAACAGTGGTGCAAGTCTGTGAATCGGACATTTCAACACACCTCTTGATGTTTTTACGTCTACCACTCGCACCATTCCGTCGTTTCCCTTGTAGACTCGTTGTATTCTTCCAAGTGGCCATTGTAAGGTGGGCACATTGTCTTCCTTGATTATAACCATTTGTCCGTTGCGGATATTTTGTGATTGGTCCTTCCTTTTTGCTGTAGTTGATTGAGGTATTCACGGGACCAAAGATCCCAGAATTCAAGCTTGAGTTGCGTCACCAATTTCCATCTTGTTGGCATGGAAATCTTGAAACTTAGCGTGCTTCTGTCTATTTGTGCAGTCAATGGTTCTCCAATAAGAAAATGTCCCGGTGTTAATGCTGTTAAATCGTTTGGATCTATTGATATTGGAGTTAACGGTCGAGAGTTAAGGATTGCTTCTATTTCGATGACAACGGTTTCAAGCTCTTCATACGTGAGCGAGGCTGTTGAAACGCTCCGAAGCAATAGATGTTTCGCTGATTTGACCGCACCCTTCAACAAGCCCCCAAAGTGTGGCGCTCTAGGGGGTATGAATTTGAAATTTATTCCACGATCACTGCAAGTTTTAATGATTTTCTCCCGAGAGTCGTTGGCAAAAATGGAGTCGCTTAGCTCTTCTAGTTTATTTTTAGCTCCGACAAAATTGGTTGCATTGTCCGAGTATATGGTATCACATCGACCGCGACGAGACGTAAAACGTTTTAGTGATCCAATGAAGGCTTCGGTAGTTAAATCCTTGACTACCTCTAAATGAACTGCCTTTGTGGCGAAGCAGCAGAAGACGGTGATGTAAACCTTATGTGGTTTTTTTCCACGAATCTTGTAGTGTACCCAGAAGGGTCCACAATAATCGACACCGGCGTTGACGAATGGTCGTGCTTGAGTGACTCTGGTTGAAGGCAGGTTTCCCATCACTTGCTTGTATAGCTTCGGCCTGGCTCTGGTGCAGCGAATGCATTTTTGCACAATATTTCGTGCCATTGTCTTTCCTTTTATGACCCAAAATCGCTGCCTAGATGCTGCTAACAGGGTCTGTGGACCACAATGCAAATTACTCTCATGTTTTAGGGCAAGTATAATTTTTGAAATTGGGTAATTGTATGGAAGCAGCATTGGGTGTTTAGCATCATATGATAAAGTTGATGCAGCTAATCGCCCACCAACTCGTAGAGCGCCATTGTCGTCTATGAAAGCTGCTGAGTGGGCTGGCTCTGTCGATTCCATTGTGTTTTCTTAATTGTTTGATTTCATGCTCGAACTCATTGGCTTGTATGGTTCTTACTATGATCGTTAACGATGCGTCCAACTCCTCAGAAGTTAACGATTTTTGTGATGAACGTTTATCTCGTGACAGTTTTAGATTTTTAATGAATCTTAGAACATATCCAATGGTTCTTTGTAGAACTTTAAATGAGTTACCATGCTTCACGTTGTAAATGATGTCTTTTAGTCCTATTCAGGTGGTTGTGTTTGCCACAATCGGAGCCTTGTGTTTTTGTTCTAAGTCCGTTGGAATGTGGTGTTCCCTTAAAAATGGTTTCGGCCAGTGTGATTCCATTCCATATAGAAAGAGGGGCCATAGAACCATATATTGCAAGTCATGAGTTTATTTGGCTGAAGCCCTCGAGAGATGACGTCTGCAGGATTGTCCGTGGAGCATTCATGGCGCCACTGGTGAGCGCTAGAGAGTTTCTGGATTGTGTTTACTCTGTTAGCTACAAATGTTCGCAAGGATGATGATGACGAATTTATCCAAGATAATACAATTTCCGAGTCTGACCAGAAATGAGAAGTGTTGTTGGCTAAGTGTAAATTCCGTTTTACTCTTGATTCTAACTCGACTCCCAACACTGCTGCACATAATTCTAACCGAGGCAGCGTTTGTTCCTTGTGAGGTGCGACACGTGATTTGGCACACAAAAGTCTAACAACTATTCTGTTATCTTCAAGCCTCGATCGTAGATATACTGCAGCGCCATATGCCTTCTCGGAGGCATCTACGAACGTATGAATCTCTGTCATTATCGGTTTCTGACCGTAGAAAACGTGCCTGGAGGTACGTGTGTCGTTTAATTCCTTTAAGTTTCTACGGAAAGTAGTCCATTGTGTCTGCATTTCTGCTGGTAGATGTTCATCCCAAGATATCTGCAGTTACCATAGTTGTTGGATAAATATTTTTGCCGTGATGACCACTGGACCTACGAGACCTAATGGATCAAATATTCTTGCTATGTTTGATATTATAGTGCGTTTTGCTTTTGTTGTATTATCAGATAACTCCGCCTTTATACAGAATAGATCAGATTTTGGCATCCAGGTTAGTCCTAATGTTTTGGTAGAGGAGTTTTCAAAGTCAAGATTAACTTCCTGATCCTCTGGAGATATACAATCTAGCAGCTGAGGATGATTGGCGCACCATTTCCGTAGTTTGAATCCTGAACCGTGGAGTAGCGTTGTCAATTGTTTCTGCATTTCGATAGCCGTGGATAGGCTGTCTGAGCCACTCACGCCATCATCGACATAGAAATCGTCGCGAAATATTTGTGCGCCAAGTGGGAACCTTCCGATGTTCTTCTGTGCTAACTGTTTTAGGCACATTGTGGCCAAATATGGTGCTGACGATGTTCCATAAGTTATTGTATTAAGCTATTAGTACCTTATGGGCTTGTTCTCATTTTCTCTCCACATGATCAACTGTAGCATTCTATCGGCTGGGTCGACTAGGATTTGTCGGTACAGCTTTTCGATGTCTGTTGTGAAGACAAATTTTGGTAGTCGGAAGCGCAACAGTATTGAGAATAAATCATTTTGAACCATTGGGTCAGTGTACATTATGTCATTTAGGGCTAGTCCAGACGCAGTATTGGCTGATGCATCAAACACAACCCTCAGCTTTGTCTTAGTGAAGTAATGCGCGTGTAAAATGTTTTCGGGGTTGGTTTCGCTCTTGAGTCCTAACTTTTCATATTGCCTCATGAATTCGGCGTATTGTGCCTTTAATGGAGGGTTGCTTTCCATAGGTCGTTCTATTGCCAGGAATCTTTCATATGCAAGATTGTTTGACTCTCCCAAGGTGATTGGATCTTCAGAAAATTGTAGCCTTACTATGTATAGGCCTTCTGTGTTTTTATGTACGGTTTGAATGAAATGAGTTTCACATTGCCTTTCTGCGATTGTCAGATTATCATTAGCTTCCCTGGCGTCATCAAGCTTCCAAAATTGCATTATAATTCATTGGTTGATACTTCGTCTTCACTGTAAACCGTGCAAGTTGTCGTACTTGTCGACTCACAATTGTTCTTTCCACCTACGATCCAACCCAGTGATGTATTTTGTAGCGCTGGTAGATCAGTGGATGGTTGGATTTGGCCCGTTGCCATTAAGTTGAAGTAGAACTCAGCACCCAGGAGAACATTGATTTTTCCTGGTTGGTGAAATTCTGGGTCAGCTAATTTTATGTTTGTAGTACAAAGGCCTCTAGTCTGGTTTCGAAGTGGCCTGTTCTTGATTGCAGTTTCACGTTGACCCGTTGAGTTGCACTCTTCACTCTTTGACCAATGCCTTCAATGCTTAACACAGCCTTGGTTGGAGCAATACTCAATTCTTAATGAGTCGCTCAGTTACTAGATTGCCCTGAAAACACCAGATTGTCCGTTATTTGCTGTGATTTGGACTTTAGCTGTTGCTAATAAGACATGGCCCTGGGAGGCCGGCAAAGAGTTAGCTGCAGCTAATGTTACCGAAGAATTGGTTACAGTCAACTTAGTTTCTGTACTGGATTTTTGATTTGAACTTGCTATTTGTTGGCTATTGGTTGGCGCTGGATCCTTCGATTCCAAGTGTCACAGTGAATTGTGTTTTTTGTTACACTTGGTGCAGTTTCGAGATTTGCAGTCTCGTGATCATTTTTAAGGCAATTGAAATGGAGCCTTTGTTTTTAGCCCTGTTCAATCGATTTACCGCAGATAATTGCAGGAATCCCTTGTAATAGTACAGAGGGGGGTCCTTGCCCGAGCAATAGCTGCAAGTGGAAGCTGTTGCTACCGGTGCTATAGCTGTTGATGCGTTTTGTGTTTCCTTCCCCCCGAGAGCCTCTAAAGATTGATACTGGTTCTCGAGGAAGTGCAGGAAGTCATCAATATTTTGTAGCTGCTTAGGATTTTCCAATGATTGCTCATATAATATGTGGCTTTGGCGATCTAGTTGTTTGATGAGAAGATGTACCAGCAATGAATCCCAAGATGACTTGTGTGGTCCCTCTCCTGGAGCAATTTCCTTGCTATTTCATAGTTGTATTGAGTCAAAGTGAGAAGCATGATTACCCGCTCAGCTTCTCCCGCCAATTTGGCTTTCAGGTACCATATTTTTTTGAATTGGTGAAATTGACGATTTTTTAACCATTTCTGTAAATGTGTCGCTGAATTGGTTCCATTTTAAGTAATCACCATCAAATTTGGGTATATACGAGTATATACCGTGTTTTCTGAACTGTGCGGACGCAATTTCATATGTGCTCCGTAATTGGGACGGTTTTTCACTGTGTTTAAACTGAATTCGTTCTTTAAACTTCGCGATATAGACACTAAAACGAAAGTGTAGTTTATTTACATAATTTGGTGATATTTTATTCTGCAGAACAGATTAGAGGTGAAGTTTGGAATTCACAAAGTATTTTATAACCCACATCATTAAAAAATAAAAGTGCGCGCCAAAAACAACTAGTAGGAGTTGCCACCTGTGTCAGTACTCTAAGATGATTGCCACTTAATTTTAATTTATTTAAATTTCAATTTCCACAGAGTTGCATTTGAGCCACTTATTAATTCTTTATTTTCTCAACTCTTAATGAGTTTTCCGAACAGCAATAAACTTACAAACATCAGAAATGCTTAGGTGATGGTGGTTGCTGAAGATTGCTGCAAAAACAAGAGAGAAATAACCAAGGATAACTTGTACCTAACAACCAAGCCAATAAATCGGGCTCGTTCATGTTCTCCTGCTTTAATGTTAAACAGCGAATCTACATCTACAATTGTGCCAGCAAGTAACTTAGTCATGCCAGCTACAGGTGGTGGAAAAAGTAATGTGACAAGAAATGTTGCCACTATACAGACTGGTATAGACAGGTATATACAGGTAAAACGAAAGTTGAGTCCAGAAAAAAACGAAAATAAAACACAGGCAAAAAATGCGAGACTAACTCCTCAATCGGCGAATATATCTGCCTCTCCGAAACAAACAAGTAGTAATAATTTGGGTCAGAAAATATTTGCACTATTAGAGAATGAAAACTTTGACTCAACTCCTGCAAACAATTCCATTGCCAAAACTCCGAAACCACCACCATTCTACTTGCGAGAGAGATGCTCAAATGATTTAGTTGAAACTGTAGCTAGTCTTTTAGGAAATAACAATTTCCACGTAACGTCCAGAACAAATGGGAATATAAAGGAAACGAAACTACAAACATACAATGAAAGCAATTACCGCAAAATAGCATCCTTTCTTGAAAAAAATGGTAAAAACTGCTATACATATCAACTGAAGAGCAGTAAAGGACTAGTAGTTGTTAGTAAAGGTATTGAGAATAGTGTAAGTACTAATGAAATCAATGATTCTCTCGAAATCGCCGGATTTAAAGTAAAAACGGTATTCAACATTAAAAACAGAGGCAAAGTACCACAACCACTATTTCAAGTTGAACTTGAACCGAATGGAAGAAAATTGAAAAGTAGCGAAACACACCCAATATACCATCTGCGTTACTTATTACATAGACGGATAACCGTTGAAGAACCACACAAAAAAAGGCCCTGTCCAGTGCTTCAATTGCCAAGAATACGGGCACACAAAAGCGTACTGTACCTTACGCACTGTTTGTGTTGGCTGTGGGGGCCTTCACCATTCCTCCAAGTGTTTGTCTGACAAATCCAACATAAATGCTAAAATTGCAGCAATTGTGGGGAAAACTACATGGCAAACTACAGAGGCTGCCCAGTGTATTTAGCACTCAAAAATAAATTAGACCAGAAACAGCAACTGACCAGTGACAAAGCTTCTACATCAAGATCATATGCCAACGTAGTAAAGTCTGGATCTGAAGAAATTCCTAGCTTTGCAAATCCTATGCAAAATGTAGAATCCATTATATCAAAATTAACAAATTGTATGACAGAGTTTATGACATCAATGCAAAGCATGTTGCACGAGTTATTGAAAACTCAAAACCAACTTATGCATTTGTTGATATCTAAAAAATGAACTACATTAAGATATGTCATTGGAATGCAAACGGCATTAGCCAACATAAACTTGAAATTCAACACTTCCTGCATACTAGGCAAACTGACATTATGCTTTTATCAGAATCGCACTTGACAAACAAAAATTATTTTGTTATATCAGGATATAAATTCTACAAGACAAACCATCCTGACAATAAAGCACATGGCGGTACGGGTATATTAATAAGAGATAGATTTAAGCATCATGCACTAGAAGAGTATGCGAAGGAATATCTGCAGGCAACATCAATATGTGTTCAATGCTGGGAGGAAAAATTTGTACTAAGCGCAGTCTATTGTCCTCCAAGATACTCAGTGACTGAATTACAATTCACACAATTCTTCACATTATTGGGGACCAAATTTTTGGCAGCAGTGATTATAATGCGAAACATAACTTTTGGGGCTCCAGGTTAATAAATCCCAAAGGCAAACTACTGTCCTCTGCACTACTAAATCGGTGGTCTAACCTAGACTTCGTGTCTTCAGGACAACCGACATACTGGCCCTCTGACCCTCAAAAAGTACCCGACCTCATCGATTTTGGAATAACCAGTGGTATTGATCGTAACTTGTTATCTGCAGAATCGTGATTAGAGTTCGCTTCTGATCATTCATTAGTTATTATATGTCTACATAAACAACCTCAACCTGGTAAGAAAACAGGTCACCTAACCAACAAAAGAACAAACTGGCGGTACTGACGGTACCTGGTCAATATATATGTAGTCATATAAACATTGGTCCTTGACTAAAGAGTGCAAGCGATATTGACTCGGCTCTTTTGGCCATCAACTCAGTTCTTACATCTGCAGCCACACACTCATCTCCAGCAGCCTCATTATCCCGCTCCGCAACAGCTCGCACAACATCTGCAGTTATCGATAGTCTCGTTAAGGAGAAAAGGCGCTTAAGTAGAGAGTGGCAACAAAATAGATCACCCTACGCCAAGCAGAAATTAGCATTAGCAAAAAAACGCGAGAAGCACTGAACTGCGAGCTAGAGAACAGTTTGAAAAAGTATACTGAGACGCTAACTGTATCACAAAATACTAACTACTCTTCATGGAAAGCCTATACAAATCTAAAGACTCCTAAATACTGTCATCCACCACTCAGGCAAAATAATGGAACTTGTGTAAGGAGTGACAAAGAGAAAGCCTTAGCGCTTGCAAATCATCTCACATCCGTATTCCAACCTAACCAACCAACCAACTGTTTTGAAATTCCATTTTTGGCCCCTAAAATACCACTAATCTCGATGAAGGTTAAAATGAAGGAAATGCAACTTGCAATTAAAACTCAGCTAAACCCGAAAAAAGCACCAGGATTTGAATTAATTACCGCAAAAATGATTGTGGAATTGCCTGAAATAGCCATCAAAATAGTGACGCAGTTATTTAAAGCAATATTTAGGATTGGGTATTTTCCACAACCCTGGAAAATATCACAAATTACAATGATACCAAAACCAGCCCAGGCCCATAAGCTTGCTCCCAGTGATTTCTAAATTATTTGAGAAACTGGTTCTTCTAAAGCTGCAGCCGCACATATACAAATCCAACATTATTCCCCACTATCAATTTGGATTTCGTAAGAATCACAGAACTATAGAGCAAATTAACCGCATTACTAGTGCAATTCGAAATACTTTTGAAGACAAAAAATACTGCTCTGCTATATTCTTAGATATTGCACAGGCGTTTGACAGAGTTTGGCATGCAGTATTAATATATTAAATTCAAAAACTCTTACCAGTTAATGTACACATGCTACTCGAATCGTATATGGATAACCGAAAGTTCAGAGTAAAATATGGAGAATACACCACAATCGACTTTGATATTAATGCTGGGGTTCCACAAGGTAGTATTCTAGGTCCTAGAATACTACCTTGTACTATATGTATTATTCACTGCAGACCTCCCTACTGATGATCATCTAGTCACTTCAGCATTCGCACACGACACTGCTATTCTTGTTATACATAGCAATCCAATAGTTTCTTCGATTCGCCTTGAGGAGCATTTGAAGAAAATGAAAGTGTGGCTGGCAAAAATCATGTTACGTTTACACTTAGGAAAGAAACATGCCCAGTGATTACACTAGACAATGTGCTATTCCTCAATCGAATACTGTAACATACCTAGGAGTCCATCTAGACAGACTACTAACTTAGCGGTACCATATTGAGGCAAAAAGAACGCAGATAAAGCTAATAAATTGGCCATAAAATTGAGTGGCTATAAAATAAATTGACTACTCAACTCCAAGTCACGGCTTCGTTTCCAACATAAACTTTTATTGTACAAGGCAGTGATCAAACCAATTTGGGCATACGGAGCTGCGCTTTGGGGGAATGCTAGTTCATCGAACGTCGAGCTGATACAAAGAGTGCAATCGAAAATCGTGCGTGCAATCCCGGGTGCGCCTTGGTTCGTTAGAAATGCTGACAACCATAAGGACCTCAACATTCCTCTGGTTAAAAGTGAGCTCACGGAGATTATGCTCAAACACAGAAAAAAAACATCGAGAGCACTCAAATCCATTGGTAAAAAATTTAGCCAAAATTAAAACAGCAACACGCCTCAAAAGATTGGACTTACCTACATATTAAATGTACTAAATATTAAATAATTACTATATAAGATACTAAAATGAAATGAATTTAAATTTAATTAAAACTGAGAGGCAAAAATGTAGTGAAATTTAATATTAAGCCTAAACACTGGTGCGGGATAAATATAGTTAATTTAGCTCTTAAGATTTAATTACTTACTGTTAGGCTCGAAATGAGTGAATTCAATAAATAAATGAACTCTTAAAAATAAAAATAAAAAAATTTGGGTATGGTGATTTGTTGTAACCAGAAGGCTTGTTGCTCAACTACTTCTGGAAGTTCTCTTTTCCCTGGTTTTGTGGAAAGCTCTATTAGCCGGCAATGCACCTTGTATTCCATCTCGAGATAGGCATTGAAACCGTAGCCCTCCTCTGCCGGTGCTGAGGACTCTTCCCATACTTTGAAGTTTGTGATGTCAATTTCGTTCTACAATGTTTAAAGTCTCGGAAAGTTTTCTTCGTACAATTGGCGTGATTGGTCCTCAGCGATTGATGAGATTCCAGAGAGAAGTCGTTGTTGTGACATCATTAATGCGTGTTGTTTTCGCAAAGTGCCTGCAATGGTGCCTTCTGTCTTGGATGAATCGCATGAAGCCTTCCTAGATTGGTATTTGACTGGTTGGATCAGGACCAGTGCCACGTGCTATTGAGTATTGCTGATCCCAGGTTGATGTGCTGAGTCTGCTAATGTCTTAGCATGACATAAATCTGGTGTTGTACTCAGTGGGTCGAGTTTTTGTATTTCGTCATTGAAGAGCTGCACATGGGCAGTGCCTATATTGTTGATTTGTTCATAATAGCCGATGCGAAGTATTCATGATTCAAGGGGTTAATGTCCTCAATTTGCTATATGTTCCTTCAAAGTTCTCCCATGAAGTGTTCAGGTACCACAAACGATCCTTGAAATATGTGGTGGATGTCTTCCTGTCAGCTGGCTCCTTTCTGAAATTCTTAATGATTCCTTGAATTTCCTCCCCAGTTTCTTTCTGGAGTGACATTCGCACGCCGAAGATAGCTATGATATTAGATGATTGACGTTGTTGAATTTAATTGTCAGGGTCACCAAATGTTGAAGTTAGCTCCTTGGTACATTAGCCAAGAACTTGTTGTATTATTATAGGTCACTTTAAACCCTATAACTTCAATAGAGAACACTTAGGCAGTTAAGGTGATTCTGATTCTTTATTGGATTTATACAATTATTTATATCAATTTTATGCAGATTATTTATGCAAATTGGTTAAGATATAAATATTAAAAATGTGACAGACAAAACTGCACCGCTGTCAATAATCAGACACGAGCCAACATCATTATATCATTGCCATACATAATTTAGAGCACATTGCAAACAAGTGAAATATGATCGCCCAAGTCAATGCAGTGGGCAGCTATTTGAAGGGAAAGGAGTTTAACAAGTGTTGGCCTGGAAAATATGATATTTTGGTTTTGCGTGTGCTGGTTTTTGTCAATGGTGCATTTTCGCTGTACTGGTAAAAAAAATAAACATAAAGTTCAATTATTTGTTGATCGCGCTGTTCAGTGTAACTGAACATTCTGCCGGGCGTTGAGTAGTTGCTCAATTTTGGATTATATGAGAACAGTGAAAGATGATTTAGTTGTTTGCTGTCGCTGACATGGTTGAGGTGTGGGGATAGTCGGAGCACTGCGTTTACATTTTAATTTCCAGGAGGTAATATTGATAAGAAGAAACGTGGAAATGATGAGTGCGGAGTAGCTTTAAATATATATATATATATATATATATATATATATATATATATATAGATATATATATATCGTATATATATATATATATATATATATATATATATATATATATATATATATATATATATATATATATATATATATATATATATATATATATAGATATATATATATCGTATATATATATATATATATATATATATATATATATATATATATATATATATATATAAATATATATATATATATATATATATATATATATATATATATATAGATATATATATATATATATATATATATATATATAAATATATATATATGTATATATATATATGTATATATATATATATATATATATACCGATAAATATACGAGTACATATACATATTCTTCGAGCACATTAATGTAACTATATTTTAGTTTATATATAACTATTTAATGTAACTCACTCCTCAATCATCATTCAATTTACATTTTTTGTTATATTTAAAATGAACACTTTTTGCTTATCCCTTAATTCAGCCAATGTGCTTAACTCTTTTTACCAATCATTTTTGCATAAATAGAAGAAAAGAGGACTAATGAAGTCTCTTCTCATACTTGGATTCAACGAACAGCAATAACTTTTTATTTCACTCTCTGCTATTTGTTGAAACATTATCCTAAAATATACACATAAAGGGTGTTTTTTTTAGACATGTGGTTTTCAAGCAGAAATAAATCCATATAATTTTATGTTATGGCCAAGAATTTATCTTTGTTATAAAGATAAGCGTTTCACATTATGTTTTAAAAATAATTTCGGGCAAGTGGCTGCCGCGGCTGCCTCGAATGAATTCCAGCCGAGAGGCCCAAGTTTCGACCACTTTTTGCAGCAATTGGGGCCGTATGTCAGCAATAACGCTCCGAATATTCTCTTCCAAGGCGGCAATCGTCTCGGGCTTATCTTTGTCTACGCAGATATTCACACGAATTCACATAACCCGACAAAAAATAGTCCAGTGGTGTTAAATCGCACGATCGTGGTGGCTACGCCACAGGCCCACTACGCGAGATAATGCGCTCACCAAAAGTTTGCTTCAATAAATTGATTGTCTCGTTGGCTGTTTGGCATGTAGTGCCGTTTTGTTGGAACCAAAGGTCGTCCACATCAACATCTTCCAATTCAGGTACTAAAAAGTCATTAATCATGGCTCTATAGCGTTCCTCATTAACTGTAACAGTATGGCCGGCTTAATTTTTGAAGAAATCTGGACCATTGATTCCCTCTGCCCATAGAGCGCACCAAACAGTGACTTTTTGAGGATGTAACGACGTCTCAACATTGGCATGTGGATTATCGTCGATCGGTGGCCATCTCGTTTTGGGCTCATTCAAGGAACATGTGACGAGCTTGATAATCGTTCGGCCATAAACTTATGAAATGACAAACCAAACTAAGCATAAATCAAGTGACAGCTGTCAAAAACACCAACTCCGAAAAAAGTATTGCCAGATTGAAAACCACACGTCTAAAAAAAACACCCTCTATATGCATATACATATATAGACACGTATTCTTATACAAATACATATACATATGCAGATACATATGCATATATATATATACATATACATATACATGAAGATATACATATATATATATACATATTCATATCCATACTCCTGACAGTCACTCAGCAGGGAGTGGCCAGGACGAGCCTTACAGATAATTCCCTCAAGAAGACTCACTGTCTCCACGTGGCGACCCTGGGCAACGGTGTGCCAGCACCCGCTGGACACTAGCTAAAGTGTGTAACGAACCAGTCAGCGATTACCCCGATTGGGTGGTTGGCTGGGCAACACAGATCTGCAAGGGACCGACGTGGGACATCGTGGGACGCCGCGGCACCAACGTGGAACACCGACGTATCGTCGTGGCAACATGAAAAACCCCAGAGTTGCAGACCCATGACGGGCCTCATATCTTGGTCAGCGGTACCCCACGACGTGAGGACTGCTGCAAATTTGGGCGGAGGGCGAGTACGGCCCACTGAGACCGGTAAGGCCTTAATTACGATATAGCGGGAAATGTGAGGACGTTGATGCTGCGGGCTGACGATAATGGTATGCTGTCACTTCAGTATGCAATGGTGAAACGTTGCAGAAATGGCTGGCAGCTTAATGCAACTGTCGTCCCCGTCCCGTTAAAACAATGGCAGGTCTCGAGGAGCGCTCTACGTCTCGTCACCGCAAGTTGGCAGTGCAGGTTCGGATATCACATTCCCGATTAAAGCTGGTCTGGCACTGAACGTAAGTACTCATGAGGTCTTACTTCAACATTTGCCTGGCCTCCCCGCTGCGGCATAGATAACCATGGGAAAAAGAAAGCAGCTGCACAGCAATCATAGATAGCGGCTAAGAGCGGGGACCAAATTAAACAAAATGTACAATATACAAACACAACAGGGAAAGAAAAATGATGCGGAGAAGGATCCCTTCAGAAAGAGATCCGCTCTTCCAAGGAGTCCGGAATAGACGAAGGATCCGGTGCGCAGAAACTCACTGGCAGACCCCAGCGATCTAAAACCTACATCGGCTACGAAAACCGATGCAATGGCGCTTCATCCCCCAGACGAAGTCGTTGCTAAAGGCAAGATGGCGGTGTAGGAGTAGAACGTCGAGGCTTTAATTGCCTTCGTGGGGCCACGGCATAATGTCCACGCGGATAACATCCGGGAAATTTGCCTTCAGATCCATAGGAACAGGACGCACTGATGATTGAAAAGCCATCAGAATCGGAGCGAGTCGGTAGGTAAGTAGGAAGGTAAAGCGGCCACCCGAAAAGGGCGCACTTAGGCCAACATTGACCCTTTGTGATACTGCATGGGACAGCAGGTCCCATCCCCTTAAAAGGTCCAGCCATTTGGAGCTTTTAATGAAGCAGTTGAAGGAGCTAATCTTTTTTTTTGAGATATCTCCCAAGGAGTCCAAAAAGTAGTCGCCTAGGAAAGTGCGCCTCCTTCTGTACAAAGCTGGACACGTGCACAACAGGTGAGCAGTAGACTCTTCCTCCTTCTCGTCCATGCAACTCCTGCAGAAGTCATTAGAGGCGATCCCCAGCCTACACCCGTGTGTGTCTATAGTCCAGTGTCCCGTTAAGATGCTAATCACGGGACCTATGCTTTGTCTATTTAGAGCCAGTAGGTCCTTAGAGCGCTTGACATTTATCACTGGCCAGGTTTGTCTAGCTATTTTACATCCTGAAAGTTCAGACCAGCGCCTGCCCGCTGTTCCTAAGGATATTGTATTTACTAAGAGCTTACATGTGGCAATAGGAATACCGAATTGCGACCTATCTGGTTCAATCGGTAAGGTAGTACCCTCACGGACAAGTTCATCCGCCTTGCAGTTCCCTGGAATATCTCTGTGACCGGGAACCCAGCACAGATGCTGACGGGTCTGCTTAGCTATCTCGTCTAAAGATTTATGGCAGCTCTTGACGGCTTTTGAGGTGATAATAACCGAATCCAGGGAGCGCAAAGCCATTTTTTCGCCAAAAAGCCTAACAGGCAGCAGATTGAGCATAATATCCAATGCTGCCGTTGGAGTCGTTCTAATGGCACTACTTATGAATACCTCTGCTGTTCTTTGTACCTTTGTTATCAGCCTATTGTATGTGGACTTACTTAGGGCTGTCCACCAAGCAAGAACCGCATAGAAAAGGACTGGTCGTACCGCAGCTGTATATATCCAATAGGCTACCTTAGGCTGTAACCCCCATTTTTTGCCTATAACTCTTTTACAAGAGTACAGATTTACCTGAGCCTTCCTAATGCGCTAGCTTATATTAGCCTTCCAATTCAGCTTCCTATCTGGGATCACGCCCAGATATTTAGCCTCCTCAACAAGGTAAATATCTACACCCATTAGTTTTGGAGCAATAAATAGAGCAATTTTATACTTCCTAGTGAAGAGTACCAGCTTAGTCTTGGTCGGATTAACCCCCAACCCACAGTCAGTAGTCCATTTAGAGAGAATGTTCAGCATGTTTTGCATCAAGTCCCTCAAAGTAGATATATATTTACCCGAGATACTAATAGCAACATCATCCGCATACGCAACACCTTGCACCCTTCCCTCTCCAGGCGAACAAGCAGCAGAATTACCGCAAGATTCCAGAGTAGGGGTGAAAGAACTCCACCTTGAGCTGTGCCTCTGCACACGGACTTTTTGGCCGACGCCGCCCCAGCTGTGAATTGATTATCCTGCTACTAAGCATGTTTTCAATCCACCTGCTAATGGCGGGTTCCACCTCCAAGTCTCGCATCGCACCGATTATTGCGTCTGATTTGATATTGTTAAAAGCTCCCTCAATGTCCAGGAAAGCCACTAGGGAGAACTCCTTGTTGTGCACGGAGCACTCAATCCTAGAGACTAAGGAGTGTAAAGCGGTCTCCACCGATTTACCCTTAAAGTAGGTGTTTAACCATATGCCGAGCGTAGCGATCCCACTGCTCCACGAACGAATATGCACATCAAATTGCAGTTAGCTATATTTGCACATACGTATGCACAATTTTGCAAGCTAGCATTTTTATGTGTGTGGAAATTTATTTTCAATTTCTTTAATTTTAAGTAACATGATATTTCCGTTTTATTTTGTACGTAAGCATTACTGAAATTCCTTAATTGTTATTGTAATTATATGTGTATCAATTAGTATATAAGTTCACACCTTTATGAAATAAATCAGTCAGTTTTTAATAATTGACTCCATCAACCACACGCATTTGTGTTCTTTTTAAGTTATACTGGTTCATGCGCCTTATAACAATCGCAACAGATATATTGGTACAAGCACCGAAATAGCAAACTAACTAATAAATTTGTGATTAACCTACGTTATACTGGTACAAGCACCATATAACAATTCATCAGCCATTTTGGTACAAGCACCGAACTGGCAACCATTTAAGAAAAAAGATCCTTAAACATTTTCGGTGACCCCAACGTGATCAACAGGACACGGCACATCTACCATTCCTGAGGACATCAGCTGAATAAAGCTCCTCAATAATTTATCATGACTTCCGACAACATGTCAATGGAAGAGCTGGTTCGTCAACAAGACGACCGAGCATTGACCATTTAAACACAGATATCAAGCTATAAGAAAACAGCTCACGAATTAAGGGCATTAGAATTCGTGGAAAAAAGGCTGCAAGAACTTGATAATCAATGGCAACAATTCAACCAATCTGACGTTGTAATCCGGAAAAGCTATGGGGATGACACTTCGTACCCATACTTTGCGAAGGACATACACGCAATGGTGGGTGCCAAATATTACAAGCTTCGCGAGGAAATGCAAGGCACTATCAATACGCTGAAGGCATCGAAGATACTCCCGAAGGCAACAACAACAGTGCCAAGAGCACAATCACCTGGACTAGTCCGGCTACAACCACTAACTCAGGAAGGTGGGGCTATGCAACAACAGTCCCGTTCGCAACCCGTTCTGTCGCATGTTCAACGACAAGGACTACTCATCACTAACATCTTTAAGACGATTGATCAATTGCTTGCCAACCAGCCAATACACCCAGGCAGTTTCTACACGAGTCAGGCAAGCAATCTAGAGCAACATTGGCAGATAGTACAATGGCTGCACAAACTACTGTGTGAAGCTTGAGACATCACGTACGACATTGAAGATTTCTTCCAACGCGAACAACAGTTTCACAACAAATTGGCCCTCCTCTTGGACATGGGCCAACAAGCGAGCAGCTGCAATGCTGTGGATAGAAGCACGCCAACAATTGCATCTCCAAAATTACAATTGCCAAAGGTGGAGTTACCAAAATTTGACGGTAATTATCTCCAGTGGCGACAATTCCGAGATTTATTCATGGAACTGGTGGACAAGCAGCCTATACCACAGTGCCAAAAAATGTGGTACCTGAAATCCAGGCTTATAGGAGAAGCAGAAGCCCTCATTCGTCATCTCACATCGGCAGACAACT
This sequence comes from Clusia tigrina, assembly GCA_920105625.2. Classification (NCBI taxonomy): domain Eukaryota; kingdom Metazoa; phylum Arthropoda; class Insecta; order Diptera; family Clusiidae; genus Clusia; species Clusia tigrina. The sequence continues at coordinate 179,008,866 of OV050030.1, read as the reverse complement.
ACGTGACCGCATGGCAAGTGATCAACGGACGGTACGAAAACTCGAGGCATTTAGTTAACGCAGCATTGTGTCGACTACTAACGCAAACTACATCAAATCTTGAGAGTGCTACGAACGTCAAATTACTGCTTGATACAACGCGAGACAGCATTTTAAGCCTTCAGAATTTGGGTCTAGACACTTCATCATGGGACCCAATTCTGCTATTCATCCTAGTTCAGCAGCTCAGCAAGTCAACGCAGGTTTTATGGGAACAATCCATCCAGGACCCAACTAAAATGCGATCACTGGAGGAATTCCCAGCCTTTTTGAGGATACGTTTCCAAACCCTGGAAGCGCTTGGAATCAAGAGCAACAAGCCTAATAGCGAAAGGGGCAAGCAGCATGGCAACTACAGCGCTTTAAGTGCCACCACATCAGCTCAAGCGTGTGACATATGTAAGCAGCCACACGCACTCTACCTGTGCCCAAGGTTCCTGAAGATGACTCCAAGTCAACGGTTGAACACAATTCAACACCTAAAACGATGCGTCAACTGTTTGAAAACTGGTCATGGTTCAAAGAATTGCTCATCAAGAACATGTACCAAGTGCCCAAGGAAGCACAATACGCTTTTGCATTTGCAGCTAGCATCAGACCAAGAAAAACTGCAAAACGCCAACACAACCAAGCCATCATCAGCAGCTTCGTTAGCAGCGTTGCCTATGCAACCAACTCTTCATGGACCAGCACTGTTGAGTACCGTGTCCATAACGTTAAGATCCGATTGGGGACAGGAAGTCAAATGTCGCGCGCTCCTCGACAGTGGCTCGCAGTTGAATTTCATAACACAAAGCCTAGCAAGGCAATTAGGATTGCGTAAGCGAAACGGCGACACTTCCATCGAAGGAATCGGCAATAGCAAAAAGCGAACCACAGAGACGGTGATCGTCGGATTGGAATCAACGACCACTGGATTCACGACACACATAGAAGCACAAATTCTTCCTAAAATCGTGTCTGAACAGCTACAAAAAATTATTGACATTTCACAGTGGTCAATTCCGAAAAACATTAAGCTAGCAGATCCATCATTCAATGAATCAGCTCGAATTGCTGGCAGATAGGCGCAGGGTTGTTTTACCAAACATTATGTGTCGGGCAACTATCACCAGGAGAAGGGGGAACAATTTTACAAAACACACTCTTCGGATGGATAGTTGGTGATGCATACAACAGGCAGGATACATCAAGTCCAATTGCACCTTGTGGAGTTTGCACGGACGATGAAAATCTTGAAGAATCATTGGAGAAATTCTGGCGCTTAGAAGAATGTGATGCAACCAAGTCTACTCTCACATTAGCTGAACGACAATGTGAAGAACTGGAGGTTCCATCTAGTGATCAAGAGCTAGCGTTAAACTGTAGTCAACCCGGAAAGGACAGCATTAAGACAATGGGACTTATCTGGCAACCAATAAGCGATACATTCACTCTCAAGATAGTTACTACAGAAGCAAGAAAAATCACAAAACGCAGTACGCTGTCTGACATATCTAGGCTTTTTGACCCTCTTGGATTCATTGCACCAGTCACCGTCACAGCCAAAATATTTCTTCAAACACTCTGGAAGCTCAACATAGACTGGGATGCATCCTTGCCCCAAAATCTTCATACAACGTGGCTACAGTTTCGCACTGAATTAAGGGAACTACAAAAAATCAGTGTCCCACGATACATATTTAGTGGAGTATCACCCAAAAATCCCCAAATACATATCTTCGCAGATGCATCAGAGCGGGCCTATGGTGCAGTGGCATATATACGATAATCAAATGTCCACGATACCATCATAGTACGATTCATTTGCGCAAAATCTGGAGTAGCTCCTACTAAACAAATTTCGCTGCCTAGACTAGAACTTTGCGCTGCTAAACTTGCGGTAGAATTAATGCAGAAGCTAAAACAAGGAGCAACATTCCTCGATGCTGAAGTGTTCTATTGGTCACATTCCACAGCAGTCCTCGGCTGGATCAATGCTGACTCAGCACATTATCATTCATTTATCGCCAATCGAATCTCTTCAATTCAACGATGGTCATCTCCAAGACAATGGCGCCATGTCCGATCGCAAGACAACCCAGCGTATCTAATATCAAGAGGCCTGACTCCAGGGAAGTTGATTAATAACAGTTTCTGGTTCTACGGGCCCCGTTTTTTACATGGATCGATCACAATCTGGCCACTTCAAGCAGCTCTAGGAAAATGCGAATTAGAACTACGTCAGGCCAAGGAATCAATAGTATCGGAGTCTGCAGTAGCAACGACCACCAAAGAATCTAACCTCTTGTCAAGCATCAATCATGGTAACTCTTTCCACCGCTTGCAAAGGATTGTAGCATACATACAACGCTTCAAAAGATTCAAAAGGGATGAAAGATTCGATTCAACTTGCCCCACTGCAGATGAACAGGAAGGTGCTCTAATAGCAATTGTAAGGCTAATGCAGCAGCAAGAATTTAACAAGGAATTCACGCAATTAGCGGAATATTCGACAGTGAGTAACAATAGCTCATTCAGCTCTCTTTCCCCGTTCGTTGACACAAATGGAATTCTCAGAGTAGGGGGGCGGTTACAGTCATCTAGCCTTACCTACGACGCGAAACACCCACTGCTCTTGCCTTACCGTCATCCATTAACCAAACTCCTGTTAAGTGATCTATATAAACTACATCTTCACGCCGGCGCGCAGACATTAATATCCATCGGCAGGCAAAGATATTGGCCAATCAAGTAAAGGTGTTTGCCAGGTCAGTAATTCAGGGCTGTGAGAGATGCGTAAGAATGAAACCTGTAATGCTACAACAAATAATGGGAAACATTCCTAAGGACAGAGTGCATCCGGCCAGACCGTTCAAATTTTCCGGCGTCGACTTCTTTGGACCAATCTACACATACTTCAAGCTGCGCGGGAAGCGGCCGCTTAAGGCATACGTAGCTGTATTCTGTTGCTTCGCTACCAAGGCCGTACATATGGAAATAGTCAGTGATTTAACAACAGAAGCCTTCATTGGAGCCCTAAGGCGTTTTATAGGACGACGAGGACACTGCAAGAAAATCTACTGTGACAATGCCACTAACTTTGTTGGCACAAAAAATCTTATGTACGAATTACAACAAGTTATCCTAGCTAAGGACGCTAAGCTGCACATTATCAGCGAATGTACCAAGCAGCACATCGAATTTTCATTCATTCCACCCCGCGCTTCACATTTTGGCGGTTTATGGGAAGCAGCAGTCAAATCCGCTAAACATTTACTACAGTCAACATTAGCTGCAGCGGCCTTAACGTATGAAGAAATGGAGACTGTGATAGTGGAAGCAGAGGCAATCCTAAATTATCGCCAAATAACTCCTTTATCATCGGATCCAAACGACTTAGCAGAACTCCCGCCCGGTCATTTGTTGATAGGGGAGCCTTTAACATCAACAGTCGACCCAGGAGCACAAGCAAATCATGCCAATTACCATAAAAGATGGCAAATTGTGTCTCACTTACGTACATAATTCGGGAGGAGGTGGACAATGAATATTTGAACACCTTGCAATATCGATACCAATGGAAGAGCGCCTGTCACAGTGTCAATGCTGGCATGATGGTGATAATTAAGGATAAAAATGCACCACCACTGAAATGGCCATTAGGAAGAATTAAAAAGGTGATACGAGGAGATGACGGCCTAATCAGAGTGGCAGATGTAAGAACTGCCACAAGCATTCTGAGGCGACCAATTCACAAATTAGCCCCACTTCCCATTGTACCTGAGGAAGACACTTCACCAGAAACCACGGCAAGTTAGACATACTCCACCGATAAAAAACCTGCCTCAAAGGTAACGCCAATCAATGGAGCGCCTCCTACCAAACGTACGCGAATCACAGCCAAATCATCCATTGTAGCAGTATTGTTGGTGACTCTCTTTTTGCCTGCTTGTTCGCCTTTATCAATACAAAACAAACCATTTTCCTCTGATCCCGGAATATAGTTCGAAAACATTGGCTAGGCAGATATTATAACCAGTCAATGGAGTATCATCACCTATGTGGACATGCAATCATATTGGCAGGAGTTTGACAAACTCAAGGGTTATCCACAAATACTCCAGCGATCGTGTGAATCAACCCATGACCCGAAAGCATGCTGCACTACAATAACAATAATACAGCGATTGGCAAATGAATTGGACGCCAGAAATCAATTATTGCAGGCCAGTCACAATACACGCACGAAACGAGGCGGAATTGACTTCATAGGTAATGTTGCACACTCACTGTTTGGCGTTCTTGACTCAGAATATGCAAAAAACGCCGCAGAAACCATTCAAAAAATTCAACAAAACCAGCAACATCTCAAGGACCTTTGGCAGAAGCAAACTTCTGTTATTGATAGTACAATCAACATTATGAAAAGAAGTCAGCAAGAGATAGAAGCTGAACTTCATCTGACAAATACAGCTCTGAACCAAATTGATAACCAGCTCAGAGAGGGAGCAGCAACATTAACACTTACTGAGCTTTCACTACGAACTGCCTTGGAGGCCATATATCTAGAACGCGTCCAGGATGCGATATTTGACATCCTTGCTGATATACGCGTTCACCATGGAAAGGTCAGCATGACACTACTCACACCTCAACAGCTGCAGACAAAGTTACTTCACATCATGGCAAACCTGCCGCAACACCTCAGACTGCCTATTTCTTCAGATGACCTACGCAGTTTCTACCATATAATGACTATAAGAGGGAGAGTGACGATTGACCAAATCATTTTTGAAATTCAAATTCCCTTGAGCATGGCTGACAATTTTGAATTCCTTAAAATGACACCAGTTCCGTGCTAGCTAAATGACTCGTTCGCAAAAATTCACAGTAATTTCCAGTACCTAATCATAAATCTTCATCGAGACCAGTACATGCTACTACAAAATGCGGAATTGAGAAGTTGTGTTCTGAAGGAAGACCACTATCTGTGTCGGCAAACCCGACCTCTGTTCTCTAAAGGTTCTATGAACGAAGGTTCCTGCGAATTAAATTTACTGTATCATGTCGCAGATGAATCATGTCCCATTATAGTTATCGGCCCAGGACCACATTGGATACAACTGCACGATCCTAACAACTGGATCTATGCCATCAGCGGAGATCAACTGATAAATGTAGTATGCAACAGCGAGCTGACTCAACTAACAATTCGAAAATCGGGAATACTGACATTGAACGAAAAATGCAATGTCAAACTACCCCGACTTACAATCCAAGGCTATGCAAACCTGAAGGCCATTCGAAGACAATCATATGTGCCAAACTTAAATGTCAGTGATTTTACACGAATATCAAAGAACACACCCATCCCAAGCAGTGAGATCGCACACTACATTTCCCATCGGCTGGAGTTAGAGGCGTTACAACAGAACATGAGCCGTCTCCGAGGCGAAGTATTCGACAACACGAGCCCTCACGACGTACATCAGTATGCGGTCAGTTATCTAGCACTCTTAATAATCGTAATTCTCACAACAGTGTTAGTTGGGAAATACATAAGAAAATCTACTAACATCAACGATCACGATGCAGCTGAATCAGCAGACCTGGAGTTCGTTACGACTTACGATAGATCGGGTAGAGCGACTGCCGCTCAAGGCCGGGAGGATGTTTAACCATATGCCGAGCGTAGCGATCCCACTGCTCCACGAACGAATATGCACATCAAATTGCAGTTAGCTATATTTGCACATACGTATGCACAATTTTGCAAGCTAGCATTTTTATGTGTGTGAAAATTTCTTTTCAATTTCTTTAATTTAAGTAACATGATATTTCCGTTTTATTTTGTACGTAAGCATTACTTAAATTCCTTAATTATTATTGTAATTACATGTGTATCAATTAGTATATAAGTTCACACCTTTATGAAATAAATCAGTCAGTTTTTAATAATTGACTCCATCAACCACACGCATTTGTGTTCTTTTTAAGTTATACTGGTTCATGCGCCCTATAACAATCGCAACAGCTATATTGGTACAAGCACCGAAATAGCAAACTAACTAATCAATTTGTGATTAACCTACGTTATACTGGTACAAGCACCGAAATAGCAAACTAACTAATCAATTTGTGATTAACCTACGTTATACTGGTACAAGCACCATATAACAATTCAGCAGCCATTTTGGTACAAGCACCGAACTGGCAACCATTTAGGGAAAAAGATCGTTAAACAGTAGGCATGCTGAGAGAATGACAGCTTCTGTCTGTCTATAGTGAGTCTCAGATGAATATCTAACAACCTTTCAAGGATTTTTAGACAGAAGGAGGACAGACTAATGGGTCTTAAGTCCCCTGGAGCTGTGTGCGAGCTTTTGCCGGCCTTGGGTATAAAAATTACCCTCACATGCTTCCATGATTCTGGAATATACGCTAATTAAAGGCAACTATTATAGATCTTTAACAGCCACTCTATTATAAGATTCTCTGCCTGCTGAATTTCAATTGGAGCTACACCATCTGGGCCAGATGCTTTAAATGATTTGAAACTATGGATAGCCCATTGCAATTTTGGTTTCGTGACTATGTCTGAGTTTACTTGAACTACATTCCCGCTGGGCTTCGTTCTCCGCGGAATGGTGCTCGAGCAACCAGGGAAGTGAATCTCCAGAAGAAGCTCTAGAGTCTCATTACTATTTGAAGTTCAGGATCCATCCTCCCTCCTCAGCTAACCAGGTACCATTGGAGCAGTTGATAGGATCTTCCTCAACCTGGACGTCTCAGAGATACCTTCTACGTCACCGCAAAAGTTCCTCCACAATTCTCTCTGTGCTTTCCTAAGCTTACTTTGGATTTCTCTAGAGTAGCCAGAGATTCGGCGTTCACCACAAGGGTTATTGACCTGTTATCCCCTCTTGGTTCCTCTACCTTAGTAACCTTCCAATTATTAGTCGGGAGCTGCTGGTTGCTCAACCTAAAAATCTCCAAGATAGCCGCAGGGTCAGACGGTTCGGCTGGGATCCACGCGCGCGCTCTAGGTCTACTAGGGATCAACTCCCTAGGTACAACTTCGAGCCTTGCGCCTGGCCATGCTTCCCCTATCCTGGAGATCGCAATTTTATAAAGGTCGACTGACCTTTGATCAGCTTCACGTGGCCCTGATGCCATCCGCTGTCGCGTAAAGACGGAAAACCACCTGGGAATTCCTTCAAAAGCTGGAGGTAGAACCTTGAAAGGCTTACTTCTACCTTTTTATAGCACTCAGGAGCGATACTGCCATCCGGGTCATTACGATCTATGACTGCCATGACCTGGTCAGCACTTCTCTGAAGGACTTCGTGGTGACAGCACCGCGCTTTTTAAACTTCTTTGGGTGAGGGTGGGTGGTCTCTTCTAGGGACCGTTGACGTTTTGTGGCCTGTTGTGTTGGAGCTTGAGACTCCTTCACGACTTTCGTCGCCCACTCGAGGGAAGCCTTCTGCTTCAACGTCCTCTCCTTCTCTGGGATCCGCGACAAGCGTTCCACCATCCGGAGAGCACCCCTTTTTACCTTATAGAAGCTTTTCGTTCCCTGGTTAGCAACACTATCGCAGCACGTGGCTTTGCTTGTGCCAGGCTCGTCGTCCTTAGCTACAATAGCCGCCGCAGAGTGTGCAGAGGATTTGGGATTCCCATCCGAAATAGCGTTTAGAGACCGCACGTCAGTTTTTTTTTTTTTAATTATTCATCAGCGGGTCGGTACGGGGACCCAGACTGACAACAAAGTATTGAACAAAGAGGTTCAGGCGGGTACTCATCTGGTGGACAAGAAGGTCCAAGTTGGTGCGTCACCACGAGAAACTCCTGCCCTGGTGAAGAGCTTCGCGGCCACAGTGGCAACGCCGAAGCGGCCCCGCGAGATGGGGGAGGTGGAACCTGCGAGTCCCAGCAGCCTGGTGGTAACCAAAAAGCGGAAAGGAGAGCAGCGGAAGGCGACGACCGAAACAGCGATAGCCCGGCTGAAGCCGAAGTCCAAGGCGATTAAACCTAAAGCGGACAAACCAGAGGTGGCAAAAGTGGGGTGGATCACGGTCGGTACTCGCGCCCGTGCCAAACCTAAGGACCTGAAGCCCAGGCAAGTGCGCCCAGATGCTATAGTGATAAAGGAAACTGGGATGGCGAATTATGCAGAAATCCTTGGGAAGCTCAAGACGGATCCGCAGCTCTCTGAACTGGCAGAGAGCGTGCGGCGAATTCGCAAAACGGCAAAAGGTGAATTGTTGCTGGAGCTGAGCGCAGCGGCAGATCCAAAGACCCTGCAGTACAGCAAGGCAGAGGTGAGCTACCTATGATCCAGTGCGGAGGTACGTAAACTCACGCAGGAGACACTGGTGGAGGTAAAGGATCTAGATGACGTTCCCATGGTTGAAGATGTTCATGAGGCGCTATGTAAACAGCTGAATGTCTCCGAGAGACCTCCCGTGGGTGCGGTCAGGTCCCTCCGCAAAGCATATGGGGGAACGCAGACGGCGACCATCAGCTTACCGCCCATAAGCTGACACCAGTGCGCTGCTACAAGTGTATATCGTTTGGTCACACCTCACAGAAGTGCACTAGCAAAGAGGACTGGCGCCACAAGTGCAACAGATGTGGTGGAGAATGACACAGCGCCCGTGAGTGTGACAGGACGCCTGCGGGCGCATTCTGCACAGCCAAGGGTCGTAAGGACGTGGAGCATCCGACAGGATGCAGCTCATGCCCGTCCTACAAACAAGCCGTTGGAAAATCCAGACGTAGGAGATGAGGTTGCTCCAGCTCAATCTCAACCACTGCGAGGCTGCACAGGATCTCTTGGAGCAGACAGTAAGGGAACAAAAGGCTGATGTTGCGGTGCTTAGCGAGCCATACCGCCGTAAGCACCAAGGAGTTTGGGCCCAGCACAATACTGGCGGAGCCGCAATATGGGTGTGTGGAGCCAGAGCCTTACAACTGAGCAACAAACATAGTAGCGACGGCTACGTCAGAGCGACCATTGGAGGAACCACGGTCTACATTTGCTACCTTCCACCAACCCTCACTACGAATGAGTTCGAGGCAGTGGTGGACAGACTTACCCTGGATGCGCGAGGCAAGCGCCCCGTAGTGATAGCTGGCGACTTCAACGCATGGGCAAATGAATGGGGCTGCGCGCGAACAACGCCAAAGAGTATCCTCATGGACGCGTTCACGGAACACCCATCAGCCTATCGTCCCCTGTGCATGCTAGATATGGCAGGGAAGGTCCTGGAGCGGATTATTTGTAACCGGATTGACGAGGGTCTAGTGGAGGCTGGAGGACTGGTGCGACGCCAATATGGATTGCGGAAAACAAGATCGACAGTGGACGCCATTAACGACGTCATCCAAATGGCGAAGGGGTCGATACAAGGACGAAGATGGAAGGGGGGCTCCAAGAAGTATTGCCTTGTGGTCACCCTTGATGTCAAGAATGCCTTTAACTCGGCGAACTGGGCGCGCATAGCGTGTTCGCTGGCAGAGTTTGGAGTGCCCGTCTACCTAAGACGGATGATTGCCGGCTACTTTAACGACAGGATACTGCTATACGAGTCTGAGCGAGGTGTGGAAGCGCATAAGGTCACCGGAGCGGTTCCCCAGGGGTCTGTACTGGGTCCACTACTCTGGAATGTTATGTATGATGGCGTTCTCCGCATACAGGTGCCCAATTATGTAAAATTCATCGGATATGCGGACGACTTAATGTTAGTGATCGCGGCTAAACATCTGGAAGAGGTAGTAGCGGAGGCAAATCGCACTGTGGCCATTGTCGGGAGATGGCTGGCGAATGCAGGACTTAGACTGGCGGAGCAGAAAACGGAGGCCATCCTTATTTCGAATCGACAGGTACAGGAGGTCATGGAGATAAAAGTTGGAAACTGCACCATTACCACGATCCCACACTTGAAGTACCTAGGCGTCTGGATAGACTCCAGATAAACATTCAAGGAACACTTGAGGCGTGTAGGCGAAAAGGCGACGCGGATCTGCTCTTCGCTTTGCCGGATAATGCCGAACCTTCGTCGGGGAGGCGTCCGTGGGGGTGGTTTTAGTGGTTAAGATCCCCACACTACTAGCGCGTCGTCCAGTGTCTGGTTGCAGATTTCCACCTCAAATACACAAAAAAAAAAAAAAAAAAAAACGTATACATATACATATACATATACATAAGCTTATAAATTAATATAAACAAAGATATATATATTGTCACCAACTTTTCTGTGCCGGTGTAACCTCAACGTTGTCCGGGTTCGTAGACAGAATATCTACGTTTCGTTTTCTAAGTTATATTTATTTTAAGTCTTCGGCTGATCCAATTTCTCTTATTGGTTTAAAGCAAGGAGTCAATTCTTGGATAAAAATGTTTGAAGCGGGTTCTTGAACACACGTCCGGATTATGAGTATCCTCAAAGCATATCCTTGGACACGTCTAAGCCCTTTATATATCCGAAGTGAGTCCTTGCACACATCTAAGTTCTAGATACATTCACTTCGAGTCCTTGCATACGTCTAGGTTTTGAAGATATTCGTAGCTAGTCCTTACGCTCGTTTAGGTCCTGAGTATTTTCGCAGCGAGTCCTTGCAAACGTATAGGTCTTGAGTTTATTCGCAGAGAGTCCTTGCACTCGCCTAGGTCTTGAGTATATTCGCAGAGAGTCCTTGCAAACATCTAGGTCTTGAGTATATTCGCAGCGAGTCTTGCAAACGTCTTGGTCTTGAGTATATTCGCAGCGAGTCCTTGCAAACTTCTAGGTATTGAGTATATTCGCAGCGAGTCCTTGCAAACGTCTAGGTCTTGAGTATATTCGCAGCGAATCCTTGCAAACATCTAGGTCCTGAGTATATTCGCAGCGACCCCTTGCAAACGTCTAGTTCTTGAGTTTATTCGCAGAGAGTCCTTGCACTCGCCTAGGTCTTGAGTATATTCGCAGCGAGTCCTTGCAAACGTCTAGGTTCTGAGTATATTGGCAGCGAGTCCAAATATACATATACATATATATATATATGTATCCATTCACATATGCATATACATATACAAATACACATACATATACATATACCTTTACATATACATACACATATACATACTCTTATGTATATACATATAAAAATATAAATATATATTATATATATACATTCTCATATACACAAACATTACATACACATATACATGAATGCACATACACATATACACATGCATATACAAATACATACACATACAAACCAACGGAAGACCCATCAGCCTATCGTCCCCTGTGCATGCCAGACACGGCAGGGAAGGTGTAAAGATGCAGATCTATAAGATTGACTAGAAGCGAACCGAAGCAACAGGATTTGCCTAATGTATATACAGCGGGGCAGACCGCTCTTCTGTCAGGCGAATAGCCTAATTGTTTTTGCTTCTTTAAATTTTAAACAGAGTAGAAAGCAACGCTAAATTTTGGAAAGAAAGTAAGATGTGTGCTGGTATCAAGCTGTCAGTTTTCTCCCTGCCTCTTTATTCTAAATGTACCCCTGTTTATATCTAAATTAATACATGGTTTTTATGGGCCGCCTTGCAGGTGCCCATACCATAGAAATTGCTTAGATTGCAATTTTGATAATTTGATCCGAATTTGCTGCGCGTTAATACATACTTTTCAATAGCGCGATATCAACGGAAAAATCTTTCGGTGACTTAGCAGAGCATTGCCCTTCATGGTCAACGGTGCAGCCAACGCAGACAGCAAAACGTCGAAAGCGAAACGTCGACAGCAAAGCGTGTGTTTGCATTTTTGGCGATTGCTTCTGAGTTGCCGTTTGGCTCTTTGGCCAGGAAAGCAGTATAAGTATGTGTGTATGTTATTGTGGCGGCTTGCAAGAGGCTTTACAATGTTTATGAATTCTTATGTATTTATGCGTGTACGCTACAATATGTTTATGAGTAAATAAGTATGTTACAATTTATATAAGTAAATATGTATATGTATGTTATATGTACACTACACCCTACCCCTTAGGAAACATTTTATGAAATACAATTTAAGAAATTTAATTAATTAAAAAATGTTTTAATTTTTAGTTATTTATTGCTGTACATTGTATATATCGCTTAATGTTATTTTTGTGTATTGTTTTGTTTTTTCCTTTATCAATAATTATTATATTAACTCCTATGATATCTTCTACTCTATATGGTCCTATATATGGTGGATCTAGTTTTTCCTATTAATATTTTAAACTAATATTAAGTCTCCTATTTTTATATTAATTAGTGTAGCAGGTAAATCTGTCTTATATTTTCTGTAATTTGTATCGACATGTGGTGTCGTATTATACGCAAAGGTGTAATACGATATCCATTCATGCCAATTATTTCATTGAATTGAATAAAAATTCGTTCAGAACGCGATGATTGCGTTCAACAGTGCCTAATGGTTCAAGGTGATATGGGGTAGAAAATGTTTGTGTTATTTTTAATTTATTGCAGATATTTTGCATTAGTTCATTTTTAAATTCCGTACCCATATCTGACTTCATTACTTTAAAACAACCAAATTTAAGAATAAATTCATTCACCAATGTCGAAGCAATTGTTATTGCATCTTTTGACTCAATAGGATATGCTATAACAAATTTTGTTAATTCGTATTGAATGGTTAGGATATATATGTATCCATTTGATATGCGTAGTGGTCCTACTGTATCGATTGCTATTACTTCAAAGCTTTTTGCTGGAGTGTCTGTTATTGTCAATTTGTCTTTAACATGTGTCGTGATTTTATTTTTGGCACACTTTTGACAATTGGATACAAAGTCCCGAACCGTTTTTCGCATATTTTTCCAGATATACTTTTGTTTTAATTTTAAAAGTGTTTTTCTGATACCAAAGTGTCCAGCATAACTTGCTGTGTGATATTCATGAATGAGTTTGTATTTTATTATATCATCTATAATTCTTTGGGGACTTTTATATATAATTACGTTTATTGGCGAACGTGATTTATGCATATATGCATAGCGCATAGCGCTATAGTATTTATATTTTCTTTTCGCATGCGTGATGTCAACTTCTCCAAAACTGAAACGAGTTTCGAGTGAGGATTATCATTGCATCTTCCAGATGTCAGATAAATTTCGGAATCGGACTTTAATTGCAGTATTTTCAATATTGATAGTTATATTATTATTGGCCAAATTTATATCGTTCGCTATTTCCATTTTTAGACGTCACATGTGTTTTATATCAGAGAGAGATGTGCATTCCCAAATGTAAAGTTGATCAGGCTTTACTGAGTATGCATATTTCTGCTCTTACGCGCTTTTTAACATGCCCCTTGTTGTCACTGGAATTTCTTTTTGGTTTCCTATCTCATTCGGTATCATAGCTTTAAGTGTATCAGAGTCTATTTTTATACGTGATAGTGCGTCAGCATTAGTATTTAACTTTCCTTTCTTATAAATTATCTCAATATCATAATCGGCTAAATCCAAACGAATACGTGTGAGTTTGGAAGAAGGGTTTTTGTGAGTAATTAAAGATAAAGGGTATGGTCTGTTATTACTTTGAACTTACGTCCGTAGAGGTATGGACGGAAAAATTGTATGGCCCAATCTTTGACTGTGTTTGCCCCATTTTTATATATATAATTTGTTTTTTGTATTTTTTCTAAATAGTTGACAATGAAAATATTTGAAATATTTTTGCTTCTTTAAATTTTAAACAGCGTAGAAAGCAACGCTAAATTTTGGAGAGTAAGAAAGATGTGTGCTGGTATCAGGCTGTCAGTTTTCTCCCTGCCTCTTTATTCTAAATGTACCTCTATTTATATCTAAATTAATACATGGTTTTTATGGGCCCCCTTGCAAGTGCCCATACCATTGAAATTGCTTTGATTGCAATTTTGCTAGATTGATCCGAATTTGCTGCGCGTCAATTCATAATTTTCAATAGCGCGATATCAGCGGAAAACTCTTTCGGTGACTTAGCAGAGCATTGCCCTTCATGGTCAATGGTGCAGCCAACGCAGAGAGCAAAACGTCGACAGCGAAACGTCAACAGCAAAGCGTGCGTTTGCATTTTCGGCGATTGCTTCTGAGTTGCTGTTTGGCTCGTTGGCCAGGAAAGCAGTATAAGTATGTGTGTATGTTATTGTGGCGGCTTGCAAGAGGCTTTACAATGTTTATGAATTCTTATGTATTTATGCGTGTATGTTATGCGTGCAATATGTTTATGAGTAAATAAGTCTGTTACAATTTATATAAGTAAATTAGTATATTACAATGCATAATTTAGAATGCACCATCGACACTTTTATCGTAGGTGAGTTGGCTTGAACAACTGTCACCAATTAACAGGTGCGGAACTGGAACACCAGAAAAGTCAGTACGCAGACTGAAAGTGCTTTTTGTAAATAGTATATTAGAATTAGTATTTTAAGAATAAAGCTTCTTGTTGTTTTTCTAATCAAACTAATGAGTGTTATTTGTTCTGTGAAAAAGTGCTAGGTTGCACAGCTACACGCGCGCTCAGGACAGGCAGCAAGAGGACGCTCCCGAGGACACCAACGAACGCGGTCCACAACATTTTGGCGCAGCCGGTCTTAAAGACCCACAGGAGGAATCCCAGGGCAAGGAACCCTGAAGCTGGGAAGCATCCTGCAACAAATTCGAATGACCTTAAAGAGAAGATGCCATCAAACAGTATAATGGTGAGTAGAGTGTGTAGTATCGTAATTTAAGTAGATACTTCTGCGACCCTGAAAGCGCCGTAGCGCTGGTTAAAGAAGTCGCAACATACGAGTATTGGCGCGTTTGCGCTGTTGCACGCTGCTTAGTATGATCGGACGGTGTATGTATGTCGTCTTAGCTGTGAGGATTTTTTTGGTAGGGGATTTGTGTTTGTTTGTCGGTAGGGAAATTTATATGATTCAATTTATATTGTTTTGAATTCAAAATAAAGATTGATTTAAATATTTGGCATTTTAAGTTTAGGGTATTAGGAGAAGAGGTGCAGACAACAGGTGTTGTTGCATCCAAGAAAAAATTTAAATGCTTATATTTCGTGGCGCATACGTTACGGGTTTATTTTTGAACATGGATTCAAATTTCCGGGAATGAATCAAGACACTCTTGCCTGTAATTCCAAATGCCTTTTCTATGGATTTTTGGCAGTTTGAAAGATGGTGAGAGGAAATCTAGGAGTATCTGTGGGAAAGTGAAGGACCAATTTGCATTGATGGAAGGACTTAATGAACGCCGTTAGACAACGGATATGGAACTTGTGATGGAAGATAATTAAAGAAAGAATATAAAGATAAATTTTACGGTGGAATGTTTTTTAATAAATTAAGTAAGGTGGAATAAAATATTGGAATAAGTTGATGAAAAGTGTTAACAATTCTTGGGTTTTGTTTGTAAATGGGATACACCATCTGTTCTGGCGTTTGAGATGAACAGATGGATGGAGATTTTTCCTTGAGATTGGGTTGTTCAACGGGATATTTATTGGATTAGGCATAATCAATGGGAATATCGAAGGAAGTGCCTTCGTGAAGAGCGGTCACCTTGTCGGGGTACGAAGGCTTAAGTGATTGCAATGACGCAATGGGTTAGGATGGCGGAGTTTCGGCTCTAATGGGATTACCCTAGCCGGACTGACTACGGCGGAGTAATCCAACTAAGAACTGTCTCCCTCCTAATCCAGGGTGTTCTTGGGATCGTGCCCATTTGATGTTGTTTTGCAGCCAGGAGGTTAATTAGGCTGTATCCTAACGGAGCTCCCCTTCCTGACACCAGGCCGCCTCAGGTAGTAACGGTGGCCTTGCTGTGGTACGGGGCGCTGCCACAGTTGACCAACCCATTCCCCTTTCAAATTTTTGGCTGCCTTAGCTTGATTAATCGAGCGGGTGGCCGTAAGAACCAGATGAAAAATTTAAAAATAAAAAAAACTGACGTGCGATCTCTAAACGCTATTTCGGATGGGAATCCAAAATCCTCTGCACACTCTGCGGCGGCTATTGTAGGTAAGGACGACGAGCCTGGCACAAGCAAAGCCACGTGTTGCGATAGTGTTGTTAAACAGGGAACCAAAAGGTTCTACAAGGTAAAAAAGGGTGCTCTCCGGACGGTGGAACGCTTGTCGCGGATCCCAGAGAAGGAGAGGACGGTGAAGCAGAAGGCTTCCCTCGAGTGGGCGACGAAGTCGTGAAGGAGTCTCAAGCTCCAACACAACAGGCTACAGAACGTCAACGGTCCCTAGAAGAGACCACCCTCCCGGACCCAAAGAAGTTTAAAAAGCGCGGTACTGTCACCACGAAGTCCTTCAGCGAAGTGTTGACAGGACACCCGGTCATGGCGGTCATAGATCGTAATGACCCGGATGGCAGTATCGCTCCTGAGTGTTGGAAAAAGTAGAAGTAAGCCTTTCAAGGCTCTTCCTCCAGCTTTTGAAGGAATTCCCAGGTGGTTTTCCCTCTTTTCGCGACAGCGGATGGCATCAGGGCCACGTGAAGCTGATTGCCTGCGCGGATCAAAGGTCAGGCGACCTTTATAAGATTGCGATCTTCAGGATAGGGGAAGCATGGCCAGGCGCAAGGCTCGAAGTCGTCCCTAGGGAGTTGATCCCTAGTAGACCTAGAGCGCGCGCGTGGATCCCAGCCAAACCGTCTGACCCTGAGGCTATCCTGGAGATTTTTAGGTTGAGCAACCAGTAGCTCCCGACTAATAATTGGAAGGTTAGTAAGGTAGAGGAACCAAGAGGGGATAACAGGTCAATAATCCTTGTGGTGAACGCCGAATCTCTGGCTACTCTAGCGAAATCCAATTGGGTCGTTTGCTATGGCTTCTCATCCACAAGCCTTAAGGTCTACAAAAAGGACGGGCAACCGTCTTACACGGATCAAGCGGTAGTGAATCCCTCAGGGGTAACTGCTGATCCTGCTGCTGCTGAGGACTCCGCCGTGCACCCGAAACGCAGTGACTCTATGACAACTGTGGGGGGTTTGGAGAGTCTCCTAGGGACAACCACACTCAGTGAGGAGGAAGGCTTTCTGGAGTCAGACTCGGAGTCTGAGGCTGATGTCACGGTGGTGGAGGTGACAGAGTTGCTACGAATAGTGCAGATTAACCTCCATCGCTCGAAGGCGGCGTCTGCCAGCCTTCAGCTCCATCTTGCAAAAGGCGGAGTAGACATTGTCCTGATCCAAGAACCCTGGACACACGGGGACTTGGTATGTGGTCTCAGGACTGAAAATTATAGCTTGCTGTATACCGTAAGTGAAGGAAGACCTAGGTCTTGTATCCTCATTAGGAATAATGTTAGCTCATTTATTCTCCCCAATTACAGCAACAAGGATTTAACGGCCGTCTGCCTGGAAACTGGCAAGGGACGGTACTGGTTGGTCTCGGCCTATATGGCGCATGACCATGAGATCCTTCCAGAAGCCAACCTACAGAAGCTTTTTGTGGATGCAAAGGCTCAACGGGTGGCTGTTATTATTGGATGCGATGCCAATGCGCACCATGATATCTGGGGAAGCACGGATGTCAATGAACGAGGTGAATATATGATATGAATATATTGTAACGACTAACCTTTCTGTATGCAATAAGGGGTCAGAACCCACTTTTATTACTGCTAATAGGCAAGAAGTCCTAGACTTAACCCTTGCCTCCGAATCAATTTTTGATCGGATCTCAAATTGGAGAGTTCTAGAGGAACATTCCTTATCGGATCATAGGATAATTCAGTTTGATCTTCTAGATAGTCTACCTAGCCCTAAGGCTTTTAGAAATGTCAGGAAAGCAAACTGGGACCTCTACAAGGTTACTGTAGCTAGACTACTACATTAGAACCCCACAAGCACAAGCACGTGTGACGAAATTGATAGGTCAGTGGAAGTTCTAACGGTTGCTCTTAATAAGGCTCTATTGGTCTCTTGCCCCCTGAGTAGACCCAGGGGGAAACAAAAACCCACATGGTGGGGGGAGGAAATTAGGGGACGCAGACAAAACTGTAGGAGACTTTTGAACAGCGCAAATAAGTCTAGAGATAGTGCAGACTGGGCTTTATATAAGGCAGCACTCAGAGCCTTCAAAAGTAAGCTTAGGAAAGCACAGAGAGAATCGTGGAGGAACTTTTGCGGTGACGTAGAAGATATCTCTGAGACGTCCAGGTTGAGGAAGATGCTATCAACTGCTCCAATGGTATCTGGTTACCTGAGGAGGGAGGATGGATCCTGAACTTCAAATAGTAATGAGACTCTAGAGCTTCTTCTGGAGACTCACTTCCCTGGTTGCTCGAGCACCATTCCGCGGAGAACGAAGCCCAGCGGGAATGTAGTTCAAGTAAACTCAGACATAGTCACGAAACCAAAATTGCAATGGGCTATCCATAGTTTCAAATCATTTAAAGCATCTGGCCCAGATGGTGTAGCTCCAATTGAAATTCAGCAGTCAGAGAATCTTATAATAGAGTGGCTGTTAAAGATCTATAATAGTTGCCTTGAATTAGCGTATATTCCAGAATCATGGAAGCATGTGAGGGTAATTTTTATACCCAAGCCCGGCAAAATTTCGCACACAGCTCCAGGGGACTTAAGACCCATTAGTCTGTCCTCCTTCTGTCTAAAAATCCTGGAAAGGTTGTTAGATATTCATCTGAGGCTCACTATAGACAGACAGAAGCTGTCAGTCTCTCAGCATGCCTACGTTAAGGGTAAATCGGTGGAGAGCGCTTTACACTCCTTAGTCTCTAGGATTGAGTGCTCCCGGCACAACAAGGAGTTCTCCCTAATGGCTTTCCTGGACATTGAGGGAGCTTTTAACAATATCAAATCAGACGCAATAATCGGTGCGATGCAGACTTGGAGGTGGAACCCGCCATTAGCAGGTGGATTGAAAACATGCTTAGTAGCAGGATAATCAATTCACAGCTGGGGGCGGCGTCGGCCAAAAAGTCCGTGTGCAGAGGCACACCTCAAGGTGGAGTTCTTTCACCCCTACTCTGGAATCTTGCGGTAATTCTGCTGCTTGTTCGCCTGGAGAGGGAAGGTTGCAAGGTGTTGCGTATGCAGATGATGTTGCTATTAGTATCTCGGGTAAATATATATCTACTTTGAGGGACTTGATGCAAAACATGCTGAACATTCTCTCTAAATGGACTACTGACTGTGGGTTGGGGGTTAATCCGACCAAGACTAAGCTGGTACTCTTCACTAGGAAGTATAAAATTCCTCAATTTATTGCTCCAAAACTAATGGGTGTAGATATTGACCTTGTCGAGGAGGCTAAATATCTGGGCGTGATCCTAGATAGGAAGCTGAATTGGAAGGTTAATATAAGCGAGCGCATTAGGAAGGCTCAGGTAGCTCTGTGCTCTTGCAAAAGAGTTATAGGAAAAAAATGGGGGTTACAGCCTAAGGTAGCCTATTGGATATATACAGCTATGATACGACCAGTCCTTTTATATGGGGTGCTTGCTGGGTGGACAGCCCTAAGTAAGTCTACATACAATAGGCTGATAACAAAAGTACAAAGAACGGCAGAGGTATTCATAAGTAGTGCCACTAGAATGACTCCAACGGCAGCATTGGATATTATGCTCAATCTGCTGCCTGTTAGGCTTTTTGGCGAAAAAATGGCTGCAAACTCAGCTATCAGACTAAAAGCTACGCATCAATGGGATGCCAGGAATATAGGTCATGCGTCCATTTTAAGACATTTTGAGGGTATTCCTGACTCTTTCGACTACATCACACCAATGTACGCCTTCAATGGTATGTGCAAGATCTCCATTCCCTCCAGGGATGAATGGAAGGATGGCATCCGCCCTCATGTAGAAGGGGTTCACATCTACACAGATGGATCCAAACTACAGAGTAGGGTGGGAGGTGGTGTATTCTCAGAAGATTTGGATATTAACATGTCCTTTAGGATGCCCGACCATTGCAGTGTTTTTCAGGCAGAGGGCGCGGCTATAGAGGCAGCACTGTCTTGGCTAAGGAAGAAGAAGCCATCTGGACTTGATATTTGCATTCTGTCCGAAAGCCAAGCTGCTTTGCGCTCCCTGGATTCGGTTATTATCACCCCAAAAGCCGTCAAGAGCTGCCGCAAATCTTTAGACGAGATAGCTAAGCAGACCCGTCTGCATCTGTGCTTTGTTCCCGGTCACAGAGATATTCCAGGGAACTGCAAGGCGGATGAACTTGCCCGTGAGGGTACTACCATACCGATTGACCAGACAGGTCGCAATTCGGTATTCCTATTGCCACATGTAAGCTCTTAGTAAATACAATATCCTTAGGAACAGCGGGCAGGCGCTGGTCTGAACTTTCAGGATGTAAAATAGCTAGACAAACCTGGCCAGAGATAAATGTCAAGCGCTCTAAGGACCTACTGGCTCTAAATAGACAAAGCATAGGTCCCGAGATTAGCGTCTTAACAGGACACTGGACTCTAGGCCCACACGGGTGTAGGCTGGGGATCGCCTCTAATGACTTCTGCAGGAGTTGCATGGATGAGGAGGAGGAAGAGTCTACTGCTCACCTGTTTGTGCACGTTTCCAGCTTTGTCCAGAAGGAGGCGCACTTTCCTAGGCGACTACTTTTTGGACTCCTTGGGAGATATCTCAAAAAAAAAGATTAGCTCCATCAACAGCTTCATTAAAAGCTCCAAATGGCTGGACCTTTGAAAGGGATGGGACCTGCTGTCCCATGCGGTATCACAAAGGGTTGGCCTAAGTGCGCCCTTTTCGGGTGGCCGCTTTACCTACCTACCTACTTACCTACCATCGAAGGAAGTGAAAGAGTTGCTGAAATTCCAAGAAGTGGTGGGTAAAGAGGTCCAGAGATTGATTTCAAACTTTTGGAAGGATGTCAAAAACGTGAAGTAGTATCACAGACGCATCACAGAGTTGCGAGGTTTGGTGGAAAAATTTAACATCAACCACGCAAAATTGCTGCCGCACAAGAAGGTCTGTAGAGACGACGAGTACTTTGCGACGGGTTTTCATGGATATGTGGAAAATTTAGTGTCAGCGTGGCTTAAAGTATTGGATCCGGAATTGGCAATCATTGAGGCACCGAGTTAAGAGCAGCAAGAACGGAGGTGAGTCTTTCCACCGAGATCTTATTCGAGCAGTTTGAAGCAAGTACGAGGAGGGAAGAAGCTCAGGAATTGTGGAAATAGGCGACCGTCAGAGGAGCTGTGTCATCAATAGAAGTAGCGGATCAAGCCTTTACGGCAATCCAAAAAAGGACAGAAGAAAAGTTGTTTAACTTTCATAAGAAAACAGAGAATTTGAGAGCACAAAAGGAGTATCTTGAGAATAAGGTAAAGGAACTTTCGCAGAGATTGACGGAAACAGAGTAAGCAGAATCGCTGTTGGAAAAGGAGTGTGCAGAAATAAAAAGAGGACGGCGACCAATAGGGCCTCACCGAAAAAGGAGAGATCAAAATCAGCATCGGCTGGATTTATACAGACAGTATTGACATTGCCTCCGGAAGTACGTTAGCCGGAATATTTAACACCAGAAGGGATAAGCCGCATGGTAAAGCCAAAATTAGTACTTAATGAAGAAAGGCAAGCGGAATTTTTTTTGGCGCATCTGAATTCGATGTCGAGCATTTTTCCAGATAAATAATAAAAATCAGGGATATCCGCCAAAGAAGCCGGAAGCAGTAACAGTGCATCAAACTCCCAATACTGTGGACAGTATTTCGCCTGTACGAACAAACGATCGAAGACTAATTAGTTTGAGTCCCTCACTGGCCAATTACCCCTCAGATCCGGGAGAAGAGAATTTGGAAATTCCCAAAGAGATTAATAAAGCTAAGGTTTTACCAGCAATTGAGAAAACACAAAGGAATAAAATGGGCATTCTGGAAGTTGCTCATGCGGTGGAGAAGTTCTCAGGAGTCGAGTTGTATGATCTGAGAACTGAGATCCGGCGCTTCAAAGAGGGTTGTGAGCTAGCACAACAGAGTCTTCCGGAAGCGGACGGGGAACACTTAATAAAGTGTATTAGACAATGAACCACAGGTGATGCGTTTGATTTACTGGTGCATAGCTCAGTAAGTACCCTGGCAGAATTATATGCACTTTTGGATAGGACGTATTTAAAACAAAAGTCGTATGACTGTCTCGTTCGGGAAATTCAGGAATCAACTCAGACACCGGGGGAGGAATTGAGAGTCTGGGGACGAAGGCTCCAGTCTCTGGGGAACGCTGCTGAGACGGAAGCCAATTGGCAGTTTCCAGAAAATGTTGCAGCATACAAGGCTCAAGTAGAACGGACTATGATTTCTGTGTTCAAAGCAGGCCTGATAAATAGGGACGAAGCTAATTATACTCTTACTCTCACGCCGAGGAGTATGGCAGAGCTAGTGGAAGCGGTCTCGTCCGCTGAAGCAGCAATACAACAACGAACGACAACAGGTGGAATCTGCTGGACGAATGCTCCAGCAGAGGTAGGAACAGGAGCAAAACAGATGTGCCAACTTCCGCAAGAAAGAGACCGGGAATTCCTGGTCGGGAGGTTCCAGCCAAGGAAACCTATTTGCTCAGTCTGTGATAAGCCAGGGCACACTAATGATGAATGTGTTACACGCAAAAACATGCCCTACTCTATGGAGTGCCAAATTTACGGTCATGAGGCAAGTAGACAGTGCCAAGTAGACACAGAATGGAATCAAAGTAGAAGGCAGCCAGCTACGAGGCGCCCGGTTCCACCCTTGAGGGACAGCAGGGGTAACTTCAGTAGTCCCCGAGGATAAGCAACACCAAACAGGGGTTAAGATACTTCTCGTGTGGACGAATGGGACATCGGGCAGCGGAATGCAAGGATAGACAATCCCAACAAAGGAACCAGGGAAACTTCCAGCGGCCCAGTCGAGGCCAGTAGTCTGGAAAGCCAAGAGAAAGAGAGTAATAATTAGGCCGGAAGTACGTGGGACTTGTAATGTAGGAAATACAGTCCAGGAGAAGGAAGAGCAAGAGGCTCTCCAATATCACGAAGAGTTAGGGAGTGGATACACGTCCATATTGGGAACAAAAGGAGGCTGCTTCGCTATGAGCAGGATAGGCGATGCCTTCATCGAGATACCGTGCGAGGAAGCAGCGAGTGGAAAGCTAGTGCTATTAGTAGATTCTGGGGCGGACACTAGCCTCGTCAAATCTAGTGTTTTACGGAAGGGGCTAGACTTTAATCAAATGGACTTAAGAACGCTTAACGGAGCGTTTGGAGGGTGCATTAGGACATTGGGGTCGCTCAGAATAGGGCACAGTGGAGTTAAGGGTATGAGTTATAGAGTGCACGCAGTGGAAGTGTATAGGAAAGGTATCCCGGCTGATGGCATAATTGGCCGCGATGATATTTGGGGCCTCACCATACTGAATGCGCTCGACAAGCAGTTATCATTCTATGATAATAATAATAATAGAATCGTTACTATTCCATTAATGTCATGGCAGGAAGGAACCGTGAATAGGGTTAAGAAGTGTGGTATGGATGTAATAAACGGAAGGTGAACCAGAGTAGTTACTATGCATGTAAATACGAAACTTAGAACTGTTGTTTTGCACAAGCAGCAGCTAGCGGAGGGCGTATAAATGGGAGAAACCATAACGCACGTTGGCAAGGGTAAGGTGTACGCTTGCGTACTTAACGCATCGGAAAAGGACTACCTGATGGATGGGGATTTTAGGCCTAAGTTCACTAGTTACGATAATTTTAAGGAACCGAATTTCAGCTGGCATTGACTGTGAAAGTCGGAGCTGTACTTTTTGATATACACATGTCGCGGCTACGACTTTGGCTAAAGAGGGTTTGCTTAAAACAACTACGGGTGTACGTATGTTTATTCTGTAAAATAATTAAATTTAGTACATTGATGATCAAATACTACAAACTTACCGCAGTTTTGCACCCTCTCTTCACTCTTTCGATGTTCAAGATCAAATGGCCATTTTAGGCAGCGCTTTGACGAACATAGGAAAAGAGAGAAAGAAGAATGCACAACATTGGTTTATAACCCAGAGTTGTACAAAACCGGTCTCTGAATTTTAACTATAAATCTAACGAAAGTTAATAATATTATTTTCCAACACCCCCACCCCCGTGGAGCGATCAGCTTCACTATTCTCCAGATCCAAGACTGCCAGTTTAGATACCGCTCGTTGCAGAAGTCCGCCAACCGTACGCACGTCCGCACGCCGAACTACACCATCCGCGCCAGTGTGCACTCGTTCAACAATTCCACGTCGCCACAGATTTCTTGGCATATTCGGATCACAAATAAATACTGCATCACCCTCTGTAAGAGGTGCTGTTCGCTGACACCATTTGACTCTTCGGGTTAGCGTCGGCAAATACTCCAGTACCCATCGTTTCCAGAATGCGTTCCTTAGGCTCCGTGCAATGCGCCACTGTTTGCGTAAACCAAGTGCCTTCTCTTCAGGAGTATTGGCCGTTGGCGTTTGGGAGGCATTACCTACGCCAATCAGGAAGTGATTCGGTGTTAGTGGTTCCTCTGCGTCGGGAGAGATGGGTAGGTGCGTCAATGGGCGTGAGTTTACTATATTCTCTGCTTCTATCAGAAAGCTCTGTAGGACATGCTCACGTGGCACTCCTTCTTTTAATGAATGTCGGAGAACTTTTTTAACGCACTGCACCATCCTTTCCCACACTCCTCCTTCCGATGGGTTGGCAGGGCAGTTGAAAAACCACTCAACTCCCTTCGTTGACAATTCGTTTTGAACACGCTCGGTATCAAAAACTTCAGAAAAACGTTTCGCTTCTTCATTGGCTCCTATAAAGTTTTTTCCATTATCGGATCGTAGACGTGTCGGAACCCCTCTCCGATTCATGAAGTTGCGCATGGCGATTATGCAGGAATCCGTCGATAAGTCGTGGGCGATCTCTAAGTGTATTGCGCGTACTGTGAGGCACGTAAATAGCGCGACCCAGCGCTTCTCAGTACGCCGCCCTATAGTAACGCAAATAGGCCCAAAATAGTCGAGTCCTGTATAGGTAAAGGGCCGTACGTATGGCTCAAGCCGATCTTCAGGTAAAGGACCCATCATGGGCGTGTGCGGTTCAGCCTTGCTGATATGGCAAAATTTACATGCAGCTATTACGCTTCGTAGCAGCTGTCTTATTCTGGGAATCCAGTATTTCTGACGAATATTGCTTATAGTCGCCTCGTGATTCTGGTGCTTCATCTGGCAATGGTGATAACGGACGACCAACCGTGTAAAGGTGTGCCCATACGGCAGAATAATCGGGCGTCTGGCGTTATACGGCAAGAAGCTGGCTGCATCTATACGCCCTTGCACGCGAAGTAGTCCGTCGTTGTCCAGGTATGGTGAAAGTTGTTTTAATGAACTGGCTTTTGGTATACCTTGACCAATTATGATACAGTTGCGTTCTGAAGCGAATGATTCTGTTTGAACGCGCAGGCATAACAGATGCTCGGCAGCTTCAATCTCAGCTGCAGTAAGCCCATAGTCATGATATTCCAGCTCCCGTTTACGACATCGATTTATGAAGCGAAGAATCCACGCTACTGCTCTCTTTAACCTAATTAAACTTGAAAAACGATTATATTCAATAAAAATGTTGTTGCTGGCAATTAAAGCAAATCTGGGGCGAAGTTCTTCATCATCTTCCACAATGACTCTAGCATCGTTTTCTTCTGGCCACATATCCTCATCGCATCTCAAGAAATTCGGTCCCTGCAGCCAGCGAGATTTTTGTGAAAAATCAACGCTTTTGTTGCTTCTTGTCGCATCGTCGGCTGCATTGTCTTTGGTTGGTACCCATCGCCATTCGCGAACTTCACTCCCGCTTAGAATCTCTGCAACGCGGTGCGCCACATACGGTTTGTAGCGTCGATGTTCGCTGCCAATCCATTTCAAAACTGTTTTAGAGTCGCTCCATAAGCAGCATCGTTGGGGGCGCAGTTGGTGATTGTCCAATATCAATTTCCGTAGACGTACGCCTAGCACAGCTGCTTGCAATTCTAGGCGTGGAATGGTTACAGCCTTTAGCGGGGCGCACTTCGTTTTCGCACAGACTAACGTAACTTCAACTTCACCATTCGGCCCTCTTGACCTCCAGTAGGCGACTGCAGCAAAGGCCTCTTCGCTGGCGTCAACAAACACATGCAGCTCTAAATCTTGGGGCACACCATAAGAGAAGTAGAATCGCGGCACACGAAATTCCGTTACCTTGTGCATCTGTTGACGCCACTGTTCCCATAATACGTTCACGTCGTTAGGGATGGACTCATCCCAACGGACTTCACGACGCCAAACTTCACGCATAAGAGATTTGGCTGCAACTGTAAAATAGCTTAAAAACCCCAGCGGGTCAAACGTTGACATAATAATGCTAAGGAGTTCTCTTTTTGTAGGACTCCTCTCGCCTGCGATTACTGTATGTTCAATACGATGGAACTTCAGATTAAATTTAAAATTATCGCTTGTCGATTCCCAATATAACCCAAGAACCTTCTCTGTACTCTCACCTGCAGCGATCTGTTTCGTTGTCGTACTGCCATCCAATTCTTTAACTACTTCCTTTGAGTTCGATACGAATCCGCGTAATTCGAACCCACCATCGCTGTGAATTTCGCGAACCTGCTTTGAGATATCTATGGCCTCTTGAGTCGAACTAAAACTGTCGACAAAATCATCAATATAATGGTGATCAAAGATAGCTTCAATCGCACGAGGGTGACTTTCACGGTGCTCCCTGGCGTTCAGTCTCATGACATATTGCGCAGAGCAGGGCGAGCACGCGGCGCCGAAAATCATCACCCTCATTGCATACTCCTCAGGCGGCTTATTATTCTCGCCATCACGCCATAGAAAACGCTGTGCACACCTATCAGCTGGCTGTATAGCTACCTGGTGGAACATCTCTTTGATGTCTCCGCAGACTGCAACTGCACGTGTTCTAAAATTAAACAAAATCGAAGGTAGTGATATGTAGAGCTGTGGCCCCTTTAACAACATCGAGTTCAGAGATACCCCTCTAACTTGAGCGGCTGCGTCAAAAACAAAACGTAATTTTTTCGGTTTATTTGGGTTGACGACACCGAAGTGCGGTAGATACCACTTCCTTGGTGAAGTCAAACTCGCTTCCTCAAGTGTAAGTTTTCGAGCGTACCCCTTGCTCAAGTACCCTTCGATGACACCTTTGTACGTTGTTGCAAACGTTGCATCACGTTTCATCTTTTTCTCGATGCCTTCAAGTCTGTGTAAAGCGGCAGTATAATTATCGGGCAGTCGTACGTCATCGTCTTTCCATAATAGACCCGTTTCAAAACGACCTTCCACTCGCTTAGTTGTCCCTTCAAGTAACTGCTTAGCTCTGACGTCATCGCTGCTTTCAACAGGCGGTGAAGGTCTAACACCGAGACCCTCAACATTGAAATAGTCGGTCACAAGTTGATGTAAGTCTTCTTCTTCTTCTTGTGTGCGCACAAACAATCAAGAGTGGGTGGCTAACGGCGCTCGCCTAGTTGGTCCGAAAACTACCCATCCCAGTTCAGTGTTGCAAGCGTACGGGCCTTGATCGCTAACCCTTTTTATATCAGTCGGTAAACCTAGGTGTGCGTGATCAATTCCAATCAAAAGCTGAGGTACAGTATCGGAATACGGCTGGAAGGGTAGAGACGAAATTGATTTGTCTCCACTCTTTAGATCGTCACGACTTAAACTCTGCGTGGGCAAATCGAGGTTAGCTACGGCATATACATTGCGCAGCAGATGGCGCTTCTTTTTACCTGTCCCGCTGATTTCAATGTTGAAAACCTCAGACGGCTCTTGCGCTGCCCTTCCTCCAAACCATTGTATATTTAAACTGTGTTGATGGCCACGTACTCCTAACTGCTTGGCTAATTCGCTGTCTAACATTGTAATCGAAGAACCTTCATCCAATAAGGCGTATGTATTGATCCGGTTCTTTTCACCATACAATGTTACTGGCAGCACACGAAAGAGTAGCTTGGGTTTAGTGCTGCCAACAGCCGCGCAACTCAACACGCTTCCTCGTACTTCACCTCGTTGTTCAATTCGGGCACTAGAGGTCGGATCTGTAGCAGTGGCTTCGTGCAGTAGGCCGTGGTGTCTGCGTCGGCAACCCTCTTCCGAACAATACTTCTTGCGGCGACAGTTACGCGTGTTATGGCCCACGTTTAGGCACGAAAAACAAGCACGATGTCTCTTTACAAAATCCCATCTCTCTGGCACTGTAGCACTAAGGAAACGGCGACAATCCTGCAGTTTATGCTCCCACTGGCATACGGGACACTTTAAGGGACTCACACCTGGACATCGTTTTTCGGATGTGTGCAGGACCACACGGCGCATTTGTTCTTTACTGTCGACATCTTGCACTGTACATATTAAGTTTGCAAGTTCAGTTACCCAATTGCTAAAATGTATAATTGTCGGATACGGCTGTATGGAGACGGCTACTCTAGCCCACTCCAGTTTTCTACTCATTGGGAGCTTCGACACTAATTCCTCCAATAGCGTAGGATTGGCGATGTGTTGTTGGCCATTCACAGATTGCAGGAATATTGATAAATTTTTCACCTTGGTAGCAAAGGGCACCAACTTGGACAATGCATTCTCCGAAATATTAGGCAACTCCCTTGCTTGACGTAACTGGCTCTGGATTAGTTGTTCGGGACGTCCGTAGCGAAAGCGAAGCTGTTCTATGGCGGCACCGACGTTATCTGGGTGAATTAAAAGCGATTTAATCACCTCGCGCGCTTCTCTTTTAACAGCTTTCTGCAACCGCTGATTATTTTCCAGATTGGTGTAGTTGTACGCTGAAGTCGACTGGATGTAGGATGTATAAAAGATAGGCCAGTCTTCTGGTTCCCCATTGAACTCGGGCAAATCTTGTAATTTTCGTGGCACTGTTGTTGAATTTGACAGAAATGATAACTCATTTGTTGGCATAGGCGTACGCGTAAAATTGTTGAAATTATTAAAGGCCAGTGGCGATGTATAAGACACGCCGGAATGACTTGGTGTAGCGTGCGCTTGGTTCGTTATTGCATATATTGGCGCAAAGACGGCGCTCGCAGTTGACGTCGGCAGCGAAGAAAACCCGTAACTGTTCTCAGTTGCTTGCGGCACTAGCGGCACGGCATCGCTGCTCGCGATAGTCGACGTCGTGTCATGTGCATAACTGTTTACGGCAGATGGCGTAATGTTAGCTGTTGTTGCGCTAGCCGACAAATTTGGGAGGTTATGTACTGGGGCACGTGCAGCTGAAGTCAACGATTGCGCAACGACGGGTACTATAGTTGTGGCGGCGGCGATGGGTGCATCATTAACTAGATGCACTGAGCTACGCAATGCAGTCTCCAGCCCTTGGCAATGGCGATTTTGTTCACCTAACCTTACCTGGAATTCTTTTATCTGTCTTTGAAGCGCGTCGATTTGCTTCTGCATTTCCAACATTGAAGTTAGTTCTGATGAACTGGCGGTGGCGTTGGTACTTGCGGCTGCAACAGCGGTATTTTCGGAGGCGGTAGACAAGGTGGAACTGGGCTTTACTTCACCTATCTCCGCTTCTGCTTTGTTGAGCCGAGGGCTTCGGCGATTCTCCATAGTCAATGCTTCACGGCAGTGGAAGCGACGCAGTTAAAACAAAACGAAAACTGCGAATAAAGATGTCGCGGCTACGACTTTGGCTAAAGAGGGTTTGCTTAAAACAACTACGGGTGTACGTATGTTTATTCTGTAAAATAATTAAATTTAGTACATTGATGATCAAATACTACAAACTTACCGCAGTTTTGCACCCTTTCTTCACTCTTTCGATGTTCAAGATCAAATGGCCATTTTAGGCAGCGCTTTGACGAACATAGGAAAAGAGAGAAAGAAGAATGCACAACATTGGTTTATAACCCAGAGTTGTACAAAACCGGTCTCTGAATTTTAACTATAAATCTAACGAAAGTTAATAATATTATTTTCCAACAACACACGTACGTGTTTACGTTGTTATTCTTGTGGTTACCCTGGTAAAACACTGTTAACACATGTCTTTAGTTGTGTGGTCTCATGTGGAACAATTTAAGCATGCCCTTATTTCCTACGACTCTTATAACTGGGCTGCGGACCTATCCAAACAGGTGAGAATTTGTTTCTTCTAGCCTGATTTTTCATTAGTACCTGGTCACTCACATGAAAACTACTGGGTTTGGTAACTTGTTGTAGGCTTCCCTGAGTACTCGTTTAGCACAATCCTGGTTTTCTCTAACCAACTCGTGCGCTTACTGTAGCTGATAATATTGCAGTTTATTGGGGTCATCAGCATTGTATATTGGCGCACATTTGCGCTTCAGATTTGCTGGCATTTTGAAATCAAACCCGTAGAGTGTTCTAAACGGAGTTTGCTTCGTTGATACATGCACAGTATTGTTGTGTACATGCATTGCAGTGGTCCACCATTGATCCCAATTCGTGCCGTCTTCCTTGGCAAAACTGCGCAAGTACTCGGCCAGAGATCGATGACTACTCTATAATGAGCCATTCGCCTGAGGGTGATACGGTATTATATGCAATTTCTTGACTCCCAACAGTTTACACGTTTCTGAGAATAGTTTTGATACAAAATATGAACCATTGTCCGTTATCAAGACCTTAGGTATGTTGTACCGTGCTATAATATCTTTAAAGAATGCCTTAGCCACCGTACTTGCTTCAGGACCGGGTATAGCCACGCACGCCATATAATTTGAGAAATCGTCTTGGAACGTCAAAATGTATTTATTTCCCGAAACTCTCTCAGGTAAAATACCTACAACATCCATATAAACTTTATCAAATGGCTGTTTTGGTGTGTCAGTTAACACCATTGGGATCTTTGTTAGCCTTGAACTATTGTTGGCCTGACATTTTGGACAATTCTTTATATACTTTTTTATGTATCGGAGCACACCATTCCATCCGTATACTCGCCTAATTCTGTCATGGGTTGTCCCTGGTTTCCCTGGTGTCACCTAGGGATGAATCATGAAAACCCTTTAACACAGCCTGGATATCCTTTATATCCTCCAGCCATTCCACACTACTGGCTCTTTGTTCATTGGTATCGTCACCCGCATTGCTAACATTTCTTGTTGCATCAATTATATCCCCTTGAATTCTCTCGGCCTTCTCCTTATCTGACCGTGCTTTGGCCCTCGTTTGCAATACTGATACCTTCTGTGCCTGCGGTACTCTGCTGAGTGCGTCCGCATTCAGATTCTTCTACCCAGGTTTGTATGTGATTTCGATATCCTACTCAGACAATTTGAGTCTGAACCTGGCTAGCCTAGACGTTTGGTCTTTCAAATTGGCTATGCTCTCAACAGCTGGTGTTCAGTATATATTTTAAATGGGCGACCTAGCAGATATGCCCTAAAATTCTTCGTAGCCCATAAAATGGCTAGGAACTCCTCCTCTATTGTAGAGTATCTCTTCTCCGTATCGCTGAGCGCCCTGCTTGCGAATGCTATTGGTCGGTCATTACCGACTTCCCCTTGTGGCAATACTGCCCCTAATGCTTCATTGCTAGCATCAGTGGTCAACAAAAAAGGTTGCTCAAAGTCGGGGTACGCCAAAATCGGTGGCGAGCTAATTATTTCCTTTAGCCTCTCGAATGCTTGCTGATATCTCTCTGTCCATTCGAACTTTGCTTCTTTTCGTAGCAACTTATTGATCGGCTACGCAATTCCGGCTAGTCCTTCTACGAACTTTCTGTAATAGTTCACTAGTCCTAGGAATGCTTGCACTTCCTTTATATTTCTCGGAATCGCTAAATTTTTAACGCATTCCACCTTCTGCGGGTTAAGCAGTGCTCCTGCTTCTGAGCAACGATGGCCTAAATAACCCACCTCCCTTCGCAAAAATTGACACTTCTCCGTGTTCAATTTCAAATTGTGTTCTCGTAATTTCTGGAGCACCTTGCACAAGCGTTGCGAATGCTGCTGCAAGTTCTTCCCATAAATTACAATATCATCCAGATACACAAAACAATCTAACCCTTGTAAACATGTTAGCACATGGTTCATTAGCCGGTGGAAGGTAGCCGGTTCGGCGTTCTATTAAATTTCATAATGCCCCAAACCGGTGCTGAACGCAGTTTTCTGCTTATCTTGGGTATCCACCAGAACTTGGTGGTAGCCACTTGCTAAATCAAGTGTAGAAAAATATCTACTATGCCCCAATTGAACCAGAATTTCTTCTATCCTTGGAATTGGGAACACCTGCTTGATACTGGCGTCGTTCAATTTCCTAAAATCGACGACCATTATCCACTTCTTTTGACCCTAAGCACCTCCTTTGTTTGGTACCAAAATTATTGGTGAATTCCAAGGCGAGATTCTCGATGAAATTATGTTATCTTTTAACATTCCTTCCACTTGCCTATTTACCTCATCTTTTTGAGCTTGTGGCAATCTGTATTGCATCTGGTTTATTGGAGGTTGGTCTACTCTAGTAGGTATTTCATGCTCTATCTTTGGTGTATATGTCAACTGGTCACCTTCCAGCAAAAATATGGAATAACGCACAAATGGCTTCTATTGATGCCTGATTCTAGCACTCTCTCCATCATTTTTCTAATATCTACTTGTTTAATCCCATTAACCGATCTATGATTCGGTTCCTTAAAATAATCGTAGCTAGTTAACTTAGGCCTAAAATCCTCTTCCATCAGGTAGTCCTTTTCTGAGGCGTTGCGTACGAAAGCGTACACCTTACCCTTGTCAACGTGCGTTATGGTTTCTCCCATATATACGCCGTCCGCTAGCTGCTGCTTGTGCAAAACAACAGTTCTAAGTTTCGTGTTTACATGCATAATCACCACTTTGGTTGACCTTGCATCCACTATCTCCATATAATTCTTAACCTTACCCACGGTTCCTTCCTTCCATGACTTTAATGGAAGAGTGATGATTCTATTCTTATTATTACCATAAAATGATAACTGCTTATCGTGCGCATCCAGTATGGTGTGGCCCCAAAGATTATCGCGGCCAATTATCCCATCAGCCGGGATACCTCTCCTATCCACTTCCACTGTGTGCACTCTAAAACTCATACCCTTAACTCCACTGTGCCGTATTCTGAGCGACCCCAATGTCCTAATGCACCCTCCAAACGCTCCGTTAAGCGTTCTTACGTCCATTTTATTAATGTCTAGCCCCTTACGTAAGACACTAGATTTTACGAGGCTGGTGTCCGCCCCTGAATCTACCAAGAGCACTAGCGTTCCACTAGCTGATTCCTTGCAGGGTATCTCGATGAAAGCATCACCTATCCTGCTCATAGCGAAGCAATTTCCTTCTGTTCCCAACATAGACGTGTATCCACTTCCTAACTCTTCGCGATATTGAAAAGCCTCTTGCTCCTCCTTCTCCTGGACTGTAGTTTCTACATTAGTACTCACACGTACTTCGGGCCTAATTATTACTTTTTTCTTTTCACTTTCCTGAGTGGAACCGGGCTCCTCGTAGCTGGCTGCCTTCTATTCTGACTACATTCTGTGTCTCCTTGGCAGTGTCTACTTACCTCATGACCGTAAGTTTGGCACTCCATACAGTAGGGCGTCTTTTTGCGTGTAACACACTCATCCCTTGTGTGCCCTGGCTTATCACAGAATGAGCAAATGGGTTTCCTTGGCTGGAACCTCTCAACCAGGAATTCCCGGTCTCTTTCTTGTGGAAATTGGCCTTTCAATCTACCGACTCCACATCTGTTTTGCTGCTGTACCCTTCCTACCTCTGATGGAGCATTCGTCCAGCAGATTACAACTGTTGTCGTTCGTTGTTGTATTGCTGCTTCAGCGGACGAGACCGCTTCCACTAGCTCTGCCATACTCCTCGGCGTGAGAGTAAGAGTATAATTAGCTACGTCCCTATTTATCAGGCCGGCCTTGAACAATGAAATCATAGTCCGTTCTACTTGCGCCTTGTATGCTGCAACATTTTCTGGAAACTGCCTGTTGGCTTCCGTCTCAGCAACGTTCCCCAGAGACTGGAGCCTTCGTCCCCAGACTCTCAATTCCTCCCCCGGTGTCTGAGTTGATTCCAGTACAAGACAGTCGTACGACGTTTGTTTTAAATATGTCTGATCCAAAAGTGCATATAATTCCCTCAGGGTGCTTACTGAGCTATGCACCAGTAAATCAAACGCATCACCTGTGGTTCTTTGCCTAATACACTTTATTAAGTGTTCCCCGTCCGCTTCCGGAAGACTCTGTTGCGAAAGCTTACAACCATCTTTGAAGCGCCGGATCTCAGTTCTCAGCTCATACAACTCGACTCCTGAGAACATGGGCACCAACTTCTCCACCGCATGAGCAACTTCCAGAATGCCCCTTTTATTCCGTTGTGTTTTCTCAATTGCTGGTAAAACCTTAGCTTTATTATTCTCTTGGGGGGTTTCGAAATTCTCTTCTCCCGGATCTGAGAGATCCTGGACCAGTGTCGCATTCAAACTGATTAGTCTTCGACCGTTTGCTCGTACAGGTGAAATCCTGTCTACTGTTTCGAGACTTTGCAGCACTGTTATTGCTTCTGGCTCTTTTGAAGGATATCCCTGATTTTTATTATTTATCGGACTTCCCGGAGAAAATGGCTCGACACCGATTTCAGATGCGCCAAACAAAAATTCCGCTTGCTTTTCTTCACTAAAAACTAATCTTGGCTTTACCATGCGGCTTATCCCTTCTGGTGTTAAATAATCCGGCCAACGTACTTCCGGAAGCAATGTCAATACTGTCTGCGTAAATCCAGCTGATGCTGATTTTGATCTCTCCCTATTCAGTGAGGTCCTATTGGTCGCCCGTCCGTTTTCAATTCCGCAGACTCCTTTTCCAACAGCGATGCTGCTTCCTCTGTTTCCGTCAATCTCTGAGAAAGTTCCTTTACCTTATTCTCAAGATACTCTTTTTGTGCTCCCAAATCTTCTGTTTTCTTATGAAAACTGAACAACTTTTCTTCTGTTCTTTTTGGATTGCCGTAAAGGCTTGATCCGCTACTTCTAATGGTGACACAGCTCCTGCGGCATTCGCCTGCTTCCACATTTCTGAGCTTCTTCCCTGCTCGTACTCGCTTCGAACTAGTAAACTATTTTCCCAGTAAACAGTTCCACCTCTGACTGAATTGATTTCAATCTGTTCCTTACTTCCTCATCTGGCGAAACCGAGCTACAGTTTGTTGTCCTAATTCCTCTAATTCAGAACTAAATGTATCTGCCCATTCGTTGACCAGACTATTTATGTAGTCTGTGTACTTTTCCGCAAAATATTTTCCCTTGCCGTACTCAACTGCGTGAGGCAACAACAGCATTATTGATTATATATGATTATTGTTGAACTCTCTCCCCAGATCTTGCAAATGTGTTATTCGCTTGCGGTAATACACGTTGTCCTTACGTAACCTGCCGTCTTTCTTAAAATTACGGACCAATTTTTCAATCGCTTCTCCAATTTGCTCCTGCATCAGCAGTAATCCTTGCGCTTCCTTCGTCATATCATAAATGCCAGAACAGCTGGCGTATCCCCATTACCAAAACAATTTAAAATAAAACATAATAATTGTTAAAACTTGTTATTAACTTATCCCAATTTTTTTATTTCATCTTACTTATTGATAAATACAAATTTATTAAAAAGCATTCCGCCGTAAATTCTATCTTAATATTCTTTCTTTACTTATCTTCCATCACAAGTTCCATATCCGCTGTCTACCGGCGTCCATTAAGTCCTTCCATCAGTGTAAACTGGTCCTTGACTTCCTCACAGATACTCCTTGATTTCCTCTCACCATCTTTAATACTCCCAAAAATCCATAGAAAAGGCCATATGTTTGCATGAACCGTAATTGGATTTACAGGCAAAAGTGTCTTGTTTCATTCCCGGAAATTTGAATCCATATTTAAAAATAAACCCGCAACGTATGCGCCACGTAATAATAGCATTTAAATGTTTTCTTCAACATTGCTACGCAAATCGTAGTTTCCGAACTACAAAAACTTTGATGCAACAACACGTGTTGTCTGCACCTCTTCACCTAATACCCTAAACTCAAAATGCCAAATATTTAAATCAATCTTTATTTTGATTTCAATAGAAATTGAATAATATAAATGTCCCTACCGACAAACAAACACAAATCCCCTATCATAACCGTACGAACCCTATACCGTGGCACATTCTTTCCGAACCAAACCAACCGGTATACACCAAGTTCGCAATTCAATAACGCAAAATCCGTGAATAAACAGGCACGTCCCACATCCCCCGAGTGTGCTGAAACAAGAAGTAAGAAAAAATATGAGCCTAATCTCAGTGAAATAAGCCTATACAACCTGAACATTAAAAATTTTCGAGGATCAACCTAGAGTCACCTAACCGCAGCGGCTATTCAGCCTCGATGCTGCTTCTTCTGCATGACCGGCGCAAAAGCGCCCACACGGCCACCGAAGAATCGTCGACAAAATGCACTTAAATACTAAAGTATCCTAATATAAGCATACTCACCAATATCCTTGCAACTTCCATTGAACTCCTTTGAGATGTTTATCCTAATGGTTTCCTGTTGGTGGATTCCCGCGTAGGAATGCTCTTTTCCTGGCACTCGACGTTGGATCCTACCGGCTGCGCCAAAATATTGGGGTCCTTATCTGCTTGTTGTCGGGAATGTCCTTGTCGCCTCTCCTGAGCGCGATCCTGTAACCCTAAATCACTTTCTTAAATAAGCACTGCACTATTTTAGGTTTAAAATAACAAAAAGCTTTATTCTTAAAATTCTAGTTCTTATATACTATTTACAAATAAACATTACAGACTACGTCTTGACTTTTCTGGTGTTCCAGTTACGCAATTGTTAGTTGGTGTCAGTTGCTCAAGCCAACTGACCTACTGAAAGTAAAAGTGTCGTCGGTGCATTCTAAATGCCCCTCGTCAGCTTGACTGCGGAACTGTGACACCCTAAAAGGTTACATCATAATTAATGCATAAATACTATTCATTTACAATATTTGCACCCTAAAAATATGTGCGTTCTTAATGAATTTAGTAGGAGCCCGTGCTGTGAGTCAACCACGCGTAGGTAGCTTGATTCTAACTCACCACAAGAGGACGCTCCCGAGGACACCAACGAACGCGGTCCCCAACAGGCGCCCATATGGACTGATAAGGCGAATGTCGTGGCATACGTTCGCACCATAGAGGCAGCCTATAGGAGAAGTGCACTTCGAACGATCTGTGCCCATCGCACTGTGTCCACAGACGCCGCGCTGGTGATTGCTGGTATGATCCCAGTGGACCTGCTGGCCAAAGAGTCGCGGAGGCTATACTACGGCAGAAGTTTGCGCGAGACCAATGCAGTACATCGCGTAGTAGCCCCCAGGCAGCGCACCGTACGAGAGTGGCAAACCCGATGCTAAGCGTCTGAAAAGGGACTTTGGACGTGGAGACTGATTCCTGACATCCCACGTTGGATGAATAGGTCGCATGGCGACGTGAACTACCACGTCACACAAATGCTGACCGGGCACGGAGGTTTCCGCGCATATTTGCACATGTTCCGGCTGGATGAATCCCCCTGTTGTGGAAACTGTGGAGGAACGGGGCCAGAGGACGCGGAGCATGTCCTTTTCGCATGCCCGCGGTACAGAGGTGCCAGAGCGGTGCTTCAGAGAGTTTGCGGAGAGCCCGTGACACTTGACAATATCGTTCACCATATGCTGGAGTGCCCCAAGAAATGGGAAGTGGTCTGTGACGCTTCGGCAGAAATAATGGGAGACCTCCGCCACTGGGAGTGGCGACGACATTCAGGGAATCCATAGGAGGGGTATTTTGACCATTCCCCTCCCTGAATGAAGTATTGATTAGCGGTTATGTACCGTCAGGGAGGCGTCCGTGGGGGTGGTTTTAGTGGGTAAGAGCCCCACACTACTGGCGCGTCGTCCAGTGTCTGGTTGCAGATTTCCACCACCAATACAAAAAAAAAACACATACGTACACATACATTATACGAGGGCGGATTGATATTGAAGCTACCTAGCGCTAGATGGCAGCACAAACACAAAAACTTTTTTTTTTAGAAATTGCGATCTGTCAAACGTCAGCTGTTAAAATTTCACCCAAATTCATCGATTAGTTTATTTGTTGTAGTCGTTTGAAGTAAGCAACTTTTGTGTTTCATGAAAAATGGAAAAAAGCGAATTTCGTGCAGTGATTAAAATCTATTATTTGAAAAGAGAAAAGAAAAGCTCGATAAACATTATGGTGAGTCTGCTCCGTCAGATTTCATGGAAAAATATTGGATTGCTAATTTAATCGCGGCCGGACAAGCACTGCAACAATACCATCATTAGGAAGGCCAAAAAAAGTGGTTACTGAAGAAAATATCAAGAAAATCCTCGATATCGTTATGAATGATCGCCGAGTCAAGTTGCGTGAGATTGTTGAAATGGTAAACATATCATATGAACGTGCGTTCAACATTTTGCATGAACATTTACATTTGGAAAAGCTATCGGCAAGATGGGTGCCGCGTTTGCTCAGTGTCGAACAAAAACGAGTTCGACAGGCCCCCTCACAGTGGTGTTTGGACATGATAAAGCATGAACCTGTTGATTTTTGGCGTCGATTAATAACTGTTGATGAAACGTGGGTCCCCCACTACACACCTGAATCCAAAAATCAATCGAAACAATGGGTGGAAGCTGGTGGAAGTGCTCCGAAAAAGGCGAAGGCAGTGAAATCGGCTGGCAAGGTTATGGCCACTGTATTTTGGGATGCACACGGAATATTGCTCATCGATTATCTTGAACAAGGATCCACAATCACAGGAAAGTATTATCGTGCATTATTGGATCAATTGATTGATGCAATCAAGGAAAAACGACCACATTTAAAGAAGAAAAAAAATGCTCTTTCTTCAAGACAACGCACCGGTTCACACAGCATTAGATACGATGCTAAAATTACGTGAAATACACTTCGAATTGGTTAATCATCCACCTTATAGTCCAGATTTAGCTGACTTTTTTCTGTTTCCAAAGTTGAAAAAATGGCTCGCAGGAAAAAGATTCATCTCAAACGAAGAAGTGATTACCGAAATAAACGCGTATTTTGAGGAGGGATACGCCAGAGCAACCATTGGAAAAACACCGGTGTACAGTTGCTACATACCACCAAGCCTAACCATGGGAGAGTGCGAGTCGGCCATACAACCCATGGGGAACAGCTTACAAGCTACTGATGAGAACACTTCAATGCTACAGGCAGCTTGCCCCAAGCTGCCCGAACTTACTCGACCAAATTTTTAAACAACTCTTCCCGCCACAAAACTACTGTCCTGAGCAGCTTCCTAATGGGCTGAGGGTGGAAGAGGTGATAGTGGACGAGGTGTTGCGGGCGGTTGGTAAATTCGGACACCAGAAGGCACCTGGCCCAGATACAATACCCAATTGTATTTTCAAAACCGCTACTGCATTGCATCCGGAACCGCTGACACGGTTATATGAAGCTTGCATTACACAGTGAGTCTTCCCTGCGAGGTGGAAGAAACAACGACTGGTCTTGGCGCCTAAGGGCCATAAGCCACCAGAAGACTTGATCTGGCCACTATAAGATGATACAGTATCCAGGAATGGCAGACCCGATGGGACACGTCCCCAAAAGGCCGATGGACAAGGAGGCTGATCCCTGACATAGAGCGGTGGATAAAAAGGTCTCATGGTGAGGTGAATTACCACATCACACAACTGCTGACCGGGCATGGGGTTTTCGGAGAATACCTGTACAGGTTCAAACACGAGGAACCCCCACGTGTACAAACTATGGATGGACAGTACCAGAGAACGCAAAACACGAGGTCTTCTGGTGTCCAAGGTCCGCCAGTTCTAGAGATGCACTACAGGAAGTGTGCGGAGAACCAGTAACACCGCATAATATAGTGCAACACTTGCTCCAGTGTCCGGAGAAATGCAATGCGGTGTGTGATACTGTAGCTGAAGTGATGAACAATCTCCGCCAAAGGGAGTGGCAACGTTACGCACAGCGCGAATAGAAGACGTCCTATAATAATATTGTATTCTGTTTTAAGACATCTAGCAATTTCTCTTAATGTTGAATGTTCCCATTCAACTTGTCCATTTGTATTACTGTCACGTGGAGTGCCTAGTATAATTCTATCCTGAGTCTTTGCATTAAAGTCTTAAATTGTGCGGTAGTCTATCCTAGTTCATTGTCTAAGGTTCTCTTTTTTGCTTCTGAAAACTTTGCAGCACATCCAAACTTTTTCTCCTAGATTGATTTTATCTTCTATTAATTTAATGACAAGAAATTTAGAGTAAGAGTCGATGCAGGTAATAAATTTTAAAATTTCAATAATATGTCTTGTTCTTCCAAAATGTGTGATTGATTCGTGTATCGAAAAATTAGTTTAGGATAAAAGGATTTGTTGATTGAATTCATTCAAAGGTTTTGAAGTTTCTGGTATGGTGAATTCTTCGCTACTTTCGACCGAATGTTGTGTGCTATGTATTGTATCTATATCTGAGATATTATTTAGGTATTGACGCGAAAGAGCGTCAGCTACTACATTACCTGGTTTATAAACCATAATTGGTGAAAATTCTTCAATGAAGGCGCGCCATATTTTTACATTCGGATTCCGTGTGGAAATGGCGAATGTCAATGGTTGGTGATCCGTATGAATTTCCAAGTTGGAGGTCCCATATAAATAATTCCCCAAATTTCTTAATGCCTTTTCATTGGTGGCGTAATTTTGTTCAGTTGAATCTAATATTTTCGAAATAAATGTAATAGGTTTCCCTTCTTGGCTAAGGACGGCTCCTACTGCTGCATTAGAAGCATCAAGAAGTATAAATTTCTTTGTAAAATCGGGCTGGAAGAGTTGGACTTGTTCAGTTAGTAAATTTTTCCATCTTTGAAAAGCAAGAATGCCATGTTCATCAATTTCTATTCCTATTTTTTTTTATATATTTTGAGAGATTCTCCCATTTTTTCCTGCCAAATATTTTGTCAGCGGTTTTGCTATGTTTGCATAATATTCTATGAATTTACGATAATACCCTACAACACCAAGGTAGCCTCTCAATTGTCTCAGATTTCATTTTTCTAATTGGATCTTCATGTTTGCTTCCTTGAGTCTGTAAATTATTAGTTTCAAATGAGCATAATGGTCTTAAAGAGTTTCCGAATATACGATATAGTCTATATATTCGTGGTATATTTTTCCGATATACTCACGTAGTATATTGTCCATAGCTAGTTGAAAAATGCTGCGTCCATTCTTCAATCCGAAAGGCATACGAACGAATTCGTATTTACTATTGTTAACGGAGAATGCCGTTTTTTCTATATCTTGCAGTTTCATCAACATCTGATGGAATCCGGATTCCAAATGGATTGTCGAGAAATATCTTGCAGTGCCAAGATTTGACAAAATGACGTTACAATCCGAAATAGGATATTTGTCGAAAGTCGTTTGTTCATTTAATTTTTTATAATCTAGTACCATTCGCAAATTCTGATTTCCGTCATCATTAGTATTCTTTTTAGGAACACCCGCATCGGTGAGTTGTATGGGCTTTTGCTTGGACGAATGACACCTTCTTCTAATAATTCCTTTATATCATTATTGACGAAACTATTTGCAGAGATAGGATATGGATATTGCTTGCTCCATATGGGGGCTTCAGCAATTGTTCTAATCTCTGCTTCGATGTCTGTTCTAAATTTCAAATTTAAATCTATATTGGATTGAAGTTGTTTCA
The DNA here is from genome assembly GCA_920105625.2 of Clusia tigrina. Lineage (NCBI taxonomy): Eukaryota > Metazoa > Arthropoda > Insecta > Diptera > Clusiidae > Clusia > Clusia tigrina. Next base: position 178,966,991 of record OV050030.1, on the reverse strand, counting down.
ACTTTTTTACCATTTTCATTCTCAAAATTTCTAATGCGTTTCCGCTTTCATCTTCAAAATTAATATCGTCTTCATTTATTATTTCGTTTAAAATATTTTCCTCATCTGGTTCATTTTTGGTGGTTCCGTGCTGAATCTTCTGATTCGAAATTTAATATTTTTATGCAATGCTCACCACACTATTTTTCGAAATTCAAAATTATATTACCATTTTTTAGAAAATTGTAACCTATAAGAATATCAGCTTCTAAATTCGGAATTTCATACAATCTCTGTCTTACTCCAAATATTGTTGCCTCATAAAATTTTTTGATGGTGGTAAAACCATTTATAGTTTTTACCCTCTTCTTAATAATTAATTGTTTTTTGTTGGTGAGAAAATTAAGACTGCAGTAGCAGCTTGTCACTGTCTACTAAAGTGCTATATTTTCTCGCGGATGTCCCTGTCTTGATGACGTAGGGTAGGCCGGGCCTAACTCTAAAAATGCTTCTTCGTTGAGGTTGTTTATTCTCTGGAATTTATTTTGAGGCTGAGAGCTTATTTGACCGCTTTCGGGCGTTTGGTACCTTGATAAGCAATATTATTTATTGGTCTATGTTGATAATGTTGGAAGTTATTTGATTGATATTGGGGTCTTGGGTTGCGTTGAAAATTATTGTTGTTTAGCTGAGTTGGTCTCATGTTCACATAAGCTGAACTGCCTAACTCCATGGGTTCAGGGTTAGGATATGTCCGCTCTTGGTGGACATTTTGTACCTGTTGGAAATTACTTTTGAATTGTCTTGGAGGAAATCTCAAATTATTTTGGTTTCTATGGTTATTATTAGGGTTTGGGTGGCTTCTATTGGATTGTAGAGCGAAGTTTGCTCTAACGTGATCAGCCTCTAATTGCTGTGCTTAGGAAAATCAGATGGTGATAAGGAGAAAAGTACGTTGGATAACGGTGGATTTAATCCCGTTATAAATACTTGTAAATCATATTGGCGATGTTTATTATTTCATTTTTCCCAAATGTCCCTGTCTCATAATACTTATATGGATAGGTCTCTTGTCCGCATAAGCAAAGTCAAGTCGACTTATAATGGCATCGAAATTTAAAACCGTACCATGATTTGTTAAGACGTCATTAGCACTATCTGTAATTTTGTTCCTGAGTATGGTTAACACATAAAAATATTTGTTGCTGCCTTTCGTGTATAATTTCATAGAATTATATGCAGCTTCGCGCCAGCTGATAAGCTTTCTTTGCCATCAAAAATAGGCATGATTTGATAACGTCGTGTGCTTCATCGCATCGATACTGTCACAAATTGTTTGCACCTTGTACTCTGTCACTGTGTCACCTGAAGTTAATTTTCCTAATTCAAGGGTGAGTGCCTCTATTTTCCTAAACAGCGGTACTGTTTGTGCTTCTATCAAGCTATTGATAGTTTCTGTACTCGTCATTTTGTTTATTGTAGTGTTAAGTCCTTGAAAGAGTTCTGTCAAACTTCCTATCTCTTCATCAAACTTATCTAAGTTTCCTCCTAATAAAGGTTCTAACTCGTTAGCCAGTTTGATAACATTTAGATTAGGTACTTAATTTAAGTAGTAACTTAAAGTAACATATTCAATACGGTAATAATAAAACTTCAATTAACTCTTATTATTCTTAATTCTGCCGACACCAGTTATTAATTCTATCCAACGTTGACGTTTGCTTCCTTCTTGTTCCTGGACACGGAAGTCGTCTTTTATATTTTAGTTTTAAGCACTGTTTATTATTAAATGTTATTCCTCCTTTTCTTGGAATGATTTTATATTGTTTTTTTGTTTAACTGTCCTTTCTTGTTTAAGGATATTTTTAAGGTTTCTTTTGTTTTCTCCTTTCCTTGGGATACTTTTATATTGACAGTTTGTTTTACTATCCTTTTTTATTTAAGGATATTTTTATTTTGTTTTCTCCCTTCCTTGGGATATTTTTATATTGGGATTTTTTCAATGTTGCACGACCGAATCCTTACTTTGAATTTTCGTATATTTATTGTTATTTAAACTTTATTTTATTAAGAATTATTATGCTTACAATACAATATATAATGCTTATTCTTCTAAGTCTTATTTTCAACTGCCCTAACTTTCATCTCGTTCTTCTTTTATATCCTATTAATTTCATGGTTTCACAATTTGTGATTAAATTTGCCGATGCAGATTCCACGCGAATAGTTTTTAAATTTTGATTCTTTCCTATGAAATATGCCAATGCAATATTTTTATACATTTTTATATAATTCTTTAAAATGATTTACATTTAACATAATATGTAACTCGCGTGTAAGTATGGAATTTAGAATTACTCCCTAATTAAGATTTGGGAGTGTTAAATTAACTTGCATACACATACATACTGTGAGGAGCAAATTTTAGGCGTAAATTTGCCCCTACATATTTAGTTTTGCCATAACGCCCCAAACGTGTATATTTAAAATAGGGGCCAAGTGCTTAAACAACCAACCCTAAAATATATACGTTAATAGTCCTAAGACTTTGGCTCCTCCCACCTGTATTGCTAAAACCACACACACAGCCGCCTTCATATTTAGTGCAGCAGCCATCATGCAAGTGAGTCTAAGACACCTCCCACCATAGTAATGCTACCAACAACAAGTGTTATACTCAGCATTGGGAGGACAGAAGACACAGCCACAATTAAGTCAGACAGTGGAACCCTGTGATAAGCGACGAAAAACATGCAACGAAGTCAACAACGCAAGATAACACAGGAGAATATCACACAAACAATTGTGCAACCGGCTGACCACAGCTAAAATAATATAAATTTACAACAACAGTGCCCAACGCACTGATATGAATTCACAACAACAGTGCCCAACGCACTGATATGAATTTACAACAACAGTGCCTAACGCAATGCTAGAATTTTACAAGAGATCGCGACAGAAGTTGCCGACTGCATTAGTTCGGAAAATAACCCACTAACAACACCCAAAAACGAAGGCCAAGCACAAAGTGGAACACGACAGATCGATCGCTAAGCACACCAACAGACCGGACAAAGCATAAAGAGGAGAAGCAAAATTAAATATCCAATATTTAATATTTTTAAATATTTTATGCCATCGATATAAAATATCAACAAAGTGCTGAAGGTGGCCGCAGGAGAAATAGCAACAACAACAAACAACATAAGGAACAACAACAAGGTAAATCATCACAACAACAACACAATATTGAAGGTGGCCTAAGGGCAAAAACTTACAAGAACAACAGCGAGAAAGCAACAACAATGTGCTGAAGGTGGCCCAAGGTCACATTCAAACGAGAAGAACAATGCGGGAAACCGTAGCAACATGCCACAACAAACTACAGTTCCCGCACAACAACAACTATTGGATGATCGACACTAAACCTGGAGCATAAAAGCAGGAGCAACTGGCAACCCAGTCTCTTTCTTTCATTCGGCATCAGGCAGACAAGACACACTCCGATCCAGCAGCAGCAAAACTCCAGCACCAGTAGCACCAAGGTAAAGTATACTTTTACACAAGACTAGACTTACTCCAACGCTAAGACCGCCCCACGAGTATATGGTTCTACCGATTCTCGTGGTGACTTATACTAACGCTAAGACCGCCCCACGAGTTTATGGTTCTACCGATTCTCGTGGTGACTTATACTAACGCTAAGACCGCCCCACGAGTTTATGGTTCTACCGATTCTCGTGGTGACTTATACTAACGCTAAGACCGCCCCACGAGTTTATGGTTCTACCGATTCTCGTGGTGACTTATACTAACGCTAAGACCGCCCCACGAGTTTATGGTTCTACCGATTCTCGTGGTGACTTATACTAACGCTAAGACCGACCCACGAGTTTATGGTTCTACCGATTCTCGTGGAGACTAATACGTACGTACAGAACCGCGAGTTTATGGTCCTACCGATTCTCGCGGAGAGTAGCACTGCCAACAGCGACCACACAGACGAGGCCCCAAGCGACTAGCAAGTCTAATTATTTAGGTAATTTAAATTAGAACAAAACCAAATTTGAATAAGTTAAGCAAAATAAAACTATTTAAACTAATTTAATTAAACAAGTTATTTAAGTTAATTAGCAGAGTAAAATCATTTTCAAACTAATAAATTAATATAAATCAAATTATAAACAATTATAATTAAATAAATGAATTAAATAAACCACATGTAAGTACACACCGGCTTTTAACATTAATTTCTGTATACGACCCCTGGAACCCGCTGAGTTTTACCCCAGCCGAAATAGAGTCGTTACAATACATATACATATACGAGTATATATATAAATACTCGTATATATATATATATATATATATATATATATATATATATATATATATATATATATATATATATATATATATATATATATATATATATATATATATATATATATATATATATATATATATATATATATATATATATATATATATATATATATATATATATATATATATATATATTCTAATTTATGTTTTTTTTATTATATATATCTTTTTCTTTTCAAATATTCTTTATTTTCGTCTTTTAACTATTTTGTTTTTTTTTTGTCTTTTAATGTTCATATTTTTTTTCATTCATTATTTACTTTTTTTCTTTTAATATTGTTTTTGTTTTTTTATGTTTTATTTTTGTTTTTTTTTATTATTTATTAATTTATTTTCTTGGGTCGTTTTCTCTTCCTTTTTATTTTTTTTTTCAAACATATTGTACATTCCTAACTATAACATCTGGTTTGCTTAGTCTACGCTACTCTACACTGCAATCTCTGCTACCTGCGGCGTTGGTTGTGGTTCTCGTTTCCTTAACAGGCAGAATATAAATGTGATTACTGCGACGATCATTGCCAGCGTTGTGGTCGCGGCGATCCCTCCCTTTTCCAACGAGGAGTGCGTTATATCATACGATGTTTTAAGGTTCAATAACGTTTGCTCTTTCTCCGTATCCCTCATTAACTCGTTAATTCACTTGCCGATAGTCGCTAGTAACTTCTGCAGATCTCCGTGGGTTATTGCTTGTATCTTCGTTGATACATATTTATTATTCATTGGTTTCGAACGCTGCAAAGTTGTTAACAAGGCCTGAACGTTGGCGATCATATCTCTAGTTCTCATACTTGCTGGTGAAAACTCGTAATGCTGGTTCCTCTGTGCTCTATGCATCAGCACCATATATTTCCCAATCAACCGACAGTCTTCGCCAATGTGCAGGAATCCCGTCCCCTGCAGATCTAGTCTTGTCGATCTTGCTTGGCGCACTGCAGACATAAAAATTTTCTCATCAAAATGGTATAGCCAGCAGTTTGGTGACTCTGTCCTGTAGCCGATACTGCTACAGGCTCGCACTTATATTGCTCGTTTTTCAACGCCTGTACTTCACAAGATTTGCTTTCCTTTGTAAGGGCTTTTGCCGGATGTGGACACATACGCTGTGAAATTGCCACCATTCTACAAGACTTAATGTCCTCCGACTGAAGCCCGATATAATTGTCATGCACTCGATTCTCTGTGATGTAGTCATACAGTTCTTCGGTACTATGCTCCAGATACCGTTTAATGCTTTAGGTACGGGATATATCTTGCATAGCGCATATGTATCTCACTACCGACATCTTCAGTATCTCACTACAGACATCTATTAACGACCTTGCTGCACGTTGTTTGCTACCCCGAAATGGCATAGCTTGCTCGTTTCGTCTGAGCTCCGCTATTGTTGATTCCATTGCCATCATCTCACACCCTCGCTTCCTTCCGTCAGATCCTGCCATATTTGCTCTTAGCTCACAAAGCTCCTTTGTTTGCAAGTCTTAGAGTTTCTACAGTACCGGCTCCAGATCAGCATCGCGCAACTCCGATATCACCACCCACTCGTCTTTCGAGAACCAAACATTATCCAGTGATTCCAAAATCAAGTCCGTTTCCGCCAAGGGTTCCACCCGCACTTCCGCGGTTTCGATGCATTTGCCTGGAACACTCAAATAGGCTACCAAGAACATAGCCGCCTTTACACATACCGCCTACAGTAGAAAAAAATAAGTAACCGCTATAATCACTTATCTAATAAATATTTCTATTTCTCTAAATATTTAAATAACAAGTATGGTTATACTACTGCGACATTATGGTTATCAGTACTCAAGACTAATATCCACCATCGACCGACCTTTTCTCTTCTTTTTTTTCCGCTTACCATAATCGAAAATATCTAAGTATTCTTGACTATGTATTTCCGTTGTCAATGGCATGACCCATTTCTCTTCTCTCCCCTAGTGTGGAAAACCCCTCAATGAATGCATACGATACATACAGGCACCCCCTCGTTATTAACGCTACCCTACTTCCTACTACGCTGATGCCCCGCCCATTTTATGTTAGTTTTATAACTGCTGTCAGCTTGCCTATAGCCCCAGATTTTCTCTCAATTAACACTTAACTTAATACAGACAATAATCTTACAAGCAAACTTTAGTCTATTTAACCTAATATCGATTTTACTTCTATCCATTCTTATCCAGCTCTTTTAACTGTCATCTTAACTAAATATATTAATAAGACCCTTTCTAACACCCCCTCTTACTTCAAAATAACCCCTCGGTCGGCTTACCAACTTACTGCACCGATTGTACCAGATGCTAGGCGACCGGCTTCCGATACTTTCAGGGTCGTACACCTAGAAGTTCTATTCAAACTAATTGACTGAATTTTATTCCACACTTATCTTGTTTATTGCCTTATTCATATCAATAAATAAAGGGATGGCCCCAAAATTTTCTCTACTTTATATGGCCCAAGCCAATTATGAGAAAATTTGTTCTTCTTATTACTGTTACGCAGTAAAACATTGTCCCCAGCAACGAACTGCACGGGATTAGCGGAAGCATCATATACCTCTTTTCCCCTTTCCTGTGCCTTCCTAGCCAACTCGTGCCCTTTCTGCACTTGATAACGTAACAGATGTGGGTAGTTGTCTTTATTATATAGAGGCGATGACTTTCGTTTCAAATTCGATGGCATTTGAGGTTGGAAACCATACAACGTGAAAAATGGCACATGCATTGCTGACACCAACCACTGGTCCCAGTTCGATCCATCCTCCTTCACAAAATGCCACAAGTATTCAGCTAGCGGTCGGTAGCTGTGTTATAAAGAACCGTTAGCTTGAGGGTGATACGGGGTGTTGCGAAGTTTCTTCACTTTTAGCAGTTTACAAGTTTCAGAAAAAATTCTCGAAATGAAATTAGTGCCGTTATCTGTTACCAGTATCTTTGGCACACCTAGTTTTGCTACAACTTCCCCAAAGAAAATCCTAGCTACCCTAGCTAGAAAGTACATAGATGGGTCGTCCTGCAATGTTAGGATGTATTTATTTCCAGACGAGCTCTCGGGCAATGGTCCCACCATATCCATGAACACCTTTTCGAATGGTCTGTTGGCAGTAACAGTTAGCTGCATAGGCATCCTTGTTAGCCTTGGTACCTTGTTCTTCTGACAGCTTTCACACCCAGCGATGAGATTCCGCAACATTTTAGGTCACCAATAGTTCTTAGGTATTTATGAAACCCTGGTGACCCTCTAAAGGACAATTATGGTAATCTTTTAACACCGTTTCAATCTCCTTCTGGTCCGTCAGTTCAATTACAGCGTCCGCAACAAAAGGTAACTCTGGAGTCGTAAGCGTCACCCATGGCGTTCACCTGCTTCACGGAGTCATCCACAGTGCTCTTTCGCTCCCTTACTTGCGCTCTCGTTTGGACAGCTGCTATCCGCGGTGCTGTGTCACACCTCTCGGCTGGTGAAAATTTCGCTTTCTCCCATAACCGAGTTATTACCTATTGGAATCTCGCTGCTGTATCCTCATGCGGTTTCTGGACATTTTCCTGTTCTTGTACGTTTATATTATCCAGTCTAGCGAGACACCGTCTCAACCCCTCACTAGTAAGCTAACCAGCCTTTCGTGATGTAAAAAGAAACTGCCCTCGCTTCCAAAAACCCCAGTTCCACTTTTATCCTGTCTAACTCAATGCATGCCCTCACTATCATTCGTTCCTTTTTTGACCTTTCCGTTTGCCCATCTCTGATCGCAATTCATTGTCCATATCCCGCGATATTCTCAGTGATTCAAATTCGTTTTCCCTGGCTTGTACACAACATCAAATGGGTAATCGGACAGCTTATGCCTGAACCGTGCCAGTCTAGACGCTTGATCCTTCAAATTTACGACTCCCCCTAGCGGTTGATGGTCGGTGTAAACCGTGAACTTCCTCCCCAAAAGGATGACCTGAAGTTACGAGTGGCCCAAACTATAGCGAGCATCTCCCTCTATATCGTAGAGTACCGCTTCTCGGTCTCGCTCAGCGCTCTGATCGCGACCCTCTTGTTCCTGCGAAAGAACCGCTCCAGAGCTTCACCACTGGCGTCTGTCGTTAAAATGAAATGCTATGTAAAGTCCGGGTTAATCAGGATGGGAGGTATCGTAATAGCCGATTTCAAACCTTCGAACGCCTGTTGGCATTTCCTATAATAATTTGCTAAACCAAGAAAAGCTTGTACGTCCTTCCTGTTTCTTGGCTGAGCAATATACTTGTCGCATTCTATATTCGCAGGATCAGGAAGGGAACGTTTCTCAGTACACTTGTGTCCCAGATAGACCACCTCGCGTCGCAGGAAGTTACAATTCTTCGTGCTGAGCTTGAGATCATGCTCACTCAGTCGATCCAGAACTTTACTCAACTTATTACTGTGGTCTGAGAGATTCCTTCAATATACCACTATATCATCTAGGTATACAAAACAGTCAAGACCTTGCAGACCGGTTAGAAAGCTATTCATGAGCCTCTGAAAAGTTGCTGGAGTACCAGTAAGTCCGAATGGCATTCGTTTGAACTCAAAATGACCCAAAGACGTGCTGAATGCCGTTTTCGTCACGATGAGCCTCTGGAGTTTGATTTATAGGCAACTGCCCCTCCTCTATGGGAATATGGCGCGCAATTATAGATGTGAACGGCAGCGCGTCCCCATCGAGTAAGAAAACAACGTTATACTCTGTGCAAATTCTTGCTATTGGACGGCTTTCCTCCTCATTCAAAATACTCCCCGTTGCCAATTCGTTTTTCACTTTCTCTGCTCTCTCGGTCTTCTCCCGAGACTTTTCCTGCACTACAAAATCTTTCGCATCTCTCACTTCTCTAATGTCGTACTCCAAGCTATTGGAACACGTCACCTCGCAATTCTTATCCCATACTACGTCCGATTCTTGAGTGTTCAGCACTGGTGCCTCAACTGTATAATCTGTGGCGTATGCCAAAGTTTCGCTGATATGCATGCCAGGCTGTATCTCTTGCCTGTTTACTATTGTTAAACCCTCTCTCACAGGTACCCTTACCTTCTTTACAGTTATTGCCCTAGCCTTCGCTATGCCTTCTGATTGACTTTCCTGCTCCCTGCTTAAACTGTCCCTCTGGGTTCTACTCTGGTTCCTATATTGTCCCTTGCAAAAAGTTTAAAATGTTTCACACTTTTCCCGTTCCCATTGCATACGGTTAAGCGTTTACGTACTGTATCTATTATAGAGCAATTGCACAAATTATCTCTTCCCAGTATTCCATCTACCGGGACACCGTCTTGGGTCTGGATAATGTGGAAGTCCCATTCCAAATTCTGAGTACGGTGAATATCGAGTTTCACTAGGCAAAGGGTTTAACACTTCCCCCAAATGCCCCGCTTAAACTGCTTATTCAGCACCTTTGTACATTGGGAAATGAACTCATGAATTCAGCCTTTATTAGACTGGTGTCCGCACCTGTGCTCAGCAATAATACCAAATGACCTGCTTTTTCTTCCTTGCACGGAATGACCACACAAGAATCATCCGATAGGTAGACTGAATGTTGAAATTGTTAACCAAAAAATGTTTATATCGCCGAGGATCTTTACACATATCTCTCATAAATCTAGCGGTGCTACCAAAAAATATACTTAAACACGATTTAAAATTTGCCGTACTATCATTCATCTTCTCCATGCAGGTTTTTAAACCTGCTGTCATGCCCCTGGGCGGGTGAATTTGGTTTGCATCTTTGGTTTGGTTTCCAGATCGAATCTGATTTATTGATGATACCTTATTGCTATTTATACTTTAATTTCCTATGTGCTTACTTAGTATATAATATGGTTCTTAATACATAAAGAGGGCTTTTGTAATGGCAGCGGAAAGTATCACGTACATTCGTTCGAGGGCATCGAACATTAGAATGCAGCGTAGTCAAAAACGTGCGCGCTGGTCACACTTCATAATGTGGACATTCTTATATGAGAGTTCGATGTACTTACGTTGGGTCTCCGCTCACATTGCATGTGCCTACGCCGCGTATGGTGTTGGCATTTGTGTGTATATACATACATTATGCTTTTCATACACTACAGCCCTCTCTATTTGCGATTTGTATACCTACGCACTTTCCGGGAATTGCCTGTTTGCTTCTGCACTCGCTGCACTCCCCAGTGACCGGAGCCTGTGGCCCCAGGCTCTCAATTCCTCTCCAGGCTTCTGAGTAGACTCCTGAATCTCTCTTATGAGTACGCCGTACGACTTTTGTTTCAAGTATGTCCTGTCCAGGAGAGCATATAACTTAGTCGGGTTGTCCACCGAGCTATGCGCCAACAAATCAAACGCGTCCCCTGTTGTTCTCTGTCTTCTGCATCTTATCAAGTGTTCAACCTCTGCTCCCGGAAGACTTTGTTGGGCAATCTCGCATCCTTCCTTGAATCTCCTGATTTCCGTCCTGAGATCGTAAATCTCAACGCCAGAAAACATAGGCACAAGCTTCTACACAGCTTTGGCCACCTCCAGAATGCTTATTCTGACTGCCGAGCTAACCACCACAGGTATAACTGTGCCGCTCACCTCCTGTGTAGCTAATTGGCTATTAATCCCCTCTTCCAATAGATACTTAACCAGATCTGGGAGCAAACTTAGTGACCGCCGTGCTTCCAACCTAGAGCCGTGTCGTATATAAGCTCCTCCGACTGAGGCGCTTTATCCTTTCCCCCTATGCTCGTCGGTTGAGTCGCTGCTTTCTTATTCACCTGCGATTCGCCCGGTGCCTGGTCTCCAAGGAAACTACTCGGTAGCCGACCTAAATCGCAATCCCTCACTACTATTTTCGGAACGAGGTGTCCTCTGGAACAATGCGGCGCCAAGTATCCTGATCCCCCTACTTCCGGTATCGAAGCCTGAACCGTCTGCATTTGTATTACCGACGGTGATACCGACCTGGGCCTCACCTGGGATGACTTCACGCCTACCGTTGCTCCCTTAAACCTGAAATTTTCTGCTCTAAAAAAGAAGCTTACTCCTCTGTTTCCTCGAGCTATCTTGAGAGTTCCTTAGCTCTATTCTTATGGAATTCTTTATCAGCTTTCAGCTCCTCCTTTTCCTTACGTACTTTCCTTAATTCCTTTTCCCTCCTGCTCAAGTTAGCGGTCAGCTCCAAATCGGCTGCTTCCAAAGGCTATATACCACCCCTTACTCTGGCCTCCTCCCACATCGTCTGGGCTTCAGTCTTACCCCCGCTTGCTTCGAAATGTTCGAATACCCTCTCGGTGAAAAGATTCACCTCTGTTCTTACCGCTTTTAACTCGTCCTGTGCGTCTTCCTTTCTCTTTAATGGAGACCCACCCGGTGCCTCAATCGTTGCCAATTCCGTGTCGAATACTTTAAGCCACGCTGACACTAAATTTTCCACATATCCAGGAAAAAACGTCGCAAAGTACACGTCGTCCCTACAGACCTCCTTGTGCGGCAGCAATTTTACGTGGTTGCTGTTAAATTTTTGCACCAAAACTAGCAACTCGGTGATGCGTCTGTGATAGTACTTCACGTTTTTGCATCCTTCCGGTCCTTCCTGAAGTTTGAAAGAAACCTCTGAACCTCTTTGCCCACCACTTCCTGGGATTTCAGCAACTCCATCCCTTCCGTCCCATAGACTATGCCTAATCAAATAAATATCCTTTGAACAACCCAATCTCAAGTAAAAATCTCCTTCCATCTGTTCACCCCAAATGCCAGAACAGATGGCGTATCCGAATTACAAATAAAACCCAATAATTGTTAAAATTTGTTATCAACTTATCCCAATATTTTATTCCATCTTACTTAATGATTCAATATAAATTTATAAAAATTACAATAGTCTTTCCTGAGATGTCCAGCTCCTTTGATGTTTGATTGCCATTCTCCAACGTATACCACACGCTTCCGATGGTTAGTCTGCTTTCCTACTCTTTTCCTTGTTCCAAAACGCTTTCCGACCTTCAGTAACTACGTTATATCCTTCAGTTGTCGCTTATTGTTTCCATTTATATTATTTTCCATTAACCTCATGTTTCACTTGAAACTAAAAATGTTGATTTTCTAAATAAAACGAGTAACAGTTTCCCGATACGTTTTCAGTTCTATTCTTCAGTAATACAAACATTACTCAACCTAAACAGACAACCGGGACGTAATGCTGTTAAGAAAAATAGACTTACTCAAAGTACGTAAGTATAAAAATTATACTTAATTATTATCAAAATTCATAATCTAATGATTCGATCATGACAAATTTATTAAACACCGTAAATTCTCTCCTTATATATATTTTCCTTTACTTGTTTTCCATTTTGCGGTCTACGGGCGTCTATTAAGTCCTTCCATCAATGCAAATTGGTCCTTGACTTCCTCACAGATATTCCTTGATTTCTTCACATGTATCCCCATTTCCTTTCACCATCTTTAATACTACCAAAAATCCAGACAAGTGTCTAAATTCATTCGCAATAATTTGAATCCATATTCAAAAATAAAACCGTAACGTATGCGCCACGTAATAATAGCATTTATATTTTTCCTACTACCCTAAGCTCATGGTATTTAATTGTGTGTAAAAACAAGTGAAAAATGTGTATCCAAATATATCCCTAACGACAAACAAACGCAAATCCGCTACTAAAAAAACAGCTAAGACGACATACATTGACCGTCCGATCATACTGACGGTTTATAGTTGCCCATACAAAGCTGCGTGCAAAAGTGCTATATGTTGCAACTTCTTTGACCAGCGCTACAGCGCCTTCAGGGTCGCAGAAGTATCTACGTAAACTACGCTATTATAATTCTACTCACGATTATCCTGTCTGATGACATCTCTGCTTCAGGGTTCTCTGCCCTGGGTTTTCCTTTAAATTTGTTGCAGGATACTTCCCTGCTTCAGGATTCATTGCCCTGGGATTCCTCCTGTAGGTCCTAAAACCGGCTGCGCAAATTGTTGCATTTTCTGTGCGTTAGCTGGAACAATAAGCACTACAGTTGTCCTACGGCTGCTGGACCTGTAAAAACTTGCCGAACTGCGGCGTAAAAAAAAGAAAACCACCGTTTCACTTTCAGAAATTCACAAACGTCTTTATTCTTAAAAAACAATCATATTCTTCTTATTATTATAATTTGTACAAAAATGAATTAGTGCACAATTTGTAAGAGGAGCACTAGCAAATGCGGCTTTCAGCTCAAAAACACTCTTATTAATAGTCTTAATTCTAGTTACATCGTATTTTTTATATCATATTTTTATAATCTACTTAGGTGTTCCCATTACACAGGTGTTGACCAAAATAATTATGGCAATGAGCCAGTTCCTACAAAATGCCAATGGTGCGTTTTAGCCCTAATTTGTGGGTCACTGTGTAATTGTAATACTTGTGAAGTTCATATGCGTAATATTAACTATAGCTACAACCGGTCGATAGTAAATGGCTACTTGGGTTGTGTCGCGAGTCAACTACTCGCAGGTAGTCGTATCTTGACTCGCAACATTGGTCTCCTCTTTCTGGAAAAAGGTAGTGTAGCTACCTTCGAAAATTGAATAACCTACTACAATATTTTAAATGTATACATTTATTAAATACATTCTCTCATCCTATATATATATATATATATATATATATATATATATATATATATATATATATATATATATATATATATATATATATATATATATATATATATATATATATATATATATATATATATATATATATATATATATATATATATATATATATATATATATATATATATATATATATATATATATATATATATATATATATATATATATATATATATATATATATATATATATATATATATATATATATATATATATATATATATATATATATATATATATATATATATATATATATATATATATATATATATATATATATATATATATATATATATATATATATATATATATATATATATATATATATATATATATATATATATATATATATATATATATATATATATATATATATATATATATATATATATATATATATATATATCGAAGTGGATCGAAAATTCTAGAAAATACAAGAATGGCGTAGAATTTTCTACTCCAACCTGTCCAAAACTATAAATGCGACAAGACTGTTCAAAGTCCAATGCAGTAGATCAGAGACCGTAACAGTGTGTACATCTAGCATTATAATCAAAGCAGCAGTATTTGTGATTTACAAAGTGGTGAAATTCATTAGTAAATAAAGTGACTAATGGTTTGTGAAATAAAGTGCAAGTAATAACTAAGTAAACTTTAAGCCTAATATTAAATGTGTAAATAGCAATAATTAAATAAAGCTAACTATTTTAATTTAACCAGCGATTGTTTGATTACTACACAATCCAGTGGTACGAGTCCGAGTACAGAGAGTTAGAGGAATTGTCAGGAGAGCAATTTTGTAACAGAGTAAATTGTCAAGAGGGCAATTTCGTAACAATTGATGTCACAAGTGGGATTGTGTATCTGTAATAAACCATGGTTAAATTTGAAAAACTGAGATTGGAGCAGCTCAAGAAGGAGCTTGAGCGTTTAAATTTGCAAACACAAGGGCTTAAAGCGGACCTGCAGTTGCGATTAAGAAGCGCTTTAGAGGAGCAGGGTATAGATGTCGATGAGCATGAATTCCAATGTGAAGAGCCAACGACATCTCGACACGAAGAAGCACCTCAAGGAACTAATACTGGTAACCTCGACATGAGCGCACTCCTCGGAGCAATACAATCCGTCAAACAAGCTGTAAAAGAGGAAGTCAAAGAACAGTTAGAGCAAATTTCTCAAGCTGCCAAAGAACAATTACAGTAGAGTGAAACACGACTTGCTCAACTAGCGGAACGGAATTCACAGCAGATGAAAGAAATGTCTGATATGGTAGACAGGAAGGTTTGTGTAATCGTTCGAAAAATCTGTAGAACAAAAATTCATTGCGAACGAGCAAAAGCAGAACGAATTAGAGCAAAGAATTCACCTACTACAGGAAGGTGCATTGCCTGTGCCAGCTTTATCCTCAATAAAACTGAAGCCTCCTACCTATGATGGAACCACGACATTTAGCGTCTTCAGAATGCAGTTTGAGACTACCGCTAGCACAAATGGTTGGAGTGCTCGCGAAAATGTGGCTACATTAACAGTTTCGTTGAAAGGTGCTGCCGCTGATGTCCTTCAAACTATCTCAGAAAGTGAGCGAGACTGCTGTGAAAGCTCGATGAATGACGTTCAGCGCAAGTATGGTAGTGAACACCGGAAGCAGATGTACCAAGTAGAGCTACGAACACGGGTACAGAAGAGTGGTGAGTCTCTACAACAGTTTGCGGCGGAAGTGGAACGGTTGGCTCATCTTCCCTACCCGGAGAGATCACTGAGAGGTGTATGATGGACACCTTCGTATATGGAATTCGCGATGCGGAGATAAAGCGTTCTGCAATAACTAATCCGAAAGCTACATATATGGAGACAGTAGCTAGCGCTTTGTTATCAGAGACAGCAGCATTGGTGTGTCGGTCAGAATGCACAGCCCGTCAGATAAGAGTCGAGAACAGACAAAGTTTCACGGGCAAATGGTTTACCTGCGGTGATGTGGGGCAAATGGCTCGTGATTGTCAGTTGAGATGGAAACGTTATGCAACACACGCTCCAGTAAGATTGCCAAAGCAAGACAAAATTCGAATTAGGGAATCGGAAAAGATTGTCAAGCCGGGAAATGAACGGACTCCCACAACTGATGGCCCAAGAATCTTCGTTTCTCAGATGGCGCGGAAAAATAACAGCCTATCTGTCAACAGTGTAATAAGCGGAAGAAAAGTTGTGGTAACATTGGATACGGGGGCATCACATTCCATTATCAGAAGGGATCTCGTTCGGGGAATCGAGCCGCTTCAGGGAATAAGTTTGCGTACGGCAACTGGAGATGATGCACCGGTACTTGGAAAAGTTACACGGAAACTCACTATCGGCACCACAACAGTGAAGCATGAGTTTATAGTGGCGGATATTGTGGATGAAGTAATCTTAGGTGTGGATTTCATGATTCGGAATGGATTCACACTAGATTTTAAAAGCCGAGTACTGAAATATGCGAACACCGAAATACCGTTATTTATAGGTGATGATAAGTATGGAGTTGTTAAACAAGCCATTGTATCGCGACGGACAAAAATGCCACCTAAATCAGAGGCAGTTCTACGGGTCAAAATGGGCGGAGATGTTGGGAAGCATAAGAGCCGAATCGTACCAGAAAAAGTAGTGAATATTTCAAACACCGCTGAAACCATAGCGAAAAAGAAGGTAAGGTGCCAGAGAATTTCAGCAATTGTAAACTGTGAGAGGCAACCGCGAGTCACGAAAAGCAAGATACGAGCTATTAAAAAGGTACCCGACGATCTAGCGAAAGAATGGTCTAAAGAGTCATCTACAGTACTTCCATGCAGCAATTGTATACCTAAAAAACGAGGACAGTTGAATGAAATTCATGGAAACAGCAGAAATCGTACGCAACTGATGAGTGATAAAAGGAAAGCGAGACATGATGTACGAGTAAACTCTAAGGGATTTCAGGAAGGGCAACTAGTTATGCTTCATAATCCGCAAAGGAAAAGTGGATTATCGCCAAAACTGCCAACACACTGGGAAGGACCTTATAAGGTGATAAAACGGATCAACGATGTTAGAAACCGCATCCAGTGGACGAGAAATGTCAGGAGCAAAATGAAAGTCGTTCATTTAGAGAGGCTATCTCCTTATAAAGGTTGCAGTACTATCCTTGTTCGGGACGAACAAGTTTAAGCGGAGGACCGTGAAACGTGATAGCTCAGTGAAAAGGGATTGCATACTTTTAGGATCCCATCTGGAGAATGAGTGCCCCTGTGAGTCAAGATGCGAACTATTCGAATTAAAGCTTATTAAAAACCATCTCCCGGTAATATCAAAAAGAATATTCTCGACTTCTGTCGAAGTGGATCGAAAATTCTACAAAATACGAGAATGGCGTAGAATTTTCTACTCCAACCTTTCGAAAACTATAAAAGCGACAAGACTGTTCAAAGTCGAATGCAGTAGATCAGAGACCGTAACAGTGTGTACATCTAGCATTATAATCAAAGCAGCAGTATTTGTGATTTACAAAGTGGTGAAATTCATTAGTAAATAAAGTGACTAATGGTTTGTGAAATAAAGTGCAAGTAATAATTAAGTAAACTTTAATCCTAATATTAAATGTGTAAAAAAAAGCAATAATTAAATAAATCTAATTATTTTAAATTAACCAGCGATTGTTTGATTACTACACAATCCAGTGGTACGAGTCCGAGTACAGAGAGTTAGAGGAATTGTCAGGAGGGCAATTTTGTAACAGAGTAAATTGTCAAGAGGGCAATTTCGTAACAATATATATGAGTATATATATATATATACGAGTATATGTATATATATATATATATATATATATATATATATATATATATATATATATATATATATATATATATATATATATATATATATATATATATATATATATTCTTATTCATGCTTATACCCTTTACCTTTAAAAAAGGTAAATAGGGTATACTAATTTTGTGCAATTTCAGGAAGGAGGCGTGGTAGGTATGAACATATATATACAGATATGATCAGAATCACTTTCTAAGCAATTTTTTTTTGTCCGTCCGTCTGTCCACCTGTGGCCACTTTTTTTCTACACTGTTAGAGCTACATATCTTAATGAAATTTTGCAAAAGTGTAGCCTGCACAATGATACAGAACCAGATTGCTATATGGGCCGATTTGGACAAACTCCACGCCTACCTCCCATATAAGGAACTTTTTTCACCTTTATTAAAATGACTATAACTTCGGTCCAATTGACGGAAACGTGACATTATTTGGCAGTTATGGGGTCCTACTAAATACTGTGCAGATAGTGGGCGCTATATATTAACTGCCACGCCCACTATTAACAAATATTAATAATTTAAGATCTGGTAGAGATTTACGGACGAGCTTTTACGGGAAGGAACATCTGGACATTATAAAGCTATCTGCAATAAATGGGGCTGATGAGAGAAAAGACACGCCCACTTTATATAATTAGTCTACCTATGCTCGTATATATGCGAGCGGAATAAAAATTGGCAGAAACAAACATGGGGTCCGTAATAGTGTGGGTGCAGAATATGGAAAACATAATACTGCTTCCACGCCCACAATTAGCCAAAAATCTTTACTGTGTTCCTATTAAAGATTTATCAATGAAATTTCACAGGAAGGTTGCGGTTACTAAAATTAAACACCACATAAAAAATGGGCGTGTTATTTCTACAGCCACGCCCACTATTAACAAATAATTATAACTTGCGACCTATACAATTTTTTTGGACGAAATGTTATATTAGTACGTATATGGACCCTACAAAGCCATATACAAGATTCGGGGCCGATCAGTGGAAGGATACGCCTCCCTCCCATATAATGAACTTTGGGGACCCCACTTAAAGACAATTACCCTATCCTTGCTTCTAGTTTGACATATGAAAACAAAATGGTTTATGTATACACTGGGTCTGTACTAGCATGCATTCCAAATATGGGCAGATTATTGCCACTGCCACGCCCATAATTAACCAAAAATCATTACTAGGTTCCTATTAAAAATTTTTCAACGAAATTTCACAGGAAGGTTGCGGGTATCACGGTCAATGCCAGCGTACATTCGTTCGAGGGCATCGAACATTAGAATGCAACGTAATCAAAAACGTGCGCGCTGTTCGCGCTTCATAACGTAAATATTCCTATATGAGAGTTCGATGTACTTACGTTGGGTCTCCGCTCACATTGCATGTGCCTACGCCGCGTATGGTGTTGGCGTTTGTGTGTATATATAAACATTATGCTTTTCATACACTACACCCTTATCCTACTGGGAAAAAAAAATTTTGTTGGTGTTTAAACAAAAAAATTTTTTTTTATAAAAGTATTTATTTTATATTAATTACTTAAAATTTTACTTGTTTATCTTTACAACGGTGTATATTTTTTTAATAAGTTTTTATGGAGTTCTTTTATTTCTCCTTTTATTTCTAATAGACAACTTACATTCCGAATTTCAATTACTCTATCAGGACCATTGTAGGGTTTTTGGTTTTTCTTTCTATTCATATTTCTTACTAATACCATATCTCCTATATTTAAATCTAGTCTGTTTATGTGTTTTTGTGTTACAATACTTTTTTGTACTTTCGATTTTTCGATTAATGCTTTTGCATTTTTTATTGAATAATGTAATCTAATTCTGAGTTCGTTAGCGTAGTTCTCCATATTGTATATTTTTGGATTTTCTTGGCTGTCAGTACTTGAGAGGTGTGGTAATTTGCCATATACAAGCTCAAAAAGTGTATATTGTGTGTCTACATGGGGGGTTGTATTTTATGCAAAGGTATAGAACGGGATTCAATTGTGCCAGTCATAGTCGTTGGTAAAAGATAACATGAATTCATTTAATACGCGGTGATTTCTTTCTACTGATCCTAATGTTTGGTGATGGTATGGTGTTGAGAATTGTTTTTCAATATCTAGTAATTTGCAAATGTTGTGCATGAACTCATTGATGATTTTAATGTCTTAAAATGGCCATATTTTAGGATGCATTGTTCTACTACTGTTTTAGCTACGGTTTTAGCGTCTTTGGTTTCTATTGGGTGTGCTATTACAAATTTTGTCAGTTCGCACTGTATTGTGAGTATGTATCTGAATCAGTCTGACATTCTTAGTGGTCCAACTGTGTCTATTTCAAGTACTTCAAAACTAGTGTTTGGTGTGTCTGTTATTATTTCTTTTTCGTGTATACTCGTATGTTTAGTTATTTTGTTCTGAGCGCATTTGTCACAGTTTTTTATAAAATCTTTCACCATTCGAGTCATATTTTTCCACACATATTTTTCTTTTAGTTTTAGAGTGGTTTTTCTTATACCAAGGTGTCCTCCATGTGTTGAGTTGTGGTATTCATTTATTAATTTATATTTAATTATATCCTTTTCAATTCTTTTAGGGGGTTCATATATAATAATCTTGTATGCGAAACGATTTTCTTTAATTTGCTGTTCTTGCAGCTTGTTAAATATATTTTAAAATTCTTCTTTTTGTATACCTTCAAAAATTATATCTTTATTCGATAGCGCTAAAATGTCGACTTTTAATTTTTTTTATTTCAGATGCTAGCTTCTCCATAATCGAAACGTATTTCGTATAGTTATCACTAGATCTACTATGCATAGTTTTTGTATTAAGAGGTGACATCTTCTCCAGAATCGAAACGGATTTCGGTGGATTATCGTTGTACCTTACGCGCAATATATTATTATCTTTTTCATAGATTAATTGAGTACTCTTCATATTTATATCGTTCGCTTTTTCAAATTTCAATTTTGTAATGTATCTGACGTCAGTAATAGATGTACAGTCCCAGATATGAGGTTGATCAGACTTCTCTTGGGTTTTGTATTTGACTTGTTTTTGTTGGTCTGCATGTTTTTTGGCAGCCATTCCCCTTGGTTTAATTAATGTTCTTTTAGCTTTTTCATCGGTTTCTTTAGGAATCATTTGTTTTAAAGTTTCTGAATCAATTTTGATTCTGGAAAGTGCGTCTGCGTTGGTATTTGATTTTCCTCTTTGTGGTATGTCAAAATCAAAATAGTATTCTTGTCATTGTGAAAATTGATACTAATGGTTAGTGGCAACTGTAAATTTTTTGACTATATAAAATTGCTAAAATTTCTTTTCAATTACTGGTTTAACTACACATATTTTCTTTTCAAAACTTAAATGTAAAATTTTGTTTTTGTGTATTTACTATTAAATTTTAAGCCCAAAATTTATTTGATTTTAATCTGCGATTTTACAAAACAAAATTTTGTTGTTGTTTTTGCAACATTTTGCAATAAATTTTATAATTTTTCTTGGTTTGCTAATGCTTTTGTTGAATGTTTCTCCATTACATATGTATGTATATGAATTATCAATTAATTTCTGTTCCGTATTAATATATTTATAATAATAACATTTATATTATATATGGTCTTTAAATTAAATTAAAAGTCACGTATGTATAGGTATATAAAAATATTAAAGATTCTTAACTAATATTTAAATGTATTAAGTTGCTTAACTATAATATTAAAATAAATTATGTGTAAGAAGTTTCGCTTACTCTGTTTCTAAAGACAAAATTATGCAAATCTAAAATTATAACCATTTCCAACCAAAAAATAATAAAAAATTTTTTTTTTTAATTTATAAACATTTACAATTAAAGTCAAAGATATATATATATATATATATATATATATATATATATATATATATATATATATATATATATATATATTTTTTTTTTTTTTTTAATTTAAAATACAAAAATAGTTTAAGAAAATGAGATAAAAAAATTGTTTTAAATGTTTACAGCGTTTTAGCACGCTCCAAAAGATCACTGCTAAATTTCGATATTTGCGATTGTGGTCGTTTACAGACTGACAATAAATTAATGACATGAGATATTCTTATGTCATCTGTCTCCATATCTAAAATTTCATCGTTGTCTACCTCGATGGCCTCGCCCGGTGGATCAAAGAGTTTCTGCACTTCATCATACAGCCACATCTCCAAAGCCAGTCTCTTTCGTATTACACTCATCTGATGGAAACCATATTTGGCGGTTAGGAACTTCTCCTGTCGCTTCTTAACTTCGGAACGTCTCTCATTAAAATTGACGCGTAAATTTTGTTGGTTCGGTAAACGCTCACAAATATTCAGTTTTTTGGGACCGCATTGCATTTTGAAAACAACTTTGGACGATTTTATGTTGTCTTATTACTGCCTTTTTTGAAGTGGGTGTGATATTGTAGCTAGGAGTCTTCCTTCTGGATGTGTTGCTCTGCCAGTTGTTGAAATTTTTCGAATAGTCGGTGGAAATCGGTATTCATCTTCTTATTGCAGTTTTAGGATTATTTTAGGATTGTTTAAAATTTTTGGGTTTTTAATAAAGTGCCAGTTTGGCAGGATTGATAAGAGAATTGCCAGTTTGGCAGGATCGATAAGAGAATTGCCAGTTTGGCAGGATCGCCATGTAAAGATGGCAGGATCGCCATGTAAAGATGGCAGGATCGCCATGTAAAGATGGGCTCAATTAATTAATTTAGCGGCGCGAGAGCTAGCGCACAATTTCAATCGGCGACTACGAGTGTACAGCCCAATATTTGTGTATGAAGCGAAATATATGATCGCTATGTACAGATGGGCTTAAAGTATTATTTAGCGGCGCGAGAGCTTGCGCACAATTTCAATCGGCGACTACTGGAGTACAGCCAAATATTAATTGAGAAACGAAAGGTTTGGTTTCCAGATCGAATCTGATTTTTTGATAAAATCTTATTGCTATTTATACTTTTAATTTCTTATGTGCTAAGACTTAGCATATAATATGGTTCTTAATACATAAAGAGGGATTTTGCAATGTCAGCGGAAAGTATCACGGTCAATGCCAGCGTACATTCGTTCGAGGGCATCGAACATTAGAATGCAACGTAATCAAAAACGTGCGCGCTGTTCGCGCTTCATAACGTAAATATTCTTATATGAGAGTTCGATGTACTTACGTTGGGTCTCCGCTCACATTGCATGTGCCTACGCCGCGTATGGTGTTGGCGTTTGTGTGTATATATAAACATTATGCTTTTCATACACTACAGTAACATTAAACACTACAAACAAAAATGGGCGTGCTAATTTTACAGCCACGCCCACTATTGACATATTATTATAACTTTCAACATACACAATATTTTTTAACGAAATTTTATATTAGTCGTTATATTGACACTAGAAAGCCATACACAAGAAATGGGGTCTATATAATCATATCAAGGTACCCTACCAAATATTACCGTGAATATGCTCCTAATGATGATTTATGAAGATAACATCCTCATTGTTGAACTCGCACCCACAATAAAAGGTAAAGGGTATTTCGAAGTCGGTCTAACCCGACTCTAGACTTGTGTATTCGATTTTTTTTGTATTATATATATATATATATATATATATATATATATATATATATATATATCTTTTTCTTTTCTAATATTTTTTATTATTATTATTACTTGAAAACCAAAAACTTAATTATTATTTTACATTGTAAGGGGAGCACTAGCTGCCAGGGCCTTCAGCTCGCTTATACTAATTAAAGCTTATACACTAATTAAAATTTATATACTGTCTAAAATATTTGTTTGATGACAAAAATTGTAGAATTTACATATGGTATCGCAGTGCACGAATTGTATATCTTTTTCTTTTCAAATATTTTTTATTTTTCGTCTTTTAACTATTCTGTTTATATATTTTTATTTTTATATTTTTTTTCATTCATTATTTATTTTTACTCTTTTAATATTGTTTTTGTTTTTTTATGTTTTATTAGTTATTTTTTTTTTCTTTTTATTTATTTATATTTTTTCTTGGTTCGTTTCCTCTCCCTTTTTATTTATTTATTTTTTTCAAACATTTTGTACATTCCTAACTCTAACATCTTGTTTGCTTAGCGTACGCTACTCTACACTGCAATATCTGCTACCTGCGGCGTTGGTTGTGGTTCTCGTTGTGGATATTTGACTTGCTTCCTTAACAGGCAGAATATAAATGTGATTACTGCGACGATCATTGCCGGCGTTGTGATCGCGGCGATCCCTCCCTTTTCCAACGAGGAGAGCGTTATATCATACGATGTTTTAAGGTTCAATGACGTATGATCTTTCTCCGTATCCCTCATGAACTCGTTAATTGCATTGCCGTTAGTCGCTAGAATCTTCCGCAGATCTCCGTGGGGTATTGCTTGTATCGTCTTTTGTACATATGTATTATTCATTGGTTTCGAACGCTGCAAAGTTGTTAACAAGGCCTGAAGGTTGGCGATCATATCTCTAGTTCCCATACTTGCTGGTGAAAACTCGTAATGCTGGTTCCTCTGTGCTCTATGCATCAGCACCATATATTTCCCAATCAACCGAGAGTCTTCGCCAATGTGCAGGAATCCCGTCCCCTGCAGATCTAGTCTTGTCGATCTTGCTTGGCGCACTGCAGACATAAAAATTTTCTCATCAAAATGGTATAGCCAGCAGTTTGGTGACTCTGTCCTGTAGCCGATACTGCTACATGCTCGCACTTATATTGCTCGTTTTTCAACGCCTGTACTTCACAAGATTTGCTTTCCTTTGTAAGGGCTTTTGCCGGATGTGGACACATACGCTGTGAAATAGCCACCATTCTACAAGACTTAATGTCCTCCGACTGAAGCCCGATATAATTGTCATGCACTCGATTCTCTGTGATGTAGTCATACAGTTCTTCGGTACTATGCTCCAGATACCGTTTAATGCTTTAGGTACGGGATATATCTTGCATAGCGCATATGTATCTCACTACCGACATCTTCAGTATCTCACTACCGACATCTATTAACGACCTTGCTGCACGTTGTTTGCTACCCCGAAATGGCATAGCTTGCTCGTTTCGTCTGAGCTCCGCTATTGTTGATTCCATTGCCATCATCTCACACCCTCGCTTCCTTCCGTCAGATCCTGCCATATTTGCTCTTAGCTCACAAAGCTCCTTTGTTTGCAAGTCTTAGAGTTTCTACAGTACCGGCTCCAGATCAGCATCGCGCAACTCCGATATCACCACCCACTCGTCTTTCGAGAACCAAACATTATCCAGTGATTCCAAAATCAAGTCCGTTTCCGCCAAGGGTTCCACCCGCACTTCCGCGGTTTCGATGCATTTGCCTGGAACACTCAAATAGGCTACCAAGAACATAGCCGCCTTTACACATACCGCCTACAGTAGAAAAAAATAAGTAACCGCTATAATCACTTATCTAATAAATATTTCTATTTCTCTAAATATTTAAATAACAAGTATGGTTATACTACAGCGACATTATGGTTATCAGTACTCAAGACTAATATCCACCATCGACCGACCTTTTCTCTTCTTTTTTTCCGCTTACCATAATCGAAAATATCTAAGTATTCTTGACTATGTATTTCCGTTGTCAATGGCATGACCCAATTCTTTCTCTTCTCTCCCCTAGTGTGGAAAACCCCTCAATGAATGCATACGATACATACAGGCACCCCCTCGTTATTAACGCTACCCTACTTCCTACTACGCTGATGCCCCGCCCATTTTATGTTAGTTTTCTAACTGCTGTCAGCTTGCCTATAGCCCCAGATTTTCTCTCAATTAACACTTAACTTAATACAGACAATAATCTTACAAGCAAACTTTAGTCTATTTAACCTAATATCGATTTTACTTCTATCCATTCTTATCCAGCTCTTTTAACTGTCATCTTAACTAAATATATTAATAAGACCCTTTCTAACACCCCCTCTTACTTCAAAATAACCCCTCGGTCGGCTTACCAACTTACTGCACCGATTGTACCAGATGCTAGGCGACCGGCTTCCGATACTTTCAGGGTCGTACACCTAGAAGTTCTATTCAAACTAATTGACTGAATTTTATTCCACACTTATCTTGTTTATTGCCTTATTCATATCAATAAATAAAGGGATGGCCCCAAAATTTTCTCTACTTTATATGGCCCAAGCCAATTATGAGAAAATTTGTTCTTCTTATTACTGTTACGCAGTAAAACATTGTCCCCAGCAACGAACTGCACGGGATTAGCGGAAGCATCATATACCTCTTTTCCCCTTTCCTGTGCCTTCCTAGCCAACTCGTGCCCTTTCTGCACTTGATAACGTAACAGATGTGGGTAGTTGTCTTTATTATATAGAGGCGATGACTTTCGTTTCAAATTCGATGGCATTTGAGGTTGGAAACCATACAACGTGAAAAATGGCACATGCATTGCTGACACCAACCACTGGTCCCAGTTCGATCCATCCTCCTTCACAAAATGCCACAAGTATTCAGCTAGCGGTCGGTAGCTGTGTTATAAAGAACCGTTAGCTTGAGGGTGATACGGGGTGTTGCGAAGTTTCTTCACTTTTAGCAGTTTACAAGTTTCAGAAAAAATTCTCGAAATGAAATTAGTGCCGTTATCTGTTACCAGTATCTTTGGCACACCTAGTTTTGCTACAACTTCCCCAAAGAAAATCCTAGCTACCCTAGCTAGAAAGTACATAGATGGGTCGTCCTGCAATGTTAGGATGTATTTATTTCCAGACGAGCTCTCGGGCAATGGTCCCACCATATCCATGAACACCTTTTCGAATGGTCTGTTGGCAGTAACAGTTAGCTGCATAGGCATCCTTGTTAGCCTTGGTACCTTGTTCTTCTGACAGCTTTCACACCCAGCGATGAGATTCCGCAACATTTTAGGTCACCAATAGTTCTTAGGTATTTATGAAACCCTGGTGACCCTCTAAAGGACAATTATGGTAATCTTTTAACACCGTTTCAATCTCCTTCTGGTCCGTCAGTTCAATTACAGCGTCC
Organism: Clusia tigrina; assembly: GCA_920105625.2. Classification (NCBI taxonomy): domain Eukaryota; kingdom Metazoa; phylum Arthropoda; class Insecta; order Diptera; family Clusiidae; genus Clusia; species Clusia tigrina. The sequence continues at coordinate 178,940,049 of OV050030.1, read as the reverse complement.
GCAACAAAAGGTAACTCTGGAGTCGTAAGCGTCACCCATGGCGTTCACCTGCTTCACGGAGTCATCCACAGTGCTCTTTCGCTCCCTTACTTGCGCTCGCGTTTGGACAGCTGCTATCCGCGGTGCTGTGTCACACCTCTCGGCTGGTGAAAATTTCGCTTTCTCCTATAACCGAGTTATTACCTGTTGGAATCTCGCTGCTGTATCCTCATGCGGTTTCTGGACATTTTCCTGTTCTTGTACGTTTATATCATCCAGTCTAGCGAGACACCGTCTCAACCCCTCACTAGTATGCTAACCAGCCTTTCGTGATGTAAAAAGAAACTGCCCTCGCTTCCAAAAACCCCAGTTCCACTTTTACCCTGTCTAACTCAATCCATGCCCTCACTATCATTCGTTCCTTTTTTGACCTTTCCGTTTGCCCATCACTGATCGCAATTGGTTGTCCATATCCCGCGATATTCTCAGTGATTCAAATTTGTTTTCCCTGGCTTGTACACAACATCAAATGGGTACTCGGACAGCTTATGCCTGAACCGTGCCAGTCTAGACGTTTGATTCTTCAAATTTACGACTCCCCCTAGCGGTTGGTGATCGGTGTAAACCGTGAACTTCCTCCCCAAAAGGTACGACCTGAAGTTATGAGTGGCCCAAACTATAGCGAGCTTCTCCCTCTATATCGTAGAGTACCGCTTCTCGGTCTCGCTCAGCGCTCTGATCGCGACCCTCTTGTTCCTGTGAAAGAACCGCTCCCATAGCTTCACTACTGGCGTCTGTCGTTGAAATGAAATGCTATGTAAAGTCCGGGTAAATCAGGATGGGCGGTATAATAATAGCCGATTTCAAACCTTCGAACGCCTGTTGGCATGACTCCGTCCATTCGAATTTTGTGTTCTTATGTAGGAATTTCGAGATTGGCAGCGACAGCTGTGCCATATTATTCACGAATTTCCTATAATAATTTGCTAAACCAAGAAAAGCTTGTACGTTCTTCCTGTTTCTTGGCTGAGCAATATACTTGTCGCATTCTATCTTCGCAGGATCGGGAAGCGCACTTTCTCAGTACACTTATGTCCCAGATAGACCACCTCGCGTCGCAGGAAGTTACAACTCTTCGTGCTGAGTTTGAGATCATGCTCCCTCAGTCGATCGAGAACTTTACTCAACTAATTACTGTGATCTAATAGATACCTTCCATATACCACTATATCATCTAGGTATACAAAACAGTCAAGACCTTGCAGACCGGTTAGAATGCTATTCATGAGTCTCTGAAAAGTTGCTGGAGCACCAGTAAGTCCGAATGGCATTCGTTTGAACTCAAAACGACCCAAAGACGTGCTGAATGCCGTTTTCGTCACGATGAGCCTCTGGAGTTTGATTTAAGGACAACTGCTCCTCCTCTATGGAAATATTGTGCTCAATTGTAGATGTGAACGGCAGCGCGTCCCTTGCGCAAATCCTTGCTATTGAACGGCTTTCCTCCTCATTCAAAATACTCCCCGCTGTTGGGGTATTGTCCTTGTTTGTTTGGCGGGGGACGTCCTGTCGCGGTTCCTTCGGGCGCCTGGCTCAAAACTTTAAAGCCCTCACGTTTAATTGAAAACACTTTACACTTTAAGATTGAAAGAAGACAAGACACAAGAAGATTTATTCTTACGAAACCTAGATCTTATATACTATTTCTTTACATCTATCTCAGTCTGTGAACTGACCTTTCTGGTGTTCCAGTTCCGCACCTGCTAATTGGTGTCAGTTGGTCAAGCCAACCGACCCTACTTCAAAAGTGGCGACGGTGCATTAGGCTGCCCTCGTCGACTCGACTGCGGAACTGTAATACCCTAAAAGTTCACATAGCAATATTTCACAAACCATTTTAGCTTAAAATACTTAAACCCTAAAAATATGTCTTATTGTTAAACAATTTTAGCACATGCTAATCCAACAAAGTGTGGTATCTATTAGGAGTCGATGCTGTGAGTCAACTACACGTAGGTAGCTTGGTTCTAACTCACAACATCCCGCCCCTCTTTCTAAAAGAAGTTAGTGCAACTAACTTCTAATGAGAGTTTACATTCATTTCTGCACTTTAAACAGTCTGTGGATTTTCTTAAACCTACAATACATATGTGTAATTTCTTTTTTTTTCAAGTTCGCCTTGTTTTTATATTTTGGGTCCTTTTTATTTCCTTTTTTTATTCTTTTCTTTATGCTATTGTGTTTTTTTTTTACTTTTGTGCTTCCTTATTACTTCTTCTTTTATTATTTTTTTTTCTTTTGTTTTATTTTGTTCTTTTATCCTTTTTTTCTTTTTTTTTAAATTCTATTCCCCTTTTTTTATGCTTGGTCGTTCATCGACTCTTTTCTCACTGGCGTACAATATAATTTACTGTTATACTTATAATCTTATATTTCGCTATGATATTTACATCTAAGATCTTATGCTACAACCTCTGCTAACTGATAATCCGGTTGTCGGCGGCCGTTGTCGGTATGGTTGTTGTGCTGCGCCGTTGGTGTGGTTGATTCGAGTCTTTAAAGGGCCGCTACTATCTTGCACCATTTCTTCGAAATGAGCGTCGTCACCATCATTATCACCAGGATGAGGCCAGCTATACTGGCTACCACTCCCTTCATCCAGGTGTGCACTATCTCACAGGAATTGGTGAGGTGTGATACCCTTTCAACATCTTCTGCCTCCTTTACCAAATCGCTGAGACTGAGACTGTGTTCGGTGTTGTGAGAGTATGGCCAGAATCACTTCGTTTGTGATTTTCCAGCAGCTCCTGCAATTTCGTCTTTAAACGGTTTGTTCCCATGACGGACGTTGAGAATTTGTACCGTGACTCTTCTTGACTTTTATGGACAAGCATTACCCTTTTGCCAATCACTCTGCAACCAGCTTCGATCCCGGTGTTTACTAATTCCAACCGTGTGGTTTCGTCCGAGCACACCGCCGTGAAAATCACCTGGTCGTCAAAATGGTAGACCCATCTGTTTATGGTTCTGGTAGCTACCAGAATTCCTCCCGTGGCTGGAATGGCTATGTGATCGCATTGATCTTGCTCATGCTTCAAGACTTCTATCTCGCAGTAATCGCTTGCTCGCGTAATCACTTTCCCGGGATGATAGAATAAACGTTTTGTTGTGCCCACCCGACATTTCCCCTCGTCCTCTATTGATAGGCCGATGTAACGCTCTTGTGCCTGGCTTGCTGCTATGCAATCATATCTCGTCTTCGGCAGCATGCACCAATCTGGGTTTAGTCTTTTGGGTATAGGGTACACTTTGTGCATCGTAAATAACTCCAATAATGGCACTGGAATCTTTACGACTACTTTCAAACCGTTCTCCGCCTCTTCTCTGCGAACCTCGGCTAGTTCATAGAACCGCTCCGGTGCCTCGCTATACCATGAAATTCCTTTCATCGACACTGGTGCCGTTGAGTAACTCATCAGACGTCAGGAACAACGGGTGAATCTTGCCATGTATCAAATTATCAAGCACCACTATCTCCGTTTGCTGTTGGTCCTGGAACCTCAGCATCTCCTCAGAAACAACTTTCCCCAACATGAAAGATTCTGCTAAGTTCACCTCTGCTTCCTCATGCCTCTTTCCAGTGCCTTCCAACGCCAAGTGCATCTCTTCCAGCTCTTGGAAAGTCTTATTCACTGCTTCGTGAAGGCCCTGATAACCTGCTCTCATCACAGTCACCTCTTTTCCCAGCAATGACAACGTATTTGATTGCTTCTTCTCAAGGTCCTGTAAGTGACCATAAATCCGATCTGAATCTTGGTGGTCCATTGTACCAATTGCCCATTTGAGAATTTCACCGCCAGCATCTATTAGCGACCGGCGTATCCTTCCTTTCAGAGACAATGTCTTCTCCTTTTCCAAGAATCTTTTCATTATAGTCTCTATTTCCAACGTCGAAGAATCTCATCTACGTTTTAGCTCGGTCCCGCTGGCCGCTGCATGCCTCTCACATAACCTCCTGGTTGTCTCCTGCATTCCTTTGAATTGTTCCACAATAATCCTCAATTCCGTTCGTGGAACTCAGTAACAACCACCCAATAATCTTTGGCGAACCATACATCTCCTGTTTTCTCCATCAATACATCCGTCTCCGGTAGTTTGTCCAACCGCACTCCTGCACGTATCCCGTCGGTAACCGCAATCAACATCACTAACATGATCTATAAAATGATAAAACTTTACACTAAACATAGCATACTTCAGAATAAATATACAATATTATCTTCATAAACTGCTTATTCTACAATTGAATGCTATATCATTCAATTTTCCATCCACTCGTCTTCTCCCCTTACATTATTGGATACTCTACCGCATCCTAGAGGAAAAGAGGACTGGACTATGTTCTATTATCGCCATATAGTGCATTATTTTCGCATTGATTAATTTTCCGTGCTCTTTTTCAACACCTGAGTTATCACTCATTCCAGTTTTGATTCAATTCATTGGTCCTCCGACAAAAACCAGATTATATAAAATAATCCCGTTTGTGTCAAAACTTTGTCCATTAAATGACTATATCTTTCATCGCATACAATTACTTTTTATTTAAATTTACTTCTAGCCTGATATGTATATATCCATTAACGATCGTCTCTTCCTAGATCGTACATGGCTACATACATACATTCAAGACACTATCTTATTCACTAACCTATAATATTATCCTAAATTGTCTTTCTTCATTTATCTATACACAAAATTCTTAACTAATAAACAGTATTTATCTAACCCGCTGCAAAGTCTGCAACCTCATAAATTCTAATTACCCGACTTCATATACTCGATCACACAATAAAAATACCTACTTGTTTAAATATATATCCGAACACCTACTCAATACCTGGTACCCCACACCTGAAATTTGGTCGTAGGGTGCTCATCCTTCTCTTAGCCGAACCTGCCCACTACATTATGACCCGATTATCGCTGGCCGACTTGAGAACCTGTCTCAACACTTTAGCTCAGCTATTTTTGGTTAGGTTTTTACGTTATTCTGCTGACATGTGCCTTGCTAGCACATTTCGGAAAACACACCGCTCATTGGTTTACTATAAAACCGTGCTTTAGCTCTGAATTTTAGCACAGATTACCCGGAGACAGTGGACGCCTGTTGGAAACTCCTACTTACATCACGACTCAACCCAGACGAACCAGGAGTTGAGAGAGTGCTCGGACAACTCCTAGTTGTGCTGCACCGGGCGCACGAGATGACCGTGCCCGGATTCCCACCCGGGAAGCCAATCCTAATCACCAAATTTTTCCCTTAATAAAACAAACTGAATTAATAAAAATAAAAACTATATTAAAAAAAAACTTAATACTTGACTACTTATTTTGTAATTACCATTCACAGATATCGTAAGTATGCCCTCTCTCTCCTGATGCCCTTATGCTCAATTGCCTGGTCACAATGCTTATGCCTCAAACTGCCGTATGTGTGTGTATGTCTTTAACATACATACATACCCATTCCTCATACCCACTTCTCATAACTAGCATACTTACTTTTTTTCTCTAAATACACATTTGTACTTTCATTCTTTATCCCATACACATATGTATATACACATATATATTACTTCACCAGCAGTTCCGTCGCTTGGCGTTAACGCTCAAACGTCAAAATTCCGTGCCTACACCACTGTATTTATGTACGTACATATTCGAAGTTTTATATTACTTACCCACGACTGTCTTACTATCTTATTTTATTTTTTAATTACGTGCAGTATTTATCATTTAATATTTAAAAAATATATTTTTCCCTACTGTGCTTCGTTCGGCCATAGTGCATAATAAGCACATTTTTATTACGTCAACTTTACTTGCTCGAGTTTAATTGGCACACTTCTGCTGGCCTTGACTTTGAAAATCGGAACTGTGTGTGTTATTTGATACACACACGTACATGTGTACGTTGTTATTTTTGTGTTGACACTTGTAAAACACTGCTAACACATGGCTTTAGTTGTGTGGTCTAATGTGGAATAATTTCAACAAATTATTATGTAGCTTTTTATTTTTTCCCTTAATCGTTACGACTGTTGTAACTGGGCGTCGGATCTCTGCTACTACAAACGGACCTATCCACACAGGTGAAAATTTTTTTCTCCTAGCCTGATTCTTCATTAGTACTTGATCACCCACATGAAAAACTACTGGGTTTAGTACCTTGTTATAGGCTTCCCTGGCCACTCGTTTAGCACATTCCTGGTTTTCTCTAACCAATTCGTGCGCTCGCTGCAACTGATATTTTTGTACTTTATTGGGGTCATCAGCATTGTATACAGGCGCACATTTGCGCTTCAAATTCGCTGGCATGTTGAAATCAAACCCGTAGAGTGTTCTAAACGGAGTTTGCTTCGTTGATACATGCACAGTATTGTTGTGTACATGCATTGCAGTGGTTAACCATTGATCTCAATTCGAGCCGTCTTCTTTGGCAAAACTGCGCAAGTACTCGGCCAGAGGTCGATGACTACGTTCCAGTGAGCCATTCGCCTGTGGATGATATGGTGTTATATGCAACTTCTTAACTCCCAGCATTTTACATGTTTCCGAGAACAGCTTCGATACAAAATTAGAACCATTGTCGGTTATCAAAACCTTAGGTATGTTGTAGCGTGCTATAATTTCATCAAAGAATGCTTTGACCACCGTACTTGCTTCAGCATCGGGTATAGCCACGCACGCCATATACTTTGAGAAATCATCTTGGAACGTCAATATGTACCTGTTTCCCGAAACTGTCTCAGGTAAAATTCCTACAATATCCATATGAACTTTATCAAATGGTTGTTTTGGTGTGTCAGTTAACACCATTGGCATCTTTGTTAGCCTTGAACTTTTGTTGGCCTGACATTTCGGACAACTCTTTATATATTTTTTAATGTCCTTGAGCATACCTTTCCATCCGTATACTCGCCTAATTCTGTCATGAGTTTTCCAGAATCCCTGGTGTCCACCTAGAGGTGAATCATGGAAACCCTTTAACACAGCCTGGATATCCTTTATATCCTCCCGCCATTCCACACTACTGGCTCCTCGTTCATTAGCAGCGGCACCTGCATTGCTAACATTTCTTGTTACATCAATTTTATCCTCTTGAATTCTCTCGGCCTTCTCCTTATCTGACCGAGCTTTGGCCCTCGTTTGCATTACTGATACCTTTTGTGCTTGCGGTACTCTGCTGAGTGCATCCGCATTCAGATTCTTTTTCCCAGGTTTGTATATGATTTCAAAATCATACTCAGACAATTTGTGTCTGAACCTGGCTGACCTAGACGTTTGGTCTTTCAAATTGGCTATGCCTCTCAACAGCAGGTGATCATTGTATATGTTAAATGGGCGTCCTAGCAAATATGCTCTAAAATTCTTCGTAGCCCACACTATGGCTAGAAATTCCTTCTCTATTGTGGAGTATCTTTTCTCCGTATAGCTAAGCGCTCTGCTTGCGAATGCTATTGGTCGGTCATTACCGACTTCCCCTTGTGACAATACTGCCCCTAATGCTTCATTGCTAGCATTAGTGGTCAACAAAAAAGTTTGCTCAAAGTCGGGGTACGCCAAAATTGGTGGCGAGCTAATTATTTCCTTTAGCGTCTCTGTGTCCATTCGAACTTTGCTTCTTTTCGTAGCAACTTATTAATTGGCAACGCAATTCCGGCTAGTCCTTCCACGAACTTTCTATAATAGTTCACTTGTCCTAGGAATGCTTGCACTTCTTTTCTGTTTCTTGGAACCGCTAAATTTCTAACGCATTCCATTTTCTGCGGGTCAGGCAGTGCTCCTGCCTCTGAGCAACGATGGCCTAAATAAACCACCTCCCTTCGCAAAAATTGACACTTCTCCGTGCTCAATTTCAAATGGTGTTCTCGCAATTTCTGGAGCACCTTGCACAAGCGTTGCGAATGCTGCTGCAAGTTCTTCCCATAAATTACAATATCATCCAGATACACCAAACAATTTAACCCTTGTAAGCCTGTTAGCACATGGTTCATTAGCCGTTGGAAGGTAGCCGGTGCTCCTGTTAATCCAAACGGCATTGTATTGAACTCATAATGGCTTAAACCGGTGCTGAACGCGGTTTTCTGCTTATCTTGGGTATCCACCAGAACTTGGTGGTAGCCACTCGCTAAATCAAGCGTAGAAAAATATCTACTATGCCCCAATTGATCCAGAATCTCTTTTATCCTTGGTATCGGGAACACCTGCTGGATAGTGGCGTCATTCAATTTCCTAAAATCGACGACCATTCTCCACTTCTTCTGACCGTGAGCACCGCCCTTCTTTGGTACCAAAATTATTGGTGAATTCCAAGGCGATATACTCGGTAAAATTATGTTATCTTTTAACATTCCTTCCACTTGCCTATTTACCTCATCTTTGTGAGCTTGTGCCAATCTGTATTGTTTCTGGTTAATCGGTGGTTGATCCACTCTACTAGGTATTTCATGCTCTACCTCTGGTGTTGCTGATCTCCTTCCAGCAAAAATATGTCATGGAATGTCGTACAAATGGCTTCTATCGATGCCTTTTCTTCAAAATTTAAGCTTGGGTCTAATCTCAATGATTCTAGCACTCTCTTTATCCTTTTCCTTATATCTACCTGCTTAATCTGATTAACCGATCCATAATTCGGTTCCTTAAAATTATCGTAACTAGTGAACTTAGGTCTAAAATCCTCATCCATCAGGTAGTCCTTTTCTGATGCGTTGAGTACGCAAGCGTACACCTTACCCGTGACAACGTGCGTTATGGTTTCTCTCATATATACACCGTCCGCTAGCTGCTGCTTGTGCAAAACAACAGTCCTGAGTTTTTTTTTTTACACTCATAGTAACTACTCTAGTTGACCTTGCTTTCACTACCTCCATACAATTCTTAATCCTATTCACGGTTCCTTCCTGCCAAGACTTTAATGTTAAAGTAAGGATTCTATTCTTATTATCATCATAAAATGATAACTGCTTTTCTAGCGCATCTAGTATGGTGCGGCCCCAGAGGTTATCGCGGCCAATTATCCCATCGGCCGGGTTACCTTCCCTATCCAATTCGACTGCGTGCACTCTAAAACTCATGCCCTTAAATTCACTGTGCCGTATTCTGAGGGACCCCAGTGTCCTGATGCATCCTCCGAACGCTCCATTAAGCGTTCTTACATCTTTTGGGTTAACAACTAGTCCTTTCCGTAAAACACTAGATTTTACGAGGCTAGTGTCCGCCCCAGAGTCTACCAAAAGCACTAGCTTTCCACTAGCTGCCTCATTGCAGGGTATCTCGATAAAAGCATCTCCCATCCTGCTTACAACGAAACAACGCCCTTTTGATTCCAAAATGGACGCTTATCTACTTCCTAACTGTTCCAATTTTCTCCTCCATGCATGGCAGTTATCCCTTACAAACCTATACTCCCTCAGAATTACCGTTAATATCTTAACTACACATTCTCGTACCATGTACGCGGCGATTGGCCTATACTCTCTAACCTTATTGAAACTTAATATAAGTACTAGAATCATCACAGTTACCCAAATCAATTCGCAATCAAAAAATTTTCCCCGGAGAGACTCTCGCTCCTCCGTATCTTGAACCATTGTTCTTACGCTACTCGGTACGTGGTATTGGAGAGCCTCTTGCTCCTCCTTTTCCTGGACTGTAATTCCTACATTACCAGTCACACGTACCTCCGGCCTAATTGTTACTTCCTTTCTTTTGGCTTTCCAGTCTATTGGCCTCGACTTGGCCGCTGGAAGTTTCCCTGGTTCCTTTGTTGGAACTGCCTATCCCCGCATTCCGCAGCCCGATGTCCCATTCGTCCACATGAGAAGCATTTCAACCCCTGTTGGGTGTTGCCTATCCTTTGTTCACCTCTAGAATTCCAATTTGGTCGCTGCTGACCACTCCCAGTGTTGAGAGGATTTCTTCCTTGGTTAATCCCTTCCGTTGGATTAACTCGAGGACTACTACCCCTGTTGTCCCTTAAGGGTGGATCCGGGCGCCTCGTACCTGGCTGCCTTCTACTTTGATCCCATTTATTGTCTATTTGGCACTGTCTACTTGCCTCGTGACCATATGTCTGGCACTCCATACAATACGGCGTATTTTTGCGTGTAATGCATTCATCCCTTGTATGGCCAGGCTTATGGCAGAATGAACAAATGGGATTCGTCGGCTGGAATCTCTCGACTAGGAATCCTTGGTCTCTTTGTTCTGGAAATTGATCCACCATTCTGCCGACTCCCCTTGGGTTCCGCTGCTGTATCGGTCCTACCTCTGCAGGAGCATTATTCCAACAGATTCCACCTGTTGTCGCTCGCTGTTGGATTGCTTCTTCTGCAGAAGAGACCGCTTCCACTAACTCTGCCATACTCCTCTGCGTGAGATTAAGAGTATAATTAGCCAAGTCCCTATTTATCAGACCTGCCTTAAACACAGAAATCATAGCTCGTTCTATTTGAGCCTTGTATGCTGCAACATTTCCTGGAAACTGCCTGTTGGCTTCCGTCTCAGCAGCGTTCCCCAGAGACTGGAGCCTTCGTCCCCAGGCTCTCAATTCCTCCCCTGGTTTCTGAGTTGATTCCTGTATTTCCCGTATAAGACAGTCGTACGACTTTTGTTTCAAATATGTCCGATCTAAAAGTGCGTATAACTCCGGCAGGGTGCTTACTGAGCTATGTGCTAGTAAATCAAACGCATCACCTGTGGCCCTTTGTCTAATACACTTTATCAAGTGTTCCCCTTCTGCTTCCGGAAGACTCTGTTGCGCTAACTCACAACCTTCTTTCAAGCGCCGTATCTCAGTTCTCAGATCATAGAACTCGACTCCTGAGAACATGGGCACCAGCTTCTCCACCGCATGAGCTACTTCCAGGATGCCCATTTTACTCCTATGTGCTTGCTTAAGTTTTGATAAAAAATTAGCGTTAACCTCTGTGGGGGTTTCCAAATTTTCTTCTCCCGAATCTGAGAGGTACTTAACCAGTGACGGACTCAAACTTATTAGTCTTCGACCGTTTGCTCCTATAGGCGAAATATTGTCCACTGTAATGGGACTTTCCTATACCGTTACTGCTTCTGGCTCCTTTGGCGGATAATCCCGATTTTATTATTATTCGGACTTCCTGGAGAAAAAGGCTCGACACCGATTTCCGATGCGTCAAATAAAAACTCCGCTTCACTCTCTGCAGTCAATATTAATCTAGGCTTTACCACACGACCTATCCCTTCCGAAGTTAAATACTCCGGCCAGCGAACTTCTGGTGGCAGAGCTAGTACTGTCTGCGTTTGCATTTGAGAGGTTGAAGCCGATCTCACTCTTGCTGGCTTAGTAGTTGCCCCGATTCTCTTAAGCTCCAAATTTTCCTTCTCCAGATGCGATGCGGCTTCCTCAGTTTCCCGGAGTTGCCTAGAAAGTACTCTAGTTTTATTTTCGAGAAATTCCGTATTTATCTTCAATTCTTCAGTATCTTTGAAGACTTGGAAAAATTTTTCTTCCGTCCGACTCTGAATAGTAGCTAACGCTTGGTCTGCTGCTTCCAGAGTTGAAAAATTTCCACCGTCTCTCGCTAATCTCCAGAGTACCTGGGCTTCACTCTTGCTGGTTGCCGCTGCTAACTGTTCGAACAATTTTTCTGTGAACAATTTAACCTCAGTTTGTAGAGACCTAAGCTTGTCTTGAGCCTTGTCCTCCTGCGAACTAGAACTATCCTCCTGTGCTTCCAGCTCTTCTAGATCCAATTTGAATTTAGTCAACCAGTCCCGTGTCAAACCGTTGACGTATAACGGGTAATCCCTGGTAAAGTACTCCTTGTAACCACAACAGTCCTTAAACTTTAACAACTCCTCGTTATTATTGAATGTATTCAACAAGGCTTCTAATTCCGCTATGCGCTTACGGTAGTATGCGCTGTTTTTCCTTGCCTTGTTATCCTTCCTACAATTCCTGATTCTCTTCTGAATTGCCTCGCTCTGTAGCTTTTGAGCTTCCAGCAATCTTATCGCTTCTCTTGGCGTTTCCATAGACCGAACAAATTCTTATCTATGACGCCGTAATAAATGGTACAAACTCGTTTTCTTTCTTTTTATATTTATCAAATTTATTAATAAACAATTCTTTTTTTTTTTAAAAACAAGTTGAGATAATTAAACTAACAAATTATGAATAACAATGATATTATTCATATAGTATTCCACGTCTCCTGCATTGTTGCTCCTCCAATCGGCATACCCCTTGCCACAACCTATTAGCTTGCTCCCACGGCATAGGGACCTCCACAGTTTGCTGTTCCTTCAGTATTTCCCTCAAACACGCCAGTCGCTTCTGTTCCCACTTTTGCTCTCCTGGCGTGGTTTCATGGTGCCACTTATTGCTAATTCTGCTAATCTCTGTGCCTTACCGAGTGTTTTGCGGTAAGTCCTTTTCTGCATTGCAGTCCACCAGACCACATTTCCATATAGGAGAACGGGCCTGACAGCCGCAGTGTAAAGCCAGTGAGCTACCATGGGCTTAATTCCCCAGGTTTTACCTATAGCTCTTTTGCAGGCATAAAAAGCCACCCCAGCTTTCCTATCTCTTGCTATGGTGTTTGACTTCCAAGTAAGCTTTTTATCGATTATAAGACCCAAGTATATCGTCTCTTCTGAAATCCCTAGAGCTTTCCCCTTTCCTAGTTTCCTAGTAAACAGAATGACCTTAGTCATTTTCGGATTAACTCCAATACCGCATTCCTCCGCCCACTTTGAAAGAATATCTAGAGCATTTTGCAATAAATCTCTCAGTGTAGATGTGAATTTTCCATTGACAATAATGACAACATCATCGGATTAAGCCACCACCTTACATCCCACCGCCTCTAATCTTATCAGGAGTTTGTTAACAACTGTGTGCCATAGAGACGGTGAGAGTACACCTCCCTGAGGTATACCCCTGCTAACCAACTTACGTAGGACCGATTCTCCTAGATTCGTCTCAATGATTCTGCTTTTCAGCATTTTACCAATAAGGCCTACCAGGCCCGTTTCCACACCAAGTTCAGTAAGTGATGCAGTGATGGCCCCCCTTTGACACTATTAAAGGCCCCCTCAATATCAAGAAAGGCAGCCCAGGGTAAATTCCTGCTTGTGCAATGACCCGGCATGTTAAGCCGATGAGATTAGATTCTTGTCTAAAGTTAAGCTTAAGTGGATTTCTATCACTCTCTCTAAACTCTTCAAAAGAAAAGATGAGAAAGATATCGGTCTTAAGTCCCTTGGATGTGTATGTGAACTTTTTGCAGCTTTCGGAATAAATATCACTCTGGCCTGTCTCCACTGAAGCGGTATATACCCAAACTTAAAGCATCCTTCAAAGATTGCTAACAGCCAGCCTTTCAGATATCCAGCGGTTTTATGTAATTCAACTGGATAAATACCATCAGGACCAGGGGACTTAAAAGGCTTAAAGGTTTCAATAGCCCATAAGAGTCGATCCTCAGATAGAGCGTCTATCCTAACTTCCCGACTATTTGACGTATCCTCCCTCTCGTGCCCAGTAATATCTGAGCAGCCTGGGAAATGCGTGCTAAGTAGAAGCTCTAGAGACTCTTTAGTAGTTGTAGTGAATGTTCCATCCACCTTCTGTAAAAGCTCCCAGTTCTGAGAAGTTCCCAGCTATATTTTCCGAAGTCTAGAAGCCTCAGTCGCTCCCTCTACTTCTTCACAAAAGGATTTCCAAGATTGCCTTTGAGCAGTTCTAACCTTCTTCTTAACGACCTTAAGAGCCTCTCTATACGCTCTCTAGTAATTTTCAAGACGTGTATACTTCGCCTCATTAAAAGCTGTCCTACTGTCTACCCGAAGCTTGCTTAGCTCTTCCGTCCACCACCGAGGTTTCGGCTTTCCCCTCAACCTCCTTAGTGGACAGGCTTCTGCCAAGGCCGTGTTCAGGCTCGCAGTAATAGAGCCTACCATTTTCTCTATCCCTTCTATGCTTCTAGGTTCGCTAGATGGACATACATTTAAGGTATTCCCAACTAGATCTACATATTTATCCCAGTCTGTTTTCTTGATATTTCTACCAGACTTAGGTTTAGGTAGAGCTTTCTTAATCTCAAACGAGATGAATATATGGTCAGAGAAGGAGTGTTCTTCTAACACCACCCACTCCCGTATTTTTCCTACAACAGAGTCAGAAGCAAAGGTGGCGTCTATTACCTCCTGCCTATTGCTTATGACAAATGTAGGTTTAATACCCCTATTACATATTTGCAGGTTAGTTCCAAGCAAATAATCAAAAAGGCACTCACCCCTCATATTAGTGTCCGTGCTACCCCACACGATGTGATGAGCATTTATATCAGCACCAATTATCATTTTTGCGCATAGCCTTTGCGAGTGCGCCACCCGATTAGAGAGCATAAAAGCATTTATCCCTCTACGTATTAGTACACACGCTCTAGGTTTACCTGTATTGCGTGTATACATCATTTTGTATTTGGAGTCCCTAGTCCTCACACAAGACCATGTGAAACCCATGGTTCTTGAATCAGGACCATATGGTATCTGTCCTTTGACAGATATAGTATAAGATTGGCGTACGAGATGGGCCAGCCATACTTGGCTTATTAGTACCGACGCTTCCACTAGGTTCTGGAGCCCCAGTTTCAGCCGTACGAATTTTTTTCTGACCTGGGCCAGATTCAGAAATGCAGGCAATAGCCCCGTGGCATTTAGGGACTGCTTGTCCATAGAAATTGTTTTTGTTTTTTGTTTGTGGTTCACCTTGTTCTTACGATCACCGTCCACCATAGCAGACATGGTGATCTTAAATTTTTAAGGGGAAACCCCATACCACGGCAAGGTCGTCAATATACCTCGAGGTGACCTGGTATCGAGGTAGCTCCGTAGGAATACAGCCGGTGTTACCCCCTGGCTGCAAACCAACCAATAGGCACGGGTCGCATAACACCTTTAGTTACGGGGGGATTTTTTACCAGGGTTTACTCCCTCCGTCCGACCTATCTTAGCCAACCGTACACTGGATACGCTGTGGGATCCATTGTCAGGAATGGACCTCACATCACAACCAGTGCATAATTGTTACCAGCCGTTACCACGTGGATGTGATAGACCCAACTTCCGACAGAACTCAATTACGGCATGTACTCAAATAGTCCCCTTGAGTAACTGACGACACAACGACCTATATATATATATAAATATATATATATATATATATTGTTGTAGGTTATACAATTTTGAAAGGTAGTTACACTACCTTCTTCCAGAAAGAGGGGAGGAATGTTGCGAGTTTAGATACGACTAGCTGCGAGTAGCTAACTCGCGACACAACCCAACCAGCCATTTACTATCGACCGGTTGTAGCTATAATTAATATTACGCATATGAACTTCACAGGCGTTACAATTACACAGTGACCCACAAACTTGGGCTAAAATTCACCATTGGCATTTTGTATGAACTGGCTCATTGCCATAAATGTTTTGGTCAACACCTGTGTAATTGGAACACCTAGGTAGATTCTAAAAATATGGTCTAACTAAAATTAATACTATAAATAAGAGTATTTTTTAAGAATAAAGACGAGTGTGTATTTCTGAAAGCGAATCGGTGGTGTTCTGTTTTTTACGCCGCGGTTCGGCAAGTTTTTACAGGTCCAGAAGCCGTCGGACAACAGTAGTGCGCATTGCACAAGCAAATAATTTTGTGAAATCAAACATATCTTCAAAATTGGTACGTAGAAAAATATTGTAAATACTCAGTATTTACCTACGGTAGTTGCGTAGTTAATTGAGTATAGTTTTTTATACTATTAATTTAAGTATAATTTTTATACTAGTATAAGTATAATTTTTATACTAGTAATTATACTAATAATTTATTTCCGCGGCATTACACTAAAAAGTAGAAACGAAATCGTGTTTAGTGAGAATATAATCAATCACAATTATTCTTTAATTTTAAAGAAAACTAGTGTTGGAAATGAACCTAGAAACACTGAGCGATAACTCTGGTTCGATGTACGTGGATGACGCTCTAGTGGGTACACATGATATTACTACTGCCATTCGCACTAGGGATGAGCTGATTGAGAGCTTGGATTCAGCCTGGTTCTCAATGCGAAAATGGGCAGCAAATTCTACAGAAATTTTATCCGGTTTGCCTTCAGGGCATCTGCTTAGGGAAGATTTTCTCCAATTCAAGGAGACCAGCACCACTCGCACTTTGGGCATTCGGTGGAATGCGCAGGGGGATTGGTTTTATTTCCATGTGGCAGCTTTGCCAATTGTTGCCGTATACACCAAACGAAAGGTCCTGTCGGTCATCGCACAGCTGTTTGACCCAGCGGGATGGGTTGCTCCTATTGTTATCTCCGCTAAGATCTTGATGCAACATATATGGTTGGATCAAATAGGCTGGGACGAGCAACTTACTCCTACCACTTTAATAAGGTGGACACACTTCTTATCGCAGTATCAGACAGTCTTCCAAGTACGCGTGCCTCGCTGGGTACGATCTGCACCTGATCGCGATATTGAGTTCCACGCCTTCTGTGGTGCTTCTCAGCTGGCATATTCCAAATTCCATCTCTACCCATTTGCTAGTGGCGAAATCGCGGGTGGCCCCATTGAGAACTATCTCTCTTCCACGTTTAGAACTATGTGGGGCAACACTTTTAGCAGAGTTGATTTTCCCTCGTAAACCTCTATTAAATATTTCAAATGACAACTTGTTTTGTTGGTCCGACTCTACGATTGTGTTGGCATAGCTGCGAAAGCCACCCCACGTGTCGAAAGTCTTCGTGGCGAATCGAGTCACCGCCATTACCAGCAAAGTAGGTGTGAACAACTGGCGTCATGTCCGCTCAGAAGATAACCCAGCAGATTTAGCTAGCCGTGGTGTGCCACCTGATGCACTACTCCAGAACAAGCTCTGGTGGGAAGGCCCGGTGCTGTGAGTTAGAACCAAGCTACCTACGTGTAGTTGACTCACAGCATCGACTCCTAATAGATGCCACACTCTGTGGGATTAGCATGTGCTAAAATTATTTAACAGTAAAACATACTTTTAGAGTCTAAGTATTTTAAGCTAAAATGGTTTGTGTAAAATTACTATGTAAACTTTTAGGGTATTACAGTTCCGCAGTCGAATCGACGAGGGCAGCGTAATGCACCGTCGCTACTTTTGTAGTAGGTCAGTTGGCTTGACCAACTGACACCAATTAGCAGGTGCGGAACTGGAACACCAGAGAGGTCAGTTCACAGACTGAGATAAGTGTTAAGAAATAGTATATAAGATTTAGTATTTCTAAGAATAAAGCTCTTGTGATTTTCATCTTGAAACCGGAAAGTGTCTGTGTGTTCTCATTTAGAGCTAGTGGTTTTAAAGTTTTCAGCTACGCGCCCAGCGAACCGTGACAGGACGTCACTCGTCGACAAGCAAGGACACAACCCCAACATTTTGGCGCAGCCGGTCTAAAGGACCTATTGGAGGAATCGCAGGGCGAGTAACCTGAAGCAGGGAAGCATCCTGCAACGAAAGTCAAAGGACCCAAAAAGGACAGAGTACCCTAAGAGAAATATGTCTTCGAATAAAATGGTGAATGGCGACCCTGAAGGCGCCGTAGCGCTGATCAAAGAAGTTGCAACATACAGGCGCGTTTGCGCTGTTGCACGCAGCTTGGAATGGCAACCATAAACCGTCAATATGATCAGACGGTCTATGTATGTTCATCCTAGCTGTGAGGATTTTTTTGTAGGGGTTTTGTGTTTCTTTGTCGTTAGGGATATATTTGGATACACATTTTTTCACTTTTTTACTCATTTAAATACCATGATCTTAGGGTATTAGGAAGAATATAAATGTTTTTATTACGTTGCGCATACGTTACGGGATGTTTTTTGAATATGGATTCGAGTTTCCGGGAATGAATCAAGACACTTTTGCCTGTAAATCGATTTTCGGGTTTTGCGAACATACAGCCTTTTCTATGTATTTTTGGGATAGTAAAGATGTTTAGGGAGTATCTGTGAGGAAGTCACGGACCAATTTGAATTGATGGAAGTAGTTAATTGACGCCGGTGAGCAGCGGATACAGAACTTGTGATCAAAAAAAAAAGTAATATAGTAAGAATGTATAAAAAGATAGAGTTTACGGTGGAATGTTAATTAATGCCACCCTTGAGAGACATTTAAATTGTTTTTGTATTATTTAAATTCAGATTTTCTAAATGTATGTTGTTTAAAAACAGACATAAAACATTTGATTTAAATATTTGACACTATAAGCTTAGAGTATTAGGCAAAAATATTTACAAACAACACGCGTTGTTGCTTCAAAGTGTAGTTCCGAATCTACAATGGGCGTAGCAACAATAAAGCAATTTTTCGCACGAAAAAACGAAGCAGCTAAGCATATCATTGTACTGAAATGAAAACGCGTATGATTCTGCTGAGAAATTTTTCTTTGGGTATGAAGATTTTTGGAAACAATTTTATGAAACCAAAAACATCTTCAGAATTAGGAGACATATTGTAAATGATCAGTATTTGCATACAATAGTTGCGTAATAAATTAAGTATAATTTTTTATACTATTAATATAAGTATAATTTTTATACTAGTATAAGTATAATTTTTATACTAGTAATTATACTAATAGTTTATTTCCGCGGCATTACACTAAGAAAAAATAGAGACGAAATCGTGTTTAGTCAGAATTTAATCAATCACAATTGTTTTTTCTATGATTTTAAAGAAAACAAAAGTTGGAGATGATCCTGGAAGCGCTGAGCGACAACTGAAGGATATATCGTTGTTGCTGAAGGACGGAAAGCGGTTTGGGATTAGGAAAAGAGGAGGAGAGCAAAAGCGGGAACGGAAGCGACTGGCATGTTTAAGAGAAATACTGAAGGAGCAGCAAACTGTGGAGGTCCCTATGCCGTGGGAACCAGCAAATAGATTGTGGCAAGAGGTATGCCAATTAGAGGAGCAACAATGCAAGAGACGTGGAATGCTATAGGAATAGTATCATTGTTTTTCTTAATTTCTTAGTTTAAGTATCACAACTAGTTTAAAAAAAGGGGTATTTGTTGATTATTAAAGTTTATATAAAAAAAATAAGAAAACGAATTTGTAGCATTTCTTATTTATGCAATTTACGGCTTCATAGATAAGAAATTGTTCGGTCTATGGAAACGCCAAGAGAAGCTATAAGATTGCTGGAAGCTCAAAAGCTGCAGAGCGAGGGAATCCATAAGAGAATCAGGAATTGTATGAAGGATAGCAAGGCAAGGAAAAATAGCGCGTACTACCGTAAGCGCATACCGGAATTAGAAGCCTTGTTGAATACATTCAATAATAACAACGAGAATTTGTTAAATTTTAAGGACTGTTGTGGTGACAAGGAGTACTTCACCAAGGATTACCCGTTACATGTCAACGGTTTGACACGGGACTGCTTGACCAAATTCAGATTGGATCTAGAAGAGCTGGAAGCACAGGAAGATAGTCCTAGTTCGCAGGAGGACAAGGCTCAAGACAAGCTTAGGTCTTTACAAACTGAGGTAAAATTGTTCGCAGAAAAATTGTTTGAACAATTGGAAGCGGCAACGAGCAAACGTGAAGCCCAGGTACTCTGGAGATTAGCGAGAGACGGTGGAAATTTTTCAACTCTGGAAGCAGCAGACCAAGCATTAGCGACTATTCAAAGTCGAACGGAGGAGAAATTTTTCCAGATCTTCAAGGATACAGAAGAGTTGAAGACAAATACGGAATTTCTCGAGAATAAAACTAGAGAACTTTCTAGGCATCTACGAGAAACCGAGGAAGCTGCATCGTATCTGGAGAGGGGAAATCTAGAGCTTAAGAGAATCGGGGCAACTGTTAAACCAGCAAGAGTAAGATCGGCTTCAACCTCTCAAATACATACGCAAACAGTACTAGCTTTGCCACCAGAAGTTTGCTGGTTGGAATATTTAACTCCGGAAGGGATAGGTTGTGTGGTAAAGCCCAGAGTAGTATTGAGTGAAGAGAGAGAAGCGGAATTGTTGTTTGGCGCATCTGGAATCGGTGATGAACATTTTTCGCCGAGAACTCCGGTACAAAGTAAAAACAAGAAATATCTGCCACAGGAATCAGTACCAGTAACTGTGTAGCAAAGCTCCAAAACTGCGGACAGTATTTCGCCTGCGCGAGCGAGCGTGCGAAGACTGATTAGTTTGAGTCCGTCACTGGCCAAGTACCTTTCAGATTCGGGAGAAGAGAACCTGGAAACGCCACAGAGATTAACGCTAACTTTTTATCAGAAATTAAGCACGCAAGTAGGAGTAAAATGGGCATTCTGGAAGTTGCTCATGCGGTGGAGAAGTTGGTGCCCATGTTCTCAGGAGTCGAGTTGTATGATCTGAGAACTGAGACACGGCGTTTCAAAGAAGGTTGTGAGCCAGCGCAACAGAGTCTTCCGGAAGCACAAGGGGAACACTTAATAAAGTGTATTAGACAAAGAACCACAGGTGATGCGTGTGATTTACTAGCGCATAGCTCAGTAAGCACCCTGCCGGAGTTATACGAACTTTTAGATCGGACATATTTGAAACAAAAATCGTACGACTGTCTTGTACAGGAATCAATTCAGAAACCAGGGGAGGAATTGAGAGCCTGGGGACGAAGGCTCCAGTCTCTGGGGAACGCTGCTGAGACAGAAGTCAACAGGCAATTTCCAGGAAACGTTGCAGCATACAAGGCTCAAGTAGAACGAGCTATGATTTCTGTGTTTAAGGCAGGTCTGATAAGTAGGGACTTGGCTTATTATACTCTTAATCTCACGCAGAGGAGTATGGCAGAGTTAGTGGAAACAGTCTCTTCCGCTGAAGCAGCAATACAACAACGAATGACAACAGGTGGAATCTGCTGCACTAATGCGCCTGCAGAGGTAGGACCGGTACAGCAGCGGTACCCAAGTGGTGTCGGCAGATTGATGGGCCAAGTTCCGCAACAAAGAGACCAAGGATTCCTAGTCGAGAGATTCCAGCCGAGGAAACCCATTTGCTCATTCTACCGTAAGCAAGGGCATAGAGGGGATGAGTGTATTACACGCAAAAACACGCCCTACTGTATGGAGTGCCAAACATATGGTAATGAGGCAAGCAGACAGTGCCAAATATACACTAAATGGGATCAAAATAGCAGGCCGCCAGTTACGAGGCGCCCGGATCCACCCTTGAGGGATGGCAGGTGTAGTAGTCCCCGAGTTAACCCAGCGGAAGGAAATAACCAAGGAAGAAATCCTTTCAACACTGGGAGTGGTCAGCAGCGACCAAATTGGAATTCCAAAAGTGAACCAAGGATAAGCAACACCCAACAGGGGTTGAGATGTTTCTCATGTGGACAAATGGGACATCGGGCAGCGGAATGTACTGATAGACAAGTTCAACAAAGACACCAGGGAAACTTCCAGCGGCCCACTCGGGGCCAGTAGACTGGAAAGCCAAAAGAAAGAATGTAACAGTTAGGCCGGAGGTACGTGTGACTGGTAATGTAGGAATTACAGTCCAGGAAGAGCAAGAGGCTCTCCAATACCACGTACAGAGTAATGTAAGAACAATGGTTCAAGAAACGGAGGAGCAAGGGTCTCTCCGGAAAAAAATTTTTGATTGCGTGTTGATTTGGGTAACTGTGATGATTTTAGTATTTAGATTAAGTTTTAATAAGGTTAGAGAGTATAGGCCAATCGCAGCGTACGTGGTACGAGGATGTATAGTTAAGATATTCACGGTAATTTTGAGGGAGTAGAGGATGGTAAAGGATAACTGTGGTGCATAGCGAAGAAAATTTGAAGAGTTAGGAAATAGATACTTGTACGCGTCCATAGCTGATACTTTTATCGAGATACCCTTCAAGGAGGCAGCTTGTGGAAAGCTAATGCTTCTGGTAGGTTCAGGGGGGACACCAGCCTCGTAAAATTTAGTGTTTTACGGGAAGGAACCAAATGATGTAAGAACACTCAAACGAGCGTTCGGAGGATGCATCAGGACACTGGGGTCGCTCAGAATAGGGCACAGTGAAGTTAAGGGCATGAGTTTTAGTGTGCACGCAGTGGAATTGGATAGGGAAGGTATCCCGGCCGATGGGATAATTGACCGTGATAACCTCTGGGGCCGCACCATACTGGAAAAGCAGTTATTATTTTATGATGATAATAAGAATAGAATCCTTACTCATCCATTATAGTCATGGCAGGAAGGAACCGTGAATAGGGTTAAGAATTGAATGGAGATAGTAAACGCAAGGTCGACCAGGGTAGTTACTATGCATGTAAATACGAGACTTAGGACTGCTGTTTTGCACAAGCAGCAGCTAGCGGAGGGCGTATATATGGAAGAAACCATAACGCACGTTGACAAGGGTACGGTGTACGCTTGCGTACTCAACGCCTCAGAAAAGGACTACCTGATGGATGAGGATTTTAGGCCTAAGTTCACTAGCTATGATAATTTTAAGGAACCGAATTATAGATCGATAAATCAGATTAAGCAGGTAGATATAAGGGAAAGAATGGAGAGAGTGCTAGAATCACTGAAGTTAGACCATGTCATTCCATGACATGAATGCGGACGCACTCAGCAGAGTACCGCAGGCACAGAAGGTATCAGTAGTGCAAACGAGGGCCAAAGCACGGTCAGATAAGGAGAAGGCCGAGAGAATGCAAGGAGATAAAATTGATGCTACAAGAGATGTTAGCAATGCGGGTTTCGATGCCAATGAACAAAAAGCCAGTAATGTGGAATGGCTGGAGGATAAGAAAGATATCCAGGCTGTGTTAAAGGGTTTTCATGATTCACCCCCAGGTGGAAACCAGGGATTCTGGAATACCCATGACAGAATTAGGCGAGTATACGGATGGAAAGGTATGCTCAACGACATTAAAAAATATATAAAGAGTTGTCCAAAGTGCCAGGCCAACAAGAGTTCAAGGCTGACAAAGATGCCAATGGTGTTAACTGACACACCAAAAAAGAGCCATTTGATAAAGTTCATATGGATATTGTAGGTATTTTACCTGAGACAGTTTCGGGAAATAAATACATCTTCACGTTCCAAGACGATTTCTCAAAGTATATGGCGTGCGTGGATATACCCGATGCTGAAGCAAGTATGGTAGCCAAGGCATTCTTTGACGAAATTATAGAACGGTACAACATACCTAAGGTCTTGGTAACCGACAATGGTTCAAATTTTGTGTCAAAACTATTCTCAGAAACGTATAAAATGCTGGGAATTAAGAAATTGCATATAACACCATATCATCCACAGGCGAATGGCTCATTGGAACGCAGTCATCGACCTCTGGTCGAGTACTTGCGCAGTTTTGCCAAGGAAGACGGCTCGAATTGGGATAAATGGTTGACCACTGCAATGCATGTACACAACAATACTGTGCATGTATCAACGAAGGAAACTCCGTTTAGAACACTCTACGGGTTTGGTTTCAACATGCCAGGAAATTTGAAGCGCAAATGTGCGCCAGTGTACAATGCTGATGACCCCAATAAAGTACAAAAATATCAGTTGCAGCGAGCGGCTGAATTGGTTAGAGAAAACCATAATTGTGCTAAACGAGTAGCCAGGGAAGCCTACAACAAGGTACTAAACCCAATAATTTTTCATGTGGGTGACCAGGTAGTAATGAAGAATCAGGCTAGAAGAAACAAGTTCTCACTTGTTTGGATAGGTCCGTGTGTAGTAGCAGAAATCCGTAGCCCAGTTACAACACTCCTAACAGTTAAGGGTAAGAATAAAAAGCTACATAATAATTTATTGAAATTATTCCACATTAGACCACACAACTAAAGACATGTGTTAACAGTGTTTTACAAGTGTAAACACAAGAATAACAACGCAAACATGTACGTGTGTATATCAAATAACACACACAGTTCCGAGTCTCAAAGTCAAGGCCAGTCGAAGTTTGCCATTTAAAATCGGGCGAGTATAATTGACGTCAGAAAAATTTGCCTTTTAGGCACTATGGCCGAACGAAGCACATTAGAGGAAAATATATTAAATAATAAGAAACGGCTTCATTGGACACATTTTAAAAAATAAAATTATAAGACAGTCGTGGGTAAGTAATTTAAACTGAACGTAGAGTATATACACACATATATACGACTGTTAAAGAAATGTCATATGATGCGTAAGCAGTAGCACCGTTGGTGAAGTAAGTATATATGTATATACGAGTATGTGTATAATATGCAGAACGGATGTACGAACGTATACTTATTCGTAAACTCGGGTGAAAAAAGGTGCCGTAATGAAAATGTTTTTATTAGGCACTGTATTTAAAAAAAAAGAATGAGAAAATGAAAAATATAAAAACATAAAAACATTAAAAAAAAAATATAAAAACATAAAAACGTAAAAATATTAAAAGAATACCATATAAAAATAATAAAAATTTCAGCATATTAAAAAAAGGGGTATGGGTGAGGGATAAGGTCATTCACGCTAGGAGGTGTAAAGAAAAAAGAAATTTTTGAGAGAAGAAGCATTAAAATAGTAGATACTTACGTGGGCTGAAAAATGTAATAAATAAGAACAGAGGAATTTTTTTATTATTTTTATTTTATTAATTTTTAAAAATATTTAAGTATGAGTTTGGGGTTTGCAATTGGGAACCCCGGCACGGTGAACTCGTGGATCCGGTGGAGCAGCACCGACAGGCGCCCTAGCGCCTGCTCGACTTCAGGGTCCTCAGATTTCAACATCATCGTGAACATCAACCGCCAGGCGAGTAGAACTTCCATGGGGTAATCCCACTGCATAGACACTTCCTTCATGCAAGTCCGCGAATCTTTCGCCAGTTGGTGCTCGGAGTCCCATGACCTGTCCATGAGGTTTTCGATTTCATGTTGTTCCAAGATCCTAGCTGCATCATGTAATAGTGGTGACGCCTCCTACATCAGGGTACGCAACACCTGGGTGTGGTCGAGCGTGCAGCGTCCTAGTTTTACAGTTGCGTTTAGCATGTTGTTCTACGTTTTGCAATTAATTACTGTGGGAAATACGCTGCGAAAGCGCGATTTTATAGCACAACGGTCAGAGTTTTACTATCGGGATTGTGCTGACAAAAGCAGAAGTATTGAGTAATGTGGGGTGTCTGACAAGGCATATTTAAGCAATACGTGTCGAAATGAAAAAAAAGAAGGAAAACGAAAATGGCTGAGGTAAAGTGCTGAGACATGTTTTCATTTCGACCAGCGATACAATAATCAGGTCATTCTGTAGTACATGACTGCTGACAATACTTTTTATCATAGTTACCCTGCTCCCACTTTTCGGTCGCTATAAGCGGACGATACGTTTAGATATGGATATACTCGTATATTAACGTATATTGAAAAACA
This sequence comes from Clusia tigrina, assembly GCA_920105625.2. Lineage (NCBI taxonomy): Eukaryota > Metazoa > Arthropoda > Insecta > Diptera > Clusiidae > Clusia > Clusia tigrina. The sequence continues at coordinate 178,914,601 of OV050030.1, read as the reverse complement.
AAGAAAAGTAAGTATATAGGGTTATACTTTGGAAAATTGGGTATCTGCAGAGATTTACATACTACAGTAGACTACATGTAAATATACATAGATTTTTCGATTTACCAATTAGGAAACTATCGTGTGGGATTTGAGATGTACTTGTATATATTATATTAGAATAATATAGTTAGGTTACCAAATTATAATATGCTTTCCGGACTAGTAGTAAATTGAAATTTATAGAGTAGTTATATGCAGTGAGAAATTTGGACCTGCACTGGAAAACTTTTGGAAATAAACTGGTTTTTCTGGGATAGTCTTATTGTGGGCAGAGAAGCAAATAAAATTGTTCGCAGTTGAATAGAGTTAAAATTACTCAGTTGTTAAAGTAGAGTAATTAACCATTAAATGAAGTAAATATAATGCCCTATATGGCTATGAAAACACATAGTCCAGTCCTCTTTTCCTTCTGGATGCAGTAACAGATCCGATGAAGTAAGGGGAAAGGACGAGTGGACGTAAAATTCAATGATATATCATTCAACTACAGAATAAGCATGTTATAATATATCTAGAATTTAGCGTATGTTTAGTGTAAAAATTTAATTTTATGTACGGTTCTAGATCATATTGGTGATGATGCTGGCGGATACCAACAGGATACGTGCAGGAGTACGGGTGGACAAATTGCCAGACACGGACATATTACTAGAGAAAACAGGAGATATATGGTTCGCCAAAGACTATTGGGTGATTGTGACTGAATTGCCACGAACAGAATTAAAGATCATTCTGAAGCAGTTTAAAGGCATGCAAGAGACAACAAGGAGATTATGTGAGAGACATACAGAGGCCAGCGGTACTGAACTAAAATGTAGATGCGATACTTCGACACGGGAAATAAAGGCAATAGTGAGGAGATTTCTGGAAAAAGAAAAATCACTGTCCCTATAGGGGAGGATACGTCGGTCACTAATTGACGCTGGCGGGGAAATTCTGAAATGGGCGATAGGTACGATGGACCACCGAGATTTTATGGCCATCTACAAGGTCTTGAAAATAATCAGTCAAAGACAACAAGACAGAATGGTAAGCGGTATAACCGGGCTCATCCTTGTCATAATGCTGATGACGATCCTCCAAACGAAAAAATGGTGCACAGTAGTAACAGCTCTTCGGAGACTCGAATCAACCACACCAACGGTACAGCACAACACCCACTCCGACAATGACGGCAGTCAACTGGATCAGCAGGTTGCAGAGATCGCAGTATAATATAAGGTTTTAGGTATATAATAGAATTGTGTTATTGTTCAGATGTTTGTATATACGTCAATGAGAAAAGAGTCAATAAAAGACCAAATTATAAAAAGGGAAATATATAAAAAAGAAATGATAGAGAGAAAAAAACACAAAAGAAAACGAACACAAAGTAAAAAAAAAAAAAAATATTATTTAAAAAAGAAAAGAATAAAAAAGAAAATAAAAAATAACCCAAATAAGGCGACTTAAAAAAAAAAAGAAAAAAAAACACATTATATATATATACTCTAGAGTTAAATCAATGCACATAATTGTTTACAGTGCAGTTAAAATATTGCAAAGATTTAATGGAAGTTAGTTGCACTAACTTCTTTTAGAAAGACGGGAGGGATGTTGTGAGTTAGAGTCAAGCTACTTACGCGTAGTTGACTCACAGCACCGGCTCCTATTAAATTCATTAAGAGAGCACATATTTTTAGGGTGCAAATATTGTAAATAGTAGTATTTATGCAGTAATTATGATGTAAACTTTTAGGGTGTCACAGTTCCGCAGTCAAGCTGACGAGGGGCATTTAGAATGCACGCTTGTGCAAGGGGCATTTAGAATGCAAAGACAACACTTTTACTTTTAGTAGGTCAGTTGGCTTGAGCAACTGACACCAAATAACAATTGCGAAACTAGAATACCAGAATAGTCAATACTTAGACTGTAATGTCTCTTTATAAATAGTATATAAGTAGTATTTTAAGAATAAAGAGTCTTGTCGTTTATAACAACTACACTAGTACGTATCATTTATTGTGTGAAAAAGTGCTAGGTTATAGGTACTTGCGCGCTCAGGAAAGCCAGTGAAAGGACGTTCCCGATAACAAGCAGATAAGGACCCCAACAGTCCTGAAGCGTGAGCAGTACAGCATCACGTGCCTGGCGCTCTCAAATTCGCCCGTGCATTTTGGACAGTAGGGGTTTTCTGTTGTTTTGAAGCGGTAGAAATATGCATTGAAGCATCCATATGGCGGGCAACCTTCTGTTGTGAGCTAGAATCAAGCTGCCTGCGCGTAGTGTCTCACATCATCGACTCCTAACAGATGCCACACATTCTGTGTGATTAGCATGTGTTAAAGTTACTTAAGAAAGCACATATTTTTAGGGTGCGAGTACTTAGAATTAATATTACCTATGTAATATTTATTATGTAAACTTTTAGTGTGCTACAGTTTTGCAGTCGAGCCACCGAAGGGCATTCAAAGTTAGAATGCACCATCAACATTTCAGATTGGCGTAGGTCAGTTGGCTTGACCAACTAACACCAATTAACAGGTGCGAAACTGGAACACCAGAAAGGTCAGTTTTTGTATTGTAATTATGAATTGTAAATAGTATATAAGAGTTAGTATTCTAAGTAATAAAGGCTTGTGATTTTAAAACTAAAAGTGTAATGTAGTGATTTTTTACAAAGAGTGATTTAGGCTTTTCAGATACACGCGCGCAGCAGAAGGACGTCCCCCGTCAAACAAGGACAATACCCCAACACTTCCCGAGACCGCATAATGAATGTGATTACGTCATGAGAATTATTGCTCAATCGTTTGTACTTGTAAGTCTAAATCAAGTCCGCTGCTGGTTGTCATTTTGTGGCGAAATTTCTACAACATTTGCTAACTGTTGTTGACACAGTAGCCGCTGTCGTTCACGCTCCTCCTTGCGTAGCGCCACCATTACTTGTTCAGCGAAGGTCGATACCGCGTTCCATTTAGCGGGTGGTCTGCCCAAGGCATATCCTATTTCCTCTCGCCAGGTCCTGAAGCGTGAGCAGTACAGCATCACGTGCCTGGCGCTCTCAAATTCGCCCGTGCATTTTAGACAGTAGGGGTTTTCTGTTGTTTTGAAGCGGTTGAAATATGCATTGAAGCATCCATGAACGCTGAGTAACTGCTCTATGTAGTAGTTTAGACTACTATGCTTCCTGTTCACCCATTGGGACACACTGGGAATGAGCTGGAATGTCCATCGTCCATTCTCGGACTGCTCCCATTTTTCTTGCCACTCTTCGGTGCATCGCCGTCGCTCCTCTAGCCTTCGTTCGGCTGTAGGCCTTACGCCCTGTCGGTCTTACAGTCGCTGCAGCTCCAACGCTCGTAAGTCCAGGGGCATTTTTGCAGCAAGGACGGAAGTTGCGTCGTCGAAGGCCGTTCGGTAGGCGCAGGTGAGTCTAAGCGCACTTAAACGCTGCTTTGCGCGAGCCTCTCTGAGATGCGTGATTTTTGCTCCTGCCCAGATGGGTGCTGCATAGAGCATCACGGAACCCGTTACCGTCGCCAGACGTTGTCTTCTTCCCTCACGTGGTCCTCCAATGTTTTGCAGAATTTGCGCAAAGGCGCCTTGGATTTTATAGCCTTTTTTGCTGACCGCTGCCAGGTGCTCCTTAAACGAAAGCCTCGCATCGATGTTAACTCCAAGATATTTAATGCTTGGTCGCGAAATAGTACGGTGATTGCCGATATCCACCACCATCTCCTCTCGCTTTTTCTGCGTGCTTATCAGGACAATCTCAGTTTTGTGAGCAGCAAGTTCCAGGTGCGCTGTTTGGAGCCACCTACGCACCCTTGCGATCGCATCGTTACACACCAACTGCAAATGCTCAATATGTTTGGCCACCACTACCAATGCGATATCATCAGCATATCCAATAATATTAACGTTTTCCGGCATATTCAGCTCCACAGCATGGGCCCTACTACCGATCCTTGAGGAACCGCGCCGGTTATTTGGTATGCTTTTACGCCCGCCGTTGTCTCGTACAGTAGCACCCTGTTGCCGAGGTAGCTACCTATTATGCGCCGCAAAAATCTCAAGAGTCTGCATTATATGTACCCAATTCGCAGAATTGAAGGCATTCTTGATATCTAGAGTTTCCACCGCGCAATACATTTTAGCGCCACCCTGCCATCTAGTACCACTCGTCGCATTTCGAGCAATGCCTACTACAGCTCTGATCGCGTCGACTGTAGACCTCCCTTTCCGAAAACCGAATTGTCGGTCAGAGAGCCCTCCTGGTCGCTCGAATGTCTCCTGCAGTATTTCACAAACGATACGCTCTAGGATCTTTTCCACTGTATCCAGGATACAAAGTGGACGATAGGGCCTGGCCCGGTGGCGTTCCGGGCTTTAACAACAGCACCAGCCTATGCCGTTTCCACTCGGAAAAATGCCGTCGCTCAGACAGGCGTCATACAGCTTTTCGAACATTTCTGGTCCCGCACTTACCGTTTCCTTGAAGGCCACATTTGGGACTCCATCCAAATCAACAATACCTCATCGACAGTGACTATAGGTCCCCTCTGTATGTCTGGCGTCACGACGGCTCTCGTTTCGCTCTGTGGGGGATGATCGTTACCACTATGCGCTACGAGGCGCTCTGGGTCCCTTAACTTTGCGCATGACCGTTTTGTATACTAGACCCCACGGGTCTTGGTCACTCTCCTGCAACTCTCTGAAACCCTTGTTTTTGCTCTCTGTTATAGCTGCTTTCAGAGTTCTTCTGGGAACCTTGTATACTGCCTGAAGTTCCTCGAAATTCGGTGTCGATCTTTGCGCCTTACGTCGTGATTGACGGCAGCTCTTCCGAAGCAATTTCATCGGTCCACCATTAAGCGGGAGTCCTTGATGTATTGTTGGACCTTCACGGCATCGCTGCATCACATGCTTCCTTAATGTACGTAGCGATTTCCGCAGTCATGGTATTTGCAATTTTGCCTTCAATAGACACTGACAGCCAATTGTTTGCGCCTTACGCGTGTACTGCTTTGTTTTTCGCTTCATGTCTATTATAATGGCATTGCGATCGCTGCCCGTGTATATATCACTGACTTTCCAGCTAATTCGACTGGCAGTTGTGTCGTCCGCAAAGGCTAGATCTATGATGGACCTCCTAGATCTATGACGAGCATTGTCGAATGTGTAATGAACTGGTGCATTCAACAGTACTAATTTAAGAAGCGCGAAGCATTCATCAACTAAGTGGCCTCTAGCATTTCTGTCGCTACTGCGACTTGTATCTGTTTTTGGTCTAATGGTCCTAACCGTAGACTTCAATTTCTTCTGCACCTTTGTCCACTCTGCACTAGCGCTGGGTCGAGGCACTGCCGTAGCCTGTGGTTTTCCCTTCCGTACCTGTTTTGCTGTTGGTGATTTTGATCCTGATTCCGTCACCTTCGTTTTCAGCTTCAGTCCCTGCTGCTGCATTGGTCCACAGATCTTTTTGGCCGCTGGAGCAATTACAGCGATCCCTTATTCAATTCAATATCCTCAATCATTGACATAACATTCGCAAGCAGATCCCTCCCCAGGAAACTACGTTGGTACGTCTCGGAAGCACTTACGTTACTTAATCCGGAACATACAAGAAGAGCACAAGCTCCAAAGGCCGAACGAAACGGCTGGAGCGTGGCCACAATTGACCACAGCATGATGGAGTACACCATAAGCCAAATGCAACCTCTTCAAGGATCAGCAGCACAATAGACGAGGCATGTTATGGGGAATTTGAAAATTATTTGTGACGCAGTAATGCCGAGGAAAAAACATGGGGCTGGTAGGAAACCTGTTTATTGGTAGAATAATAGCTGACCTGAGGAAAGATTGCATAAAGCTAAGAAGACTACAACAGAGAGCAAAGGGAAAACCTGACTTCCAGCAACTACAGCATAACTACAAATTGAAACGGAAAGAATTCAGGAAAGCAATCTCGGCTGCAAAAAGTAGTGGGCTTAAAGCACTTATGGAGGATATTGCCAATAATTCCTGGGGAATGGTTTATAAATTAGTGTTGAGGCGTTTGTATAATGGAGCAGCAATTACCCCAGGATGCCCCATCATCATGGCGAACATCGTCTCAACGCTGTTTCCAGCGCAAGAAGCCCCAAAGCTATACCGAAGTTATGACTGTAGCCAGGAAATAATCGCAGAAGTCACCATAGATGAGGTAATAAGTGCGGCAAAAAGAATAAAGTCCCACAAGAGTCCTGGCCTGGATGGATTACCTAATTTAGTGTTAAAAACAGCAGTGCTCCCACAGCCTGTTATTTTCAGCGATATGTTCACCAACTGTCTGAAAGAAGGAGTATTCCCGGGACGCTGGAAACGATTAATGCTTATTCCTAAGGGCGACCAACGACCAGAATTACCCTCTTCCTATCGACCTCTGAGTATGCTAGACACGGCGGGAAAGATACTGGAGAGAATTATATGCATGCGATTGGAGCCGTATTTGGACAGGCAGTATGGATTGCGAAGAGGTCGCAGTACAGTAGACGTTATAGCTGCAGTTTGCGAAATAGCGCAAAGTGCTCTGTCGGGCACGAGATGGAAGAGAGGCGCTAAAGAGTATTGCGCAGTATTTACCCTGGACATTAGAAATGCGTTTAACTCCGCGAATTGGGAGAAGACGTTAAATGCCTTAGCGGACCTGAAAATTCCCCTTTATCTACAGCGTATTGTAAGAAATTCCTTTAAAAGCAGAGTAATAGTGTATGACACAGAAGACGGACCGAAGGAATATCGAGTAACAAGCGGCAACCCACAAGGATCCGTATTGGGACCGGTCCTGTGGAATGTGATGTACGACGGAGTTCTATGCATCCAAAAACCGACGGGTGTCAGTATTGTTGATATTGCTGTCGTAGTAGTTGCTAAAAAGCTGGAGCAAATAGTTGCGATATGCAATGAAACTATTCGCAGTATAAGGGTATGGCCTCAGAAAAACGATCTTCAGCTGGCAGACAACAAAACGGAAGTGATGCTGATGAGCAGCCGGAAGGTGATGGAGACTATGACGATTAGTGTGGGAGAGCACAATATTATGTCTTCTCCAAACTTCAAATACCTTGGAGTTGTACTGGATAGCAGGCACAATTTCACAGATCATATGAGATATGCCAGCGAGAAAGTATGAAGAACCTGTGCTAGGTTAGCAAGGTTTATGCCAAACATAGGTGGTCCAAAACAGTCCACAAGTGAACTTCTCACAAACGTCTCAAAGTCAATTCTCAAATACGCTGCTCCTATATGGGCCTCTGCTACTAAACAATAGTCATATATGAAGAGTGCAGTATCCGTATACAGGCTTTCGTCGATAAAAGTGAGTTGCGCGTTCAGGACATTATCAGATGATGCAGCTAGCGACATTGCCAGCTGCTGCCCAGCCGAATTGTAGCGAGAAACAAAAAACAGGCATACATGTCACGGAAAAATAAGGATAACGACACTCGGCAGAGAAGATCGGCGAAGAAAGCATCGTGGAATGGCAGCACGTCAAAAGGCCGTTGGACCTATGAAATGATACCAATTATCAAAACGTGTACAACGAGGAAACATGGTGATATGAACTACTATCTGACGCAACTCATATCGGGCCATGGGTATTTTAGAAATTAGTTGCACAAATATAAGCACGTGGAGGATCCTTACTGTTTATATTGCGCCAATGAAATTGAGGATGCAAGGCACGTTCTCTTGAAGTGTGTAAGCTTTGCAATGCAACATCACCACCGGATTGACACAGTAAATGCTCAGCCAGAAGAAAGCATGGGAAGCAGCGAATAGAATGGTTGTGCAGATAATGGCAAGGCTACGACGGGACGATCAATAGCAAGAACAATTAGTAATTGAACACACCTGCCCGGCGATGCAATACCTTAGTTGGTACGTACCGACGGGAATACAGGATAGATTGCGAGTGGGGAGTGGTTTAGTACGTAGGCACAAATAATAATTTATGAGTGAATCGTAAATACGCTCAGAACGGGCTGACAGTATCTTGAGAAAATTAACCCCCATTGGCAGCAGCAAAAAAAAACACATATACATATTCATATACATAAACACACACATATACATATGCATATACATATACATATGCATCTACAATTATATATGTTTATGTATTTGTATATGTATATGTGTATTCGTATATGAATATGTTTATGTATGTGTATATATATATACACATACATATATATATATATATATATATATATATATATATATATATATATATATATATATATATATATATATATATATATATATATATATATGTTTATGTATTAGTATATGTATATGTTTATGTATGTGTATATATATATATATATATATATATATATATATACGCATACATAAACATATATAATACATACGAGTATGTATATGTATATGTATATGTATATGTGTGTGTTTATGTATATATACATATAGACACACATATACATATACGAGGGCTTTTTTTTCAAAAACCATTTATTTCTCAACATAGTCTCCTTTTAGTTCGACACACTTAGTAAGACGTTATTCCAACGTTTTTATACCATCTGAATAATACGATTTCGGGAACCCCTCAAAATACGCGTTAGTTTCGGTAATCACTTCTTCGTTTGAGATGAATCTTTTTCATGCGAGCCATTTTTCAAGTTTGGAAACAGAAAAAAGTCACTAGGAGCTAAGTCTGGACTATAAGGTGGATGATTAACCAATTCGAAGTGCATTTCACGTAATTTTAGCATCGTATCTAATGCTGTGTGAACCGGTGCGTTGTCTTCAAGAAAGAGCATTTTTTCTTCTTTAAATGTGGTCGTTTTTCCTTGATTGCATCAATCAATTGATCCAATAATGCACGATAATACTTTCCTGTGATTGTGGATCCTTTTTCAAGATAATCGATGAGCAATATTCCGTGTGCATGCCAAAATACAGTGGCCATAACCTTGCCAGCCGATTTCACTGCCTTCGCCTTCTTCGGAGCACTTCCACCAGCTTCCACCCATTGTTTCGATTGATTTTTGGTTTCAGGTGTGTAGTGGTGGACCCACGTTTCAGCAACAGTTATTAATAGACGCCAAAAATCAACACTTTTTTACGCTTTATCATGTCCAAACACCGCTGTGAAGTGGTCTGTCGAACTCATTTTTGTTCGATACTGAGCAAACGCGGCACCCATCTTGCCGATAGCTTTTTCATATGCAAATGTTCATGCAAAATGTTGAACACACGTTCATATGATATGTTTGCCATTTCAACAATCTCACGCAACTTGACTCGGCGATCATTCATAACGATATCGAGGATTTTCTTGATATTTTCTTCAGTAACCACCTCTTTTGGCCTTCCTGTTGATGGTATTGTTGCAGTGCTTGTTCGGCCGCGTTTAAATTCAGCAATCCAATATTTTACCATGTAATCTGATGGAGCAGACTCACCGTAATGTTTATCGAGCTTTTCTTTTGTCTCTTTCGCCGTTTTCCCTTTCAAATAATAGTGTTTAATCACTGCACGAAATTCGCTTTTTTCCATTTTTCAAGAAAGACAAAAGTTGCTTACTTCAAACGACTACAACAAATAAACTAATCGATGAATTTGGGTGAAATTTTAACAGCTGACGTTTGACAGATCGCAATTTCTAAAAAAAAGTTTTTGTGTTTGTGCTGCCATCTAGCGCTAGGTAGCTTTAATATCAATTCGCCCTCGTACAAACCACCGAGTTGAACAGATGTAGTCCCGAAATTTTTCGATAATTATGGAGCTTTAATTGTCAGAATTGGTCAAATCGTGCAAAGGGTAGCCAAAAAACGTACCCCTGCTTAGTACAATAAAAGAATTGTTAACGCGATCGTGGTAAAAAGGTGCCTATTTTGGTGTTTCTGCAAGTGATTTGCGGCAGTTTTGTGTCTGCGTCGGTTTATCCGCACAGGAGAGCGCAAACGGCAGCGATCTCTACCTGCATAGTGCCCGACTGAGCAGTGGCTTGATCGGAAAGTACCAGATCCCTGATCGGCGGAGCTTAGGCAGTTAGAACACTGCAGATACGGCGAATTTTGTGCCTATTCGATGATAAGTTTATTTATTTCAACATAATAAATTTGCCTTCGCGTCGTTAGGCAGTTTTTTTGCAATTTCCTGCTTCTCAATCGGCTTATCCGAAAATAGAGAGAGCGCTGGAAATTGTGCACTTGGTGTGTAGGTGTGAAGTGCACTGAACGCTGAAGAGCAGAGAGAGAGAGACTCCCATAAATAATAAAATAAAAAGTGTTACCATCGCCCCAAACGCACAATAAGTATTGCTTTTAGGGTGTTTTACTTTTTACTTTTTTGCTTTTCCCCCCTTCCCCCCTTTAAGTATTCATGACTATGTATTTCCGTTGTCAATGGCATGACCCAATTCTTTCTCTTCTCTCCCCTAGTGTGGAAAACCCCTCAATGAATGCATACGAAACATACAGGCACCCATTCGTTATTAACGCTACCCTACTTCCTACTACGCTGCTGCCCCGCCCATTTTATGTTAGTTTTCTAACTGCTGTCAGCTAGCCTATAGCTCCAGATTTTCTCTCAATTAACACTTAACTTAATACAGACAATAATCTTACAAGCAAACTTTAGTCTATTTAACCTAATATCGATTTTACTTCTATCCATTCTTATCCAGCTCTTTTAACTGTCACCTTAACTAAATATATTAATAAGACCCTTTCTAACACCCCCTCTTACTACAAAATAACCCCTCGGACGGCTTACCATCTTACTGCACTGATTGTACCAGATGCTAGGCGACCGGCCTCCGATACTTCGAGGGTCGTACACTCGGAAGTTCTATTCAAACTAATTGAAATCAATTGTATTCCATACTTATCTTTTTTATTACATGACTCGTATCAATAAATAAAGAGATATTTAGAAAATTGTGTTTTTCCAATTTCCTTGATTTTCTTCTTTTTATATTATTATAACTAATACTATCACGACTATTAAAGTTGTAAAATTTTTTAATTACACTGCTTCCGCCTATGTTTTCTTCTACTTGCTTCCCTATTGCTCTTCCAAATATACTTACGCTTAGCTTAATGCCCCTACCCCTACGACTCCATGTATATCGCAATGATAAAACAATTAAAATATTACTCCTAAACATACACTGCCGATCAACCAAATAGACTCAAAAAAAATTTTTTTTTAATTTTTGATTATCTTCTTTGTGCAAGAAGCTATTGCACAATTGTTGTTATTTATACTAGAGCAAAGAAATAGACAAACGAATAGAGATAAGACGTGGATGCAAAAAATTTACAGTTATTAAGTATTCTTGTTTTGCTTTGACAATGTCAAAAACATGTCCTTTTTTGGCGATCATCAGAATAGACTCAAAGGGTGTTATTTTAGTTTCTGATTAGCTGCTGGGACAAAAAGCTGAATACAGTCTTTTAGTGCAATTTGAAAATAATTTTAAAAAAAATGGGTCGTGGTACAACATTAACTTTGGAGGTAAGAGGCAAAATATTGGCATATCATGATAGTAAACTTACAACTAGACAAATCGCTGAAAAGATTGGCAGAAGTCAATCTGTTGTGAGTTATTTTATCAGAAATCCATCGAGTTATGGAAAAAATAAGCATAAGCCGACAAGGAAAGCACTAACGACCAGCGAAGAGCGAAGGATTCTTCGGGAGGCGTCAAACTCTACATGTTCTGCAGTCAAAATTCGCCAAAATTTGGGTGTAAATGCCAGTATAGCTACCGTGAGACGTGTAATTCGTAAAGCTAAACATCTAAAGAGATTAAAAATAGAAAAAAACCACCACTTACCGATGTTCGTAAGCAAAGTCGCTGTGTATTTGCCCGCAATCACATGGCATGGAATAGGGAGTTGCATCAAGTCGTTTTTTCTGATGAAAAACGCCTCAATTTGGATGGACCATTACTTATTATATTACATTACTACTTCCATGATTTAAGAAAGGAGGAACACTTTTTAACCCGTCACCATAGTCGTGAGGGGGGTATTATGGTGTGGGGCGCCATATCCTATTATGGGACATTTGAAATTCAATTTGTTTCATCCAGGATGAATGCAAATAAATACAAAGAAGTGCTCCAAAATGCATTTCCCCATTTTACCAACATTTTTGGATCATTACCCTGGACATTTCAACAGGACAATGCCCCAATCCACACCGCTCGAGTGGTAAAAAAGTGGATAAGTGAACAAAATGTAAAGTTAATGGATGATGGATAAGGGATGGCTCACACGTAAGGTGTATCAATCTGGCAGAAAGTTTGGAAGCGTCGAATCACTAAAAGCAGCCATTTTGAGCGCCTGGAGCGAAGTGTCCTTGGACTATTTAAAATCACTTTACGAATCACTCCCTGACCGAATTTTTGAAGTTATTTCAAATAAAGGTGGCTTTACTCATTATTAATAACGTGTAAATATTATAAGAAAATACAGTTTTACTTTGTCTTTTCATTAATTTGTGGTTTTAATAAAATTGAAGTCCTTGAGTCTATTCGGTTGAGCGATAAAATAGACTACTTTTTGAGGGTAAAAAATTTTAAAAATTTAATTTTAAGCTTAGAACGCTAATTTTTGTTTTGTTTAATTTGAAATTGATTAATGAATAATAAAAAATTACTTTTTCCCACTTAATAATTTGTGAAACTCAATTTTCAAAAAAAAAAAACTGTGAGTCTATTTGGTTTAAAAGCAGGTATATATGCAAACCACCATGTCTCATATTAAACTTACACGCTCCCTGCGCTCATACTTACTTATTGGCATACATACTCGTACGCTTGGCGAATGCCAAAAATGTCATCGCATCATATTACCCGTGTACATTATGAGTGGCTACAAACTTAATCACGTATTACATACGAGGTCTGATCAAAAAATAACCGTTATTGTGTGATCAAAAAATAAATTATTTATTTATTCATCAACAACTATCTTGTCCCCTTCAAACTGATTCCCCTCAGATACAATACACTTATGCTAGCGTTTTTCCCAATCTTCGAAACACTTCTTAAACGCTTTTTTTGGTATCGCCAACCGCTCCTGTTTCGATTTTTCTTTTATCTCCTCAATCGTAGCAAAACGCTTTCCTTTCATCGGTGTCTTCAGTTTTGGAAACAGGAATAGTCAGCGGGGGCCAAGTCCGGTGAATACGGTGGTTGAGGCATGATAACGGTTTTGTTTTTGGCCAAAAACAGCTCCTGAGCGATGTCCATGCGACGTTGTTTTTGCTCAAAATTTAACAATTTTTTAAGAATCTTCGCTGATGCACGTTTCATGCCTAAAACATCCGTAAAAATTGCTTGGCATGAGCCGAACGATATGCCAACATCATCAGCAACCTCTCTGATAGTGATTCGACGATTATCCAAAATCATTTTCTTCACTGCGTCAATGTTTTCATCGGTTGTTGACGTGCTCGGGCGACCAGGACGAGCATCGTCATTGACATCTTCTCGGCCTTCCGTAAACCGGTTATACCACAATTGAACTTGTGTTCTGCTCATAGTAGACTCGCCAAAGGCTACAGCCAACATTTCAAATGTCCTTGCGCATTTAATTTCATTTTTTACACAAAACTGAATACAGTTTCCTTGATCCATTTTTTCGAATAGTACAAAATCGAAGAGCACACCAAAACACGATTAACATTTTTATCTGTCAAAAACAAACTGACAATCCAAAATGGTTGGTATTGCCAACATATATAACAGACATGTGTACCAACATAACACAAAAAAATGCGAACATCGAACATACGTAACTCAAGATGAAAATAACGGTTATTTTTTTATCACACCTCGTAAACGACCCGGTTATTGATTCTGCTGCTCATGCGACTGCGCAAACCGCACAAACAAACAAAATATTATATGCATTTAATTGTTTCCCATTTTTTCTTCATTCTTTATTGAAGTCATATTTTCAACTCGCAAAAATTATTTCTTTTACTACTTCACCCGGGCATTCGTACAATGTCTCGGCCTTGAATCATAATATATGGTTTCATTCTTTCATACCGCTGTCTTGTTTACGTTTAACTTTCTCCATTTTCAAGGTTGAAGATATTATTTAATAAAAATTTCACTCACTTCAGCTGTCACTTTCCGCACGAACTGAATTTTGGGGTAGGTCAAGCAAAGAAAGCCTCCGCTTCAATTCACACATCATTGCAACCAGTTTCACACTAAAACTTTTAATGCGATTTGTAGGGCTTCAACAGATTTTTTTGAAAACGTCTCAATTTGTTTCTTATCCTAACTTCTGTCGTTACTGGCCCCAAAATTGTCTCTACTTTATATGGCCCAAGCCAATTATGAGAAAATTTGTTCTTCTTATTACTGTTACGCAGTAAAACATTGTCCCCAGCAACGAACTGCACGGGATTAGCGGAAGCATCATATACCTCTTTTCCCCTTTCCTGTGCCTTCCTAGCCAACTCGTGCCCTTTCTGCACTTGATAACGTAACAGATGTGGGTAGTTGTCTTTATTATATAGAGGCGATGACTTTCGTTTCAAATTCGATGGCATTTGAGGTTGGAAACCATACAACGTGAAAAATGGCGTCTGGTTGGTGGATGCGTGTACCGTGTTGTTGAGCACATGCATTGCTGACACCAACCCACTGGTCCCAGTTCGATCCACCGTATTTCACAAAATGCCGCAGGATTCAGCTAGCGGTCGGTGGCTACGTTATAAAGAACCTTTAGCCTGAGGGTGATACGGGGTGATGTGAAGTTTCTTCACCTTTAGCAGTTTACACGTTTCAGAAAAAATTCTCGAAATGAAATTAGTGCCGTTATCTGTTACCAGTATCTTTGGCACACCTAATTTTGCTACAACTTCCCCAAAGAAAATCCTAGCTACCCTAGCTATAAAGTACATAGATGGGTCGTCCTGCAATGTTAGGATGTATTTATTTCCAGACGAGCTCTCGGGCAATGGTCCCACCATATCCATGAACACCTTTTCGAATGGTCTGTTGGCAGTATCAGTTAGCTGCATAGGCTTCCTTGTTAGCCTTGGTAACTTGTTCTTCTGACAGCTTTCACACCCAGCGATGAGATTCCGTATATCCGACATCATTTTAGGCCACCCATAGTTCTTGCGTATACGCCTATACGTCTTCACGAAACCCTGGTGACCCCCTAAAGGACAATTATGGTAATCTTTTAACACCGTTTCAATCTCCTTCTGGTCCGTCAGTTCAATTACAGCGTCCGCAACAAAAGGTAACTCTGGAGTCGTTACCGTCACCCATGGCGTTCCCCTGCTTCACGGAGTCATACACTGTGCTCTTTCGCTCCCTTACTTGCGCTCTCGGCTGGTGAAAATCACACCTTTACGACTCCCCCTAGCGGTTGATGGTCGGTGTAAACCGTGAACTTCCTCCCCAAAAGGTATGACCTGAAGTTACGAGTGGCCCAAACTATAGCGAGCATCTCCCTCTATATCGTAGAGTACCGCTTCTCGGTCTCGCTCAGCGCTCTGATCGCGACCCTCTTGTTCCTGCGAAAGAACCGCTCCAGAGCTTCACCACTGGCGTCTGTCGTTAAAATGAAATGCTATGTAAAGTCCGGGTAAACCAGGATGGGAGGTATCGTAATAGCCGATTTCAAACCTTCGAACGCCTGTTGGCATTTCCTATAATAATTTGCTAAACCAAGAAAAGCTTGTACGTCCTTCCTGTTTCTTGGCTGAGCAATATACTTGTCGCATTCTATATTCGCAGGATCAGGAAGGGAACGTTTCTCAGTACACTTGTGTCCCAGATAGACCACCTCGCGTCGCAGGAAGTTACAATTCTTCGTGCTGAGCTTGAGATCATGCTCACTCAGTCGATCCAGAACTTTACTCAACTTATTACTGTGGTCTGAGAGATTCCTTCAATATACCACTATATCATCTAGGTATACAAAACAGTCAAGACCTTGCAGACCGGTTAGAAAGCTATTCATGAGCCTCTGAAAAGTTGCTGGAGTACCAGTAAGTCCGAATGGCATTCGTTTGAACTCAAAACGACCCAAAGACGTGCTGAATGCCGTTTTCGTCACGATGAGCCTCTGGAGTTTGATTTAAGGGCAACTGCTCCTCCTCTATGGAAATATTGTGCTCAATTGTAGATGTGAACGGCAGCGCGTCCCCATCGAGTAAGAAAACAACGTTATACTCTGTGCAAATTCTTGCTATTGGACGGCTTTCCTCCTCATTCAAAATACTCCCCGTTGCCAATTCGTTTTTCACTTTCTCTGCTCTCTCGGTCTTCTCCCGAGACTTTTCCTGCACTACAAAATCTTTCGCATCTCTCACTTCTCTAATGTCGTACTCCAAGCTATTGGAACACGGCACCTCGCAATTCTTATCCCATACTACGTCCGATTCTTGAGTGTTCAGCACTGGTGCCTCAACTGTATAATCTGTGGCGTATGCCAAAGTTTCGCTGATATGCATGCCAGGCTGTATCTCTTGCCTGTTTACTATTGTTAAACCCTCTCTCACAGGTACCCTTACCTTCTTTACAGTTATTGCCCTAGCCTTCGCTATGCCTTCTGATTGACTTTCCTGCTCCCTGCTTAAACTGTCCCTCTGGGTTCTACTCTGGTTCCTATATTGTCCCTTGCAAAAAGTTTAAAATGTTTCACACTTTTCCCGTTCCCATTGCATACGGTTAAGCGTTTACGTACTGTATCTATTATAGAGCAATTGCACAAATTATCTCTTCCCAGTATTCCATCTACCGGGACACCGTCTTGGGTCTGGATAATGTGGAAGTCCCATTCCAAATTCTGAGTACGGTGAATATCGAGTTTCACTAGGCAAAGGGTTTAACACTTCCCCCAAATGCCCCGCTTAAACTGCTTATTCTGCACCTTTGTACATTGGGAAATGAACTCATGAATTCAGCCTTTATTAGACTGGTGTCCGCACCTGTGCTCAGCAATAATACCAAATGACCTGCTTTTTCTTCCTTGCACGGAATGACCACACAAGAATCATCCGATAGGTAGACTGAATGTTGAAATTGTTAACCAAAAAATGTTTATATCGCCGAGGATCTTTACACATATCTCTCATAAATCTAGCGGTGCTACCAAAAAATATACTTAAACACGATTTAAAATTTGCCGTACTATCATTCATCTTCTCCATGCAGGTTTTTAAACCTGCTGTCATGCCCCTGGGCGGGTGAATTTGGTTTGCATCTTTGGTTTGGTTTCCAGATCGAATCTGATTTATTGATGATACCTTATTGCTATTTATACTTTAATTTCCTATGTGCTTACTTAGTATATAATATGGTTCTTAATACATAAAGAGGGCTTTTGCAATGGCAGCGGAAAGTATCACGTACATTCGTTCGAGGGCATCGAACATTAGAATGCAGCGTAGTCAAAAACGTGCGCGCTGGTCACACTTCATAATGTGGACATTCTTATATGAGAGTTCGATGTACTTACGTTGGGTCTCCGCTCACATTGCATGTGCCTACGCCGCGTATGGTGTTGGCATTTGTGTGTATATACATACATTATGCTTTTCATACACTACAGCCCTCTCTATTTGCGATTTGTATACCTACGCACTTTCCGGGAATTGCCTGTTTGCTTCTGCACTCGCTGCACTCCCCAGTGACCGGAGCCTGTGGCCCCAGGCTCTCAATTCCTCTCCAGGCTTCTGAGTAGACTCCTGAATCTCTCTTATGAGTACGCCGTACGACTTTTGTTTCAAGTATGTCCTGTCCAGGAGAGCATATAACTTAGTCGGGTTGTCCACCGAGCTATGCGCCAACAAATCAAACGCGTCCCCTGTTGTTCTCTGTCTTCTGCATCTTATCAAGTGTTCAACCTCTGCTCCCGGAAGACTTTGTTGGGCAATCTCGCATCCTTCCTTGAATCTCCTGATTTCCGTCCTGAGATCGTAAATCTCAACGCCAGAAAACATAGGCACAAGCTTCTACACAGCTTTGCCGAGCTAACCACCACAGGTATAACTGTGCCGCTCACCTCCTGTGTAGCTAATTGGCTATTAATCCCGTCTTCCAATAGATACTTAACCAGATCTGGGAGCAAACTTAGTGACCGCCGTGCTTCCAACCTAGAGCCGTGTCGTATATAAGCTCCTCCGACTGAGGCGCTTTATCCTTTCACCCTAAGCTCGTCGGTTGAGTCGCTGCTTTCTTATTCACCTGCGATTCGCCCGGTGCCTGGTCTCCAAGGAAACTACTCGGTAGCCGACCTAAATCGCAATCCCTCACTACTATTTTCGGAACGAGGTGTCCTCTGGAACAATGCGGCGCCAAGTATCCTGATCCCCCTACTTCCGGTATCGAAGCCTGAACCGTCTGCATTTGTATTACCGACGTCGATACCGACCTGGGCCTCACCTGGGATGACTTCACGCCTACCGTCGCTCCCTTAAACCTGAAATTTTCTGCTCTAAAAAAGAAGCTTACTCCTCTGTTTCCTCGAGCTATCTTGAGAGTTCCTTAGCTCTATTCTTATGGAATTCTTTATCAGCTTTCAGCTCCTCCTTTTCCTTACGTACTTCCCTTAATTCCTTTTCCCTCCTGCTCAAGTTAGCGGTCAGCTCCAAATCGGCTGCTTCCAAAGGCTATATACCACCCCTTACTCTGGCCTCCTCCCACATCGTCTGGGCTTCAGTCTTACCCCCGCTTGCTTCGAAATGTTCGAATACCGTCTCGGTGAAAAGATTCACCTCTGTTCTTACCGCTTTTAACTACGAATACTTTAAGCCACGCTGACACTAAATTTTCCACATATCCAGGAAAAAACGTCGCAAAGTACACGTCGTCCCTACAGACCTCCTTGTGCGGCAGCAATTTTACGTGGTTGCTGTTAAATTTTTGCACCAAAACTAGCAACTCGGTGATGCGTCTGTGATAGTACTTCACGTTTTTGCATCCTTCCGGTCCTTCCTGAAGTTTGAAAGAAACCTCTGAACCTCTTTGCCCACCACTTCCTGGGATTTCAGCAACTCCATCCCTTCCGTCCCATAGACTATGCCTAATCAAATAAATATCCTTTGAACAACCTAATTTCAAGTAAAAATCTCCTTCCATCTGTTCACCCCAAATGCCAGAACAGATGGCGTATCCGAATTACAAATAAAACCCAATAATTGTTAAAATTTGTTATCAACTTATCCCAATATTTTATTCCATCTTACTTAATGATTCAATATAAATTTATAAAAATTACAATAGTCTTTCCTGAGATGTCCAGCTCCTTTGATGTTTGATTGCCATTCTCCAACGTATACCACACGCTTCCGATGGTTAGTCTGCTTTCCTCCTCTTTTCCTTGTTCCAAAACGCTTTCCGACCTTCAGTAACTACGTTATATCCTTCAGTTGTCGCTTATTGTTTCCATTTATATTATTTTCCATTAACCTCATGTTTCACTTGAAACTAAAAATGTTGATTTTCTAAATAAAACGAGTAACAGTTTCCCGATACGTTTTCAGTTCTATTCTTCAGTAATACAAACAATACTCAACCTAAACAGACAACCGGGACGTAATGCTGTGAAGAAAAATAGACTTACTCAAAGTACGTAAGTATAAAAATTATACTTAATTATTATCAAAATTCATAATCTAATGATTCGATCAAGACAAATTTATTAAACACCGTAAATTCTCTCCTTATATATATTTTCCTTTACTTGTTTTCCATTTTGCGGTCTACGGGCGTCTATTAAGTCCTTCCATCAATGCAAATTGGTCCTTGACTTCCTCACAGATATTCCTTGATTTCTTCACATGTATCCCCATTTCCTTTCACCATCTTTAATACTACCAAAAATCCAGACAAGTGTCTAAATTCATTCGCGATAATTTGAATCCATATTCAAAAATAAAACCGTAACGTATGCGCCACGTAATAATAGCATTTATATTTTTCCTACTACCCTAAGCTCATGGTATTTAATTGTGTGTAAAAACAAGTGAAAAATGTGTATCCAAATATATCCCTAACGACAAACAAACGCAAATACGCTACTAAAAAAACAGCTAAGACGACATACATTGACCGTCCGATCATACTGACGGTTTATAGTTGCCCATACAAAGCTGCGTGCAACAGTGCTATATGTTGCAACTTCTTTGACCAGCGCTACAGCGCCTTCAGGGTCGCAGAAGTATCTACGTAAACTACGCTATTATAATTCTACTCACGATTATCCTGTCTGATGACATCTCTGCTTCAGGGTTCTCTGCCCTGGGTTTTCCTTTAAATTTGTTGCAGGATACTTCCCTGCTTCAGGATTCATTGCCCTGGGATTCCTCCTGTAGGTCCTAAAACGGGCTGCGCAAATTGTTGCATTTTCTGTGCGTTAGCTGGAACAATAAGCACTACAGTTGTCCTACGGCTGCTGGACCTGTAAAAACTTGCCGAACTGCGGCGTAAAAAAAAGAAAACCACCGTTTCACTTTCAGAAATTCACAAACGTCTTTATTCTTAAAAAACAATCATATTCTTCTTATTATTATAATTTGTACAAAAATGAATTAGTGCACAATTTGTAAGAGGAGCACTAGCAAATGCGGCTTTCAGCTCAAAAACACTCTTATTAATAGTCTTAATTCTAGTTACATCGTATTTTTTATATCATATTTTTATAATCTACTTAGGTGTTCCCATTACACAGGTGTTGACCAAAATAATTATGGCAATGAGCCAGTTCCTACAAAATGCCAATGGTGCGTTTTAGCCCTAATTTGTGGGTCACTGTGTAATTGTAATACTTGTGAAGTTCATATGCGATATATTAACTATAGCTACAACCGGTCGATAGTAAATGGCTACTTGGGTTGTGTCGCGAGTCAACTACTCGCAGGTAGTCGTATCTTGACTCGCAACATTGGTCTCCTCCTTCTGGAAAAAGGTAGTGTAGCTACCTTCGAAAATTGAATAACCTACTACAATATTTTAAATGTATACATTTATTAAATACATTCTCTGATATCTTCTATCTTCTAATATTTTATATATATATATATATATATATATATATATATATATATATATATATATATACATATATATATATATATATATATATATATATATATATATATATATATATATATATATATATATATATATATATCCATATATATATATATATATATATATCGAAGTGGATCGAAAATTCTAGTAAAATACAAGAATGGCGTAGAATTTTCTACTGCAACCAAAACTATAAATGCGACAAGACTGTTCAAAGTCCAATGCAGTAGATCAGAGACCGTAACAGTGTGTACATCTAGCATTATAATCAAAGCAGCAGTATTTGTGATTTACAAAGTGGTGAAATTCATTAGTAAATAAAGTGACTAATGGTTTGTGAAATAAAGTGCAAGTAATAACTAAGTAAACTTTAAGCCTAATATTAAATGTGTAAATAGCAATAATTAAATAAAGCTAACTATTTTAATTTAACCAGCGATTGTTTGATTACTACACAATCCAGTGGTACGAGTCCGAGTACAGAGAGTTAGAGGAATTGTCAGGAGAGCAATTTTGTAACAGAGTAAATTGTCAAGAGGGCAATTTCGTAACAATTGATGTCACAAGTGGGATTGTGTATCTGTAATAAACCATGGTTAAATTTGAAAAACTGAGATTGGAGCAGCTCAAGAAGGAGCTTGAGCGTTTAAATTTGCAAACACAAGGGCTTAAAGCGGACCTGCAGTTGCGATTAAGAAGCGCTTTAGAGGGGCAGGGTAAAGATGTCGATGAGCATGAATTCCAATGTGAAGAGCCAACGACATCTCGACACGAAGAAGCACCTCAAGGAACTAATACTGGTAACCTCGACATTAGCGCACTCCTCGGAGCAATACAATCCGTCAAACAAGCTGTAAAAGAGGAAGTCAAAGAACAGTTAGAGCAAATTTCTCAAGCTGCCAAAGAACAATTACAGCAGAGTGAAACACGACTTGCTCAACTTTTGTGAATTTCTGAAAGTGAAACGGTGGTTTTCTTTTTTTTACGCCGCAGTTCGGCAAGTTTTTACAGGTCCAGCAGCCGTAGGACAACTGTAGTGCTTATTGTTCCAGCTAACGCACAGAAAATGCAACAATTTGCGCAGCCGGTTTTAGGACCTACAGGAGGAATCCCAGGGCAATGAATCCTGAAGCAGGGAAGTATCCTGCAACAAATTTAAAGGAAAACCCAGGGCAGAGAACCCTGAAGCAGAGATGTCATCAGACAGGATAATCGTGAGTAGAATTATAATAGCGTAGTTTACGTAGATACTTCTGCGACCCTGAAGGCGCTGTAGCGCTGGTCAAAGAAGTTGCAACATATAGCACTGTTGCACGCAGCTTTGTATGGGCAACTATAAACCGTCAGTATGATCGGACGGTCAATGTATGTCGTCTTAGCTGTTTTTTTAGTAGCGTATTTGCGTTTGTTTGTCGTTAGGGATATATTTGGATACACATTTTTCACTTGTTTTTACACACAATTAAATACCATGAGCTTAGGGTAGTAGGAAAAATATAAATGCTATTATTACGTGGCGCATACGTTACGGTTTTATTTTTGAATATGGATTCAAATTATCGCGAATGAATTTAGACACTTGTCTGGATTTTTGGTAGTATTAAAGATGGTGAAAGGAAATGGGGATACATGTGAAGAAATCAAGGAATATCTGTGAGGAAGTCAAGACCAATTTGCATTGATGGAAGGACTTAATAGACGCCCGTAGACCGCAAAATGGAAAACAAGTAAAGGAAAATATATATAAGGAGAGAATTTACGGTGTTTAATAAATTTGTCATGATCGAATCATTAGATTATGAATTTTGATAATAATTAAGTATAATTTTTATACTTACGTACTTTGAGTAAGTCTATTTTTCTTCACAGCATTACGTCCCGGTTGTCTGTTTAGGTTGAGTAATGTTTGTATTACTGAAGAATAGAACTGAAAACGTATCGGGAAACTGTTACTCGTTTTATTTAGAAAATCAACATTTTTAGTTTCAAGTGAAACATGAGGTTAATGGAAAATAATATAAATGGAAACAATAAGCGACAACTGAAGGATATAACGTAGTTACTGAAGGTCGGAAAGCGTTTTGGAACAAGGAAAAGAGGAGGAAAGCAGACTAACCATCGGAAGCGTGTGGTATACGTTGGAGAATGGCAATCAAACATCAAAGGAGCTGGACATCTCAGGAAAGACTATTGTAATTTTTATAAATTTATATTGAATCATTAAGTAAGATGGAATAAAATATTGGGATAAGTTGATAACAAATTTTAACAATTATTGGGTTTTATTTGTAATTCGGATACGCCATCTGTTCTGGCATTTGGGGTGAACAGATGGAAGGAGATTTTTACTTGAGATTGGGTTGTTCAAAGGATATTTATTTGATTAGGCATAGTCTATGGGACGGAAGGGATGGAGTTGCTGAAATCCCAGGAAGTGGTGGGCAAAGAGGTTCAGAGGTTTCTTTCAAACTTCAGGAAGGACCGGAAGGATGCAAAACCGTGAAGTACTATCACAGACGCATCACCGAGTTGCTAGTTTTGGTGCAAAAATTTAACAGCAACCACGTAAAATTGCTGCCGCACAAGGAGGTCTGTAGGGACGACGTGTACTTTGCGACGTTTTTTCCTGGATATGTGGAAAATTTAGTGTCAGCGTGGCTTAAAGTATTCGACACGGAATTGGCAACGATTGAGGCACCGGGTGGGTCTCCGTTAAAGAGAAAGGAAGACGCACAGGACGAGTTAAAAGCGGTAAGAACAGAGGTGAATCTTTTCACCGAGAGGGTATTCGAACATTTCGAAGCAAGCGGGGGTAAGACTGAAGCCCAGACGATGTGGGAGGAGGCCAGAGTAAGGGGTGGTATATAGCCTTTGGAAGCAGCCGATTTGGAGCTGACCGCTAACTTGAGCAGGAGGGAAAAGGAATTAAGGGAAGTACGTAAGGAAAAGGAGGAGCTGAAAGCTGATAAAGAATTCCATAAGAATAGAGCTAAGGAACTCTCAAGATAGCTCGAGGAAACAGAGGAGTAAGCTTCTTTTTTAGAGCAGAAAATTTCAGGTTTAAGGGAGCGACGGTAGGCGTGAAGTCATCCCAGGTGAGGCCCAGGTCGGTATCGACGTCGGTAATACAAATGCAGACGGTTCAGGCTTCGATACCGGAAGTAGGGGGATCAGGATACTTGGCGCCCCATTGTTCCAGAGGACACCTCGTTCCGAAAATAGTAGTGAGGGATTGCGATTTAGGTCGGCTACCGAGTAGTTTCCTTGGAGACCAGGCACCGGGCGAATCGCAGGTGAATAAGAAAGCAGCGACTCAACCGACGAGGTTAGGGTGAAAGGATAAAGCGCCTCAGTCGGAGGAGCTTATATACGACACGGCTCTAGGTTGGAAGCACGGCGGTCACTAAGTTTGCTCCCAGATCTGGTTAAGTATCTATTGGAAGAGGGGATTAATAGCCAATTAGCTACACAGGAGGTGAGCGGCACAGTTATACCTGTGGTGGTTAGCTCGGCAAAGCTGTGTAGAAGCTTGTGCCTATGTTTTCTGGCGTTGAGATTTACGATCTCAGGACGGAAATCAGGAGATTCAAGGAAGGATGCGAGATTGCCCAACAAAGTCTTCCGGGAGCAGAGGTTGAACACTTGATAAGATGCAGAAGACAGAGAACAACAGGGGACGCGTTTGATTTGTTGGCGCATAGCTCGGTGGACAACCCGACTAAGTTATATGCTCTCCTGGACAGGACATACTTGAAACAAAAGTCGTACGGCGTACTCATAAGAGAGATTCAGGAGTCTACTCAGAAGCCTGGAGAGGAATTGAGAGCCTGGGGCCACAGGCTCCGGTCACTGGGGAGTGCAGCGAGTGCAGAAGCAAACAGGCAATTCCCGGAAAGTGCGTAGGTATACAAATCGCAAATAGAGAGGGCTGTAGTGTATGAAAAGCATAATGTATGTATATACACACAAATGCCAACACCATACGCGGCGTAGGCACATGCAATGTGAGCGGAGACCCAACGTAAGTACATCGAACTCTCATATAAGAATGTCCACATTATGAAGTGTGACCAGCGCGCACGTTTTTGACTACGCTGCATTCTAATGTTCGATGCCCTCGAACGAATGTACGTGATACTTTCCGCTGCCATTGCAAAAGCCCTCTTTATGTATTAAGAACCATATTATATACTAAGTAAGCACATAGGAAATTAAAGTATAAATAGCAATAAGGTATCATCAATAAATCAGATTCGATCTGGAAACCAAACCAAAGATGCAAACCAAATTCACCCGCCCAGGGGCATGACAGCAGGTTTAAAAACCTGCATGGAGAAGATGAATGATAGTACGGCAAATTTTAAATCGTGTTTAAGTATATTTTTTGGTAGCACCGCTAGATTTATGAGAGATATGTGTAAAGATCCTCGGCGATATAAACATTTTTTGGTTAACAATTTCAACATTCAGTCTACCTATCGGATGATTCTTGTGTGGTCATTCCGTGCAAGGAAGAAAAAGCAGGTCATTTGGTATTATTGCTGAGCACAGGTGCGGACACCAGTCTAATAAAGGCTGAATTCATGAGTTCATTTCCCAATGTACAAAGGTGCAGAATAAGCAGTTTAAGCGGGGCATTTGGGGGAAGTGTTAAACCCTTTGCCTAGTGAAACTCGATATTCACCGTACTCAGAATTTGGAATGGGACTTCCACATTATCCAGACCCAAGACGGTGTCCCGGTAGATGGAATACTGGGAAGAGATAATTTGTGCAATTGCTCTATAATAGATACAGTACGTAAACGCTTAACCGTATGCAATGGGAACGGGAAAAGTGTGAAACATTTTAAACTTTTTGCAAGGGACAATATAGGAACCAGAGTAGAACCCAGAGGGACAGTTTAAGCAGGGAGCAGGAAAGTCAATCAGAAGGCATAGCGAAGGCTAGGGCAATAACTGTAAAGAAGGTAAGGGTACCTGTGAGAGAGGGTTTAACAATAGTAAACAGGCAAGAGATACAGCCTGGCATGCATATCAGCGAAACTTTGGCATACGCCACAGATTATACAGTTGAGGCACCAGTGCTGAACACTCAAGAATCGGACGTAGTATGGGATAAGAATTGCGAGGTGCCGTGTTCCAATAGCTTGGAGTACGACATTAGAGAAGTGAGAGATGCGAAAGATTTTGTAGTGCAGGAAAAGTCTCGGGAGAAGACCGAGAGAGCAGAGAAAGTGAAAAACGAATTGGCAACGGGGAGTATTTTGAATGAGGAGGAAAGCCGTCCAATAGCAAGAATTTGCACAGAGTATAACGTTGTTTTCTTACTCGATGGGGACGCGCTGCCGTTCACATCTACAATTGAGCACAATATTTCCATAGAGGAGGAGCAGTTGCCCTTAAATCAAACTCCAGAGGCTCATCGTGACGAAAACGGCATTCAGCACGTCTTTGGGTCGTTTTGAGTTCAAACGAATGCCATTCGGACTTACTGGTACTCCAGCAACTTTTCAGAGGCTCATGAATAGCTTTCTAACCGGTCTGCAAGGTCTTGACTGTTTTGTATACCTAGATGATATAGTGGTATATTGAAGGAATCTCTCAGACCACAGTAATAAGTTGAGTAAAGTTCTGGATCGACTGAGTGAGCATGATCTCAAGCTCAGCACGAAGAATTGTAACTTCCTGCGACGCGAGGTGGTCTATCTGGGACACAAGTGTACTGAGAAACGTTCCCTTCCTGATCCTGCGAATATAGAATGCGACAAGTATATTGCTCAGCCAAGAAACAGGAAGGACGTACAAGCTTTTCTTGGTTTAGCAAATTATTATAGGAAATGCCAACAGGCGTTCGAAGGTTTGAAATCGGCTATTACGATACCTCCCATCCTGGTTTACCCGGACTTTACATAGCATTTCATTTTAACGACAGACGCCAGTGGTGAAGCTCTGGAGCGGTTCTTTCGCAGGAACAAGAGGGTCGCGATCAGAGCGCTGAGCGAGACCGAGAAGCGGTACTCTACGATATAGAGGGAGATGCTCGCTATAGTTTGGGCCACTCGTAACTTCAGGTCATACCTTTTGGGGAGGAAGTTCACGGTTTACACCGACCATTAACCGCTAGGGGGAGTCGTAAAGGTGTGATTTTCACCAGCCGAGAGCGCAAGTAAGGGAGCGAAAGAGCACAGTGTATGACTCCGTGAAGCAGGGGAACGCCATGGGTGACGGTAACGACTCCAGAGTTACCTTTTGTTGCGGACGCTGTAATTGAACTGACGGACCAGAAGGAGATTGAAACGGTGTTAAAAGATTACCATAATTGTCCTTTAGGGGGTCACCAGGGTTTCGTGAAGACGTATAGGCGTATACGCAAGAACTATGGGTGGCCTAAAATGATGTCGGATATACGGAATCTCATCGCTGGGTGTGAAAGCTGTCAGAAGAACAAGTTACCAAGGCTAACAAGGAAGCCTATGCAGCTAACTGATACTGCCAACAGACCATTCGAAAAGGTGTTCATGGATATGGTGGGACCATTGCCCGAGAGCTCGTCTGGAAATAAATACATCCTAACATTGCAGGGTCGTCCTGCATGATCTATGTACTTTCTAGCTAGGGTAGCTAGGATTTTCTTTGGGGAAGTTGTAGCAAAACTAGGTGTGCCAAAGATACTGGTAACAGATAACGGCACTAATTTCATTTCGAGAATTTTTTCTGAAACTTGTAAACTGCTAAAAGTGAAGAAACTTCGCAACACCCCGTATCACCCTCAAGCTAACGGTTCTTTATAACACAGCTACCGACCGCTAGCTGAATACTTGTGGCATTTTGTGAAGGAGGATGGATCGAACTGGGACCAGTGGTTGGTGTCAGCAATGCATGTGCTCAACAACACGGTACACGCATCCACCAACCAGACGCCATTTTTCACGTTGTATGGTTTCCAACCTCAAATGCCATCGAATTTGAAACGAAAGTCATCGCCTCTATATAATAAAGACAACTACCCACATCTGTTACGTTATCAAGTGCAGAAAGGGCACGAGTTGGCTAGGAAGGCACAGGAAAGGGGAAAAGAGGTATATGATGCTTCCGCTAATCCCGTGCAGTTCGTTGCTGGGGACAATGTTTTACTGCGTAACAGTAATAAGAAGAACAAATTTTCTCATAATTGGCTTGGGCCATATAAAGTAGAGACAATTTTGGGGCCAGTAACGACAGAAGTTAGGATAAGAAACAAATTGAGACGTTTTCAAAAAAATCTGTTGAAGCCCTACAAATCGCATTAAAAGTTTTAGTGTGAAACTGGTTGCAATGATGTGTGAATTGAAGCGGAGGCTTTCTTTGCTTGACCTACCCCAAAATTCAGTTCGTGCGGAAAGTGACAGCTGAAGTGAGTGAAATTTTTATTAAATAATATCTTCAACCTTGAAAATGGAGAAAGTTAAACGTAAACAAGACAGCGGTATGAAAGAATGAAACCATATATTATGATTCAAGGCCGAGACATTGTACGAATGCCCGGGTGAAGTAGTAAAAGAAATAATTTTTGCGAGTTGAAAATATGACTTCAATAAAGAATGAAGAAAAAATGGGAAACAATTAAATGCATATAATATTTTGTTTGTTTGTGCGGTTTGCGCAGTCGCATGAGCAGCAGAATCAATAACCGGGTCGTTTACGAGGTGTGATAAAAAAATAACCGTTATTTTCATCTTGAGTTACGTATGTTCGATGTTCGCATTTTTTTGTGTTATGTTGGTACACATGTCTGTTATATATGTTGGCAATACCAACCATTTTGGATTGTCAGTTTGTTTTTGACAGATAAAAATGTTAATCGTGTTTTGGTGTGCTCTTCGATTTTGTACTATTCGAAAAAATGGATCAAGGAAACTGTATTCAGTTTTGTGTAAAAAATGAAATTAAATGCGCAAGGACATTTGAAATGTTGGCTGTAGCCTTTGGCGAGTCTACTATGAGCAGAACACAAGTTCAATTGTGGTATAACCGGTTTACGGAAGGCCGAGAAGATGTCAATGACGATGCTCGTCCTGGTCGCCCGAGCACGTCAACAACCGATGAAAACATTGACGCAGTGAAGAAAATGATTTTGGATAATCGTCGAATCACTATCAGAGAGGTTGCTGATGATGTTGGCATATCGTTCGGCTCATGCCAAGCAATTTTTACGGATGTTTTAGGCATGAAACGTGCATCAGCGAAGATTGTTAAAAAATTGTTAAATTTTGAGCAAAAACAACGTCGCATGGACATCGCTCAGGAGCTGTTTTTGGCCAAAAACAAAACCGTTATCATGCCTCAACCACCGTATTCACCGGACTTGGCCCCCACTGACTATTCCTCTTTCCAAAACTGAAGACACCGATGAAAGGAAAGCGTTTTGCTACGATTGATGAGATAAAAGAAAAATCGAAACAGGAGCTGTTGGCGATACCAAAAAAAGCGTTTAAGAAGTGTTTCGAAGATTGGAAAAAACGCTGGCATAAGTGTATTGTATCTGAGGGGAATCAGTTTGAAGGGGACAAGATAGTTGTTGATAAATAAATAAATAATTTATTTTTTGATCACACAATAACGGTTATTTTTTGATCAGACCTCGTATGTAATACGTGATTAAGTTTGTAGCCACTCATAATGTACACGGGTAATATGATGCGATGACATTTTTGGCATTCGCCAAGCGTACGAGTATGTATGCCAATAAGTAAGTATGAGCGCAGGGAGCGTGTCAGTTTAATATGAGACATGGTGGTTTGCATATATACCTGCTTTTAAACCAAATAGACTCACAGTTTTTTTTTTTGAAAATTGATTTTCACAAATTATTAAGTGGGAAAAAGTAATTTTTTATTATTCATTAATCAATTTCAAATTAAACAAAACAAAAATTAGCGTTCTAAGCTTAAAATTAAATTTTTAAAATTTTTTACCCTCAAAAAGTAGTCTATTTTATCGCTCAACCGAATAGACTCAAGGACTTTAATTTTATTAAAACCACAAATTAATGAAAAGACAAAGTAAAACAGTATTTTCTTATAATATTTACACGTTATTAATAATGAGTAAAGCCACCTTTATTTGAAATAACTTCAAAAATTCGGTCAGGGAGTGATTCGTAAAGTGATTTTAAATAGTCCAAGGACACTTCGCTCCAGGCGCTCAAAATGGCTGCTTTTAGTGATTCGACGCTTCCAAACTTTCTGCCAGATTGATACACCTTACGTGTGAGCCATCCCCATAAATTTTCAATTATATTGAGATCAGGAGAGTACGGAGGCCACTCCATTAACTTTACATTTTGTTCACTTATCCACTTTTTTACCACTCGAGCGGTGTGGATTGGGGCATTGTCCTGTTGAAATGTCCAGGGTAATGATCCAAAAATGTTGGTAAAATGGGGAAATGCATTTTGGAGCACTTCTTTGTATTTATTTGCATTCATCCTGGATGAAACAAATTGAATTTCAAATGTCCCATAATAGGATATGGCGCCCCACACCATAATACCCCCCTCACGACTATGGTGACGGGTTAAAAAGTGTTCCTCCTTTCTTAAATCATGGAAGTAGTAATGTAATATAATAAGTAATGGTCCATCCAAATTGAGGCGTTTTTCATCAGAAAAAACGACTTGATGCAACTCCCTATTCCATGCCATGTGATTGCGGGCAAATACACAGCGACTTTGCTTACGAACATCGGTAAGTGGTGGTTTTTTTCTATTTTTAATCTCTTTAGATGTTTAGCTTTACGAATTACACGTCTCACGGTAGCTATACTGGCATTTACACCCAAATTTTGGCGAATTTTGACTGCAGAACATGTAGAGTTTGACGCCTCCTGAAGAATCCTTCGCTCTTCGCTGGTCGTTAGTGCTTTCCTTGTCGGCTTATGCATATTTTTTCCATAACTCGATGGATTTCTGATAAAATAACCCACAACAGATTGACTTCTGCCAATATTTTCAGCGATTTGTCTAGTTGTAAGTTTACTATCATGATATGCCAATATTTTGCCTCTTACCTCCAAAGTTAATGTTGTACCACGACCCATTTTTTTTAAAATTATTTTCAAATTGCACTAAAAGACTGTATTCAGCTTTTTGTCCCAGCAGCTAATCAGAAACTAAAATAACACCCTTTGAGTCTATTCTGATGATCGCCAAAAAAGGACATGTTTTTGACATTGTCAAAGCAAAACAAGAATACTTAATAACTGTAAATTTTTTGCATCCACTTCTTATCTCTATTCGTTTGTCTATTTCTTTGCTCTAGTATAAATAACAACAATTGTGCAATAGCTTCTTGCACAAAGAAGATAATCAAAAATTAAAAAAAAAATTTTTTTGAGTCTATTTGGTTGATCGGCAGTGTATGTTTAGGAGTAATATTTTAATTGTTTTATCATTGCGATATACATGGAGTCGTAGGGGTAGGGGCATTAAGCTAAGCGTAAGTATATTTGGAAGAGCAATAGGGAAGCAAGTAGAAGAAAACATAGGCGGAAGCAGTGTAATTAAAAAATTTTACAACTTTAATAGTCGTGATAGTATTAGTTATAATAATATAAAAAGAAGAAAATCAAGGAAATTGGAAAAACACAATTTTCTAAATATCTCTTTATTTATTGATACGAATCATGTAATAAAAAAGATAAGTATGGAATACAATTGATTTCAATTAGTTTGAATAGAACTTCCGAGTGTACGACCCTCGAAGTATCGGAGGCCGGTCGCCTAGCATCTGGTACAATCAGTGCAGTAAGATGGTAAGCCGTCCGAGGGGTTATTTTGTAGTAAGAGGGGGTGTTAGAAAGGGTCTTATTAATATATTTAGTTAAGGTGACAGTTAAAAGAGCTGGATAAGAATGGATAGAAGTAAAATCGATATTAGGTTAAATAGACTAAAGTTTGCTTGTAAGATTATTGTCTGTATTAAGTTAAGTGTTAATTGAGAGAAAATCTGGAGCTATAGGCTAGCTGACAGCAGTTAGAAAACTAACATAAAATGGGCGGGGCAGCAGCGTAGTAGGAAGTAGGGTAGCGTTAATAACGAATGGGTGCCTGTATGTTTCGTATGCATTCATTGAGGGGTTTTCCACACTAGGGGAGAGAAGAGAAAGAATTGGGTCATGCCATTGACAACGGAAATACATAGTCATGAATACTTAAAGGGGGGAAGGGGGGAAAAGCAAAAAAGTAAAAAGTAAAACACCCTAAAAGCAATACTTATTGTGCGTTTGGGGCGATGGTAACACTTTTTATTTTATTATTTATGGGAGTCTCTCTCTCTCTCTGCTCTTCAGCGTTCAGTGCACTTCACACCTACACACCAAGTGCACAATTTCCAGCGCTCTCTCTATTTTCGGATAAGCCGATTGAGAAGCAGGAAATTGCAAAAAAACTGCCTAACGACGCGAAGGCAAATTTATTAAGTTGAAATAAATAAACTTATCATCGAATAGGCACAAAATTCGCCGTATCTGCAGTGTTCTAACTGCCTAAGCTCCGCCGATCAGGGATCTGGTACTTTCCGATCAAGCCACTGCTCAGTCGGGCACTATGCAGGTAGAGATCGCTGCCGTTTGCGCTCTCCTGTGCGGATAAACCGACGCAGACACAAAACTGCCGCAAATCACTTGCAGAAACACCAAAATAGGCACCTTTTTACCACGATCGTGTTAACAATTCTTTTATTGTACTAAGCAGGGGTACGTTTTTTGGCTACCCTTTGCACGATTTGACCAATTCTGACAATTAAAACTCCATAATTATCGAAAAATTTCGGGACTACATCTGTTCAACTCGGTGGTTTGTACGAGGGCGAATTGATATTAAAGCTACCTAGCGCTAGATGGCAGCACAAACACAAAAACTTTTTTTTAGAAATTGCGATCTGTCAAACGTCAGCTGTTAAAATTTCACCCAAATTCATCGATTAGTTTATTTGTTGTAGTCGTTTGAAGTAAGCAACTTTTGTCTTTCTTGAAAAATGGAAAAAATCGAATTTCGTGCAGTGATTAAACACTATTATTTGAAAGGGAAAACGGCGAAAGAGACAAAAGAAAAGCTCGATAAACATTACGGTGAGTCTGCTCCATCAGATTACATGGTAAAATATTGGATTGCTGAATTTAAACGCGGCCGAACAAGCACTGCAACAATACCATCAACAGGAAGGCCAAAAGAGGTGGTTACTGAAGAAAATATCAAGAAAATCCTCGATATCGTTATGAATGATCGCCGAGTCAAGTTGCGTGAGATTGTTGAAATGGCAAACATATCATATGAACGTGTGTTCAACATTTTGCATGAACATTTGCATATGAAAAAGCTATCGGCAAGATGGGTGCCGCGTTTGCTCAGTATCGAACAAAAATGAGTTCGACAGACCACTTCACAGCGGTGTTTGGACATGATAAAGCGTAAAAAAGTGTTGATTTTTGGCGTCTATTAATAACTGTTGCTGAAACGTGGGTCCACCACTACACACCTGAAACCAAAAATCAATCGAAACAATGGGTGGAAGCTGGTGGAAGTGCTCCGAAGAAGGCGAAGGCAGTGAAATCGGCTGGCAAGGTTATGGCCACTGTCTTTTGGCATGCACACGGAATATTGCTCATCGATTATCTTGAAAAAGGATCCACAATCACAGGAAAGTATTATCGTGCATTATTGGATCAATTGATTGATGCAATCAAGGAAAAACGACCACATTTAAAGAAGAAAAAATGCTCTTTCTTGAAGACAACGCACCGGTTCACACAGCATTAGATACGATGCTAAAATTACGTGAAATGCACTTCGAATTGGTTAATCATCCACCTTATAGTCCAGACTTAGCTCCTAGTGACTTTTTTCTGTTTCCAAACTTGAAAAATGGCTCGCATGAAAAAGATTCATCTCAAACGAAGAAGTGATTACCGAAACTAACGCGTATTTTGAGGGGTTCCCGAAATCGTATTATTCAGATGGTATAAAAACGTTGGAATAACGTCTTACTAAGTGTGTCGAACTAAAAGGAGACTATGTTGAGAAATAAATGGTTTTTGAAAAAAAAGCCCTCGTATATGTATATGTGTGTCTATATGTATATATACATAAACACACACATATACATATACATATACATATACATATACATACTCGTATGTATTATATATGTTTATGTATGCGTATATATATATATATATATATATATATATATATATATATATATATATATATATATATATATATATATATATATATATATATATATATATATATATATATATATATACACATACATAAACATATACATATACTAATACATAAACATATATATATATATATATATATATATATATATATATATATATATATATATATATATATATATATATATATATATATGTATGTGTATATATATATACACATACATAAACATATTCATATACGAATACACATATACATATACCAATACATAAACATATATAATTGTAGATGCATATGTATATGTATATGCATATGTATATGTGTGTGTTTATGTATATGAATATGTATATGTGTTTTTTTTTTGCTGCTGCCAATGGGGGTTAATTTTCTCAAGATACTGTCAGCCCGTTCTGAGCGTATTTACGATTCACTCATAAATTATTATTTGTGCCTACGTACTAAACCACTCCCCACTCGCAATCTATCCTGTATTCCCGTCGGTACGTACCAACTAAGGTATTGCATCGCCGGGCAGGTGTGTTCAATTACTAATTGTTCTTGCTATTGATCGTCCCGTCGTAGCCTTGCCATTATCTGCACAACCATTCTATTCGCTGCTTCCCATGCTTTCTTCTGGCTGAGCATTTACTGTGTCAATCCGGTGGTGATGTTGCATTGCAAAGCTTACACACTTCAAGAGAACGTGCCTTGCATCCTCAATTTCATTGGCGCAATATAAACAGTAAGGATCCTCCACGTGCTTATATTTGTGCAACTAATTTCTAAAACACCCATGGCCCGATATGAGTTGCGTCAGATAGTAGTTCATATCACCATGTTTCCTCGTTGTACACGTTTTGATAATTGGTATCATTTCATAGGTCTAACGGCCTTTTGACGTGCTGCCATTCCACGATGCTTTCTTCGCCGATCTTCTCTGCCGAGTGTCGTTATCCTTATTTTTCCGTGACATGTATGCCTGTTTTTTGTTTCTCGCTACAATGTCGGCTGGGCAGCAGCTGGCAATGTCGCTAGCTGCATCATCTGATAATGTCCTGAACGCGCAACTCACTTTTATCGACGAAAGCCTGTATACGGATACTGCACTCTTCATATATGACTATTGTTTAGTAGCAGAGGCCCATATAGGAGCAGCGTATTTGAGAATTGACTTTGAGACGTTTGTGAGAAGTTCACTTGTGGACTGTTTTGGACCACCTATGTTTGGCATAAACCTTGCTAACCTAGCACAGGTTCTTCATACTTTCTCGCTGGCATATCTCATATGATCTGTGAAATTGTGCCTGCTATCCAGTACAACTCCAAGGTATTTGAAGTTTGGAGAAGACATAATATTGTGCTCTCCCACACTAATCGTCATAGTCTCCATCACCTTCCGGCTGCTCATCAGCATCACTTCCGTTTTGTTGTCTGCCAGCTGAAGATCGTTTTTCTGAGGCCATACCCTTATACTGCGAATAGTTTCATTGCATATCGCAACTATTTGCTCCAGCTTTTTAGCAACTACTACGACAGCAATATCAACAATACTGACACCCGTCGGTTTTTGGATGCATAGAACTCCGTCGTACATCACATTCCACAGGACCGGTCCCAATACGGATCCTTGTGGGTTGCCGCTTGTTACTCGATATTCCTTCGGTCCGTCTTCTGTGTCATACACTATTACTCTGCTTTTAAAGGAATTTCTTACAATACGCTGTAGATAAAGGGGAATTTTCAGGTCCGCTAAGGCATTTAACGTCTTCTCCCAATTCGCGGAGTTAAACGCATTTCTAATGTCCAGGTTAAATACTGCGCAATACTCTTTAGCGCCTCTCTTCCATCTTGTGCCCGACAGAGCACTTTGCGCTATTTCGCAAACTGCAGCTATAACGTCTACTGTACTGCGACCTCTTCGCAATCCATACTGCCTGTCCAAATACGGCTCCAATCGCATGCATATAATTCTCTCCAGTATCTTTCCCGCCGTGTCTAGCATACTCAGAGGTCGATAGGAAGAGGGTAATTCTGGTCGTTGGTCGCCCTTAGGAATAAGCATTAATCGTTTCCAGCGTCCCGGGAATACTCCTTCTTTCAGACAGTTGGTGAACATATCGCTGAAAATAACAGGCTGTGGGAGCACTGCTGTTTTTAACACTAAATTAGGTAATCCATCCAGGCCAGGACTCTTGTGGGACTTTATTCTTTTTGCCGCACTTATTACCTCATCTATGGTGACTTCTGCGATTATTTCCTGGCTACAGTCATAACTTCGGTATAGCTTTGGGGCTTCTTGCGCTGGAAACAGCGTTGAGACGATGTTCGCCATGATGATGGGGCATCCTGGGGTAATTGCTGCTCCATTATACAAACGCCTCAACACTAATTTATAAACCATTCCCCAGGAATTATTGGCAATATCCTCCATAAGTGCTTTAAGCCCACTACTTTTTGCAGCCGAGATTGCTTTCCTGAATTCTTTCCGTTTCAATTTGTAGTTATGCTGTAGTTGCTGGAAGTCAGGTTTTCCCTTTGCTCTCTGTTGTAGTCTTCTTAGCTTTATGCAATCTTTCCTCAGGTCAGCTATTATTCTACCAATAAACAGGTTTCCTACCAGCCCCATGTTTTTTCCTCGGCATTACTGCGTCACAAATAATTTTCAAACTCCCCATAACATGCCTCGTCTATTGTGCTGCTGATCCTTGGAGAGGTTGCATTTGGCTTATGGTGTACTCCATCATGCTGTGGTCAATTGTGGCCACGCTCCAGCCGTTTCGTTCGGCCTTTGGAGCTTGTGCTCTTCTTGTATGTTCCGGATTAAGTAACGTAAGTGCTTCCGAGACGTACCAACGTAGTTTCCTGGGGAGGGATCTGCTTGCGAATGTTATGTCAATAATTGAGGATATTGAATTGAATAAGGGATCGCTGTAATTGCTCCAGCGGCCAAAAAGATCTGTGGACCAATGCAGCAGCAGGGACTGAAGCTGAAAACGAAGGTGACGGAATCAGGATCAAAATCACCAACAGCAAAACAGGTACGGAAGGGAAAACCACAGGCTACGGCAGTGCCTCGACCCAGCGCTAGTGCAGAGTGGACAAAGGTGCAGAAGAAATTGAAGTCTACGGTTAGGACCATTAGACCAAAAACAGATACAAGTCGCAGTAGCGACAGAAATGCTAGAGGCCACTTAGTTGATGAATGCTTCGCGCTTCTTAAATTAGTACTGTTGAATGCACCAGTTCATTACACATTCGACAATGCTCGTCATAGATCTAGGAGGTCCATCATAGATCTAGCCTTTGCGGACGACACAACTGCCAGTCGAATTAGCTGGAAAGTCAGTGATATATACACGGGCAGCGATCGCAATGCCATTATAATAGACATGAAGCGAAAAACAAAGCAGTACACGCGTAAGGCGCAAACAATTGGCTGTCAGTGTCTATTGAAGGCAAAATTGCAAATACCATGACTGCGGAAATCGCTACGTACATTAAGGAAGCATGTGATGCAGCGATGCCGTGAAGGTCCAACAATACATCGAGGACTCCCGCTTAATGGTGGACCGATGAAATTGCTTCGGAAGAGCTGCCGTCAATCACGACGTAAGGCGCAAAGATCGACACCGAATTTCGAGGAACTTCAGGCAGTATACAAGGTTCCCAGAAGAACTCTGAAAGCAGCTATAACAGAGAGCAAAAACAAGGGTTTCAGAGAGTTGCAGGAGAGTGACCAAGACCCGTGGGGTCTAGTATACAAAACGGTCATGCGCAAAGTTAAGGGACCCAGAGCGCCTCGTAGCGCATAGTGGTAACGATCATCCCCCACAGAGCGAAACGAGAGCCGTCGTGACGCCAGACGTACAGAGGGGACCTATAGTCACTGTCGATGAGGTATTGTTGATTTGGATGGAGTCCCAAATGTGGCCTTCAAGGAAACGGTAAGTGCGGGACCAGAAATGTTCGAAAAGCTGTATGACGCCTGTCTGAGCGACGGCATTTTTCCGAGTGGAAACGGCATAGGCTGGTGCTGTTGTTAAAGCCCGGAACGCCACCGGGCCAGGCCCTATCGTCCACTTTGTATCCTGGATACAGTGGAAAAGATCCTAGAGCGTATCGTTTGTGAAATACTGCAGGAGACATTCGAGCGACCAGGAGGGCTCTCTGACCGACAATTCGGTTTTCGGAAAGGGAGGTCTACAGTCGACGCGATCAGAGCGGTAGTAGGCATTGCTCGAGATGCGACGAGTGGTACTAGATGGCAGGGTGGCGCCAAAATGTATTGCGCGGTGGAAACTCTAGATATCAAGAATGCCTTCAATTCTGCGAATTGGGTACATATAATGCAGACTCTTGAGATTTTTGCGGCGCATAATAGGTAGCTACCTCGGCAACAGGGTGCTACTGTACGAGACAACGGCGGGCGTAAAAGCATACCAAATAACCGGCGCGGTTCCTCAAGGATCGGTAGTAGGGCCCATGCTGTGGAGCTGAATATGCCGGAAAACGTTAATATTATTGGATATGCTGATGATATCGCATTGGTAGTGGTGGCCAAACATATTGAGCATTTGCAGTTGGTGTGTAACGATGCGATCGCAAGGGTGCGTAGGTGGCTCCAAACAGCGCACCTGGAACTTGCTGCTCACAAAACTGAGATTGTCCTGATAAGCACGCAGAAAAAGCGAGAGGAGATGGTGGTGGATATCGGCAATCACCGTACTATTTCGCAACCAAGCATTAAATATCTTGGAGTTAACATCGATGCGAGGCTTTCGTTTAAGGAGCACCTGGCAGCGGTCAGCAAAAAAGGCTCTAAAATCCAAGGCGCCCTTGCGCAAATTCTGCAAAACATTGGAGGACCACGTGAGGGAAGAAGACAACGTCTGGCGACGGTAACGGGTTCCGTGATGCTCTATGCAGCACCCATCTGGGCAGGAGCAAAAATCACGCATCTCAGAGAGGCTCGCGCAAAGCAGCGTTTAAGTGCGCTTAGACTCACCTGCGCCTACCGAACGGCCTTCGACGACGCAACTTCCGTCCTTGCTGCAAAAATGCCCCTGGACTTACGAGCGTTGGAGCTGCAGCGACTGTAAGACCGACAGGGCGTAAGGCCTACAGCCGAAGGCTAGAGGAGCGACGGCGATGCACCGAAGAGTGGCAAGAAAAATGGGAGCAGTCCGAGAATGGACGATGGACATTCCAGCTCATTCCCAGTGTGTCCCAATGGGTGAACAGGAAGCATAGTAGTCTAAACTACTACATAGAGCAGTTACTCAGCGTTCATGGATGCTTCAATGCATATTTCAACCGCTTCAAAACAACAGAAAACCCCTACTGTCTAAAATGCACGGGCGAATTTGAGAGCGCCAGGCACGTGATGCTGTACTGCTCACGCTTCAGGACCTGGCGAGAGGAAATAGGATATGCCTTGGGCAGACCACCCGCTAAATGGAACGCGGTATCGACCTTCGCTGAACAAGTAATGGTGGCGCTACGCAAGGAGGAGCGTGAACGACAGCGGCTACTGTGTCAACAACAGTTAGCAAATGTTGTAGAAATTTCGCCACAAAATGACAACCAGCAGCGGACTTGATTTAGACTTACAAGTACAGACGATTGAGCAATAATTCTCATGACGTAATCACATTCATTATGCGGTCTCGGGAAGTGTTGGGGTATTGTCCTTGTTTGACGGGGGACGTCCTTCTGCTGCGCGCGTGTATCTGAAAAGCCTAAATCACTCTTTGTAAAAAATCACTACATTACACTTTTAGTTTTAAAATCACAAGCCTTTATTACTTAGAATACTAACTCTTATATACTATTTACAATTCATAATTACAATACAAAAACTGACCTTTCTGGTGTTCCAGTTTCGCACCTGTTAATTGGTGTTAGTTGGTCAAGCCAACTGACCTACGCCAATCTGAAATGTTGATGGTGCATTCTAACTTTGAATGCCCTTCGGTGGCTCGACTGCAAAACTGTAGCACACTAAAAGTTTACATAATAAATATTACATAGGTAATATTAATTCTAAGTATTCGCACCCTAAAAATATGTGCTTTCTTAAGTAACTTTAACACATGCTAATCACACAGAATGTGTGGCATCTGTTAGGAGTCGATGATGTGAGACACTACGCGCAGGCAGCTTGATTCTAGCTCACAACAGAAGGTTGCCCGCCATATGGATGCTTCAATGCATATTTCTACCGCTTCAAAACAACAGAAAACCCCTACTGTCCAAAATGCACGGGCGAATTTGAGAGCGCCAGGCACGTGATGCTGTACTGCTCACGCTTCAGGACTGTTGGGGTCCTTATCTGCTTGTTATCGGGAACGTCCTTTCGCTGGCTTTCCTGAGCGCGCAAGTACCTATAACCTAGCACTTTTTCACACAATAAATGATACGTACTAGTGTAGTTGTTATAAACGACAAGACTCTTTATTCTTAAAATACTACTTCTTATATACTATTTATAAAGAGACATTACAGTCTAAGTATTGACTATTCTGGTATTCTAGTTTCGCAATTGTTATTTGGTGTCAGTTGCTCAAGCCAACTGACCTACTAAAAGTAAAAGTGTTGTCTTTGCATTCTAAATGCCCCTTGCACAAGCGTGCATTCTAAATGCCCCTCGTCAGCTTGACTGCGGAACTGTGACACCCTAAAAGTTTACATCATAATTACTGCATAAATACTACTATTTACAATATTTGCACCCTAAAAATATGTGCTCTCTTAATGAATTTAATAGGAGCCGGTGCTGTGAGTCAACTACGCGTAAGTAGCTTGACTCTAACTCACAACATCCCTCCCGTCTTTCTAAAAGAAGTTAGTGCAACTAACTTCCATTAAATCTTTGCAATATTTTAACTGCACTGTAAACAATTATGTGCATTGATTTAACTCTAGAGTATATATATATAATGTGTTTTTTTTTCTTTTTTTTTTAAGTCGCCTTATTTGGGTTATTTTTTATTTTCTTTTTTATTCTTTTCTTTTTTAAATAATATTTTTTTTTTTTTTTACTTTGTGTTCGTTTTCTTTTGTGTTTTTTTCTCTCTATCATTTCTTTTTTATATATTTCCCTTTTTATAATTTGGTCTTTTATTGACTCTTTTCTCATTGACGTATATACAAACATCTGAACAATAACACAATTCTATTATATACCTAAAACCTTATATTATACTGCGATCTCTGCAACCTGCTGATCCAGTTGACTGCCGTCGTTGTCGGAGTGGGTGTTGTGCTGTACCGTTGGTGTGGTTGATTCGAGTCTCCGAAGAGCTGTTACTACTGTGCACCATTTTTTCGTTTGGAGGATCGTCATCAGCATTATGACAAGGATGAGCCCGGTTATACCGCTTACCATTCTGTCTTGTTGTCTTTGACTGATTATTTTCAAGACCTTGTAGATGGCCATAAAATCTCGGTGGTCCATCGTACCTATCGCCCATTTCAGAATTTCCCCGCCAGCGTCAATTAGTGACCGACGTATCCTCCCCTATAGGGACAGTGATTTTTCTTTTTCCAGAAATCTCCTCACTATTGCCTTTATTTCCCGTGTCGAAGTATCGCATCTACATTTTAGTTCAGTACCGCTGGCCTCTGTATGTCTCTCACATAATCTCCTTGTTGTCTCTTGCATGCCTTTAAACTGCTTCAGAATGATCTTTAATTCTGTTCGTGGCAATTCAGTCACAATCACCCAATAGTCTTTGGCGAACCATATATCTCCTGTTTTCTCTAGTAATATGTCCGTGTCTGGCAATTTGTCCACCCGTACTCCTGCACGTATCCTGTTGGTATCCGCCAGCATCATCACCAATATGATCTAGAACCGTACATAAAATTAAATTTTTACACTAAACATACGCTAAATTCTAGATATATTATAACATGCTTATTCTGTAGTTGAATGATATATCATTGAATTTTACGTCCACTCGTCCTTTCCCCTTACTTCATCGGATCTGTTACTGCATCCAGAAGGAAAAGAGGACTGGACTATGTGTTTTCATAGCCATATAGGGCATTATATTTACTTCATTTAATGGTTAATTACTCTACTTTAACAACTGAGTAATTTTAACTCTATTCAACTGCGAACAATTTTATTTGCTTCTCTGCCCACAATAAGACTATCCCAGAAAAACCAGTTTATTTCCAAAAGTTTTCCAGTGCAGGTCCAAATTTCTCACTGCATATAACTACTCTATAAATTTCAATTTACTACTAGTCCGGAAAGCATATTATAATTTGGTAACCTAACTATATTATTCTAATATAATATATACAAGTACATCTCAAATCCCACACGATAGTTTCCTAATTGGTAAATCGAAAAATCTATGTATATTTACATGTAGTCTACTGTAGTATGTAAATCTCTGCAGATACCCAATTTTCCAAAGTATAACCCTATATACTTACTTTTCTTTGTTTTTCAATATACGTTAATATACGAGTATATCCATATCTAAACGTATCGTCCGCTTATAGCGACCGAAAAGTGGGAGCAGGGTAACTATGATAAAAAGTATTGTCAGCAGTCATGTACTACAGAATGACCTGATTATTGTATCGCTGGTCGAAATGAAAACATGTCTCAGCACTTTACCTCAGCCATTTTCGTTTTCCTTCTTTTTTTCATTTCGACACGTATTGCTTAAATATGCCTTGTCAGACACCCCACATTACTCAATACTTCTGCTTTTGTCAGCACAATCCCGATAGTAAAACTCTGACCGTTGTGCTATAAAATCGCGCTTTCGCAGCGTATTTCCCACAGTAATTAATTGCAAAACGTAGAACAACATGCTAAACGCAACTGTAAAACTAGGACGCTGCACGCTCGACCACACCCAGGTGTTGCGTACCCTGATGTAGGAGGCGTCACCACTATTACATGATGCAGCTAGGATCTTGGAACAACATGAAATCGAAAACCTCATGGACAGGTCATGGGACTCCGAGCACCAACTGGCGAAAGATTCGCGGACTTGCATGAAGGAAGTGTCTATGCAGTGGGATTACCCCATGGAAGTTCTACTCGCCTGGCGGTTGATGTTCACGATGATGTTGAAATCTGAGGACCCTGAAGTCGAGCAGGCGCTAGGGCGCCTGTCGGTGCTGCTCCACCGGATCCACGAGTTCACCGTGCCGGGGTTCCCAATTGCAAACCCCAAACTCATACTTAAGTATTTTTAAAAATTAATAAAATAAAAATAATAAAAAAATTCCTCTGTTCTTATTTATTACATTTTTCAGCCCACGTAAGTATCTACTATTTTAATGCTTCTTCTCTCAAAAATTTCTTTTTTCTTTACACCTCCTAGCGTGAATGACCTTATCCCTCACCCATACCCCTTTTTTTAATATGCTGAAATTTTTATTATTTTTATATGGTATTCTTTTAATATTTTTTCTTTATTATATTATTCTTTTTTTATGTTTTTATGTTTTTATATTTTTCATTTTCTCATTCTTTTTTTTTAAATACAGTGCCTAATAAAAACATTTTCATTACGGCACCTTTATTCACCCGAGTTTACGAATAAGTATACGTTCGTACATCCGTTCTGCA
This sequence comes from Clusia tigrina, assembly GCA_920105625.2. Lineage (NCBI taxonomy): Eukaryota > Metazoa > Arthropoda > Insecta > Diptera > Clusiidae > Clusia > Clusia tigrina. Next base: position 178,870,661 of record OV050030.1, on the reverse strand, counting down.
TATTATACACATACTCGTATATACATATATACTTACTTCACCAACGGTGCTACTGCTTACGCATCATATGACATTTCTTTAACAGTCGTATATATGTGTGTATATACTCTACGTTCAGTTTAAATTACTTACCCACGACTGTCTTATAATTTTATTTTTTAAAATGTGTCCAATGAAGCCGTTTCTTATTATTTAATATATTTTCCTCTAATGTGCTTCGTTCGGCCATAGTGCCTAAAAGGCAAATTTTTCTGACGTCAATTATACTCGCCCGATTTTAAATGGCAAACTTCGACTGGCCTTGACTTTGAGACTCGGAACTGTGTGTGTTATTTGATATACACACGTACATGTTTGCGTTGTTATTCTTGTGTTTACACTTGTAAAACACTGTTAACACATGTCTTTAGTTGTGTGGTCTAATGTGGAATAATTTCAATAAATTATTATGTAGCTTTTTATTCTTACCCTTAACTGTTAGGAGTGTTGTAAATGGGCTACGGATTTCTGCTACTACACACGGACCTATCCAAACAAGTGAGAACTTGTTTCTTCTAGCCTGATTCTTCATTACTACCTGGTCACCCACATGAAAAATTATTGGGTTTAGTACCTTGTTATAGGCTTCCCTGGCTACTCGTTTAGCACAATTATGGTTTTCTCTAACCAATTCAGCCGCTCGCTGCAACTGATATTTTTGTACTTTATTGGGGTCATCAGCATTGTACACTGGCGCACATTTGCGCTTCAAATTTCCTGGCATGTTGAAACCAAACCCGTAGAGTGTTCTAAACGGAGTTTCCTTCGTTGATACATGCACAGTATTGTTGTGTACATGCATTGCAGTGGTCAACCATTTATCCCAATTCGAGCCGTCTTCCTTGGCAAAACTGCGCAAGTACTCGACCAGAGGTCGATGACTGCGTTCCAATGAGCCATTCGCCTGTGGATGATATGGTGTTATATGCAATTTCTTAATTCCCAGCATTTTATACGTTTCTGAGAATAGTTTTGACACAAAATTGGAACCATTGTCGGTTGCCAAGACCTTAGGTATGTTGTACCGTTCTATAATTTCGTCAAAGAATGCCTTGGCTACCGTACTTGCTTCAGCATCGGGTATATCCACGCACGCCATATACTTTGAGAAATCGTCTTGGAACGTGAAGATGTATTTATTTCCCGAAACTGTCTCAGGTAAAATACCTACAATATCCATATGAACTTTATCAAATGGCTCTTTTTTGGTGTGTCAGTTAACACCATTGGCATCTTTGTCAGCCTTGAACTCTTGTTGGCCTGGCACTTTGGACAACTCTTTATATATTTTTTAATGTCGTTGAGCATACCTTTCCATCCGTATACTCGCCTAATTCTGTCATGGGTATTCCAGAATCCCTGGTTTCCACCTGGGGGTGAATCATGAAAACCCTTTAACACAGCCTGGATATCTTTCTTATCCTCCAGCCATTCCACATTACTGGCTTTTTGTTCATTGGCATCGAAACCCGCATTGCTAACATCTCTTGTAGCATCAATTTTATCTCCTTGCATTCTCTCGGCCTTCTCCTTATCTGACCGTGCTTTGGCCCTCGTTTGCACTACTGATACCTTCTGTGCCTGCGGTACTCTGCTGAGTGCGTCCGCATTCATATCATGGAATGACGTACAAATGGCTTCTATCGATGCCTTTTCTTCTAAATTTGCGCTTGGGTCTAACTTCAGTGATTCTAGTACTCTCTCCATTCTTTCCCTTATATCTACCTGCTTAATCTGATTTATCGATCTATAATTCGGTTCCTTAAAATTATCATAGCTAGTGAACTTAGGCCTAAAATCCTCATCCATCAGGTAGTCCTTTTCTGAGGCGTTGAGTACGCAAGCGTACACCTTACCCTTGTCAACGTGCGTTATGGTTTCTTCCATATATACGCCCTCCGCTAGCTGCTGCTTGTGCAAAACAGCAGTCCTAAGTCTCGTATTTACATGCATAGTAACTACCCTGGTCGACCTTGCGTTTACTATCTCCATTCAATTCTTAACCCTATTCACGGTTCCTTCCTGCCATGACTATAATGGATGAGTAAGGATTCTATTCTTATTATCATCATAAAATAATAACTGCTTTTCCAGTATGGTGCGGCCCCAGAGGTTATCACGGTCAATTATCCCATCGGCCGGGATACCTTCCCTATCCAATTCCACTGCGTGCACACTAAAACTCATGCCCTTAACTTCACTGTGCCCTATTCTGAGCGACCCCAGTGTCCTGATGCATCCTCCGAACGCTCGTTTGAGTGTTCTTACATCATTTGGTTCCTTCCCGTAAAACACTAAATTTTACGAGGCTGGTGTCCCCCCTGAACCTACCAGAAGCATTAGCTTTCCACAAGCTGCCTCCTTGAAGGGTATCTCGATAAAAGTATCAGCTATGGACGCGTACAAGTATCTATTTCCTAACTCTTCAAATTTTCTTCGCTATGCACCACAGTTATCCTTTACCATCCTCTACTCCCTCAAAATTACCGTGAATATCTTAACTATACATCCTCGTACCACGTACGCTGCGATTGGCCTATACTCTCTAACCTTATTAAAACTTAATCTAAATACTAAAATCATCACAGTTACCCAAATCAACACGCAATCAAAAATTTTTTTCCGGAGAGACCCTTGCTCCTCCGTTTCTTGAACCATTGTTCTTACATTACTCTGTACGTGGTATTGGAGAGCCTCTTGCTCTTCCTGGACTGTAATTCCTACATTACCAGTCACACGTACCTCCGGCCTAACTGTTACATTCTTTCTTTTGGCTTTCCAGTCTACTGGCCCCGAGTGGGCCGCTGGAAGTTTCCCTGGTGTCTTTGTTGAACTTGTCTATCAGTACATTCCGCTGCCCGATGTCCCATTTGTCCACATGAGAAACATCTCAACCCCTGTTGGGTGTTGCTTATCCTTGGTTCACTTTTGGAATTCCAATTTGGTCGCTGCTGACCACTCCCAGTGTTGAAAGGATTTCTTCCTTGGTTATTTCCTTCCGCTGGGTTAACTCGGGGACTACTACACCTGCCATCCCTCAAGGGTGGATCCGGGCGCCTCGTAACTGGCGGCCTGCTATTTTGATCCCATTTAGTGTATATTTGGCACTGTCTGCTTGCCTCATTACCATATGTTTGGCACTCCATACAGTAGGGCGTGTTTTTGCGTGTAATACACTCATCCCCTCTATGCCCTTGCTTACGGTAGAATGAGCAAATGGGTTTCCTCGGCTGGAATCTCTCGAGTAGGAATCCTTGGTCTCTTTGTTGCGGAACTTGGCCCATCAATCTGCCGACACCACTTGGGTACCGCTGCTGTACCGGTCCTACCTCTGCAGGCGCATTAGTGCAGCAGATTCCACCTGTTGTCATTCGTTGTTGTATTGCTGCTTCAGCGGAAGAGACTGTTTCCACTAACTCTGCCATACTCCTCTGCGTGAGATTAAGAGTATAATAAGCCAAGTCCCTACTTATCAGACCTGCCTTAAACACAGAAATCATAGCTCGTTCTACTTGAGCCTTGTATGCTGCAACGTTTCCTGGAAATTGCCTGTTGACTTCTGTCTCAGCAGCGTTCCCCAGAGACTGGAGCCTTCGTCCCCAGGCTCTCAATTCCTCCCCTGGTTTCTGAATTGATTCCTGTACAAGACAGTCGTACGATTTTTGTTTCAAATATGTCCGATCTAAAAGTTCGTATAACTCCGGCAGGGTGCTTACTGAGCTATGCGCTAGTAAATCACACGCATCACCTGTGGTTCTTTGTCTAATACACTTTATTAAGTGTTCCCCTTGTGCTTCCGGAATACTCTGTTGCGCTGGCTCACAACCTTCTTTGAAACGCCGTGTCTCAGTTCTCAGATCATACAACTCGACTCCTGAGAACATGGGCACCAACTTCTCCACCGCATGAGCAACTTCCAGAATGCCCATTTTACTCCTACTTGCGTGCTTAATTTCTGATAAAAAGTTAGCGTTAATCTCTGTGGCGTTTCCAGGTTCTCTTCTCCCGAATCTGAAAGGTACTTGGCCAGTGACGGACTCAAACTAATCAGTCTTCGCACGCTCGCTCGCGCAGGCGAAATACTGTCCGCAGTTTTGGAGCTTTGCTACACAGTTACTGGTACTGATTCCTGTGGCAGATATTTCTTGTTTTTACTTTGTACCGGAGTTCTCGGCGAAAAATGTTCATCACCGATTCCAGATGCGCCAAACAACAATTCCGCTTCTCTCTCTTCACTCAATACTACTCTGGGCTTTACCACACAACCTATCCCTTCCGGAGTTAAATATTCCAACCAGCAAACTTCTGGTGGCAAAGCTAGTACTGTTTGCGTATGTATTTGAGAGGTTGAAGCCGATCTTACTCTTGCTGGTTTAACAGTTGCCCCGATTCTCTTAAGCTCTAGATTTCCCCTCTCCAGATACGATGCAGCTTCCACGGTTTCTCGGAGATGCCTAGAAAGTTCTCTAGTTTTATTCTCGAGAAATTCCGTATTTGTCTTCAACTCTTCTGTATCCTTGAAGATCTGGAAAAATTTCTCCTCCGTTCGACTTTGAATAGTCGCTAATGCTTGGTCTGCTGCTTCCAGAGTTGAAAAATTTCCACCGTCTCTCGCTAATCTCCAGAGTACCTGGGCTTCACGTTTGCTCGTTGCCGCTTCCAATTGTTCAAACAATTTTTCTGCGAACAATTTTACCTCAGTTTGTAAAGACCTAAGCTTGTCTTGAGCCTTGTCCTCCTGCGAACTAGGACTATCTTCCTGTGCTTCCAGCTCTTCTAGATCCAATCAGAATTTGGTCAAGCAGTCCCGTGTCAAACCGTTGACATGTAACGGGTAATCCTTGGTGAAGTACTCCTTGTCACCACAACAGTCCTTAAAATTTAACAAATTCTCGTTGTTATTATTGAATGTATTCAACAAGGCTTCTAATTCCGGTATGCGCTTACGGTAGTACGCGCTATTTTTCCTTGCCTTGCTATCCTTCATACAATTCCTGATTCTCTTATGGATTGCCTCGCTCTGCAGATTTTGAACTTCCAGCAATCTTATAGCTTCTCTTGGCGTTTCCATAGACCGAACAATTTCTTATCTATGAAGCCGTAAATTGCATAAATAAGAAATGCTACAAATTCGTTTTCTTATTTTTTTTATATAAACTTTAATAATCAACAAATACCCCTTTTTTAAACTAGTTGTGATACTTAAACTAAGAAATTAAGAAAAACAATGATACTATTCCTATAGCATTCCACGTCTCTTGCATTGTTGCTCCTCTAATTGGCATACCTCTTGCCACAATCTATTTGCTGGTTCCCACGGCATAGGGACCTCCACAGTTTGCTGCTCCTTCAGTATTTCTCTTAAACATGCCAGTCGCTTCCGTTCCCGCTTTTGCTCTCCTCCTCTTTTCCTAATCCCAAACCGCTTTCCGTCCTTCAGCAACAACGATATATCCTTCAGTTGTCGCTCAGCGCTTCCAGGATCATCTCCAACTTTTGTTTTCTTTAAAATCATAGAAAAAACAATTGTGATTGATTAAATTCTGACTAAACACGATTTCGTCTCTATTTTTTCTTAGTGTAATGCCGCGGAAATAAACTATTAGTCTAATTACTAGTATAAAAATTATACTTATACTAGTATAAAAATTATACTTATATTAATAGTATAAAAAATTATACTTAATTTATTACGCAACTATGGTAGGCAAATACTGATCATTTACAATATGTCTCCTAATTCTGAAGATGTTTTTGGTTTCATAAAATTGTTTCCAAAAATCTTCATACCCAAAGAAAAATTTCTCAGCAGAATCATACGCGTTTTCATTTCAGTACAATGATATGCTTAGCTGCTTCGTTTTTTCGTGCGAAAAATTGCTTTATTGTTGCTACGCCCATTGTATATTCGGAACTACACTTTGAAGCAACAACGCGTGTTGTTTGTAAATATTTTTGCCTAATACTCTAAGCTTATAGTGTCAAATATTTAAATCAAATGTTTTATGTCTGTTTTTAAACAACATACATTTAGAAAATCTGAATTTAAATAATACAAAAACAATTTAAATGTCTCTCAAGGGTGGCATTAATTAACATTCCACCGTAAACTCTATCTTTTTATACATTCTTACTATATTACTTTTTTTTTTGATCACAAGTTCTGTATCCGCTGCTCACCGGCGTCAATTAACTACTTCCATCAATTCAAATTGGTCTGTGACTTCCTCACAGATACTCCCTAAACATCTTTACTATCCCAAAAATACATAGAAAAGGCTGTATGTTCGCAAAACCCGAAAATCGATTTACAGGCAAAAGTGTCTTGATTCATTCCCGGAAACTCGAATCCATATTCAAAAAACATCCCGTAACGTATGCGCAACGTAATAAAAACATTTATATTCTTCCTAATACCCTAAGCTCATGGTATTTAAATGAGTAAAAAAGTGAAAAAATGTGTATCCAAATATATCCCTAACGACAAAGAAACACAAAACCCCTACAAAAAAATCCTCACAGCTAGGATGAACATACATAGACCGTCTGATCATATTGACGGTTTATGGTTGCCATTCCAAGCTGCGTGCAACAGCGCAAACGCGCCTGTATGTTGCAACTTCTTTGATCAGCGCTACGGCGCCTTCAGGGTCGCCATTCACCATTTTATTCGAAGACATATTTCTCTTAGGGTACTCTGTCCTTTTTGGGTCCTTTGACTTTCGTTGCAGGATGCTTCCCTGCTTCAGGTTACTCGCCCTGCGATTCCTCCAATAGGTCCTTTAGACCGGCTGCGCCAAAATGTTGGGGTTGTGTCCTTGCTTGTCGACGAGTGACGTCCTGTCACGGTTCGCTGGGCGCGTAGCTGAAAACTTTAAAACCACTAGCTCTAAATGAGAACACACAGACACTTTCCGGTTTCAAGATGAAAATCACAAGAGCTTTATTCTTAGAAATACTAAATCTTATATACTATTTCTTAACACTTATCTCAGTCTGTGAACTGACCTCTCTGGTGTTCCAGTTCCGCACCTGCTAATTGGTGTCAGTTGGTCAAGCCAACTGACCTACTACAAAAGTAGCGACGGTGCATTACGCTGCCCTCGTCGATTCGACTGCGGAACTGTAATACCCTAAAAGTTTACATAGTAATTTTACACAAACCATTTTAGCTTAAAATACTTAGACTCTAAAAGTATGTTTTACTGTTAAATAATTTTAGCACATGCTAATCCCACAGAGTGTGGCATCTATTAGGAGTCGATGCTGTGAGTCAACTACACGTAGGTAGCTTGGTTCTAACTCACAGCACCGGGCCTTCCCACCAGAGCTTGTTCTGGAGTAGTGCATCAGGTGGCACACCACGGCTAGCTAAATCTGCTGGGTTATCTTCTGAGCGGACATGACGCCAGTTGTTCACACCTACTTTGCTGGTAATGGCGGTGACTCGATTCGCCACGAAGACTTTCGACACGTGGGGTGGCTTTCGCAGCTATGCCAACACAATCGTAGAGTCGGACCAACAAAACAAGTTGTCATTTGAAATATTTAATAGAGGTTTACGAGGGAAAATCAACTCTGCTAAAAGTGTTGCCCCACATAGTTCTAAACGTGGAAGAGAGATAGTTCTCAATGGGGCCACCCGCGATTTCGCCACTAGCAAATGGGTAGAGATGGAATTTGGAATATGCCAGCTGAGAAGCACCACAGAAGGCGTGGAACTCAATATCGCGATCAGGTGCAGATCGTACCCAGCGAGGCACGCGTACTTGGAAGACTGTCTGATACTGCGATAAGAAGTGTGTCCACCTTATTAAAGTGGTAGGAGTAAGTTGCTCGTCCCAGCCTATTTGATCCAACCATATATGTTGCATCAAGATCTTAGCGGAGATAACAATAGGAGCAACCCATCCCGCTGGGTCAAACAGCTGTGCGATGACCGACAGGACCTTTCGTTTGGTGTATACGGCAACAATTGGCAAAGCTGCCACATGGAAATAAAACCAATCCCCCTGCGCATTCCACCGAATGCCCAAAGTGCGAGTGGTGCTGGTCTCCTTGAATTGGAGAAAATCTTCCCTAAGCAGATGCCCTGAAGGCAAACCGGATAAAATTTCTGTAGAATTTGCTGCCCATTTTCGCATTGAGAACCAGGCTGAATCCAAGCTCTCAATCAGCTCATCCCTAGTGCGAATGGCAGTAGTAATATCATGTGTACCCACTAGAGCGTCATCCACGTACATCGAACCAGAGTTATCGCTCAGTGTTTCTAGGTTCATTTCCAACACTAGTTTTCTTTAAAATTAAAGAATAATTGTGATTGATTATATTCTCACTAAACACGATTTCGTTTCTACTTTTTAGTGTAATGCCGCGGAAATAAATTATTAGTATAATTACTAGTATAAAAATTATACTTATACTAGTATAAAAATTATACTTAAATTAATAGTATAAAAAACTATACTCAATTAACTACGCAACTACCGTAGGTAAATACTGAGTATTTACAATATTTTTCTACGTACCAATTTTGAAGATATGTTTGATTTCACAAAATTATTTGCTTGTGCAATGCGCACTACTGTTGTCCGACGGCTTCTGGACCTGTAAAAACTTGCCGAACCGCGGCGTAAAAAACAGAACACCACCGATTCGCTTTCAGAAATACACACTCGTCTTTATTCTTAAAAAATACTCTTATTTATAGTATTAATTTTAGTTAGACCATATTTTTAGAATCTACCTAGGTGTTCCAATTACACAGGTGTTGACCAAAACATTTATGGCAATGAGCCAGTTCATACAAAATGCCAATGGTGAATTTTAGCCCAAGTTTGTGGGTCACTGTGTAATTGTAACGCCTGTGAAGTTCATATGCGTAATATTAATTATAGCTACAACCGGTCGATAGTAAATGGCTGGTTGGGTTGTGTCGCGAGTTAGCTACTCGCAGCTAGTCGTATCTAAACTCGCAACATTCCTCCCCTCTTTCTGGAAGAAGGTAGTGTAACTACCTTTCAAAATTATATAACCTACAACAATATTTTATATGTAAACATTTATTATATATTTTTTCTGATATCTTCTATCCTAATACAATATTACATATATATATATATATATATATATATATATATATATATATATATATAGATATATATATATATATATATATATATATATATATATATATATATATATATATATATATATATATATATATATATATATATATATATATATATATATATACATATATATATATATATATTTATATATATATATAGGTCGTTGTGTCGTCAGTTACTCAAGGGGACTAACATGTATTTGAGTACATGCCGTAATTGAGTTCTGTCGGAAGTTGGGTCTATCACATCCACGTGGTAACGGCTGGTAACAATTATGCACTGGGTGTGATGTGAGGTCCATTCCTGACAATATATATATATATATGTAATATTGTATTAGGATAGAAGATATCAGAAAAAATATATAATAAATGTTTACATATAAAATATTGTTGTAGGTTATACAATTTTGAAAGGTAGTTACACTACCTTCTTCCAGAAAGGAAATGCCTAACACGAAGCGAAAGACACCCTCAGCAAAGATTTTGACCGGCAGAGTGTGCCGTTGACCAAGCTATTGTTTGTGCTGTTCTGTAACTATGCCTAGTCAAGAGCACGAGAGAAGAAATAAGAAGTCTAATGCAGGATTGAAGTTTTAGAAGTTCAGATTAATTCTGGTTTATTTGGTGGCTCGCTGGCCTTTTTATATTATTCAATTCTTATTGTTTTCTTATTCTAACTAATATAAAATGTATCTGTCTTATTTCCACTAGTTACAAATCATATTCCCGAAATTTGTCTCAAGTATCGGATTACCGATATTATTCATTGACGAATCATCGTCTTTGTTTATATTAATTATTTTGAGTGCAAGTTCAGGGCTAAAGTCACTGCACTGTCTAACATGCATGCGCTACAATATAGGCAGCGTGTGGTATTGCACCCCCAAAATACTAGTCTAGCATATTTGGGTATTGAGTGCAATTGCGTACGTTGCGCTATTGTCAGTTTGTTTGCATATGCGACTTGTTGCTGTGCTTATGACGATGTGTGGTCGTCAGTGTACACTTGTGTGGTACACTACATTGTAGAAGCCAAACCGAATTTCTCCGTAAAAATCACTAGCTCCTCTTTGCGTAGCAAGTAGTCGGGAGTTGAATTTCGTTGTTTTTGATAGTCCCTGCTCGGGCGCCACTGTAACGACTCTATTTTTGGCTGGGGTAAACTCAGCAGATTCCAGGGGTCGAATGCAGAATTTAAATTTATAAGCGGGAGTATACTAGTGTGTGGTATACTTTATTTAATTCATTAACTATGATACGAGCGCTTATATTTTATGTACTAATTTAATTTCATTAAATAATTTGCGATGCTACTCCTGTGGGGTTCCGTTTGTGTGTTCGCGGTTGGCAGTGTAAGACTCCGCGACAATTGGTAGAACCATAAACTTGCGGTACTGTCTTGGAGTACGTCTTAGTCTCCAAGAGAAACGGTAGAAACATAAACTCGTGGGGCGGTCTTGCCGTTGGTCTTAGTCTCCACGAGAATCAGTAGAATCAGAATCTCGTGAGGCGGTCTTGGCGTTGGTCTTAGTATCCAAGAGATTCGGTAGAACCATAAACTCGTGGGGCGGTCTTGCCGTTGGTCTTATTCTCCACGAGAATCAGTAGAATCATAATCTCGTGAGGCGGTCTTGGCGTTGGTCTTAGTCTCCAAGAGATTCGGTAGAACCATAAACTCGTGGGGCGGCCTGGGCGTTAGTCTTAGCCGAAGTCTTGTACTAACAGTCTACTATACCTTTTTGCTATGTGGCGCTGGAGCCTTGCCGTGGTGTGTTGATAAGCCGATGTCGATGTATGCCGATACTAATCGAGGTGCGTCATTGCTGACTGTTGCTGGATCAGAGACCCTATCATCCAGATCATCCTGCTTATATACCGCCATCAGTCATGGGCCCGTGCGTTGTTCTTCTTCCGGCTGCACCATTTTATGATTCCGTACACCATAGGCCACCTTCGCCTGTTGTCAAGCCCAAGCTTGTAGTTATTGCAGCTTAGTTGACCGTGGTCAATCACCTGGCTGCCGTGGTTCCTATCGACCCGAAGTGTTGGTGCCTGTGGTTAGCGCAGTCCGAAACAATTGCTGGCGCCCGTAGTGTTGTTGTTGTTGTCGCTCTACAATTGTTGTTATTGTACGCCTAGCAAATGTTCACAGTACTACTGCGTCCAAACATCAGAATTCTCATTCCTTCTTTATGATATATCCGCACTGACGGCTCATGTGATGGCCGCTCTGCTCTGGATGCGTTGTTTGTTAGCTTCTGTCGTTGTATTATTGTTCTTGTTCCTGCGGTTCGTATCGCTTATTCGAAATGTTGTTGTTATTGTACTAGATCGGCTTGAATCACTTGTGGAGCATGAAGAACTTTTGTTGTAGGACTTGTGATAATGTGTTTTCTCTTCTTCGGTGCGTTGTGTTTGTTGGTACATTTTCTAATAGTTGCACTTAGTTTTCCTTATCACAATTAATTGGCTTAGCCAATCATTGCAACTGGTATAACCAATTCTTCCGTGCATGTTTTCTGCGCTCCTGTCTTTGTTTAATCTTGCTGATGTAATTAACATTTTGTTAATTGTCAAATCTCGTGGGATATCGTGGATGATTGTACGCTGTATATTTTGTTACTTGGTCTCCGTACTGAGGTACGTGTAGCCCTTTGCTTATTCATAGTAGGAGTAGTCGGTCTATATTGATGCTGGTGGATCGTAAGTCTTTTGTTGTGTGTGTGGAAAATACCTGGTATAATTTCCGTCTTTATAATATATATGTAATTGTATAAGTGTAGGTATATGTATATGTGTATATACATATGTCTGATGGGGAGTACTTTGATGGAGGCAAAATAGATATTAATGAATAAAAAAATAATTCTGGAAAAAACATGAAATTCGCGATACTTTTTGAGCAAACCTCGTATACATTTACATGTACATACATATACATATACATACACATATACGAATACATATACATATACATATGCTACAGATGCGGCACAGAGGGCCATAACGCACGGGAGTGCGACAAGGCCCCCACCTGTGCCCTCTGTAAGGCCAGCGGCCGCAAGGATGTGGAGCATCCGACAGGATGCAGCTCATTCCCCTCCTACAAGCGAGCCGCGGAGAAGAGGTCCAGGCGCAGGAGATGAGGTTGTTCCAACTCAATCTCAACCACTGCGAGGCTGCACAGGATCTCCTGGAGCAGGCCGTTAGGGAACAGATGGTCGATGTTGCAGTGCTTAGCGAGCCGTATAGGCGCAAGCACCAAGGAGTATGGGCCGAAGACACCACTGGTGGTGCCGCACTTTGGGTGTGCGGAACCAAGCCTATACAACTGAGCAACATAGAGAGAAGCGATTGCTACGTCAGAGCGACCATTGGAGGGACCACGGTGTACAGTTGCTACATGCCGCCGAGCCTAACTGCGGACGAGTTCGAGTCAGTGGTAGACAGACATGCTCTGGACGCGCAAGGCAGGAACCCCGTAGTGATTGCCGGCGACTTCAACGCATGGGCAACTGAATGGGGTTGCGCCCGAACCACACCGAGAGGTCATATTCTCATGGACGCGCTTGCGGCTCTTGACGTAGTCGTCATGAACGCGGGAGAGGCGACTTTTGTGAGAGGAGAAGCCACATCTGTGATCGACCTTACGTTCCTCAGCAGCGGGTTAGTCAGAGGAGCCAGGTGGATTGAGAGTTCCGCGTACACCCACAGCGACCACAATGCCATTTGCTTTGACTTGGAAAGGAACAAACAACGGCGGAGGACAGGCCCGTGGCCGAAAGGCTGGAGAGCGGACGCCCTCGACGACGGCGTACTCGAAGTCATGTTGGAGGACTTTGAGCTGCAAGGCAGTGCGGCGGAAATGGCGAACCAGCTAGCGAGCCAGCTAGAGAGCGCCTGCGATGCGGCGATGCCCAGGCGGGCCTATGGTGGAAACTATAAATCCGTTTATTGGTGGACGGACGAGATCGCCGGCCTACGCAAGGAATGCCACGCAGCAAGGCGAAGGCACCAGCGTGCAATAGGCAACCCAGACTGCCTGCAACTGCGCCAGTTGTACAAAGAGGCTAAAAGAAGGCTGAAGACGGCCATAAAGGCGAGCAAGCGTAGGAGTTTCACCGAGCTATGTGCACAGGTTGAAGACAACCCGTGGGGCACGGCATATAGGCTCGTGATGAAAAAGCTCCCCTGCCACAGGCAGCCAGCCCCAAGCTGCCCAAACTTGCTCAAACGCATTGTGGGAGAGCTCTTCCCAGTGCAAAATTATGTGCCTGATCAGTTCTCTCCCGAGCTGGGCGAAGAAGAACCCAGTGTAATGACAGAGGAGGTGTTGCGGGCGGTTGGAAAATTTGGGGACCAGAAGGCACCTGGCCCAGATGGAATTCCCAACCGAGTGCTGAAAACCGCAGCTGCACTACACCCAGAAACACTGAGGTCACTTTACGACGCCTGTCTTAAGGAAGGAGTCTTCCCGAAACGGTGGAAAAGGCAGCGGTTGGTATTGATACCTAAAGCCGATAAGCCAGCAGAGGACCCATCGGCCTACCGTCCCCTGTGCATGTTGGACACAGCAGGGAAGGTCCTGGAGCGGATTATATGCGACCGGATCGACGAGGCGATAGTGGATGCTGGAGGACGGGCGAGGCGCCAATATGGCTTCCGAAAGGCCAGATCCACCGTGGACGCCATTGACGAACTCGTCCAAATGGCGAAGGAGGCGATTCAGGGCCAGAGATGGAAGGGGGGTGCCAAGAGGTATTGCCTCGTGGTCACCCTCGACGTCAATAACGCTTTTAACTCGGCCAGCTGGGCGCGCATAGCAGAAGCGCTGGCAGAGTTCAAAGTTCCCATCTATCTAAGGCGAATCATCACTAGTTATTTTAGCGACAGGATGCTATTATACGAGTCCGATAGAGGTGTAGAAACGTACAAGATCACCGGCGGAGTTCCCCAGGGGTCTGTACTGGGGCCACTTCTCTGGAACGTTATGTACGATGGCATTCTCCGCATACGGGTGCCCGATTACGTTAAAATAATCGGATATGCGGACGACATAGCGCTAGTGATCACGGCGAAACACCTGGAGGAGGTAATAACAGAGGCCAATCACACAGTGGCCACTGTTGGAAGATGGCTGGCGGATGTTGGACTGAAGCTGGCAGAACACAAAACGGAGGCTATCCTTGTGTCAGGTCGAAAGGTACAAGAGGTGGTGGAGATAAGGGTTGGTGACTGCACCATTACCACGACTCCACATCTCAAATACCTAGGCGTCTGGATTGACGCAAGACTGTCGTTCAAGGAGCACTTTCGGCGATTAGGTGAGAAGGCAGCGCGGACCTGTTCCCAGCTCTGCCGGATAATGCCAAACCTCGGAGGGCCACGGCACTGGAAAAGACGCCTCATCTCAGGGGTCGTCAAATCCATAATCCTGTATGGAGCGCCCATATGGGCTGAGAAGTCGAGCGTAAAGGCGTACGTTCGCACCATAGAGGCGGCGTATAGGAGATGTGCGCTCCGCACGATCTCAGCACACCGTACTGTGTCTGCAGACGCCGCGCTCGTGATAGCCGGTATAATCCCGCTGGACCTGCTGGCCAAGGAGGCGTGGAGCCTATACTACGGCGAAAGTACGCACGAGCTGAGTGCGGAAGATCGCGTAGCAGGCATTAGGCAAAGCACCATACAGGAGTGGCAAGCCCGATGGGATGCATCCGAAAAGGGCCGTTGGACGAGGAGGTTGATCCCTGATCTCCAACGCTGGATGGATAGGTCGCATGGCGAGGTGAACTATCACGTCACACAGCTGCTGACCGGCCACGGAGGTTTCCGGGCGTACCTACACAGATTCCGGCTGGAGGAATCCCCCTGCTGCGACAATTGTGGAGGCACGGAGCCCGAGGACGTGGAACATGTTCTTTTTTCATGTCCACGATACAGCGGTGCCAGAGCGGTACTGCAAAGAGTCTGCGGAGAACCTGTGACACCGGACAACCTCGTGCACTATATGCTCGAGTGCCCGGAGAAATGGGACGTGGTGTGTGACACCTCGGCCGCAATTATGCGAGACCTCCGCCACTTGGAGTGGCGGCGACGTTCAGGGAATCAATAGGAGGGGTCCGTTGACCAACCCACTCCCAGACGAAGTATTGCTTAATGGCTATGTACCGTCTGGGAGGCGTCTGAGGAGGTGGTTTTAGTGGGTAAGAGCCCCACACTACTGGTGCGAGAGCGCCCAGTGTCTGTTTGCAGATTTCCACCTCCGAACCAATAAAAAAAAAAAAAAAAACAAAAAAAAAAAAAAATACATATACATATACATATACACATACATATGCATATACATACACGTATATATTCGTTTTTTCCAATCCTCGAAACACTTCTGAAACGTTTTTTCTGGTATCGAAAACAGCTCCTGTTTCGATTTTTTTTATCTCCTCAATCGTAGCAAAACGCTTTCCTTTCATCGGTGTCGTCAGTTTTGGAAAGAGGAAAAAGTCAGCGGGGGCCAAGTCCGGTGGATACGGTGGTTGAGGCATGATAACGATTTTGTTTTTCGCCAAAAACAGGTCCTGAGCGATGTCAATGCGACGTTGTTTTTGCTCAAAATTTAGCAATTTTGGAACAATCTTCGCTGCCGCACGTTTCATGCCTAAAACATCCGTAAAAATTGCTTGGCATGAGGCGAACGATATGCCAACATCATCAGCAACCTCTCTGATAGTGATTCGACGATTATCCAAAATCATTTTCTTCAGTGCATCAATGTTTTCATCGGTTGTTGACGTGCTCGGGCGACCAGGACGAGCATCGTCATTGACATCTTCTCGGCCTTCCTTAAACCGGTTATATCACAATTGAACTTGTGTTCTGCTCATAATAGACTGGCCAAAGGCCACAGTCAACATTTCAAATGTCCTTGCGCATTTAATTTCATTTTTTACACAAAACTGAAGACAGTTTCTTTGATCCATTTTTTCGAATAGTACAAAATCGAAGAGCACACCAAAACACGACTAACCTTTTTATCTGTCAAAAACAAACTGACAATCCAAAATGGTTGGTATTGCCAACATATATAACAGACATGTGTACCAACATAACAGAAAAAAAATGCGAACATCGAACATACGTAACTCACGAAAAGATGAAAATAACGGTTATTTTTTGATCACACCGCGTATATATATATATATATATATATATATATATATATATATATATATATATATATATATATATATATCTATATATATATATATATATATATATATATATATATATATATATATATATATATATATATATATATATATATATATATATATATATATATATATATATATATATATATATATATATATATATATATATATATATATATATATATATATATATATATATATATATATATATATATATATATATATATATATATATATATATATATATATATATATATATATATAACTGACAATCCAAAATGGTTGGTATTGCCAACATATATAACAGACATGTGTACCAACATAACAGAAAAAAAATGCGGACATCGAACATACGTAACTCACGAAAAGATGAAAATAACGGTTATTTTTGATCACACCGCGTATATATATATATATATATATATATATATATATATATATATATATATATATATATATATATATTATATATATATATATATATATATATATATATATATATATATATATATATATATATATATATATATATATATATATATATATATATATATATATATATATATATATATATATATATATATATATATATATATATATATATATATATATATATATATATATATATATATATATATATATATATATATATATATATATATATATATATATATATATATATATATATATATATATATATATATATATATATATATATATATATATATATATATATATATATATATATATATATATATATATATATATATATATATATATATATATATATATATATATATATATATATATATATATATATATATATATATATATATATATATATATATATATATATATATATATATATATATATATATATATATATATATATATATATATATATATATATATATATATATATATATATATATATATATATATATATATATATATATATATATATATATATATATATATATATATATATATATATATATATATAGAACATTTTTATGATTTTGCGCTATGAACAACTGAAAATGGTAATTTATCAATATTTTCACGAAAAATTTGCACTTTCACAAGGCCAAAATTGCCTGAAGGAGCGTTCCAATGCTTTTGCGATGTACTAGAGAGCTCTTAACTACAATCTTGGCTACATTTTTGTCTTAGGTTTGATCTAAAATCTCAATGGTTTGGCTGTTATAGACCAAAATATCCAAAAAAAACGTGAAAAAAGTGGTGGATTTTCTACATTTTCGAATTTTCGACCATGAAAACGAAGTTTTTTCTAAGAAATATGTTCAGAGAAATTGTAGCCCGAGATAATAGCTAAAACTTTACCTTTGAAAATAAGTCAAAATTTCAAATACTTCAAAATATGAGCCCAAGAAAATTTGCAAATTTTCCAAAAAAATAAAGTCTGAGAAAAAATTGCAAGTCAAAATCTGGAAGCTCCATTTTCACCGTAGACGTATGGTGTAGTGCACTTTTTGCTCAGTACACTCCCATGAATCAGAAACGCGCAGCGCCCATTAAGATTTTTTTTCCTTCCATACTAGTCGCCCCACCCCAGTAAGAGAATAGAAATAACAACATGAAGCAAATCTGCATTACCGTATGGACAGCAATCTGGTGCATGTAAGTCAAACGTACTGCATTTAAAAAAAAAAAAAAAAAAAAAAAAACAATCAGAGTGGAAATTTTTTCAAAAACCGTCTCAAACGACATACATACAAATAATATAGTGCACAAACATTGGTACATTTGGAAACACAACTGCGAAGCTGATCGCCAGGCACTCCAGTTCTGAAAAAAAAATTTTTTTTTTTGAAAACCGAAAAATTAGTCATATTCATGTTAAAAGCATTAAAGAAGCAAAGAACAATTCATCTGCCTCATCCATTGCGTAATAGAATATCGCGTAGCTTAAGCTCAATTCCGGAAGACTTAGAATCCGAAACATTGTCACTTACAAGAAAAGCAACCATGAATAACAATAATCATGTCCAACAACCCCAACACAATACAAACCAACCAAACAACCAACAGCCTATTCAATTAGACGCTATAAAAGATTTACCAAATTCAGTGGCAATGGTAGGCTATTACACGAATTCATTAATAATGTTGAGGAAATTCTCCTTTACCTAAATGGAATAGATGCTAATCCATATGGTCAAATCTTATTGCGAGCTATTCGGAATCAAATCGAAGGAGAAGCAAACGATATTCTAAACATGTATGGAACACCACTAAATTGGGATAACATAAAGCAAAATCTTGTTTTGCACTACTCAGACAAGAGATCAGAGACATCTCTCAGAAGAGACTTGCACAACCTCAAGCAATATAATAAAACTGTAGAAAAATTTTACAGCGAAATAATTGAAATACAATCCACCCTTTATAATAATATGGTAATTCATGTAAGCGACCGCAATGTAATAAAAGCAAAAAAAGACCTATTTGCAGAAATGTGTCGAAACTATTTTCTAACCGGGTTGAGACAGCCTTTAGGATCAAGCGTCACGGCAATGCGACCCGATATTCTAGCCACCGCCCTCTCATACTGTATAAAAGAACAAAATATATATTATATGCAATCAGAATCTAGTAGGCAAAATGGTAGAAGTCAATATCACCCTTATAACGAGCATAATTCGCCAAACTATCAAAATAGACAAACTATAATCAAAACAGGTCCTACAACCAATACTATAGAAACACACCAAGATACCCTAATAACACCCCAACTAATAACCAACACGAGCAAAACCAAAACCCCTTTAAACCCAATCTGAACCAAAACTACAACAACGCTGCTACAAGGCAGCAACAGATGAACAACGATAATAGATACAATAACGCCAGGAATCCACAACCTTTCTTCAAAAGAAGCCCGAGCACATTCACTCGCTCCAACATAACGCAAAACAACGCAGCTAGAGAACTCCAAAACGTCAACTCTTTCAGAAGCTCATCACCCAATGACAATCTTGGACAAGGAGTAGACGAATACGACCAAAATATGGAACATGAGCTCAAAAACATCGAAGAACCAACAAATTTTCACCGACGAGCCTCGAACCATCCACGGAGTTCTTGGACATCAACAAGCATGGGCACGAATTAGCATACATAAACATATCATCCCCTTTCAAGAGACCACTTAAGTTTCTTGTAGATACCAGCGCTTCAGCCTCGTTTATCGACCCCCAATTCACCTTATCCGAAGATCTTACAGAATGTAAACCTATAACCATTACAACTGTTTTGAACAAATACGAGCTAAAGAAACAAATATCACTACCAATATTCAAGGAATTTAAAGAACAAGGACACTTTACGTTTCTAGTTTTTAAGTTTCAGATTTATTTGGTGGATTACGAGGCCTCGATTTCCTCACAAAAATCGAAGCGAAAGTCGACCTAGTAACTGAAACAATCCAAACAAAAAACTGCGAAATTCCATTACAGCTCAAACCGAACTTTACTTCAGGGAAATTCATAATTCTTCCTGACTCAAAGTACGTCATCAAAATTCCAGTAGATGTACATACAGGGGATATCTACGTTCAAACAACTCAATTAAATGACCACATGTTCATTTCTGAAGGTATATATCACGCCAAAAACTGGTTCAGTGTAATGGAAATAATAAACACCTCATCTGTCGAACAAACACTTCTCTTAGAACAACCCCTAAAGGGCACCCAATATACATCTTCGCAACATATCGAAGTAAACAATTTGGAGGCTGATTTTCCCACTGATGAACAAATAGATCTACACAAACTGCTACGTACAAATCACCTTAATTCAGAGGAAAAGAAAGCTCTAATACACCTTTGCAAAAATTATAAAGATATATTCTATCGGGAAAATCAAACGCTTAGTTTTACAAACGAAGTAAAACACTGCATTCCCACTACGGAAGACATACCTATTTACACAAAATCATATCGGTATCCATACTACATAAAGAAGAGGTCACAAAACAGATCTCCAATATGTTAGATCAAGGCATTATACGCCCAAGCTATTCTCCATGGAGCGCCCCTGTATGGATAGTGCCGAAAAAAGCAGACGCTAGCGGCAAACAAAAATGGCGCCTTGTCATAGATTACCGCAAGCTTAATGAAAAGACAATATCAGACAAATATACTTTACCAAACATCAATGGCATTTTGGATAAGCTAGGAAAGTGCATGTACTTCTCCACTTTGGATTTAGCCAGAGGCTTTCACCAAATAGAGATGCATCCAAAAGACATACCAAAAACAGCCTTTACAGTAGAAGGTGGCCATTATGAGTACATTAGGATGCGATTCGGGCGGAAAAATGCTCCCTCCACATTCCAGAGAGTTATGGACAACGTCCTAAAAGAACTTATCGGAAAAGTATGTCTGGTATATTTGGATGACATCATAATCTTTTGTACGTCTTTGCAAGAACATATAGAGAATCTCAAACTGGTATTTGAGAAACTTCAATCATCGAACTTCAAAGTCCAACTCGATAAATCAGAATTCCGGCAAAAAGAAATAGCTTTTTTAAGTCATATAGTTTCAACCGATGGGATAAAACACAACCCAGCCAAAATCCACGCAATCAAGAACTTTCCGATACCTCGAAGCCAAAAACAAATAAAAGCATTTCTAGGGTTACTAGGTTACTACAGAAAGTTCATTAAGGATTTTTCCAAGATAACGAAACCTTTAACGGAATGCCTGAAAAAAGGAATAGTCATACAACTGAACGAACGAATTGGAAGTGATAAACCGATATGTTACGCAAGCCGCACCCTATCGGAGTCGGAAATAAATTATTCGACTATTGAAAAGGAAATGTTAGCCATTGTATGGGCAACAAAGTACTTTAGACCGTACCTATTTAGACGCAAGTTCCAAATAGTAACAGATCACAGGCGCCTCACATGGTTAATGTCCCTCAAAGAACCAAATTCAAAGCTTATTAGATGGCGTTGGAAACTAGAAGAGTACGATTACGAGATAATATACAAAAAAGGCAAACTAAATACCAACGCCGACGCTTTGAGCAGAGTGAGACTACAAGATGCGGACATAAACCTCTCCGATGCAAATTCAAACGAAACCATCCATTCTGCTGATGAAAACTTGAATGATGGTATTGAAATTTCAGAAAAGCCCTTAACGAATTCAACATCCACATTGTTCTAGAAACATCAACAGAAACCCCAGAAATGACTCTCGAAGTACCCTTTAAAAACAAACAGCGCCGTACAATAAGAAAAAAAGAATTTTCCGAAGATATCGTCATCGATATTTTTAAAAAGTTTCTGCCAGCAAACAAACTCTCAGCGATATATTCCAGCAATGAGAACTTCAGAGTAATACAGTCCGTTTATTCTAAGTATTTCTCGAATAATAACACATTCCGTCTAATTCGCTGCACAGAACTTTTAACTGATGTTAAAGGTGTCAACAGGAAAACTTAATCCGAGATCACCATAGCAATCAAAACCATAGAGGTATAAACGAAACACACCTCCATTTAAAAAGAAACTATTACTTTCCTCTGATGAAAAACGAAATCGCGCAAACAATTAATAACTGTTCGAAATGTCAGACCCTGAAATACGACAGAAGTCCACCAAAAATTAAATTTCAAAATACTGAGACTCCATTGAAACCATTGGACATACTGTACATGGATTTATACACAATAAACGGTAAAAGCATATTAACAATAATAGATAAATTCTCTAAATTTGCGTCAGGTTATACCCTACCCAGAAAAAAAGCATCTCAGTCTTGAAGTCACTTAAAAACTTCATAAGCACCCATGGAATTCCTCGAAAAAGCGTTTGCGACCAAGGCTCAGAATTTCAAATACCTAGGCGTCTGGATTGACGCAAGACTGTCGTTCAAGGAGCACTTTCGGCGATTAGGTGAGAAGGCAGCGCGGACCTGTTCCCAGCTCTGCCGGATAATGCCAAACCTCGGAGGGCCACGGCACTGGAAAAGACGCCTCATCTCAGGGGTCGTCAAATCCATAATCCTGTATGGAGCGCCCATATGGGCTGAGAAGTCGAGCGTAAAGGCGTACGTTCGCACCATAGAGGCGGCGTATAGGAGATGTGCGCTCCGCACGATCTCAGCACACCGTACTGTGTCTGCAGACGCCGCGCTCGTGATAGCCGGTATAATCCCGCTGGACCTGCTGGCCAAGGAGGCGTGGAGCCTATACTACGGCGAAAGTACGCACGAGCTGAGTGCGGAAGATCGCGTAGCAGGCATTAGGCAAAGCACCATACAGGAGTGGCAAGCCCGATGGGATGCATCCGAAAAGGGCCGTTGGACGAGGAGGTTGATCCCTGATCTCCAACGCTGGATGGATAGGTCGCATGGCGAGGTGAACTATCACGTCACACAGCTGCTGACCGGCCACGGAGGTTTCCGGGCGTACCTACACAGATTCCGGCTGGAGGAATCCCCCTGCTGCGACAATTGTGGAGGCACGGAGCCCGAGGACGTGGAACATGTTCTTTTTTCATGTCCACGATACAGCGGTGCCAGAGCGGTACTGCAAAGAGTCTG
This sequence comes from Clusia tigrina, assembly GCA_920105625.2. NCBI lineage: Eukaryota > Metazoa > Arthropoda > Insecta > Diptera > Clusiidae > Clusia > Clusia tigrina. The sequence continues at coordinate 178,847,695 of OV050030.1, read as the reverse complement.
CGGAGAACCTGTGACACCGGACAACCTCGTGCACTATATGCTCGAGTGCCCGGAGAAATGGGACGTGGTGTGTGACACCTCGGCCGCAATTATGCGAGACCTCCGCCACTTGGAGTGGCGGCGACGTTCAGGGAATCAATAGGAGGGGTCCGTTGACCAACCCACTCCCAGACGAAGTATTGCTTAATGGCTATGTACCGTCTGGGAGGCGTCTGAGGAGGTGGTTTTAGTGGGTAAGAGCCCCACACTACTGGTGCGAGAGCGCCCAGTGTCTGTTTGCAGATTTCCACCTCCGAACCAATAAAAAAAAAAATAAAAATAAAAAAAAAAAAAAAAATACATATACATATACATATACACATACATATGCATATACATACACGTATATATTCGTTTTTTCCAATCCTCGAAACACTTCTGAAACGTTTTTTCTGGTATCGAAAACAGCTCCTGTTTCGATTTTTTTTATCTCCTCAATCGTAGCAAAACGCTTTCCTTTCATCGGTGTCGTCAGTTTTGGAAAGAGGAAAAAGTCAGCGGGGGCCAAGTCCGGTGGATACGGTGGTTGAGGCATGATAACGATTTTGTTTTTCGCCAAAAACAGTTCCTGAGCGATGTCAATGCGACGTTGTTTTTGCTCAAAATTTAGCAATTTTGGAACAATCTTCGCTGCCGCACGTTTCATGCCTAAAACATCCGTAAAAATTGCTTGGCATGAGGCGAACGATATGCCAACATCATCAGCAACCTCTCTGATAGTGATTCGACGATTATCCAAAATCATTTTCTTCAGTGCATCAATGTTTTCATCGGTTGTTGACGTGCTCGGGCGACCAGGACGAGCATCGTCATTGACATCTTCTCGGCCTTCCTTAAACCGGTTATATCACAATTGAACTTGTGTTCTGCTCATAATAGACTGGCCAAAGGCCACAGTCAACATTTCAAATGTCCTTGCGCATTTAATTTCATTTTTTACACAAAACTGAAGACAGTTTCTTTGATCCATTTTTTCGAATAGTACAAAATCGAAGAGCACACCAAAACACGACTAACCTTTTTATCTGTCAAAAACAAACTGACAATCCAAAATGGTTGGTATTGCCAACATATATAACAGACATGTGTACCAACATAACAGAAAAAAAATGCGAACATCGAACATACGTAACTCACGAAAAGATGAAAATAACGGTTATTTTTTGATCACACCGCGTATATATATATATATATATATATATATATATATATATATATATATATATATATATATATATATATATATATATATATATATATATATATATATATATATATATATATATATATATATATATATATATATATATATATATATATATATATATATATATATATATATATATATATATATATATATATATATATATATATATATATATATATATATATATATATATATATATATATATATATATATATATATATATATATATATATATATATATATATATATATATATATATATATATATATATATATATATATATATATATATATATATATATATATATATATATATATATATATATATATATATATATATATATATATATATATATATATATATATATATATATATATATATATATATATATATATATATATATATATATATATATATATATATATATATATATATATATATATATATATATATATATATATATATATATATATATATATATATATATATATATATATATATATATATATATATATATATATATATATATATATATATATATATATATATATATATATATATATATATATATATATATATATATATATATATATATATATATATATATATATATATATATATATATATATATAGAACATTTTTATGATTTTGCGCTATGAACAACTGAAAATGGTAATTTATCAATATTTTCACGAAAAATTTGCACTTTCACAAGGCCAAAATTGCCTGAAGGAGCGTTCCAATGCTTTTGCGATGTACTAGAGAGCTCTTAACTACAATCTTGGCTACATTTTTGTCTTAGGTTTGATCTAAAATCTCAATGGTTTGGCTGTTATAGACCAAAATATCCAAAAAAAACGTGAAAAAAGTGGTGGATTTTCTACATTTTCGAATTTTCGACCATGAAAACGAAGTTTTTTCTAAGAAATATGTTCAGAGAAATTGTAGCCCGAGATAATAGCTAAAACTTTACCTTTGAAAATAAGTCAAAATTTCAAATACTTCAAAATATGAGCCCAAGAAAATTTGCAAATTTTCCAAAAAAATAAAGTCTGAGAAAAAATTGCAAGTCAAAATCTGGAAGCTCCATTTTCACCGTAGACGTATGGTGTAGTGCACTTTTTGCTCAGTACACTCCCATGAATCAGAAACGCGCAGCGCCCATTAAGATTTTTTTTCCTTCCATACTAGTCGCCCCACCCCAGTAAGAGAATAGAAATAACAACATGAAGCAAATCTGCATTACCGTATGGACAGCAATCTGGTGCATGTAAGTCAAACGTACTGCATTTAAAAAAAAAAAAAAAAAAAAAAAACAATCAGAGTGGAAATTTTTTCAAAAACCGTCTCAAACGACATACATACAAATAATATAGTGCACAAACATTGGTATATTTGGAAACACAACTGCGAAGCTGATCGCCAGGCACTCCAGTTCTGAAAAAAAAATTTTTTTTTTTGAAAACCGAAAAATTAGTCATATTCATGTTAAAAGCATTAAAGAAGCAAAGAACAATTCATCTGCCTCATCCATTGCGTAATAGAATATCGCGTAGCTTAAGCTCAATTCCGGAAGACTTAGAATCCGAAACATTGTCACTTACAAGAAAAGCAACCATGAATAACAATAATCATGTCCAACAACCCCAACACAATACAAACCAACCAAACAACCAACAGCCTATTCAATTAGACGCTATAAAAGATTTACCAAATTCAGTGGCAATGGTAGGCTATTACACGAATTCATTAATAATGTTGAGGAAATTCTCCTTTACCTAAATGGAATAGATGCTAATCCATATGGTCAAATCTTATTGCGAGCTATTCGGAATCAAATCGAAGGAGAAGCAAACGATATTCTAAACATGTATGGAACACCACTAAATTGGGATAACATAAAGCAAAATCTTGTTTTGCACTACTCAGACAAGAGATCAGAGACATCTCTCAGAAGAGACTTGCACAACCTCAAGCAATATAATAAAACTGTAGAAAAATTTTACAGCGAAATAATTGAAATACAATCCACCCTTTATAATAATATGGTAATTCATGTAAGCGACCGCAATGTAATAAAAGCAAAAAAAGACCTATTTGCAGAAATGTGTCGAAACTATTTTCTAACCGGGTTGAGACAGCCTTTAGGATCAAGCGTCACGGCAATGCGACCCGATATTCTAGCCACCGCCCTCTCATACTGTATAAAAGAACAAAATATATATTATATGCAATCAGAATCTAGTAGGCAAAATGGTAGAAGTCAATATCACCCTTATAACGAGCATAATTCGCCAAACTATCAAAATAGACAAACTATAATCAAAACAGGTCCTACAACCAATACTATAGAAACACACCAAGATACCCTAATAACACCCCAACTAATAACCAACACGAGCAAAACCAAAACCCCTTTAAACCCAATCTGAACCAAAACTACAACAACGCTGCTACAAGGCAGCAACAGATGAACAACGATAATAGATACAATAACGCCAGGAATCCACAACCTTTCTTCAAAAGAAGCCCGAGCACATTCACTCGCTCCAACATAACGCAAAACAACGCAGCTAGAGAACTCCAAAACGTCAACTCTTTCAGAAGCTCATCACCCAATGACAATCTTGGACAAGGAGTAGACGAATACGACCAAAATATGGAACATGAGCTCAAAAACATCGAAGAACCAACAAATTTTCACCGACGAGCCTCGAACCATCCACGGAGTTCTTGGACATCAACAAGCATGGGCACGAATTAGCATACATAAACATATCATCCCCTTTCAAGAGACCACTTAAGTTTCTTGTAGATACCAGCGCTTCAGCCTCGTTTATCGACCCCCAATTCACCTTATCCGAAGATCTTACAGAATGTAAACCTATAACCATTACAACTGTTTTGAACAAATACGAGCTAAAGAAACAAATATCACTACCAATATTCAAGGAATTTAAAGAACAAGGACACTTTACGTTTCTAGTTTTTAAGTTTCAGATTTATTTGGTGGATTACGAGGCCTCGATTTCCTCACAAAAATCGAAGCGAAAGTCGACCTAGTAACTGAAACAATCCAAACAAAAAACTGCGAAATTCCATTACAGCTCAAACCGAACTTTACTTCAGGGAAATTCATAATTCTTCCTGACTCAAAGTACGTCATCAAAATTCCAGTAGATGTACATACAGGGGATATCTACGTTCAAACAACTCAATTAAATGACCACATGTTCATTTCTGAAGGTATATATCACGCCAAAAACTGGTTCAGTGTAATGGAAATAATAAACACCTCATCTGTCGAACAAACACTTCTCTTAGAACAACCCCTAAAGGGCACCCAATATACATCTTCGCAACATATCGAAGTAAACAATTTGGAGGCTGATTTTCCCACTGATGAACAAATAGATCTACACAAACTGCTACGTACAAATCACCTCAATTCAGAGGAAAAGAAAGCTCTAATACACCTTTGCAAAAATTATAAAGATATATTCTATCGGGAAAATCAAACGCTTAGTTTTACAAACGAAGTAAAACACTGCATTCCCACTACGGAAGACATACCTATTTACACAAAATCATATCGGTATCCATACTACATAAAGAAGAGGTCACAAAACAGATCTCCAATATGTTAGATCAAGGCATTATACGCCCAAGCTATTCTCCATGGAGCGCCCCTGTATGGATAGTGCCGAAAAAAGCAGACGCTAGCGGCAAACAAAAATGGCGCCTTGTCATAGATTACCGCAAGCTTATCAGACAAATATACTTTACCAAACATCAATGGCATTTTGGATAAGCTAGGAAAGTGCATGTACTTCTCCACTTTGGATTTAGCCAGAGGCTTTCACCAAATAGAGATGCATCCAAAAGACATACCAAAAACAGCCTTTACAGTAGAAGGTGGCCATTATGAGTACATTAGGATGCGATTCGGGCGGAAAAATGCTCCCTCCACATTCCAGAGAGTTATGGACAACGTCCTAAAAGAACTTATCGGAAAAGTATGTCTGGTATATTTGGATGACATCATAATCTTTTGTACGTCTTTGCAAGAACATATAGAGAATCTCAAACTGGTATTTGAGAAACTTCAATCATCGAACTTCAAAGTCCAACTCGATAAATCAGAATTCCGGCAAAAAGAAATAGCTTTTTTAAGTCATATAGTTTCAACCGATGGGATAAAACACAACCCAGCCAAAATCCACGCAATCAAGAACTTTCCGATACCTCGAAGCCAAAAACAAATAAAAGCATTTCTAGGGTTACTAGGTTACTACAGAAAGTTCATTAAGGATTTTTCCAAGATAACGAAACCTTTAACGGAATGCCTGAAAAAAGGAATAGTCATACAACTGAACGAACGAATTGGAAGTGATAAACCGATATGTTACGCAAGCCGCACCCTATCGGAGTCGGAAATAAATTATTCGACTATTGAAAAGGAAATGTTAGCCATTGTATGGGCAACAAAGTACTTTAGACCGTACCTATTTAGACGCAAGTTCCAAATAGTAACAGATCACAGGCGCCTCACATGGTTAATGTCCCTCAAAGAACCAAATTCAAAGCTTATTAGATGGCGTTGGAAACTAGAAGAGTACGATTACGAGATAATATACAAAAAAGGCAAACTAAATACCAACGCCGACGCTTTGAGCAGAGTGAGACTACAAGATGCGGACATAAACCTCTCCGATGCAAATTCAAACGAAACCATCCATTCTGCTGATGAAAACTTGAATGATGGTATTGAAATTTCAGAAAAGCCCTTAAACGAATTCAACATCCACATTGTTCTAGAAACATCAACAGAAACCCCAGAAATGACTCTCGAAGTACCCTTTAAAAACAAACAGCGCCGTACAATAAGAAAAAAAGAATTTTCCGAAGATATCGTCATCGATATTTTTAAAAAGTTTCTGCCAGCAAACAAACTCTCAGCGATATATTCCAGCAATGAGAACTTCAGAGTAATACAGTCCGTTTATTCTAAGTATTTCTCGAATAATAACACATTCCGTCTAATTCGCTGCACAGAACTTTTAACTGATGTTAAAGGTGTCAACAGGAAAACTTAATCCGAGATCACCATAGCAATCAAAACCATAGAGGTATAAACGAAACACACCTCCATTTAAAAAGAAACTATTACTTTCCTCTGATGAAAAACGAAATCGCGCAAACAATTAATAACTGTTCGAAATGTCAGACCCTGAAATACGACAGAAGTCCACCAAAAATTAAATTTCAAAATACTGAGACTCCATTGAAACCATTGGACATACTGTACATGGATTTATACACAATAAACGGTAAAAGCATATTAACAATAATAGATAAATTCTCTAAATTTGCGTCAGGTTATACCCTACCCAGAAAAAAAGCATCTCAGTCTTGAAGTCACTTAAAAACTTCATAAGCACCCATGGAATTCCTCGAAAAAGCGTTTGCGACCAAGGCTCAGAATTCGTAGCCAACATATTTCATATTTTTGCAAACAATACCAGATCGAACTCCATTTCACTTCATTCCAACAGTCTAACAGCAATGCACCACTTGAGCGATTACACACGACGTTAACAGAAATATACAGAATAATCCTAACAACACGAAAAGAACACAACCTCAACACAGACCATGAGGAAATACTATTCGAAACCATTATAACCTACAACAATTCTATACACTCAACAACGAAGTACACCCCATACGAGCTATTTCACGGCAAAAAACATATGTTTAACAAAAACGTATCGTTCAGCGACCAGCATGAATATCTAGAGAAGCTTAACGAATTCCAGGAAAAAATCTATCCTATAATGAAAGAAAAAATGGAAAAAATAGTTAACGCCAGAAATGATAAACTCAACAGAAACAAAACAGACCCCGAAAATATAGCAACTGATCAGACAATATTCAGGAAAGAAAACCGTAGGAACAAGATAACACCCAGATTTTCGCCACACAAAGCAAAAAAAGATAACAAAGTAACAATACTTACCCATACAAATCAAAAACTCCAGAAAGCGAAAATCAGGAAGTTACACAAAAAATATAACATAGAATAGAGCCAATTAAACAATACTAACATTATACTAACAATACCTTCTAGGTTCCCCGTCGTAACTGCAAAAATGATAGAAATACAGACCCTGAAGGTAAATCAAGGCCTACTACTCCTGAAATTAGAACCCGCACGAATTATTCAAGACTTCAGCAACCTAAGCCATGTCATCGACTTAAACCAGTACGAATTAAATATTCGGAAAATTTCCACCGCATTAGACACATTCGAAAAGTATGGAATACAGCCGAGTTCACTACGAGTAAGTGAGCTAAAACTAACAGGACTTCGGAATAAATTCGAAGCACTAACACCAACCAAACGAAACAGAAGAGGGCTCGTAAATGGAATAGGCAGTGCTATCAAATTTATCACAGGTAACATGAATGCAAATGACGCCCATGATCTAAACGAGCACATAAGAGAACTTCACGGTAATGAAAACAGTTTAAAAGAAAACATCGAAAATCAAGGTAAGTGTTAGCGAAATTAAAAGAACACGTCCGTTCAATTCAATAGCTTTAATGCAAGTAATAGAAAAGAAGAGTACATACATATATATTCTGTTGCTTAGTCTAAATATAATCATAATATCGTAATATACCTTATATTAATGCAAAGTAGGTAGGGTTGCATTTGTTAGTATTCTGACAAACTCCACCTCAACACGACTACTTTCATTTAGAATAAATTACATATGAGGTTGAGGAAAGATTAAATCAAATGTTAAGTCAAATGTTAAGTTTTTACAATAAATTAATCAATTTCATATCATTACATAGTTTTTCATGACGTTCCTTAGGTAAACTTTTAGTTAAAATATCAGCCACATTATCTGGTGATGGGACGTAGTGGATATCAATCTCGTTGTTCATATATTTGTCTCGCAGGTAGTGGTACCGAATTTCTATATGTTTACTTCGCTTGGTTACCATTGGATTTTTAACTGCAAATTGAGCGCTCTGATTGTCGCAAAAAACTATTGTAGCTTCGCTCACCAGGTGTCGAAATCCTATCTCCAGCAGTAAACTGCGGTGGAAGGTCACCTCTCTAACTCCCGAGCACATAGCGACATATTCGGCCTCCATCGTACTGAGAGCCACGATACTTTGCTTTTTGGATTCCCATGCTAATAAATTTTCACCCATCGATACAGTGAACCCACTATATGATCTACGGTCAGTGTTGTCGTAAGCCCAATCCGAATCTGTAAAAAAAATTAAACTATTGCCGTTAGCGTTATAAGTTAACACACCTTTGGGTCTCGCTCGAAGATATCTGAGCATTCGTTTCGCTGCCATAAAATGTTCTCTATGCGGATGTGAGTTACATTGCGCTAATTTTGCTACAACATGTGCTATGTCTGGTCTCGACACTATCGCTAAATAGGTAAGGCTTCCGATGAGCGGCTGATATTGTAAAATGTCACATCCAGAACATTTCGTAAAGTCAGTGCATTTCTCTAATACTGTGCCACTGGCGAAAGGGGTAGACGCGCCTTTACAACCTTGCATATTCCATTTTGTCAAAAGTTGTGTTGTATACCGGTGTTGATGAATTATCATTTCACCTCTTCGTCCTTCCCTCTCAATCTCCATGCCTAAATAATAGTTAATAGGACCTTTATTCACCACTTTGATTTTTTCTTCCAGCTTTGTGATTATTTTTTGTATCATTTCATCTGTTGTGCAAGCTAATATAATATCATCGACATACACACACATGATGTTAATCTGTTCATCGGTCTTCAAAATATAAATACAGTTGTCTGACTTGCTTCGATAGAAACCAATGTTGCAAAGTATTTCATTTAATTTACCACTCCAATTTCTGCCGGCTTGTTTTAATCCATACAAGGCTTTGTTTAATTTGCATACGTGATTTTGTTTATCTTTGTCCACGAATCCCTCCGGTTGGCGCATATATACTTCTTCTTTAAGATCTCCATTTAAATATGCTGAAATCACATCGATGTGATACACCAAAAGCTCATACTTCACCGCTATTGACAATATCATCCTAATCGACGTATGTCTTACGACAGGCGCATAAGTATCTACGTAGTCCACGCCTGCCCGCTGTGTACACCCTTGCGCCACCAATCTGGCCTTGTATTTTGCTACCGTTCCATCTGGATTATATTTTGTATTGAACACCCATCTCGATCCGACAATGTTTTTATTTTTTGGAGGTTCAACTAACACCCAGGTTCCACTTTCTATTAATGCGTCATATTCTGTTTCCATAGCGTTTTTCCACTCCGCTGCGTTGTTAGAATAAAGTGCTGCTGTCACCGTACCAGGGTTTTCCAAAAACGCATTTAACACTTCATTATTTCCGTTCGGTTTATTCGCTCTCTTCCAGACACCTGCTGTCCGCGTGAGTCTAGCTCCACCTGTGTTGTATCCACTTTCCGCTTTCTGAACTTCTGGTTCGCTGTCCTCACTTGCTCTTTCGAATACTTCGATCTCATTTTCCGAATTTACAGTGGTCTTCTCTTCTCTATTATCTTCCGGCCTTTCTTCTATTTTCTTCTCTATTGAACCCGTGTCTATAATAGAAAATTGCCCTTCAGGCTCTGCTTTTTCGTTTTTACCTTTTCCTTTATAGAATTCATTTTCTAGGAATACCACATCCAAAGCTAGAGTGATTTTTCTATTTTCACTGTTGTACAATCTATATGCTTTAGATGTATTAGAGTAACCCATAAAGTATAGCACAACTCCTCTGGGCTCAAACTTTAACTTTCGTAATTGCTTATCAAGCACAACTGCCTTACAACCAAAAGTTTTAAAATGTTTGATCCATGGTTTCCTATCAAACCAGCACTCGAACGGAGTTCTTTCTTTAATTACACTGGTGATGGACCGATTTATTATATAAATTGCTGTATTCAGGGCTTCAGCCCATACACTTTGAGGGAGATTAGTTGAATTCATTAAACACCGTGCCATTTCAACTAACGTACGATTTGCCCTTTCTGCGACCCCGTTTTGTTGAGGTGTATAAGTTACAGTAGTTTCATGTATTATGCCACGAGACTCAAAAAAAACCTCAAAATCTTTATTCACGTATTCCAACCCGTTGTCTGACCGAAACCGCTTGATTTTCTTTCCCGTTTGATTTTCGACCTGATTAATGAACTTTTTGTATGAATTAAATGCATCCGATTTCTTTGCAATAAAATCTATATGCATGTATCGAGAATAGTCATCTATAAATGTTATAAAATATTTTGCACCACCTTGTGACGCTATACGCATTGGGCCACATACGTCGCTGTGTATCAAATTTAAAATACCCGCACTCTGTACTTCTGAATAGCTTTTAAACGGCTTTCGATATATTTTCTCGATTGCACACGTTTCACATTTAAAACCGTCTGGCATACTCTTGACATTAACCGTCAGGCCAAGTACCATATTTTTACGAGACATTTTTATTATAGAATTATAATTGAGATGACCGAATCTTTGATGCCAACGCACTATTTCACTAGACTTAGCTGTCATTGCATACTCGCATTTTTTAAAGTTTACGTTAAACACGCCGTTTTCCAAATTCGCGATACACATAGTTGGTTATCTTTAGTTTTCACTTCTGCCGTGTCTTTGAAAAAATTTACCTTATTTTCATTTTCAATTATTTTACTAACCGATAAGATGTTTGTATACAAACTTGGTACATACAACACGTTACTTAACACAATTTTTATATTTTTATATTTAACATTAATCGTGCCAATACCTTCTGCCTTTACCGTTTCACTTGATGCTAAAACAATATTTTTTTCATATGGCTTAAGCGCAGCAAAGCTATTTTTTTCAATACACAATTGTGATGAAGCGCCACTGTCTAATATCCAGCCGGTTTCATTCGGATGAGTCACGCAGCTGAGGGCCATCGTTGTTTCCTCTCTATGCGTTCCGCACTGAGAACGTATGTGCCCCTTCTTCCACACCCGTAACACTTTACGTTGCTACTTTGTTTTCCGCTATTCTGCGCACCTCGATTGCGGTACTGTTGTTGTTGTTGTTGTGAATAATTGGTTGTTATTCGTTTTTTTTCGTTATTTCGGTGATTAAATGCAAAAACCTTTTCGCAACTGATGTCGACCTTGTGACCTCTACGATGTTCTTCTTCCAATAATTTTGCCTTTAAAGACTCAAGTGACGGCAAATTGTCTCTACGTTCAATTGCAACTACAAAGTTTTCCATAGTTGGCGGCAAACTGCATAATAATAATATTGTAGTTAAATCATTTTCAAGTTTTACACCAATTTCAGCCAGACTTTCGACCAACGAACAAAACTCATTAATTTGCGGTGCAAATTTTTCGCTGGTTGAAAACTCAAATTTGACCAAGCTTTTAAAGAGGTTTACCTTTCTTGCGGGTCCCCTTGCATTATATAGGCTTTCAAGTGTATCCCACGCTGCCTTTGCCGTTAAGCATCCTTTCATGTTTAGCAATTAAGATGTTTTAACACAGAGAGTCATGGTTGCCAGCGCTTTCTGGTCGCAAATTTTCCAGGCCTCCTTCACTTCATTCGGAACCTCTTCCGCAATTACTTTCCATAAGTCCATCGTTATTAGTAAACTCTTCATCTGGAGTGACCACGATGAATAATTCTCACCACTTAATTTGTCGATTGACAAATAAAAACAACCTACTAGTTACACCGTTCGACTTTTGCGTATACCCTTCGACCAACGAGGTAGTATATTATTTCGAATTATTGGCGCAGTGGAAGTAAGTAAGTAAGCTAAACGCCCAAATGATACAGAGATTTAAAGCTATCACCACTCATATCAACAAAGAGCAAGAAACTATAGAAAAATTTCTAAATAGATACGCCCAAGACACAGGGAACAAAATAAAATGAAATGAAGATACTCTATCAGAAATTGTATATATGAACCAAGTTAACTACAACATAGATCTTTTAACTAATCACCTCACAAGTATCAGCGAAGCATTTGTACTAGCAAAATTAAATATAATTTCAAAGCTGATCTTAAACCCTAATGAACTCAAAGAAATATATAACCACTTCAATAAACAGTACGTGGTGACTAAGTCAGATGAAGAGTTGTATGAATTTCTCGGACTACAAGCCCATTATAATGGATTGAACATTATATTTAATATACAAATACCAAATCTATCCAAAGAAAACTACCAATTATCGCACATACTACCACTTCCTATAAACGAGACAAAACAAATCATAACAAATCAATATATAACACATAACAATCACGGCATTCAGTACTTTGATGAAGCATGTCCCAGAATAGCAAATACATACTATTGCAAAATCTCAATTCACCGAGAAGCAGCTTCAAACTCATCCTGCATAGGCCGCATCATTCACAATGAAAAAGCCCAATGCGTATTCCGCGACGCAGGCAAACTATCATCAATATCTCAACCACAAGATAACTACATTCTTTTTATCAATATGCCGAATACACTAATAAGATCTACTTGCAGTGAAACACCGCAAATCATAGAAACCTCGCTCCACGAAAAAACCATGATAAGAAACAACTACACGTATGGAGCCATGGTTATACTCGCGATCCTTCTATCTCAATAAGCATCGTCTACGCGTCAAAAAGGCCACCCATAACCTTCAACATCCCACACCATGAAATATTCGTTCCGGCCCCTTCGCAATCCTTGCGGCCTTCACTTCATTCCAAGGGGGGAGGAGTTACGTTACCTCCACAGTAGATAGTACCACCACAAGCAACAACAACAACATATACTGCTCAAGCATTGAATTGTCAGCAAGAACTACAAGTCAACGACAGCACCGGCCAATGATGGCACAAGCAACGGAAAGTGGCCAGACGCAAGCTCAGCAGAAGCATGCGGACCGGATGCATAAATTCAATTTAAAGTAAAATGCATAAGAATTAAATTCCAATATTATCAATTTGCAATTTATTTAGTTTAATTAAAATAATAGCGTAAGCATAAACTTAAGGTATAAATAATCGTGAAATGTAATTTCAAAGTTAGAATAAAACTGATCTCAGAGCTGAAACCATCTCGCGTTGTCTTTTTTTTGGTAAACTTAAGTTCGAAGAACGTAATTCGCGCGAGTTATGTATTGGAAATGAGAGCAACACCATTTGACTTCACAATTTGTTTAATAATGAATTTAAATTTCAGTTTACATGTATTTATATCTTAAAATATCGCTACTTTAGTACTGAATTTCATGAGATATGAAGCAAGCATGTTTTAAATTTGAAGATTTTCATAAGAATTGAAATATAATATAACTTAAATAATAGTCTTAATAAGAATTAGAATTTGCTTTTGTTCAATTATTGGAATTTGATGTTGTTGTTTGTTGGATGGCGTGTTGTACTTCCTTAGTATGTTGCACTTATTGTTGTTGGGTTAAGTGGTTGCGTTCGTAACTCGCACTCCTCTTGTCCGGTTGTTCAGTGATTTCATCTGTTTGTTTTTTCTTCATACTTCTTGTGATTGCCATAACTGTGGGTATCATTGCTTTTAATGTGTCAGAATTTATTTCTATTCTTGACAAAGCGTCTGCGTTAGTGTTAATTTTTCCCTGTTTGTATATAATTTTAAAGTCATATTCCATCAAGTCTAGTCGGATACGAGTCATTCTAGATGAGGGGTTGTTGTGTGTGAACAGTGATACTAGTGGTCCGTGATCTGTTACTACTGTGAATTTCGTTCCAAACAAGTAGGGTCGAAAATGATTAAAAGCCCAATGAATGGCTAATAATTCTTTCTCAATGACAGGTTTATTAATTTCTTGTTTATTGAGAAATCTGCTAGCATAAGCTATTGGTCGATCTTCTCCTATGTTTCCTTGTGATAAAATAGCACCTAATACATAATTGGATGCATCAGTGGTCAATATTAATTCCTCATCGAAATCAGGGTACCGAAGTACAGGTTTGTTATGCTTTCTTTTAGTTTCTTGAATGCTACTTCACATTCATCTGTCCATATGTATTCGGTGTTTTTTTTTGTAGGTTATTTAATGGTTTTGCGATTTCTGCGAAATTCTTTATAAAGGGTCGGTAATAATTACAGAAAGGTACGAATCTTTTGATTTCATCCTTGTTTTTTGGAGTTGGATATATGTCCACAACTTTACATTTTTCTGGATCAGCTGTTACTCCATTAGAGGTAATTAAGTGACCTAGAAAAATTACTTCTGGTTTCAAAAAATTACACTTATTCGGATTTAATATCAGATTGTACTTTCTTATTCGCTTAAAGATTTTTACCAAATTATCATTATGATGTTTTATAGACTCTCCGAAAACAATTATGGCGTCTACGTAAAGGAAAGCATTACTCTCTAATCCTGCTAGTGCGATAGATAGCATACGCTGAAAGCTGTTCGAAGAGATTTTTAAACCAAAGGGAAGTCTTTTTAACTGATAGTGACCGTCAGCAGTTGAAAATGCTGTTAGATGTCTTGACTCGTAATCTAGAGGGATTTGATGGAAAGAGCTAGTCATGTCTAGGGTTGTAAAGTATTTTGATCTGCCTATTATGTCCAGTACGTCTTTTAGTCTTGTGATTGGGAATTTATCATCACCCAACTTTTTATTCAATTGGTGGTAGTTTACTACTAATCTCCACTGTTTGGAATCGTCGGAACTCTTTTTCGGTACAACAAGTAGTGGTGAGTTATAAGCACTAGTTGAATGTTCAATTATCTGTTGTTTCAGCAGATTCTTTATTTGCTCATTAATATTTTTCATTTGTGTGTTTGCGGCAAACCGTGGTTGTTTATGAATACCGGTTTTTTATCTGTTGCCTCTAAATGTTGCTCATAGACATTATTGACTGTCAGGACATCGTCATCTAGGTGGAAAATATCTGTGTATTCTTCACACAATTTCCCAATACTGTCCTTTGCAAAAATGTCTTGCGTGTCAAATTGTAGTAGTGGTTGTATTTGGTTCCATCTTTTTGGGCTTTTGTTCTGTATGCTGTTTACTATGTAAAAATTTTTTATGTGTTTGCATTCTATTTTTAGCTCGCTTAACACTATGGTGTCTTGTGTTGTATTCAAAATCCGTATGTGTTTAATACCTCTAGCTGGAATTATAGTATTGCTTATGTATACTGCTGCTTGTATTTTATTGTTGCATACAAGCAAGTCTTCAGCTATGTTCGCATTTATTGGGTGTATTACCTCGCATCTTGCTGGTATTTTGTAAAATCATCTCCTAAAATTCCATCGGCTTTGACTGGAAAATTATCTTCTACAATTTGAAATGTGTTTTTAAGGTTTTCTTGCTGAATTTTTAGTGAGATACCTGCTGTGCCTAAAGTGGATACATTGTCTTTAGAATTATTAATGGACAAGAATGTTGGCTGAAAATATCTTCGTCGAATATCCAAGTAAGGCGGTAAGCGGTGTTATTCGAAGTTTGTTGTCTTTTGTTATTGTAGTCATTTCTGTTGTTCTTATTAGGGTAATGACTTTGTTGGTTATTGACACCAAAATTATTATTGTTGCGGTATCTGTTTCGCTGAATCATATTGTATTCTTGTCGTTCGCGATAATTGCTGCTTCAGCCACCCTCTGTGGTCTAGTGGTAAGCATGCTAGACTCACACCCCGAGGGTCGCAGATTCAAATCCTGCCACGGGCTTGGTCTCCAAAATGCTTCTTTCTATAAAATCATTTTCTCTTCGAGTCGAAAGCTTCTGCAGCTAGTAGTCATTCCACTAACACCTTGCAATCATAATTAATTATGGTGTAAGATATAATAATAATAATAATTATAATAATAATAATAATAATTGTTGCTTCTGTACAACAGAATGCGAGTCTCGTTAGGTTTTTCAAACTCGTCAGCTATTTGTACCGCTTCTTTAAATTGTTTGCTGCGGCTTGCTGTAATTGTTTGGACGGCTGACATATTGGTGAGATCGTTTTTGAACGAATTGAATGCTATTGTGTCGTTATTAGTTATTTTTGCTTTCTTTCTGCAGAGGTGTTTGTAGTTTGTAATTTGTTTAGAGTACAAATGAGTTCCTCTATCTATTCTGCATAACGATAAATTACTACTACCCTGTCTCAATTTCGAAAGATTGTCTAATATTGAATTTGTCGTTTCGGCTTCAGTAAATTTTTTAATTCTGCAATTAGTGTTGTCTTATTGTCTGTTCCCACTAGTTCTAACTTGTTTTTGATTCTATCAGGGAGGTTGGTATTAAACACTAGTGTGAAAAATATGTTCTCACTGGTTATTGGTACAGTGGTCTTCATAATCTCCACTAGGCTTATGAATTTGGACAAGTCTTCGGGATTGACTGAGAATTCAGGTAAAGCCTTCAGGCAATCAGTTATGTTAAATGACGTCATAGCGAACTCTGACGACTGTTCCGTGATTATAGCTATTGTTCCTACCTTTTCTTCTTTTTGAAAATGCTGACTGCTAATTACTTTCTTTATGTAGTTGCTTAATGTGTTAAACCTAGATATGTATGTGTGCATTTCCAAACTGGGCGCTTGGTTGAGTTCTAACTCAAAATATGCAGTCTGAGTACTGAGTGTTAATTGTAACTCTTTTATGTACTTCTCTGTATAAATTCTATTGGGGTTCTTTCTTAAATTGCCTACAATCTGTTTAATTTTTTCTAGCGAAGGGAGGCTCTTAATTTATTTGCTAGACGCAATCTCGCTTAAGTCAAATATAGACTTTGCTGCTTTTACAGTTGTTCCCTATACATATGTAACAATGTTATTCCTAAATTTACTCCTACTATGACTATAATTATTAATAGTTTCACGCCATGATCTTCTAGCGTATCTGAGTGTTGGCTTTGAGTGTTTAGAAATGTAACCTGTGGATCTCCACTATGGTTTTCTACTTTAGATTTCGTACTTCCTATATCTAATATAATTAGTTCAAATTATAATTATATAGTATATACATTTGAGGATTATTATACTTGAAATAATGAAATAATTTAATTATAATTTGCTCTAGAATGGGCAGTTTTTTTGTATCATCATCCTTGTTTTCATGGTCCTTATCACGTCGTCATCCCAGTCTGGGGCTGTTGGGGTTCCGTTAATCCCAATGGCTTTCACAGCTATGTCATGAATTTGATCTTCTCTTTGTCAGTTGGCGGTTGCTGTTGTATTATTGTTATTTACGCTTTGTCCATCTAAACGAATCTTGTTGATGCTAACTTTCTGTTCTCAGTTGTTTATGCTAAGTTGTATTCGTGGTAAAGGGTTTTTATTTGAGTCCTATTTTAGACCTTTTTGCCAGCTCTTTTCCCTCGTTTACGTGGCTTCGTATCTATACTCTGGTTGGTTTTTTGTTGTAGCTTAGAATACTTATGTTGGCGTGCTCTGTATTCGTCTATGGTGATCTGTTTTGGACCTGCTGATGAGATTGATTGTATGTAGATAGTGTTGTTTGTCCTTGTCACTCCCTGTAGCCGTGGTACGTACTCTTCTTCTAAGGCGGCTGTTTACTTATAGTATATAACGGGTCCGCCATCTAACGTTTTTTTTGTCAACTAGTGCTTATTTCGTGAATGGTAACACTTAGCTCATGTCTGATTTGACAGATAATTAGTTTTATCCTTCCGCTGAACGAATATGGTTGTGTATACGCTTGAACAACGCTGGGAAATATTGCGACATTACTTTGAAAATCATGGTAATGTTGCAGAATGTGTGCGAAAATTGCGTACGGATTTTGGAAGAAGAGAAGCACCGTCAGCTCCGTATGTTCGTTATCTTGTGAAAAAAGTGAAAGAAACTGGCATCCTCATCGATAAACTAAAGCGTGAAAAGCCAAACACAGTGCGTACACCCGAGAATATTGCTGCTATGGCAGAAAGTGTGCGTCAAGCGCCATCAACATCAATTCACCGTCGTTCTCAACAATTGAACACTTCGGAGACATCATTGAGACGAATTTTGCATAAAGACCTTGGTATGACGCCATACAAATTCCAATTGGTTCAGGAGTTGAAGCCAACTGACCATCCAATGCGTTTTCGCTTCGCTAAGTGGGCCTGCGATCGACTTACAGAAGATGCCGATTTGCCAAAAAAATCATCTTTTCAGATGAAGCTCATTTTGATCTTGGCGGGTATGTAAACAAGCAAAATTGTCGCATTTGGGGCACAGAAAACCCGCACGCATACATTGAAAAGCCGATGCACCCAAAACGAGTCACTGTTTGGTGCGGATTTTGGTCCAGAGGCATAATTGGGCCATTTTTCTTCGAAAATGAGCAAGGAGTGGCCGTTACAGTCAATGGCGATCGTTATCGGGCCATGTTGAACGAATTTTTGTTTAAAAAAATTGAAAAGGAGGATATTGGCAACATTTGGTTTCAACAGGACGGCGCGACGTGCCACACAGCCGAAGCTACACTCGATGTTTTGCGCCCTGTTTCAAAAAAAAAAATTATTTTGCCTTCCCTATATTTAGTATTTGTGTTGCCGGTACTGTCCTTTCCAGTGGGTACAGTGTTTCTGGGACGGCTGAGTCCTTCGTTTCACGGTTTCCAAATGCTTGGTTGTCCTGCTGTAGATTTGATTAAATAGGGAATGAAATTCCGTTTCATTCATTCCTGGTGTGCTGCTGTAAACTGCTGGGTGGATCCGTGATAACTACTGGATGGTACCGGATCTACTCTTTCAGTATCGATATTCCTGGATAACATTTCCAATCAAAGGATCAGTGTAGATTTTCAGGATCAGTGTGTGTTGCAGGATCGCCATGTAATGTTATTAGTGCCTACGTAGATGATGGACTCAAGTAATATTTTGCACTGCGCAAGAGCTTGCGCACTTGGTTCTCGGCGCCTTAAGGCAGCCAAATATTTTCTTATTGAAGCGACTCAAGTCTGCTCTTTGGAGTTCAAACAAATTTGAATTGTGTTTCTGAACTGAATTTTTTTCTTCAAACTACGCTCTTTTATTCCTATTTCAACTTTACAAATTAGTTTCAACCAAGTTCAATTTCCACTTCATATTTCCAATAACCCATGTGTCATCAAATTCACATATGCAAGCAATAAAATATGAATGTGCAATTCCTGCCGACTGCAGATCTTCGAGGGTCGAATTGCACATGACCTATTTTGAGTGCATTGCTTTGGGATAGAGGAAAGGTTTGAAAGAGT
Organism: Clusia tigrina; assembly: GCA_920105625.2. NCBI lineage: Eukaryota > Metazoa > Arthropoda > Insecta > Diptera > Clusiidae > Clusia > Clusia tigrina. The sequence goes on along the minus strand of OV050030.1, from coordinate 178,828,197 downwards.
GGAGTGTGTGGCATCATGCTGCGCGTGCACTAGATATTTCTTTGGTGCATTTAGTTCTCTTAGTGATCGCAGGCATGGTATGCATGACTTTCATGATACACTTCAATATATATATATATATATATATATATATATATATATATATATATATATATATATATATATATATATATATATATATATATATATATATATATATATATATATATATATATATATATATATATATATATATATATATATATATATATATATATATATATATATATATATATACATATATATATATATATATATATATATATATATATATATATATATACATAAACTGCTGGGTGGATCCGTGATAACTACTGGATGGTACCGGATCTACTCTTTCAGTATCGATATTCCTGGATAACATTTCCAATCAAAGGATCAGTGTAGATTTTCAGGATCAGTGTGTGTTGCAGGATCGCCATGTAATGTTATTAGTGCCTACGTAGATGATGGACTCAAGTAATATTTTGCACTGCGCAAGAGCTTGCGCACTTGGTTCTCGGCGCCTTAAGGCAGCCAAATATTTTCTTATTGAAGCGACTCAAGTCTGCTCTTTGGAGTTCAAACAAATTTGAATTGTGTTTCTGAACTGAATTTTTTTCTTCAAACTACGCTCTTTTATTCCTATTTCAACTTTACAAATTAGTTTCAACCAAGTTCAATTTCCACTTCATATTTCCAATAACCCATGTGTCATCAAATTCACATATGCAAGCAATAAAATATGAATGTGCAATTCCTGCCGACGGCAGACCTTCGAGGGTCGAATTGCACATGACCTATTTTGAGTGCATTGCTTTGGGATAGAGGAAAGGTTTGAAAGAGTGGAGTGTGTGGCATCATGCTGCGCGTGCACTAGATATTTCTTTGGTGCATTTAGTTCTCTTAGTGATCGCAGGCATGGTATGCATGACTTTCATGATACACTTCAATATATATATATATATATATATATATATATATATATATATATATATATATATATATATATATATATATATATATACATATATATATATATATATATATATATATATATATATATATATATATATATATATATATATATATATATATATATACATATATATATATATATATATATATATATATATATATATATATATATATATATATATATATATACATATATATATATATATATATATATATATATATATATATATATACATATATATATATATATATATATATATATATATATATATATATATATATAGCTGCCGCTGCTTCGTAGCCCCGCGCCAAAATATACCAAGAGTTAAAGATGGCTTCCGCACAAATACGATATGCACCTGCCTCGAACGATGGAACGCAGAGATAGGCCGACAACATGGCGCCCCAGGTACCAGGCGGAAGCCACCTGAACGTTTCGGAGTGAACATGCCGCCCCCCTTGCATTATTGCAAGAGAAGAACATATCCACGCTGGATCCCGTTCATACCCTTCATCAATGGAGGGTGGTTTGGTGCCCGAGGGCGCAGCTTCAGGAAGCATGCGCACCCCTCAATGCGGTGGCCCATCTGCTAACACATAGTGCAGATGATCTGCGGAGTAGGGCGTAGCTGCACCGGTCTCTTCGTAATACCCAGAAAGGGCGGAACAGCGCGGGATGGTTCCCGTCTGGTCTCCTCCTGACCTCGGTTTGGCGCTTTCGGAACCACGCAGCCAGGTGGCGCGCCGGTGACAGAGAGGTGAAGCTCGATGGGAGGTCGAATTTAGTTGACCTGGCCCGACGAGATGCTGTTGGGTCCGGTGGCGCCGCCATGGAGAGTGGAGGTGGTAGCACGGCCACACTCGAACAACTGTCAGACAAAAAGCAGCACCCTTCAGAAATCGAGTAGCGGGTGTTGTGCACCGAGTGGGCCGAGATCTGAGAAAATATCAAAAATTTAATTAGTACCAGAAGGGAATAGATCTAAAAGAAAACATAAAAACTATAAATTAAAAAAGTACAAGGTACGTTATACCCCTCCGTTGGTAGGAAGCGGCTCTTCTCCCGGTAGGATCACCACCTTCGTGATAGGTCGGGTTAGCATTCCACGTGCGGTCCGCACATCCACAACACGCACTTTTCCATCAGGACCAGGGTGCGTATCGGTGACCCTGCCCAGCCGCCATTCTTGAGGCGCTATCGAGAAGATATTCGTTTTTCCACCTGACGCTGAATTGGTGGGCCAGCGCCTTCAGTTTTTGCCATCGGTTCAAAATTGAGAGAAAGGGGTTGTATCCGGAGGCTCAGCTGGTGCCAACAGTGGCGCACCCACCAAGAAATTACCAGGCGTCAGCGCCTGGAGATCCATGGGGTCCTCAGACAGAGCGCTGATTGGCCTAGAATTAAGACACGCCTCGATGCGCGCTAAGAGAGTCACAAATTCTTCAAACGTGTACTTAAGTTGCCCTGCCATGCGCTTGAAATGGTGCTTGAAACTCTTGACCGCTGCTTCCCAAAGGCCCCCCATATGTGGAGCGTGGGGGGGATTAAAATCCCACTCGATCTGAGTATGAAAGTGACCCACCACGGTTCGCTCACGGATTTCGCGGAGCACCCGCTGGAAATCAAGCCTCAACGCCTTTTCCGCGCCCACAAAGACCATTATCCGAGTGCATTTTCAAAGGACATCCCCGGCGGGCGATAAACCGAGACAATGCCGCAAGGAAGGCAGGAGTACTCAAATCGGTAGTCGCCTCAAGGTGAACTGCTCTCGTAGCGAAGCATACAAAGATGCAGACGTACCCCTTTGAAACGTGGCATGCCCGCCCCTTACCCGTGCTTGATATCAAACGGCCCCGCGAAATCAACTCCAGTATGGGTAAAAGGACGTGAACACGTGGTACGTTCAACCGGAAGAGCTGCCATGAGCTGCTGTTGTCGACGCTTCTTCCACAGAATACATGCCTTACATTGGAGAATTGTGCTTTTAATGAGCGTTTTCGCTTTTGGAATCCAATATGGGGTCCGGATTAGCCGCAGCATTAGTTGATTCCCCCCGTGTAGGGACACCTGATGGATGAACTTCACTATTAGACGAGTCAAATGACCATAGTATGGCAGAATGATCGGGTGTCTCTCCGAAAATGGCAAATGTGTAGTGAGCGCCACCCGCCCATTTACGCGCAGAGTACCATCGGAGTGCACGAACGGATTCAGAGCCAAAAGCGAACTGGAGCTGGATATCGGCTCCCGTGCCACAAGTGCGCTGTATTCTTTTGGGAAATACATTTTCTGCGCGAGCACAATAAGGCAAGTGGTCGTTTCAGCGATTTCTCCCCGAGTAAGCGGGAACCCCCTGTCAGGAGTCGTGTCCCGATGTTTCACCGAACAGTGGCGCATAAAGCGGCGCACGAAACTCAACATTCGGAGGGCCCTAGAAAATGAGGAGAAGCGCAACATTGGGTCGTCCGCAGAGGACACATATACTACATGACACTTTGCAGGTCGTTGCTCTTCATCGGTTGCTAACACGTTTTCGTCCAACGGAGGCGGCCACCGTTTCCGCTCTTGCTGCAGCCAGGCCGGGCCTTCCCACCAGAGCTTGTTGTGGAGTAGTGCATCAGGTGCCACACCACGGCTAGCTAAATCTGCTGGGTTATCTTCTGAGCGGACATGACGCCAGTTGTTCACACCTACTTTGCTGGTAATGGCAGTGACTCGATTCGCCACGAAGACTTTCCACACGTGGGGTGGCTTTCGAAGCCATGCGTAGAGTCGGATCAACAAAACAAGTTGTCATCTGAAATATTTAATAGAGGTTTAAGAGGGAAAATCAGCTCTGCTAAAAGTGTTGCCCCACATAGTTCTAAACGTGGAAGAGAGATAGTTCTCAATGGGGCCACCCGCGATTTCGCCACTAGCAAATGGGTAGATATGGAATTTTCACCTTTACACCGAACGTAACGGGCAGCAGCATATGCTAGCTGAGAAGCATCACAGAAAGCGTGGAACTCAATATCGCGATCAGGTGCAGATCGTACCCAGCGAGGCACGCGTACTTGGGAGATTGCCTAATACTGCGATAAGAAGTGTGTCCACCTTGTTAAAGTGGTAGGAGTAAGTTGTTCGTCCCAACCTATTTGATCCAACCATATCTGTTGCATCAAGATCTTAGCGGAGACGACAATAGGAGCCAACCATCCCGCTGGGTCAAACAGCTGTGCGATGACCGACAGGACCTTACGTTTGGTGTATACGGCAACGATTGGCAAAGCTGCCACGTGGAAATAAAACCAATCCCCCCGCGCATTCCATCGAATGCCCAAAGTGGGAGTGGTGCTGGTCTCCTCGAATTGGAGAAAATCTTCCCTAAGCAGATGCCCTGGAGGCAAACCGGATAAAATTTCTGGAGAATTTGCTGCACATTTTCGCATTGAGAACCCGGCTGAATCCAAGCTCTCAATCAGCTCATCCCTAGTGCGAATGGCAGTAGCAATATCATGTGTACCCACTAGAGCGTCATCCACGTACATCGAATTACGTAGCACCTGAGAAGCCAATGGGAACCTGCTCTCCATGTCGTCTGCCAATTGCAAAAGTGTCCTTATTGCAAGATAAGGAGCACAGTTCACCCCGAAGGTGACCGTTTTCAATTCATAGTCAGAGATATCGCTGTCGGGAGATTCCCTAAACACAATTCTCTGGTATGATGCCTGGCTTGGCTCAACCAGAGATCTGACGATACATCTTTTGTATGTCACCGTTCAGGACATAGCGAAACATACGCCACTGGATTATTAGCCGGGTCAGATCGGCTTGTAACACTGGCCCTGTGTGTAACACGTCATTCAAGCGGACCATGTTGGAAGTCGCCTGTGAGGCATTGAACACCACGCGAAGTTTGGTGGTTGTACTCTCTGGCTTAATTACTGCATGATGTGGCAAGTAATAATGAGGCACAGGAGTTACTGACGGCGGTGGAACCTTGCGCATGTGATTTAACGTCACGTATTCAAGTACTACCGCGTCGTATTGTCGCTTATCGGCCGGGCTCTTTACCAGCCGGGACTCATTGCGCTCAAATTGCCGAAGGGCAATATAGCGCGACGCTCCTAGAGACTTCTCCGGAACAAACCCTTGTTTGAACGGCAGAGAGACTATGTATCGCCCCGTAGCATCCCGACGAGTAGTCTGGGAGTACAAATTAAGGCAGTCTTGATCAGTCTGGGACAGCTTTCGATCTTGCGGAGGCTGTTCCATTTCCCAGAACTGTCGTAGAAGGTGGTCGAGCGAAGCAGTTTCAGACACTTGCACGCGAGTTGTGAAAGTGGATATCCGTTTATCCGGCAGAGGCCCTGTAAGGATCCAGCCGAATACCGTTTCTTGGGCAATTAGTGACCCCACCAGGTTGCGCCGCAACCCATCAAGCAAGACCTGAGGGTAAAGATCCCCTCCGATTAACAAATCGACTTGGGTGGAGTGTGAAGTGCTTGAATCGGCTAACCTGAAATGTCTCAGTTTGTGTTGCTCTCCTTTACTCAATAGGAGCGGCGGCAGTTCACCTGTCAGGGTAGGCAACACCAAAGCCGATACTTGGAGACGCACAGTGGCATCGTACCGCGACCCGATGGTGATATGACATGCTTTGGTAACGGTGCCAGCAAGGGTATTGCTGACCCCCGATACCTGGGCATGTACTGAGTGTGCCGGCAGCTTAAGGCGCTTTTGGAGGCGGTCCGAAACAAAGGACCCCTCAGAACCAGAATCTATCAGAGCCCGGGCTGTGTACCATACTCCTTGATTTTTTATCGTGAGTAAGGCCGTACCCAAGATAACACGATTGGAGAGGCGGCCACTTGGATGACTTGGACTCGGCCCCGCCCTATCTGCCGGACGCGATACCTGCGCAGTGTGGTAAGAAGATTTGGCTACGGGTGGATGGACCAGGGAGGAGCGTCCATTTGAATTGGAGCGTCCCCTCACCGATGTGGATGGTGGGTTTGGCGTCGCAGCGGTTGGACGACCCCGTGGCAAGTCCGTATGCAGCAGAGTGTGGTGCCGCTCCCGACAGGTGGAGCACGAAAAGGAGCTGGGGCAATTTGCCACTCTATGTGAAGCTAACAATCAATTCACACACAAACCGTGTTTGCGCACCAAGCCCCACCGAGCTGATACGGTGGCGGCCTGGAACACAGGACAATTTCGCACCGAGTGTGCAGACCGCCTGCAGACTTTGCACCATTCCGGGGTAACACTTACTGGATGGGTTTGCACCCGTGCTGTTCGTGGTTGATTCGGCTGAACCCTTATTTGTGATGAACTGGAGCCTTGCGACCGGAGATCCGAAATCGCCTCGAGTGTATGAAACCGCAATGACAAGAAGTCATCCATCGCCTTCCATTCTGGAATATCTGCGCGGCCCCCCATGGTCTGTTCCCACAGGGACAGTGTGAGCTCAGGCAGCCGCATGGAGCACAAGTATACTAAAATGGCATCCCAACTCGCAACGTCGATGCCGTAAGACGTCAGTGCAGCGATACAGTTACTGATGTCACGCTGTAGGCGTTTAATTTCCCCACCATCTTCTCTTCTAACCGGGTCAAGGCCCAACAGTGTCTTCAATTGATTGTTGATCTGGATGCGCTTGTTGTCGTAGCGCTCCAGTAAGTTTTCCCACACTTGCTGAAAACCCGCCTCAGTAATTGGAATTTTGGAGACAATTTCATGTGGTTCTCCCCGGGTCTTAAGTGACAAATGGTAGAATTTCTCCGCATTAGACAGCCGCGTGTTGTTAATGAATAGTGCTGTAAACATGTCACGAAACGTTGGCCATGCAGCATAACTCCCTTCAAAGGGAGGGATATCACAAGGGGGTACGTGCAGGCTGTGCGCCAATGATAAAAATGGCTCCCCTGTAGTAGGAACGGGAGTTGCCTGCTCTAAACGTTGTCTCACTTCCGCGATCAAAATACGACCCCGCTTAAAAGTATCAAAGCTTGACTTGAACCGCTGTCCGATTGACTCTAACAGTGATTCACCGTCTTTCATGACCCGCGCCTCGGACATGGCAGTTATTTTTGCAGTTTTAAGCGAAGCCCACCGAACATCCAATTCTCCTTCATCAAGCTGAAGTGATATTGTTTCTTAATTCGCTGTTCCGCTCGGATTCCATTTGTTCTTTTGGTTTCTTTTGTTTTGTTAAATTTTGTTTGTATTTGAAGTTAACACGGAATATTGCAAGTATTTTATTGCTATCTCTTAAAATTTACCTTAGTTTAAAAATTACAACTCAACTGTGTAATTTCAATTACAGTAACTCTTTAACTTTATTGTTCAATTGGTTTTGTTCAGAGAGGAAAACAGACAAATCATTCGATAAGTGAATTAGTAATTGAATTAGACTCAATTAATTCGCACAATATTTGAAAAAGTTGATACCTTGGTTCCACCCTTCTTGGTCGGCTGCTCAAATCCAACTGCGGTCGGCACGCAGTATTGCCGACCAGCTCTCCTCCGCTGCCTGCGTCAGCACTCTCACCAAAACAAAAAGATGGCTGCGGCCTGCCACACAAATTTGGCGGGACTCAATGAGGGGAATTCTCTCCGCACTGAGCCCCGCTCAGAGTTGCATGGTGACTGTGCGCAGGCAGCGGCCGTTGTCAGGAGGGCTCCGGCGCGAACATGCCGCCCCCATTGCAGTATTGCAAGAGAGATGACGACCTATTCCCGCCGGCTCCCATCCTGATGCACCCCTCAATGCAAGAGGTGATGATGCCGCCGGTGGCATCGGGAGCACCCCGGCTGTTCGCAGCTGTGGGTGAAGTGTTTCACCCCCAGGCACACGAAACACAGCTTCCGGTTTCCGACCGCATCTCTCCTGCGCCGCGATGACAAGTCCAGGAACGCCCGGCACACTGCGATGGTGTGCCCCCAACGCTTGCACATCTCGCACGGGCGTTGTGGAGTCACTGCCGGGTGCACGACTGCCGCTGCTGGTCGGGCTGTCGCGGCCACCAGTGGGGCGCGAGATGTCGCAGCCACCACTAGGGCGCGAGATGGTGCAGCCTCCACTGCGGCCATCGGATGTGGCGTCCGTGGTGTACTGCTCCGTGGCACGGACCCCTGATTGGGTAGGCGGCGGGCGCTCGTCGGCCCCGTTAGTAGCGAACGCGCGACAGGTGGTACAGACCGGGCTCGGGGCCGCGATGGCATAACTGCCGCTTTAGGGGTGGAGTCGGTCAACACATCGTGGGCGCGAGACGGCGCCACTGCCCCCGAAGTGTGGTAGGTTGCGGACCCCTGGTATGTTACCGACCTCTGTAGCATCACGGGGGCTGGGAACACCAACTGTACCGGCGGAGCGCAAGTCAGGCACGGCCCGATGTAGCGTCTTCCACGCCAGTCAGCTCGGCACGATGGGAAGTTCTGTGGAAAATCAAATTTTATAATTAGGCATGTGCTTACGAGAAGGGTAGTAATAAAGGTTAGGATGCTACTGATAGGAAATATAACTTCTTCAAGACTACGTAGAGTACTACAATTCTATCCCGTGAAAGAAGCAAGCGAAATCTACTGCTACCGTTTTACGAGGAAGGCTAGTGATTCCATGGAAGAACCGAGGTATACATACAAACAGGAAAGGCTACAAACTAGAGGCTATAAAGAATGGGACTAGCTACGGAAACGACCAAAAGACCGTATGCCGGGATTACTCAGCCTGCACTCCCGCTCGAGGGAGTAGAACCATCTTGGTGACGGGCCTCGTAACGGTTCCGCGTGCTGTCCGCACTTTCGCGACTCGCACTCTGCCGTCTGAGTCCGGGTGAACCTCAGTGATCCTTCCCAATCGCCATTCGTTTGGTGGAACGTGGTCATCCTGCAGTACCACCAGATCTCCGTTAGCTGCATTATCTTGGATAGTCTTCCACTTTGTCCTGCGCTGGCACTCCAGAAGATACTCATGTTTCCAACGTACTGAGAACTGCTGGGAGAGAACTTGAAGCCTACGCCATCGATTAAGAATAGAAAGAAAAGGGGTGGTCTCCTCCGAGACGGCTGGTGCAAGAAGTGGTCCCCCTACTAGAAAGTGCCCTGGTGTAAGTGGTTGGAGGTCGTCGGGATCTTCACTGAGTGCGCTAATCGGTCGAGAATTCAGGCATGCCTCGACGCGGGCTAGTACCGTTGCTAACTCCTCATACGTATACCGGATCTGCCCACCCACTCGTTTGAAATGGTGTTTGAAGCTCCTTACTGCGGCTTCCCACAGTCCTCCCATATGGGGAGCGTTTGGAGGAATAAAATGCCATTTCAATTGGTGAAACCAATGCTGCGTGGTCGCCTGGTCCTTAGCTTCTCGAATCACACGTGCGAACTCCATGCGCACTACCTTTTCTGCTCCCACAAAATTCTTTCCATTGTCGGAATAAATGTTAGCTGGGCACCCCCGTCGGCCAATGAATCTAGACAGGGCGGCTAAAAAAGCCTGGGTGGTTAAATACGTGGTAGCTTCTAAATGGGTGGCGAAACACACAAAGATGCACACGTAGCCTTTTGTCATTTTATACCCCCGCCCTTGAAACGTTTTAATTTCAAAGGGACCCGCAAAATCAACCCCCGCGGTGGCGAAAGGACGAGACAGGGTGGTGCGTTCAGGGGGCAAAGGCGCCATGATCTGGCTCAATCTACGTTTCTTTTCTACCAGGCAAGTTTTACATCGTAAAATGGTACCCTTGACTAAAACCTTTGCGCGTGGAACCCAGTATTGAGTTCGAAGGAGCCGAAGCATAAGCTGGTTTCCCCCATGCAAAGAAATTTGATGGATGAACTCAACGAGCAGTCGTGTAAATTGTCCGTGGTACGGCAAAATTTGTGGGTGCCGTTCGGAGAACGGGATCTGAGTGGAATGCGCTAGGCGTCCATTCACTCGAATCGACCCATCGGAATGAAGGAAGGGGTTCAAGGTGAGCAGAGAACTCGAGTTGGAAATGGGTTGCCCGTTCTGCAGGCATCCATACTCCTCGGGGTAGTACATCTGCTGCGTTATGGTCGTTACGAGCAGTGTAGCGGCAACAATCTCTGCAGTCGTGATAGGCGATCCCGGGGGTGGGGCGTGGTCACGTCGTTTTCGTATAGCGTATCTAAAAAAGCGCTGGATATAGCACACAACCCGCAGTGCTCGCGGCAATGATGAGAAACGCAGCATCAAGTCATCGTGCTGTTTGACCTGGATTGTATGCGTAGCAACGTTGCGTTGTTCTTCCAGGGCGTCCGGGTTAGCGATCTTCGCAGGCTGAGGCCAGGAATTTGAGTCGTGGGTAAGCCATCCCGGACCGTTCCACCATAAATGACTATGAAGAAGGGCTGCTGGAGTTACCCCCCGACTGGCAAGATCAGCCGGATTGTCTGCCGACCTGACATGTCTCCAACATTCTACACCTACTTTACTGGAAATGGTGGTAACCCGATTAGCTACGAAGGTTTTTCACATGTGCGGGGACTTCTGGAGCCAAGCCAAAACTATGGTCGAATCCGTCCAACAAAACAAATTACTGGAGGTGACCCCCACCCTTGTCCGAAGTGCCGCCACCAACTCGGATAACAATACCGCGCCACAGAGTTCTAAGCGAGGTAAGGATAACGTCTTAAGAGGCGCGACCCGCGACTTAGCCACTAATAAGTGGGATGTGACAATATCGCCGCACTGGCACCGCACATACAGCGCGGCGGCATATGCCGCTTGCGAAGCATCACAAAATGCATGGAACTGGATATCTACATCCGGTGCAGACCCCACCCATGGAGGAATTCGAATCTGTGAGATGTCGTCATAAGCCCCTAAAAATTCCTTCCAACGACTGGATGAAGCGAGGGTCAGCGATTCGTCCCAGTCAGTTTTGTCCCCCCAAATTTGTTGCATCAAGATCTTGGCCACGATCACAACAGGTGCCAGCCATCCGGCTGGATCAAACAGTTGAGCTATAATCGATAGCACCTTGCGTTTGGTGGCTCGTGGGTCGAAGCAAATGGGCTGGAGATGAAAGTAGAAATGATCAGTCTTTGCATTCCACCGAATTCCTAGTGTCTTAGTTAAACTCGCTTCATCCAGCTTCAAAAAATCCTCTCGGAGCAAGTGGTCCGGAGGCAAAGAGGAGAGAATGGCTTCCGTATTAGCTGTCCACTTTCGCATGGGAAAGCCGGCAGAGTCGAGTGCACGGATCAACTCATATCGAGTCTGTATCGCTACGTTCACATCATGTGTGCCGACCAAGGCGTCGTCCACATACATACATTTACGCAATACCTGGGCTGCTAGGGGTAGGTCCTCCTCGACATCCGTGGCGAGCTGTTCTAATGTCCTAATCGCTACGTAAGGTGCACAGTTGCCTCCGAAGGTAACCGTTTGTAACTCGTAATCGGAGACTGGCACTGCAGGAGAGGCCCTAAAAACAATTCGCTGGTACGGGGTGTGCTTTGGAGCTACTCTAATCTGCCGATACATCTTTTGCAGATCCCCATTAAAGACGAACTGAAACATTCGCCATCGCACGATAAGTTGTGTCAAGTCAGCCTGCAAGGTGGGACCCGTATATAAGACATTATTCAAGCTGAGGGTGCTAGTGGTTGCTTGAGACGCATTGAATACCACTCGCAGCTTGGTGGACGTACTCTTGAGTTTCATTACCGCATGATGAGGCAATTAATAGTGAGCAAGAGCGCCTGAAGGTGGAGGCGGGACTTTGATCATATGATCAAGAGTCAAATATTCCTGTACCACGGAGTCATACTGGTTTTTCTGCTCAAGGTTACGAAGTAATCTGCTTTCATTGCGCTCGAACTGTCTTAACGCAATGTGCCGAGAAGCCCCAAGTGACTCCTCAGGCAGGTGCCTTGGTTTGAACGGTAGTTCTACTACATACCGCCCAGAAGATTCTCTGTAAGTGGTCCGGGAATACAAGTCCAGGCAAGCCTGGTCACCGGGCGACAACCGTTTCTCCCTAGGTGGTTCCTCTACCTCCCAGAATCTCTGCAAGAGCTCCTCGACCAGGTGGCCGGTCTCAATTTGTACCCTTGCACAGAATGTCCTGTGAGAATCCACCCAAATACAGTTTCCTATGCAATTAATGACCCAATAACGTCACGCTTCAACCCATCAAGCAACACCATCGGATATAAATCACCCCCTATCAAAATGTCGACTTGTGGAGAGTTTGAAAGGCTTGGATCGGCCAGTTGTAAGCCGGCCAATTGGGCATATTGTTGCGTGGATACCCCTAGTCGGTGTAATTCGCTGGTTAAGGTGGGCAGTACTAATGCTGACACCGGGAGCCGCACAGTACTGTCGAGAGGTGACCCTAACATTAGGTCGCACGCTTTTGTCACGTTAGCAGCCACCACATTGCTTACCCCGGGTACTTGGGCATGCACGGTACGCGTAGGGAGTCGCAGGCGTCGTTGGAGCTGATCTGAGATAAAAGACCCTTCCGACCCAGGGTCGATCAATGCCCGGGCCATGTAATTGACTCCCTGATACCAGACGTGAATAATGGCGGTACCTAAAAGCACGCGTTTGGGTAGCCGACCTCGAGCTCGATATGGACAGGATCGTCCCTGGACTATAGCGGGTACCACCTGTGCAGCGTGGGCGAAGGATGGTGTAGCAGGTTGAGCCAACGTGGTGGCCGCGTTGCATCCGTTGGATGGTCGTCTGCCTCGAGGCGGCGTCGTGCGTGGTGGGGCTCTTATGCTCCGGTTCGGGGGCGGCTCACGGTGCAGCCGAGTATGGTGCCGCTCTTGGCACGTAAAACATCGGTATTTACTCGTGCAATTTGACACACGATGATCCCCCCTCAAACAATTCACGCACAAGTGGAAGCGGTTTACCCATCCCCATCGCTCTGATACATCAGCGTTGATGAAAGTAGAGCAGTGGGAGACCCGATGGCCTGGTAGTGTACATATCTTACACCCTTCCGGATTGACCCTTGCCTGATGAGCCTGCACGTGGCTATTACGGAGTGGTGTTGAGCGGTTCCCCGCAGGCTCCCGCGCGTGATCCGTCTGGCAGACATCAGAGACCGCCTCCAAAGTTTGGAACCGTTTCGAGAGGAACTCCTCCATCGCCACCCAAGTCGGTATATCCGCATGATCTGCAAGGGACTGCTCCCACAGAGAAAGGGTCCTCTCCGGCAACCGAATGGAACTCCAGTATATAAAAATTGGATCCCAACTGCCTACATCCACCGACAGCTCCCTCAACGCCATAATGCAGTTGGTAACTTCCCGCTGTAGCCTCTTTAGCTCCGACCCACTTTCTTTGCCTATGGTACGCTTTGTGAATAGGGACTTCAGCTGACAATTAATGAGCTTGCGCCGATTTTCGTATCGCGCAGTAAGCCCCGCCCACGCCTGATCAAAACCGCTATTGGTCAGTTGGCATTGGTCCACGATTTCTCGCGCCTCCCCCCTAGTCTTTGCTCTCAGGTGATACAACCGCTCGATGTTAAATAACCGAGCGTTCCGCAGGAACAGCGCCGTGAACATATCACGGAAGGTGATCCACTTGGAGTACTCCCCCCTGAAAATCTCAATATCACAAGGAGGCACCGGAATAGTGTGGGATTGAGAAGACAGCTCAGCCGACGCCTCGGAAGGCACCGTTGGAGAGACGGTCAGGGATTGTATTAGTCCACTGATCCGAGCATGACCCTGTTTGTACATGGCAAAACTTGCTGCGAATCGTTGCCGTATAGACTCTTTAATGGCTACGCATTTCTCGTCTAAATTCGCTTCAATGACCGCTTGCCATAAGTCTGCCAATTCAGTCAGATCAAGGCGAAGATACTCAAGATTTTGAGGGGCGGAAGAGTTCCGCTCGAACTCAATAACAAACGCGGTCAGGCTATCAGCCGCGTCTATCAGCGGATTCAGCATAGTTGCAGACCGCTTGACCTGAGAACGCAGCTCAATGATGGCAAAACGCAAGCAAAACACGGGAAAACACTACACCTTCACGTCGACACACCCAGTTACCCAGCTATATGTGTACCTAGTTGACCTGCTGACGTGACCGATATAACACCCGCCTTATTTTCACTGAAGAGACCACACAACGTAAAAGACTATCCCCAGTAGGAATGAACTACGCGAAGCATAGGCAATGACGACAGCACTGAGCAACTACAATTGAAAAACAAAGAAATTGAAGTATAACCCCAACTTGAGATACCCAACGCAGCGCTATGAACTGCTGTATGTGACCCGGACCTTGCGTCGCTCGTGGGTTCACTGATACAGGGTTATCAAAGACAAAAAGACAGTGTCTGTTGGTAGCGCTGCGAGCTGCGAAAACTGTGACGTACGGAGATCAACGAGTGTACGTATTTTTCAGCGTCGTAATATGGGGATGTTCAAGCACCGCTGGCACACGGTTTGCTGTAAAAAGGCGTCGGCAGCGCTGTGAGCTGCGGACTGCGAACCTAATTACACCGCACTCGTGTCGAAAGTGTGGATCCTCCACCACGTTAACAGTTGTTGACCCGTTAGTACGGAAAAACTACCGGCAACGGTGTAAGGTACCTGTTCATCAGCAACGGTACACAACGTACAGTAACCAGGCTCGGGGCAGCGCAGTGAGCTGTAAACCCCCACGTCACTGTAGAAGCGACAAACAATATGCGCCCACCGCTTACTTGCAACACGGTACGACTTCGACGCAGCGATATACGCACGCAATACAGATAGCCCGAACAGCTGACCCACAAGAGTTGTAAGTGTGACACTCGCCTTAATTCGTATCAACGAACAAAGCAACACTCAAAACTAGGGCACCGAATGCTCAACGGAACAGCGGATAGCGGCAATGGCAATAGCATGTACAGCGGCTGTGGAAAAATCTGCGCACAAGCAGCTGTACACAGCTTATGGTAACCGGCGTCGGCAGCGCTTTGAGCTGCAGACTGCGAACCGAATTACGCAGCGGCCGTGCTGAGAATTTATTTAAAAAATGTAAATTCCAGTACCTGCTGCTGTGCAAGAATCCACACACAGGCACACACTCACACAAGTGACGATACGGAAATGTACCGTTTGCCGCGACGACCGTACTCAACCGAATTACGCGATAAAAAAAGCGAATCAGCAAAAATATGTGTTCAATATTGCAATTAAACAGAAAAGGTTTAATAATATATTACATAAAAATAAATATTAAACACTTACCGGACGCAGCTGTGATCCGGCTCGAAGGACCATGTTTCTTAATTCGCTGTTCCGCTCGGATTCCATTTGTTCTTTTGGTTTCTTTTGTTTTGTTAAATTTTGTTTGTATTTGAAGTTAACACGGAATATTGCAAGTATTTTATTGCTATCTCTTAAAATTTACCATAATTTAAAAATTACAACTCAACTGTGTAATTTCAATTACAGTAACTCTTTAACTTTATTGTTCAATTGGTTTTGTTCAGAGAGGAAAACAGACAAATCATTCGATAAGTGAATTAGTAATTGAATTAGACTCAATTAATTCGCACAATATTTGAAAAAGTTGATACCATGGTTCCACCCTTCTTGGTCGGCTGCTCAAATCCAACTGCGGTCGGCACGCAGTATTGCCGACCAGCTCTCCTCCGCTGCCTGCGTCAGCACTCTCACCAAAACAAAAAGATGGCTGCGGCCTGCCACACAAATTTGGCGGGACTCAATGAGGGGAATTCTCTCCGCACTGAGCCCCGCTCAGAGTTGCATGGTGACTGTGCGCAGGCAGCGGCCGTTGTCAGGAGGGCTCCGGCGCGAACAGATATAATGGAGTGACTTTCCGGCGAGCACCGTTCAAAACGACTTATGAACATCAGAAGTTCATCTGCCGCCGAAATATACGAGTCCACCATTTTGCGGAACTTATGCGCCTGCGAACGCAGCTCAATATTGGTTTATATGCACCTCTGAACGCAACCGCACTGAAACCACACCCAACACTTATCGTTTAAACGCACTGCGACAGAAGGGCCCACAATGTTCAGGGAACCAATTGCTACCCGTAACCGGCCCTGCTTCACAAAAGAAATAGAGACAGCATCTGATCGCACGAGCCACTGACCTACTTTTCTTATTCTGCTTTCTGAATTAGCCACCAGTACCTAAAAACGGCGATAATGCAGCGAAGACAACAACACCGCAATGGTTTTAATAGTCAGCAGCGCCGACAGAGCACAAACACCCGAACGCACGGCAAACCCAACCGAAACACAAAAAGAATCAATTTGTCTATAAATCACATTTAAATTATTATTAATTTATAATAATAATATTTTCAATTCAATCAAAACAATCGACACTTACTAAAACCGGATTCTTATCCGGCTCGAAGGACCAAAATGTTGTACTCAGATAGAAATATTTATTTTTAAGACTTATAACATATACTCGTATAACGTATTTTAAATATAATTATTGGGCGTCGATCCGCACTTGCCGCAACTCCAGAACAGACTGAATACGGCGCAAAGAGAGCAGCTGCCGCTGCTTCGTAGCCCCGCGCCAAAATATACCAACAGTTAAAGATGGCTTCCGCACAAATACGATATGCACCTGCCTCGACTGTTCTCTCGCTCTCCATCGCAAAACACACGCTTTCGCACCGTACCGAACGATGGAACGCAGAGATAGGCCGACAACATGGCGCCCCAGGTACCAGGCGGAAGCCACCTGAACGTTAGGATTCGGAGTGAACACATATAAATATGCATATGCAGATACCTATACATATACCTACAAATATACAATTACATATATATTGTGAAGACGGAAATTATTCCAGTTATTTTCCGCACACACACAACACTACTTACGATCCACCAGCATCAATATAGACCGACTGCTCCTACTATGAATAAGCAAAGGGCTACACACACCTTAGTAGGGAAACCTACTAACAAAATATTGATGGTGGGCGTGACCCATTAGCTTTTATCGAACGAGTGGAGGAACTGGCAGATGTATACGGCGACAAACAAAGATTTCCTCCCGCATACTATGCCTGAACTCTTAAGAGAACGCGCAGAGGTTCAGAAACAACAAATCGAGCTTGGCGAGAATGGAGCACATATAGGAGAGACTTCCATAAATGCTTTTTAACGGCCCGTTTCATGGAGAAACTCGATGACCAGATCCTGGCAGCGTCACCAGAGGGATTGGGAATCGTTCACTCAATATGTATTCGAACTACAGCATCTTATGCGGTACGTGGACTATTCAGAGGAGCAGAAACTGGAACGGATCTTCCAGAACAGCCTGCCACAATACCAGTTATACATACGCCGTAGAGATTTCGGATTGCTAAGAGCTAATAGAGATAACCGAGGATTTGGAGTGCATACGGGGAGAAAAAGAACTAACAGTAGCGCTACCCACACAACGGCGAACAGAGGAAGGTCCACCACGAGTGGTAAGGAACCGACAGGTGACGGTACAGAACAGAGCGGCACCTACAGATACCAAAACAGCCTGCCGGCGTTGCGGCCAAAATGATCACATAGCACGTCTGTGTCGCAACGCGTAGATACTGTTTTGTTGGGGGTGTGGTCGTAGGAGAGTGAGGACGATTGAGTGCTGCAAGCAGAGAGCACCATCCAACAGAAGACTACCGTCAGAAACTCAGCATAGATCAGAGCAGCGACCCCGGACCTTACCATTGAAAAACACATTGCACTGTGTCGGAAAACAACTGTGCGCTAACCATTCTGTTGGCATAGAAAATATCACCGCGACGCTAGACACAGGTGCAACACATAAAGCAGAGAGCTGGCTCACAAGTTACGCGCTTCTACCGGCAAATTGGGAAAATCCCAAACCATAGTGTGTATGGCAGGTGGAAGTGCTAGCACAGTTAGAGAAACAATTGTGATGAATGTAAGGCTTGAAGAAAAGACATGCAATCTAGAGTTTCTTGTCATGCCTGATGCCCGTGATGAACTGCTGCATGGAATTGATTTTTAACAAGTCTGGGAACAACATTCAAGTGCGGCGATCAGGAGATCACACTGGAACCTCATAACAGTTACCTGCAACCCCGAGAAATTGCAAGATTCACGACAATTCGTGTTGAGAATCTCCCTCATTTCAATGGTTCGCATTCCAAGAAGCACAGAAAGGTCAGGAATTCTAAACAACAGACGCACCGCAAAAAATTCACAGAAAACCATCGAATGTGAAAATACACACAAGGAACAAACATGAATCTCACACATAAATTCCCACGGACTATACCGAGCGAAAGCCCATAAACGCATAGACACCTCACAAGAATCAACACATGGGCCTCGGAATAATGACCCGGGCGTACCCAAAAGCAAGAAGGTCGCAGAGCTAAGTCGACATACCATCAGAGTAATCAGGGTATCTCCCAACCATTTCGCAAGGTCGATATCAGTGAGAAACAGCCAAGACATAATACGTAGACACAATGAGAGATCAAGGGACAACCAGGATGCAATTAAGTGCACCAAAAACAACAGAAGTGACGTCACACATAGCCCACGTAACTACAATAGACCACACCGTAACAGAAGTAAACCACAGAGGCAACCAACAGAGAAACATATACCAAACACAACCAACTTAGACACATACAAAAATTTAGAGGGGCTGCAAGGACCCAAATGAGCGGGCCTACCACAAGTCTTCTTGGCTGAAGTTTTGCAGAAAGCTAAAGAGGCACAGAATATACAGATGCGAGGGCGAATAAGATTTAGTCGAGACGCATACCGTATGACCCTCCAACATGACGCCGTCAATATTGTTCATCATCCGAGAAGTAGGGAGGAAGTGTGAAGACGGAAATTATTCCTGGTATTTTCGGCACACACAACACTACTTACGGTCCACCAG
Source organism: Clusia tigrina (assembly GCA_920105625.2). NCBI lineage: Eukaryota > Metazoa > Arthropoda > Insecta > Diptera > Clusiidae > Clusia > Clusia tigrina. The sequence continues at coordinate 178,809,320 of OV050030.1, read as the reverse complement.
CATCAATATAGACCGACTACTCCTACTATGAATAAGCAAAGGGCTACACGTACCTCAGTACGGAGACCTACTAACAAAATATACAGCGTACAATCATCCACGATATCCCACGAGATTTGACAATTAACAAAATGCAAACTCCCCTATGTTAATTACACCAGCAAGATTAAACAAAGACGAGAGCGCAGAAAACACGCAACGAAGAGTTGGTTATACCAGTTGCAATGATTCGCTAAGCCAATTAATTGTAATAAGGAAAACTAAGTGCAACAATTAGAAAATGTACCAACAAACACAACGCACAGAAGAAGAGAAAACGCATCAGCACAAGTACTACAACAAAAGTTCTTCATACTGCAGAATTGATTGCGCAACAGGCAACGCTCGGCAAAGACTCAAGCCGATCTAGTACACTAACAATAACATTTCGAATAAACGATACGAACCGCAGGAACAACAACAGTAATACAGTGACAGAAGCTAAGACACAACGCATCCACAGCGGAGCGGACACCACATGCTCCGTCATTGCGGACATAGCATAAAGAAGAAATGAGAATTCTAATGATTGGACGCAGTAGTAGTGTGGATATTTGCTATTCGTACAACAACAACAATTGTAAAGCGACTCCAACACCACTACGGTCGCCAACAATTGTGTCGGACTGCGCTGACTACAGGCACCAACACTTCGGGTCGATAGGCACCAAGGCAGCCAGGTGATTGACCACGGTCAACTAAGCTGCAATAGCTACAAGCTTGTGCTTGAAAACAGGCGAAGCTGGCCAATGGTGTACGGAATCATAAAACGGTGCAGCCGGAAGAAGAACAGCGCATGGGCCCATGACTGATGGCGGTATAAAATCAGGATGGTCTGGATGATAGGGACTCTTTGATCCAGCAACAGTCGGCTATTATTATCGGCATACAGCGACATCAGCATATCAACACACCACGGCATGACTCCAGCGCCACATAGCACAAAGGTATAGTAGACTCTTAGTACAAGACTTTGACTAAGACTAACGCCCAGGCCGCCCCACGAGTTTATGGTTCTACCGATTCTCATGGAGACTAAGACCAACGCCAAGACCGCCCCATGAATTTATGATTCTACTGATTCTCGTGGGGACTAAGACCAACGGCAAGACCGCCCCACGAGTTTATGGTTTTACCGATTCTCGGGGCGACTGAGACGTACTCCCAGAGAGCACCTCGAATTTATGGTTCTACCGATTCTCGCGGAGACTACCACTGCCAACCGCGAACACACAAACGGGACCCCACAGGAGTAGCATAGCAAATTATTTTATTAAATGAAATTAGTACTTAAATTATAAGCGCATGTATCATAGTTAATGAATTAAATAAAGTAATGCCATAAAGAGAAATGCCATTTGACGAAGCTGTAATGTAAGCATGTTAGAAAAACATCAGTAAGGCCGGCTGCGTCCATAGTTCAGATTCCCTTGGTTAAAACAAAAATTTATAAGTGTCACAAAAGAGCTGCAAAATACTTTACAGAGGGAACATGAGCTGAGGCTACTACATAACTTAAAAAGTCTCTCAGCGACTGCAGATACCAACTTCTAGCTATGGAAATCTCTCAGTAAAATGAAGCGCCCCCGGTACTGGGAGCCGCTAATATAATTTTCCGATGGTAATTGGGCAAAAAAGAGCGAAGCCTTCGCAGATCATCTCCAACGTGTGTTCACACCAAATTTAATGTGGACTGAATGTACGTCAGGGGAACCGACGCCCAAAGATTAATATTAAGGATCTAAAATTGTTTATGCGAAAGAACATAAGTGCAAAAAACGGTCCGGGACACGACCTTATCACAAACAAAATGCTGAAGAAACCATCAAATATACCAATTGTTCATTTTACGCATATATTAAATGTTCTGCTAAGACTAATTCACTTCTCAAATTTCTGGAAATTGTCCATTATTATATTGATTAAAAAACTAATAAACCAATGCTGTCAATACTCTCTAAAGTCTTCGAAAAGGTACTTATGCATAAAATAACTCCACTATTGGAAAGAAAATAAGCAATTCCTCAAAACCAATGTGGGCTTCGAGAGAAGCACCGAACAATAGAGCAAATCCACAATATATCTGCAGTAATTAGAGACGCTTTGGAGAATAAAAAATATTGCTCTGCCATTTTTCTAGATGCTACACAAGCATTCGATAAAGTATGGCTTGAAGGAGTCATCTACAAAGTTCAGAACTACCTTCCCGAATATAGTAATATTTTGAAGTCCTAACCCTTTGATCGGAAATTTCAATTCACACATTGAACCCATATGACAGACACCCACAAAATCCTAGCTGGAGTACCACAGGTAAGTATATTTATACCGCTTTTGTACCTCTTATATACAAGTGCGTTACCAACAGATAACCAGCTGACTACATCCACGTTGGCAGACGATTCCGCTATTATATATTCCCATAAAGATTCCAAAATTGCCTCACAAAAATTACAGAATCACATCAGCCGTGTAGATGAATGGTTATTAAAATCGATAATTAAGCTCAAAAAGTCGAAAAGCGTTCACATAACGTTTACTTTAAGACAAGGAATATGCCCTTTTTTATCACTTAATGGAGTAATTTCCCATAAGCAAGCGAAGTGAAATACCTGGGGATTCATTTGGATAGACCTGGGGAAAGCACATCGAAGCCAAAAGACTACAACTAAAGCTCATGACTAGTACACTCTATTGGCTCCTTAACAGCGGGACATGTTTGAGCTTTGAAAATAAAATCCTTCTATATGAAGTAATTAAACCCATCTACACCTACGGCATTCAATTGTGGGGCTCTGCAACAATTTAAAACATCGAGTTGATTCAACGGTTTCAATCTAAAATACTACGCACAATAACCAATGGACCTCGGTATTTTCAAAATGAGAGACTGTATGCGGAACTAAAAATTCCAACTGTTCATGAAGAAATAGTTAATTTTAAACGAGCCTACAAACTAGAATTACACTCCCACCCAAATAGTCAAGCAAAGGAATTGCTCAAGGAACCAAATTCATCTCGTCTTACACGATATAATTTGAATTAACTTTAATAATTTTTAATTTTTACAGATCCATATACATATACATATACATATCCATATACATAAGCATATATATATACATATACACATATATATATATATATATATATATATATATATATATATATATATATATATATATATATATATATATATATATATATATATATATATATATATATGTATATATATATATACATCACTTTAGTTTAAAACAACAAGAAGATTTATTCTTAAAATACTAATTCTTATATACTATTTCCAAACACAACTCTCAGTCTGTGAACTGACCTTTCTGGTGTTCCAGTTCCGCACCTGTTAATTGGTGTCAGTTGGTCAAGCCAACTCCTGTAAAAGTATCGACGGTGCATACTAAATTTCAATGCCCTTCGTCGACTCGATTGCGGAACTGTAACACCCTAAAAGTTTACATAATCTTTATTACATAAATTCTAGTTACTTATAATACTTGCACCCTAAAAATATTAGCTTTCTTACTTAACTTAATTGCTTAAAGCTAACCACACCAAATATGTAGTATAGTAGTTAAGAGTCGGTGCTGTAAGTCAACTACTCGTAGGTAGCTTGATTCTAACTCACAACATCCCTCCCCTCCTTCAGAGAAAAGTTAGTGCAACTAACTACTAATACAATATTTATCTTGCACTGTAAACAATTCTGTGCATCTTCTCAACTCTGTAGTATATACATATAATGTGTTTTAGTTTTTTCTTGAAATCGCCTTATTTGGGTTCTTTTTTATTTTTTTTTATTCTCTTTTTTCATATCTTTTTTTTCTTACTTTGTTTTCGTTTTTTTTTTAAATATATTTTTTTTCTTACTTTGATTTCGTTTTTTTTATATATACGAGGTGTGATCAAAAAATAACCGTTATTTTCATCTTTTCGTGAGTTACGTATGTTCGATGTTCGTATTTTTTTCTGTTATGTTGGTACACATGTCTGTTATATATGTTGGCAATACCAACCATTTTGGATTGTCAGTTTGTTTTTGACAGATAAAAATGTTAATCGTGTTTTGGTGTGCTCTTCGATTTTGTACTATTCGAAAAAATGGATCAAGGAAACTGTATTCAGTTTTGTGTAAAAAATGAAATTAAATGCGCAAGGACATTTGAAATGTTGGCTGTAGCCTTTGGCGAGTCTACTATGAGCAGAACACAAGTTCAATTGTGGTATAACCGGTTTACGGAAGGCCGAGAAGATGTCAATGACGATGCTCGTCCTGGTCGCCCGAGCACGTCAACAACCGATGAAAACATTGACGCAGTGAAGAAAATGATTTTGGATAATCGTCGAATCACTATCAGAGAGGTTGCTGATGATGTTGGCATATCGTTCGGCTCATGCCAAGCAATTTTTACGGATGTTTTAGGCATGAAACGTGCTGCAGTGAAGATTGTTCCAAAATTGCTAAATTTTGAGCAAAAACAACGTCGCATGGACATCGCTCAGGAGTTGTTTTTGGCCACAAACAAAAACGTTATCATGCCTCAACCAGCGTATCCACCGGACTTGGGGCTGACTTTTTCCCCTTTCCAAAACTGAAGACACCGATGAAAGGAAAGCGTTTTGCTACGATTGAGGAGATAAAAGAAAAATCGAAACAGGAGCTGTTGGCGATACCAAAAAAAGCGTTTCAGAAGTGTTTCGACGATTGGAAAAAACGCTGCCATAGGTGTATTATATCTGAGGGGCATTACTTTGAAGGGGACAAGATAGTTGTTGATGAATAAATAAATACTTTATTTTTTGATCACACAATAACGGTTATTTTTTGATCGTATATATTAATATTTTTTTCTATCATTTTTTTTTTTATATATTCCCCTTTTTATAATTTTTTCTTTTATTGACTCTTTTCTCATTGGCGTATATACAAACATCTGTACAATATCACAATTCTATTTTATACCTAAAATCTTATATCATACTGCGACCTCTGCTACCTGCTGATCCGGTTGACGGCTGTCGTTGACGGTATGAAGTCCCTCGATGAACTCCGCATACCCCTCCCTTCTTTCTGGACCGGTACGTACAAAGATGATGCAAGCTTGTGCGACTAGATGCGCTTCTGCCAAAGTCAAAATAAATATTCGCTTAGTCAGTGACAGTGGATATTTTCTCATTGGAGAAATCGTTACGAAGTTAGCCGATAAAGCTTGGCTATGTTATGCTCGATCTTTTCGTGGTTAAAACGAATTTTTGCGCCAGGACAGTATTCTGCGAAGCTAATTGAACGATGGTAGTTGTGTCTGATATTGTTGTTGTAGCCGTTTCTCGCTGAAATTACGGAGTAACCTCGGGTTTTGGCTAAAATTATCTCTTCTTTCTAGACAATAAGACAATATACATATTGACATATTTAATAATGGCAGACACGTTGGATTTTCTATACGGACAATGTACACGTTAGTGTTTTCCATTTTGTCAGTTATGCAATTAAACTCAAGTATTATAAGCTTTTATTTGTCAGATAGAGATTCTTGTATTCATATGGTACCATCTCCATTTTTTCATAAGCTTAAATCGTAGTCATCTCGCACATGGGAAGTTGGAAGCTCTTCCACTCTCTCATATAAAAATGAATTCCCATTAATTTGGTTTTCTCTTTTTTTTCCCAATCTAAAAAATATCTCAGATGTCCTTTTCTGTTCACCAACGCCTGAATACCTAAAAACCATACTTTTATATATGTATCGGATCTGCCGAGTTTTCATTATTCTTACTGGCTATAATCGAGCGGGTGGCCGTAAGAACTGGTATGAACAAATTAAAAACAAAAAAAACTGACGTGCGGTCTTTAAACGCCAATTCGGATGGGAATCCAAAATCCTCCGAACACTCTGAGGCGGCTATTGTAGCTAATGACGCCGAGCCTGGCACAAACAAATCCACGTGCTGCGATAGTGTTGCTAACCACGGAAACAAAAGTTTCTACAAGGTAAAAAGGGCTGCTCTTCGGACGGTGGAACGCTTGTCGCGGATCCCAGAGAAGGAGAGGATGGTGAAGCAGAAGGATTCCCTCGAGTGGGCGACGAAAGTCCGAAGTCCTTCAGCGAAGTACTGAAAGGACACCAGGTCATGGCGGTAATAGATCGTAATGATCCGGATGGCAGTATCGCTCCTGAGTGCTGGAAAAAGGTAGAAGTATGCCTTTCAAGGCTCTACCTCCAGCTGTTGAAGCAATTCCCAGGTGGTTTTCGCTCTTTTCGCGACAGCGGATGGCATCAGGGCCACGTGAAGCTGATTGCCTGAGCGGATCAAAGGTCAGTTGACCTTTATAGGATTGCGATCTCCAGGATAGGGGAAGCGTGGCCAGGTACAAGGCTCGAGGTCGTACCTAGGGAGCTGATCCCTAGTAGACCTAGAGCGCGCGAGTTATGTGAATCGCGAAACGTAATTCCAAAAAAAAACAACTAATATACATTTAATGATAATTTATTGTTTCACTTTGGATATTACAATCTTAACTGAACTTAAAATTAATTTGTTACCTCTGTTTATTGCATTTACTTATTCTTTATTTTCTTATTTTTTTATTCCTTTTCATTCGGTATTGAATGTGCAATATATGATTTGCAACAGTTTCAATGCAGAATATGCCATTGAACTGATTTGCTCAATAAGCAAGAGCTGAAGGTTACTAAATGAAAAACTGAAAGTGAACTCATATGAACTACTCGTATTGTGGGAATGAAAATTTGGGAGTAACATTTATTTCGTAATGACTAAATGTTAATTATTGGTAAATAGAGTATTTATGAAAAGTTAATTTGAACTCATATGAACTTGTCATATTGTGGGACTGAAAATAGGGAAGTCGCATTTATTGTATATATATATATATATATATATATATATATATATATATATATATATATATATATATATATATATATATATATATATATATATATATATATATATATATATATATATATATATATATATATATATATATATATATATATATATATATATATATATATATATATATATATATATATATATATATATATATATATATATATATATATATATATTTTCACGCAGGGCAACGCCTGCGGGGTCAGCTAGTATATTATATATACTCGTATATATATATATATATATATATATGTATATATATATATATATATATAAATATATATATATATATATATATATATATATATATATATATATACATATATATATATATATATATATATATATATATATATATATATATATATATATATATATATATATATATATATATATATATATATATATATATATATGTATATATATATATATATAGTGAACTCATATGAACTACTCGTATTGTGGGAAGAAAATTTGGGAGTAACATTTATTTCGTAATGACTAAATGTTAATTATTGGTAAATAGAGTATTTATGAAAAGTTAATTTGAACTCATATGAACTTGTCATATTGTGGGACTGAAAATAGGGAAGTCGCATTTATTGTATATATATATATATATATATATATATATATATATATATATATATATATATATATATATATATATATATATATATATATATATATATATATATATATATATATATATATATATATATATATATATATATATATATATATATATATATATATATATATATATATATATATATATATATATATATATATATATATATATATATATATATATATATATATATATATATATATATATATATATATATATATATATATATATATATATATATATATATATATATATATATATATATATATATATATATATATATATATATATATATATATATATATATATATATATATATATATATATATATATATATATATATATATATATATATATATATATATATATATATATATATATATATATATATATATATATATATATATATATATATATATATATATATATATATATATATATATATATATATATATATATATATATATATATATATATATATATATATATATATATATATATATATATATATATATATATATATATATATATATATATATATATATATATATATATATATATATATATATATATATATATATATATATATATATATATATATATATATATATATATATATATATATATATATATATATATATATATATATATATATATATATATATATATATATATACAATAAATGCGACTTCCCTATTTTCAGTCCCACAATATGACAAGTTCATATGAGTTCAAATTAACTTTTCATAAATACTCTATTTACCAATAATTAACATTTAGTCATTACGAAATAAATGTTACTCCCAAATTTTCATTCCCACAATACGAGTAGTTCATATGAGTTCACTATATATATATATATATACATATATATATATATATATATATATATATATATATATATATATATATATATATATATATATATATATATATATATATATGTATATATATATATATATATATATATATATATATATATTTATATATATATATATATATACATATATATATATATATATATATATATATATATACGAGTATATATAATATACTAGCTGACCCCGCAGGCGTTGCCCTGCGTGAAATTATGTGTTTTGAAAAGAAAAGAAAGTTGAATTTATATTGTGTTGAAAATCATTTATTTGCGATTTTTCTACATTTTTTTCAATGTAACGCAGCTTGATAAACATTTTTTGTTTTCTATTCCGATGCGTAAATGTACAGAGAAGATGGTTTTCCATTTCGTGAACACGCCACGTATAGCTGGCCGTGTGAAATACATGGCATTTCCTTGTGACCTGTTGATTGTCATCGCAAATGCAAGTTTCACTGGAAACTGAATACGTTTGAACTGAAATGGCAAATCGTTGGAACTCAAAGGAATTCGTGGAATCAACCATTCTGCCCCCTTGTAAGTCCCTTTCAAAATTCTTGCAACTACCACATTATTCGATAGCTGCGTTACAATCAGTCGGGTTCCATTACACAGTTTCGGCGCATGAAGATTGCGAAGCATAATAATGACAGATCCAACTTTGAGATGCAAATGATGCGGCGGCATGCCAGGCAAATCCAAAGAATTTCGAAATTTCACTGGATAATTCACGGCTTCGTCTTCATTTTCAACACGATCGATCGATTTGTATGAGCGCAAATCTCCCGGAATTTGACTTTGAATCGTCCAGTTTAGAGAAAACTTCTGCGGTGCTATCCTGTTGCAGGAACACTCGCATATTCATAGTCAATCGTATGGTTTTCACGTAGCGCCACAAATACGATGACTTGAGATATGCGTTCAATTCATCCGCCGCTGTAGATTTCGGAATAACAGGAAGTGTTTGTCGAAAATCGCCTGCTAACAGTATCATTGCGCCACTAAAGCGACGATTATTATTCCGCAGATCTTTCATTGATCTGTCAAGTGCTTCTAGAGACCGCTTGTGAGCCATTGTGCACTCATCCCATACTATCAGTTTACAATTCTTCAACACTTTTGCCATAGCTGATTGCTTTGAAATGTTGCAAACAGGTGTTGCATTGATTTGCATGTTTAACGGAAGCTTCAGTGCCGAATGTGCCGTTCTTCCACCTTCTAGCAAAGTTGCAGCAATCAGAGTAGATGCGAGAGCCAACGCAATGCTATTTTGAGATCGTATTGTTGCCAAAATCAATGATATCAGGAACATTTTCCCAGTTCCGCCGGGCGCATCAAGATAAAATAGTCCACCGTTTCCATCATTGACAGCCTTCATCAATTCATCATACGCACTCTTTTGCTGCTCATTCAATAATGGAACATATCTTTGTACTTGTTGTTCCAAAGTTATTCTGTCGTATGCACGCTCACGTTCCAATTAACGATTCAGTACATCTCTGATTTGACGATTTGGCGCTTGCATATGAATTTCAGTCAATTGTTTGCCACTCATAAGCAAACAAAAATCTTCAATCAACACCAATGCTACATTGTAGATGTCATCGTTCATTTGCAATTCTGAATTCCATGTTGCCACTCGAATACGATGTAAAATGTCTTCGGCAATGTAATTTTTGTACGTATCCCATAATTGACGCGGATTTGAAGGCTGACATGTCGAAATGATCATCGCGAAAAGTGTACGAACTTCAGTGGCATGCGAAGTAGCTATCGCATCGTCCATCGTTTGATTCCAGTGATTATGATGTTCCAGCAATTGTAATTGCTGGCATGCTTCTCGAAAAGTTGCACACACCGTACCATTCACAGTACGCAATGACTGAAAGTTGAACCGCGTACATTAATCAATAGTAACCGAAGGTAGAAGCACTCGTCGTTTTTCGGGTGGATTGTGTAAATTCGTCCTAATGCATTAGTTGAGAACACACCTGGATGTCCATCTACTGGTTGGCCTTGCTTTCTGCGTAACCACTTCATCGACGATGCATTCCATGTATAATATCGAGGCATTTCCGAATAAAGCAATGCTCTCGCAAACGGATCACTGGCGCAAGTTGAGAAAAAACTCGCCAATGTTGTTGCTGGTGGTGTTTCCGCTCGCTGCACTGCATTCTGTGGGTTGAAATACACTCTTTGGCCATTCTCCAAATGAATTGCGAGATGCACAACAGTCGGAAAACGCTCATGAGTTACAAAAGAAAATATTCTCCAAAGCGCTTCATTGCAGTTCACGTATTGACCCATTTGATACTTGTTGATCTCATCTCGTTCAAGGCCAATAACCGCCATGTCGCTTCCTTTGGTGACGTACTTGCAGACGTATTTGATCGATTTCACAGAACTGCAATACTCAACATTGATATGAGTTTTGAATGTCTTAGACAATATTGGCGAATATGGTACGATCCATGTGTTGTCAACTTCGGTATTCACTCATCTAAATTGAATGCTGAATGTTCTGCCATTGTTGTCTGATAAGCGACGCCGATAGAGTGGATATCCATCATTTCCAGTTTGCATTTCCGAAAGAAAAACACGTGGATAGTGTTTCGTGCATTTATTGTCAGACATACAAACCGAACCATATTGGTTTTCACCACTTGGTATAACTCTGGATCTATCTCTGGATCAGGAATTTCCGCAGAAATTATGTCATCAATTTGATCTGGTGTAAGATTGTCGACCATCCAAAGAAGAATGTGTGTGTGCGGCAAACCTCTTTTTTGCCACTCAACAGAGTACATCCAGCATCTAACAGCACCATATATACGTTGCTTCACGATAAAGTCCATCAAATATCGTAGCTGTTGTTTGAAACTAGTGCTGTGACGATCGCTTGCTATTGACCGCATCTCGCAAGTGAATATACTCTTCAGATCGAAGCTTGGTCTGATTGAAACGAATAAAATTGAGTCGTTTTGTCTCCATCGTCACGTACACATCAACTGCATACTGTTAAAATAATCGGCGATATCTCAAGAGATGGTTGTCAATTCCTTCGCGAATCATCAATCGATGCGCGTCAAAGTTCATTGCACTGACCTTGTTATTTTTATCGACACCTAAAAGTTAACAAAAAATGAAGTTACAATCAAGAGTGTTTGTTTTTGTTTTACTAACCATTGGCAGGATTGATCATGTTCTATCTCAAGTGATATCCATCTTCACCACGGCAGAACATAAGCGGATATTGTAGTGAGTCCACGATCGATGAGTTTCACTGATTCGCTCTAATGCATCTCCAGCTCGACGTTTAATAACAATATCAAGGGATTCTAAATGATCGCCAACAACAACAATTGATATTTCATCGGCCGTCGGTGCATTATATTGCCATTCATGAGTGCCTGCTGGTCGTTTGTCCGCTTTTATGACGATTCTGTGATCATCAGATGGCATCCTTTGTGTTCATGCAACATTTCTTGCAATTGCTGCACAATGTCTCTTTTCGTTGCATTGAAAATGGCACAACGTCGATTCACTTCTTCATTTGAATCTCCAAGGAAATATATTTGGAGATATTTGTGATCTTGATCAGGATGCGGCAACAGCGATTCAGCAAGATGATAAATTTGCCCGTGAATCTGTATAGTTGCAGACAAATATGTTAATTTCTGTATTTTATTGGCGAGATAATAAGTGTTAGATTGTTGGTGAACTAGCCTTGAATGTGGGATTGTAATTATGTTCATTCACAATTTCTCCACCAAACGACGTCATTTGAAAACAATCGTTATACATCTTGGAATTTTGTAAAAAATGATTCGAGTTTGGTGATTCACCGTAAAGCAACGACCACAATGGCTCTGGTGGCGGAAGTAACTATGGTAATTTCGCTTTTCCGCTTGCGCAACACAATCCGGCCGGTTCTTTCGGAAATTTCAGTGCATCGCAATGCGGGCAAACGACAGACATCGAACCAAATCGAACTGATGCGTGCGCACCGTATTCAATGTCCGGCTCATATCGAAAGGCTGCACTTTCGATATTCAAATTAGGCAATCGTTGTTGTTGCTGGCGTTGTCGGCGAGCAGCCAAAAGTTGTTCTCTTGCTTCATGAATTTCCTGAGCACGAACTTGTATTCTTCTCAATCGTTGTTGCTCATTGTAAGCTTCGTGAGCCTCTTGTGATTGTCGCGCACAATGTTCAATCATTCCGATTCGAGCATATTCCCTTGCAGTAGCATTTTCCTCTTCCGTACGACATGCTGTATAATTACGTTGGTCCGTTGTACGTCGGGAACGCCGACCGATATTAGCGCGACCTTTTTGTGGCATCGTAACAAATTTCTATCTGTAATTTATCACTTTGTATGAAACACACATAAAGTTTTCACGGAATAATTTTCAATAATTTACCTTTTGAATAGCCGAAATAAAGAAAGCAAACGACCGAAATTGAACGATTCAAATAATTTACAAATCAGCTGAAGAAAAAACACAAATAAATTCCAATGGAAATGAGGTTAGGTATTCACCAACAAACAAAAATAATGAACTCAATTTTTTTGTTTAAAATTTCAATAATTTCACTCAAAAACTGATGATCCACAGATTTAAAATCAAATATTTCGTGAATGTAAACAATTTAACAATTTAATGTAATGAATTTAACTCGAGCAATCAATTAAAATTTGGAAAAATGTCAGAAAGTCAATTGACCGTGTCCGCACTGTTCGAATAAACAAATCAGAAACAGCAAACTATATACGCAGCTGTAAAAATAAATAAGCGTCTACAGCTCCATCTGTTGAGTTATTGGAGTATCAGTCAGTGCTTACAACACCAATATGAAACTAAATGTGCGCGTGCAACACCACGCACATACAAAAAAAATGAGAACAAAAAGTGAGCTTAGGTTTTTCTAATTTTCGAATTTTCCGAATTTTCCGACTTTTCCGAATGTTTTGAGATCGATAGATTTGCAACAAACAATTTTAAAAAAATATGAAAGAAAAAATATTTTGTGTGGAAAAAAGTCCTTTTTGGAATGTTTAAATTTTCCGTCTTTTCTTCAGGAAGAGTATAAGGTTTTTTTTATCTCTAAACATTTCCAGATCCACAACGAACAACCTCTGAAAATTCCATCAAGATTGGTCCAGCCGTTCTGGAGCATTCATTTTTATATATATAGATATACTTTCAAATGGTATATTGGAAACAAGGGTTGGGTATGGGTTGCGGTTCCGACGTAACTCCTCCCGTCCAAGATTGGAGACTCTCCTGAGTTGACGTATTAAAAATTTGTATATTGAAATTCTTCTTAAACCGGTTATGAAGAAAACTAAGAATAACAACAATGATAGTTATAATAAATAAAAATGCCATTATAATAGAAATATATTTGTAGTGTTCTTTTTTCTTAAATAAAGTTTCTTCTATATATTTAGAGTTTTCGACATTTTTTAACATGATTTCATCAAATAAAAGTTTTTGATTTTCATCTTGGATTTTTCTTATATTGTATAAAGCTTTGTTTAAATATTTTTTTATACTTTTGAAATATTTTATTTCCAATACTTATGGTACAATAATTAAAATTAAAAATAAGGTTATTATTTATTATAAGATTATCTCTACCACAATTATTGCTAAAAATTACATCTTTTTGATTTTTTGCTAGGACGAGACCTGTCTGTATTTCTATGATCTCAGAGACATTATTCAAAATTTTGATGCAATTGCTTTTAAGTATACAATTATTGAAAGGCTTAAGGTCTTTAATATTTTTATTTTCATTAGATATGAAGCTTTTATTGTTGTATCGAATAATTTCCTGTGTGATCAAACATAAATTCTCAGTTCTGATCGTCTCCTATTGGCATAATTAATATTTTCTGTAATGTTATTATAGCTTTAGGGATTCTTACTATGAATACTATATTTTTATTACTGTCCATTAGTACGGCTAATTTTATATTTTGTAATTTATATCTATATATTGCTGTGTATAATTCCTAATCTGGCTGAAGCTATGTTGTCTTGAATATGTTCGATATTGTCTTGTATAATTTTTAATTTTAGTGCGAAATCAGTATACGTTAGTTTTAGGTCTAAACTATTCACTTTGTTTGTTATAGTTCTTCGATCGTTTTGATTGATTGTTTTATTTTTGAAAATGTGTCGTTGAAATTAGTGTTAATCTTTACCTGCTGGTTTACGTATTGTATACTTTTATGTACGTTCGTGTCAATTGTCCGTAAATACTCTTCGATTTCTTGACGGTCGTCATCGTTCATTGTACCGTATAACCATTTTTGTATTGTACCTACGAAGTTTACGAGTCCTTTACTGTTCCTATGGGGAATGAGTGTTCGAAGGTTGTTTCTTGTGGCATTAAGTTGAACTTCTAAAGAGTAATCTACACGGTGTTGATCCCATTGTCCTATATCCGTTTCCAAGTCGTTTATAATATTCAAGATTTCAATAGGGTTTATGATATGAAAAATTTTGTCATAACTTTCTATGTAGTCCGTATCGTCAAGTTTGATTTCCATATACCCAAAATTAGTTTCAATTGGTTCCATGCTCAGGTGTGCCTTAATGGTTATCCCCGTCAGAAGGGTTGTCAATAATTGAGTATCCAATTGGTCTGAGTATCCAAATCGAACTGATGCTTGCGCACCGTATTCAATGTCCGGCTCATATCGAAAGGCTGCACTTTCGATATTCAAATTAGGCAATCGTTGTTGTTGCTGGCGTTGTCGGCGAGCAGCCAAACGTTGTTCTCTTGCTTCATGAATTTCCTGAGCACGAACTTGTATTTTTTTGTCATAACTAAATTTTGTCATAACTTTCTATGTAGTCCGTATCGTCAAGTTTGATTTCCATATACCCAAAATTAGTTTCAATTGGTTCCATGCTCAGGTGTGCCTTAATGGTTATCCCCGTCAGAAGGGTTGTCAATAATTTGAGTATCCAATTGGTCTGAGAATTTATATCGTCTTTTAATATTTGATGTGTGTATATTGTCGATAGGTTTTTTAGTGAATTTGGGTTCATCCTTATGCCTAACGCTTTTGTAGTGCTTAATATGGCCTTCCTCTCTATCTTTCAAATATTCTTCTCTGTCTACATTCATTTTACTTATGTATCTGTTTTTCTCTTTTAAAATATTATTATAAATGATTTCTTTTGTTACATTTGCCCTGTTGTATATTCAGAGGTTTTTCTTAGTTGTGGATTGATAGCTATTATTGTACGATTCTAAGGCTTTACTTACTTTCACTTTTATACTCAAGTGTTTATTTTCTATGTTGTGACGAGCAAACTTATTGATTAATTTTGCTCACACAATAAATACCTTCGCAGCAATGGAAACGACGGCGAAGGCTGGAGCGCATGAAATGCACGAAATATTAAACGTTGGTCAATAAATCACATGCAAATTATAACAACAACTACGCGGAATGTCAACCAAAGCATTGGCAAAGGCAAGACACCTGCTTGCGTAAGACAAGGAAAATGAATTGCATGTGGATTATACCAACAAGAATGCGCCGACAGACTAGTCGAACTCAAGCCAGCCGTTTGCACTGATGAACAACAACAACACCACTACAAGCAGACTTCAATTAATCGTGCGTTAGGAAATAGTACAACAACAACACGAGCAAAGAATGAAAAGAAAAGAGACGACGACATAATAATCGCTGTGCAGACAAGTGGCGCGGACATCACACAAATAGTGTTCAAACGCTGGTGGAAAATTTAAATAATATTAACCACCAGCAGAAAGAAATCATGCGTGCAACAACAAGAACAGGGCGTGCAACAGCAACAACGTGCCGCTGCAACTGCTACGCGCTTAACAACAGCCGGACTTTTCCAGGAAAACGCTGAGGGTCGCCTAAGGTCAAGAGGAAAACACCAACAATGCCTTGACCTTAGCAACAGGACGTGGTAGTCGGCGCAACGGCCAGCGGGACTGGAACAACAACTATAGGTTCAACAGGTGGCTATAAAAGCGCCTGTCACCGGATACACGGTCTCTTTTTCCTGCTACATATCGAGCAAGTAAGTACATTAGAAACGTTGCCGCATAGACGCCCTGAGATTAGAAATCAGTACCACCGGACACACACACACACAAGCGCTGCATTTACTACGAAAGCTAGATTTTAATCCACTCTCATAGTAAACCAGAACTTGTTCGTCAGCGTTAGAACTGTGGAAGTGGTTTGTCAATCAACCACCGTTGAAACGAAAGAATCAAGACACGGACCTAGACACTAAGAAGTACTGAGTTTGCTACGAACGCTGGGTTTTTCAATCCGCCTTCATAGAAAACCAGGATTTGCTTCTCAAAGTCAAACCGGTGGAAGTGGTGTTTCTATCCACCACCGTTGAGACTGGAGACAGGACGGCACAGCACCAAGTTCAGGAGCGGCCTTCATAAAGCCCACCATTTTTGTAATAACGTGTAAGCCTAGTAATAAGAATAAGGATTGAATAAAGAAAACTTAAACCATACAACGCCCGTATTTTTAACCATACAACGCCCGTAATTTTCTGTATACGACCCCTGGAGCCGCTGAGTTTTACCCCAGCTATAAATTTGAGTCGTTACAATGTATAGAATTATTCTTTCGAGAAGTGTATTATGTAGTCGCTCGTGTTGTGAGTAAGAATCAATCATGTTAAAGTTACTTACGAAAGCACATATTTTTAGGGTGCGAGTATTTATTACCTATGTAATATTTATTATGTAAACTTTTAGGGTGCTACAGTTTTGCAGTCGAGCCACTAAAGGGCATTGAAAGTTAGAATGCACCATCAACATTTCAGAATGGCGTAGGTCAGTTGGCTTGACCAACTGACACCAATTAACAGGTGCGAAACTGAAACACCAGAAAGGTCAGTTTTTGTATTGTAATTGTGAATTGTAAATAGTATATAAGAGTTAGTATTCTAAGAAATAAAGGCTTGTGATTTAAAAACTAAAAGTGTAATGTAGTGATTTTTCCAAAGAGTGATTTAGGGTTTTCAGATACACGCGCACAGCAGAAGGACGTCCCCCGTCAAACAAGGACAATACCCCAACACTCGCTCTACATCTGAATTGCCTGTGTGATTATTAGGTTTTACAAGATTAAGTTTTATGTCCTCGTTTCTTAATGTTAATACTGCTAAATTCGTTATCTGTTATTAATTTGATAAAATGTCCGTTTGGAGATTTAAAGAGTCTTAGTTTTTCAATGATAGTTTGGTTATTACGATCTTCTAAGTTATATGCAGTTGCATATTTAGAAAACTTATCAATAAAAGTAAGAAAGTTGGGTTTTGAGTTCGTATAGATGTCCATGTGTATGATTTGTCGATATATCTGTTCGGGTTTCGGTTAATTGAAATATATTTTTAATTAGTCGCCGGTCATATTTTACTCTGTTACATACATCACAATTATTGATGTATTTCTGTAGAAGCATTTTCAGATTTGGGAAATAAACATGCCTTTTGAGGCCCTCGTAGTTCTCATTAATTCCTGTATGACCTGTTTCGAATTTGTGATATTTTTTATCTCCTTAAAAGCTTCTTCCTCATTATTTAAGTCTTTGGCGTGGAAAGAACACCTAACAAATTTTAAAATTATTTCAAAATCCTTAGTTTTATTATTTGTTAGAATTAATTGCGTTCTGAAGCGGTTAACTGCTGTTTCAAGAATAGGGATATGGCTGTTTATGTTTTCTTCTTGCGATTCATTATCTGCATTGTTATGTAGCGAAATGTTACTATCTTGATCCATGTCTGTATTACTGTCGATATTTGTATCTATTGCGTTTATTTCATTTGCTTTGTATTAATGCGGCTTAAGAAATCTGCAATTTTATTGTCTTGTCCTTTGATGTAATCTATATTACTAATATACTCTCCTAATCTTAATAACCATCTCTGAAGTCGTGGATTTATATCCTTGCCGTTATTTTTTGAGTAAAGCCATTTCAATGGTTGGTGATCTGTTAAGAGATCGAAATTGGTACCGTACAAATAAGGTCGGAAGTAATTTGTAGCCCAAACGATGGCTAAGAGTTCTTTTTCTGTTGTTGAATAATTTCGTTCGTGTTCGTTCAATGTCCTCCTTGCATAGCAAATGGGATGGTTGTGTTGTTGGAGAATTGCACCAATTGCGAATGCACTAGCATCTGTTACGAGTTTAAAAGGTTTATTAAAATCGGGGTATTTCAAAATTGGATTTTCTGTTATTATGCGTTTTCATTTTTTCAAAAGCGTTTATGTAATTCGAGTCGCTAGTGTTAACTTTCGCACCTTTTTTTTAGATATTTAGTCATTGGTTGCGCTACTTTCACATAATCTCTAATGAATTTCTTATAATATCCCGACGCTTCTAAGAATGATTTAATTTGTTTTGGGGTTTGCGGTAATTTTAGTTTCAGTATATTTTCTACTTTCTTGGGGTTAGGTTTCACTCCTTCGGGGGTTAATACATGTCCTAAAAATTCTGTTTATTTCGCAAAAAAACGGCATTTATATAGTTGTATTTTTAGGTTGTGCTTCCGTAATCGATCAAAAACGTTTGTTATACATACTTTCTACATGTTCTTCAAGTGTCGTACTAAAAATTAAAATATCGTCCATGTGTACAACGCAGATAGTATTTATACAGTCCTTGAGCACATAATTCATCATTCGTTGGAAGGTGGATGGCGCATTTTTGAGTCCGATAGGCATCCGAACATACTCATAATGGCCTAAAGGGGTAGAGAATGCTGTCCTCTTCTTGTCTTTTTTTTTTACCAAAATTTGGTGGAAGCCTTTTGCAAGATGTAGCGTCGTAAAATACTGAGCTCCACCTAATTTCTCAAGAATATTTTCTATATTCGGTATGGGAAATTTGTCGTCTATACTTATTTCGTTTAGCCGCCTATAATCAATCACTATCCTCCATTTCTTTTTCCCGTTGTAGTCAGTTTTCTTTGGGACAATCCACAGGGGACTGTTGTAAGGTGAACTACTTTCTCTAATAAACCCCGGCTTAAGCAAGTCATTAATTTGGGTCGTAATTTCCTGTTCGTGTACTTGAGGGTACCTGTAAATTTTTGAATATGTGGGTATTTCATTAATAGTTATTATTTCGTGTTTAAAAGCTGAAGTGCTTGTTAAGTTATCTCCTTCTTTATAAAATAGTTCCCAATTCGATTTAACTAGCTTTTCTAATTTTACCTTCTCTTCAGAGTTAAGTGATTTAAAAATCACTCCTCGAATTTCGCCATTTCGGGATCCTCGAATTTCGCCATTTCGGGGTCGCTATAATCTAATTGATGAATTTCTTTTTCACTATATGGAGAAGCATATAGAAATTTAATTTCGCTGTTATTAATAATAAGAATATCTTTTTCCATATCTTTTCTAGCTCCTAAGGGTTTCAATAAATTTTGTCCTATTACTCCTTGAAAACTTTTGCCGTTCATTTTCGTAATTTTCCAAATCATTAATGCGTTTTGTTTAAACTCTTTTGGAAGGTCATTTTATATTTCTGTGTTTATAAGTGTTTAACCATTAAGTGATCTACATTTTTTTGGAGTTTTTGTCGTTTCTCTTTTATATTGTGGTAGTATTTGCTCATCTAATAGGGAGGTGGATAATCCAGAATCAATTAAGCAAGTAATTTTGTAATTCCAAATAGTTAATTCTACTATCGGTAAATAGTTTTGGGAGGGACCATGTGAAAATGTATGTGATGTTCGATATGGTCGATTTCCATGTGTTCGACGGTTTGTCTGTTTGTGATTCGTTGCATGTTACTGGGATTACCTTGAAAACGTTGTGCTGATTCCCTATAATTTGGTCTAAAATTTCGTGATTGTCCTGAATTTTGTCTGCATGTCTGGTTGTCTCGGGGACTGACATGGAATCTTGCCGAATTTTGTGTGAAATTTGTGTTTTGTTGTCTGAAAATATGTTGGTTGTTGTATGCTTGTGGTGAGTTTATTCTTTCGTCACTGTACTGATGTCTAAAATTTTGTTGATTATTATACTGATGGTATCTGTTTGTATTGTTGTTTGTAATGGTCTTGTATGAGTTTGGGTTTGCGGTTTTGTCTCTTATTAATCCCTCACTTTCTAATAAGTTAAATGCCTCACGTAAATTGCTTATGTCTCTATTCAATATAATTGAAGTTAAATTTACATTTATATTGTTTAAGAATGTTCTTAAAATGATAGATTCATTATTTTTTGGGATGAATTCTAATGGCTTTTTTGAGTCATACTCATATTTTTCGTTAAGTTTAGATAAAATATTTCTTAATAATGTATAATATTCTATTACATTGTAATTCCTGGTGGAGAATGCCTTCTGGTAAAGTTGGTGGTAGGACTCTTGAACGCCGAAGTTGTTGATAAGTGCTGCTTTGATTTCATTCCAAGTTGCCTCCTGTCGAAATGTTCTGATGACGTCTAATGCTGTTCCTTGGATTTTTTTTACTATTACCCTCTGGTAAACATAGTCCTTTGCTTGTGGATGTTCATCTAGAAGTGGTAGCAGTGTATCAACCTCTCGTATAAAGAATGTTAGGGCAAATTTGTCGTCGCCTCGGAATTCGTGAATTCGTTGAGCATCTTTTATTAAATCGTTTATTGTAAACGCTTGTGCCACCGCTGTTGTTACTTGTTGACCTGGCATTGTTCTGCTTCGTTTGGTTTCGTTACTGTTCTGTTCACTTTCACTTATGCTAGCTCTTAGTCTTTTAAATGAATTTATTTTTAGCATATATTTTCATGATTTATAGTCTTTGGAATATTATATTAATTCCTTTTTAAACTTTCACTATTTATTTCTTATGTTATTTTTTTTAGAATTTTGTATTAATATTTGAAACTTCCACTATTTATTAAACAAATTGTGTGTAGTTTTTGAATATCCACCAGTTTGGTTTTGGATATTATTCTTTAGAATAATATTTTCACTCGTAGTATCTTTTCAATTTATTCTTTTTAATAATTGCCGTTCGACTGCGCCAGTTATGTGAGTCGCGAAACGTAATTCCAAAAAAAAAAAACAATTAATTCACATTTAATGATATTTAATTGTTTCACTTTGGATATTACAATCCTAACTGAACTTAAAATTAATTTGTTACCTCTATTTATTGCATTTACTTATTCTTTATTTTCTTAATCCTCTTCATTCCACCCAAACCTAGTATTATATTCAAACCACCTCCCATTTACCTACGAGAACGTAACTCCAGTAAATTAGTTGCAAAGCTTACCGAGCTCATTGGTCCTAAAAATTTCCATGTCACCCCTCTTGTTAAAGGAAATATCCAGGAAACAAAAATCCAAATACATAGTGAGAGCAACTACAGAGTGGTTATAAAAAACTTCGACACTGAGAAAAAAAGCTACAACACCTATCAGCTTAAAAGTAGCAAAGGCCTTACCATTGCACTATGGTCCAGAAGTCGATTTTTTTGGCATAAAATCGTAGAGAAGAGATATTTGGCTTAACTTTCGCATGTTGGTAACTAATAGCTAGTTAATTTGAAAAAAATGAAAAAATCGGAAATTGGGGGCGTGGCACTCCCTCCCCTCATATAGTGCACTATGGCCCAAACGACTTAAAATTCGCATGTTGTTAGCAAATAGCTAGCCAATGCAAAAAAATAAAAAAATAAATAAATTTGGGGCGTGGTACATCTCCCCTGATTCAATTTTAAATACAAAATAAGTTACAATTGAAAACAAGTATATGTATACATAATTTTATTGAAATAACACAAATGTGGCTTTATTTTAAGTAAATTCATCTGAAATAAAAAGAAAAATCATTAGATTACTAAAGAAATTATATCCAATAATCAGAGACATTTACCAAATACATCACTCCGAATCATTAGACCAATATTCTGCATCTAAGACCAGCGGGTAATCTTCAACGTCTGATCTGCAAAATTCGAATATCTTTAAATGGGGCAAAAGTAACATAAATAACCGTGAAGGTCAGACTCTTACCTTTCACCTAACACAAAAGTTGAGGACAATGCAGGACAATACACATAACTTTTACTCCACGAAACAAAAACAAATCCAATTTTTCCTAAAAAAAAAAGTGGTTACACAAAACATTCAAATCTAAAATTATTCGACCTTAATCTACTTTTCTCTTTAGTTAATTCACAAAAGCAAACCTTTATTATTGTTTTCCATTATTAAAAAACGAAGTTTTTATAATATTTTTTCTTTTCACTAGCTCTTTTTGTTTACAATTTTTAACACAGCTGTTCACATTAAAATTACCGATTCCAATATGCCAGCTTTGACCGGTTATGGAAAGAGCAGGGTTACCCCCTCAACATTTTTTTAGGGGAAATTTGAAAGAGTGGAATATACCCAACAATATGGCATACCCCTTCTTTCTAAACATTACAAAAAATTTTTTGAATTTAAGCCAAATAAATCGACTTCTGGACCATAGTGCATTGTCATAAAGGGACTTGAATCAGATATTCCCCCTGCTGAAGTCAAAAAAGCACTACATGAAGCAGGGTTCGCTGCCCGCACTATTATATATATAATAAATCACAACAGAATCCCTCAGCCATTGTTTCGCGTAGAATTGGAGCCAAAATCTTAAAAAAGGAGAAGTGCATGGTATTTATAATCTCTGCTATCTTATGCATCGCAGAATTACTGTGGAGGAGCCTCTCAAATGAAACGGCCCAGTTAAATGTTCGAATTGCCAATAATTTGGGCACACAAGGTCCTACTGCACTCTTCGTAGTGTATGTGTTGCCTGTGGCGATTTACACCCCACATCAGAATGTACGAAGACTAAAACTGATAGAGCTGCCAGAAAGTGCAGTAATTGTGGTGGTAACCATACTGCCAACTACAGAGGTTGCCCTGTATACCAGGAAATTAAGAACAATGACCCTCAGTTAAAGAAAAAGCGCACTCAACCTAGTCCAAATATACCGCCCATTGCACAACCACAGAAGTCAATTCCATACCCCGATACAGGGACGACGTATGCATCGGTACTTAAGTTAGAGAAGGATCAGCAGTCCGAGACTGGTTCAAATCTGCATAATTTTGAAGGAATGATAGCAACGCTCACACAATGTATGACGCAGTTCATGACCTCCATACAAACAATGATTCAAGAGATGATGAGAAACCAAAACCAGCTCATGCATCTTCTGCTATCCCCGAAATGACCGTACTTACGATCTGTCAATGGAATGCAACGGTGTAAGCCAGCACAACTTAGAAATCAACAAATTTTTACTCTCTAATGAAATCGACATACTTCTAATATACGAAACCCATCTAACCGAAAAACACAATTTTTACATACCGGGATATAAATTCTATGATACAAAGCATCTCGCTGGCAAAGCCCATGGCGGCACTGGAATCCTAATCAAACAAAGAATAAAACACTTCGTTATGGAAGAATACAACAAGGAGCACCTGCAAGCAACACAAATTTGTCTGGACGGATGGGAGGATAGCTTAACAATATCCGCTGTGTACTGCCCACCTAGATTTAAAATAACAAGTGACCAGTTCTCAGATTTTTTCTCCACACTTGGAACAAGTTTTCTAGTTGCTGGCGACTACAATGCCAAACACACTTACTGGGGCTCACGGCTAACAACACCAAAAGGAAAACAATTATATAACTTCATGCTTTCTGACACCAAGATTGATATTATCTCTTCAGGACAACTATCGTACTGGCCGACAGACCCACGTAAGATACCTGACCTTATTGATTTTGGAGTTGCTAGAAACCTAAAACGAGAGCAACTCAAAGTAGAACACCTTAATGACCTCTCTTCAGATCACTCTCCTATTATAATACATCTGAACAAAAAGTTACGCCCTACCTACGAATTCACACCCACTAAAACTAACTGGCTGAAATACAGAAAATACATCAGTAGTCATCTCAGCCTAAACCCACGTCTCAAAACTAATGAGGACATTGAAACATTTCTGGAATAATTTACCTAGACCCTAAGATTAGCTGTGCGCCACTCTGCGGACAAGCGTGGCAACAACTGCAACAGCATCCGGCGCCCACAAACCTCAACCCAAATCGATATTTTCCTTACTGAAAGAGGACGCGTCGTAAATGGTAAAAATCCAGGTCCCCTTTCCTAAAACGGAAGTTATCTATTGCCAGTGAAAATTTGAGAAAAGCCTTGCGTCTAGAAGCAGATCGTTGCCTGGACCAATATATCCAAAACCTTTCTCCGATTGACGTCACCACCTACTCTCTGTGGAAAGCTGTCAGAGAAATAAAAACACCTACACGCGGAATTCCACCGATTCGTACAAAAAACGGAAACTGGGCAAGAAGCGATGATGAAAAGTCTGCTGTTTTCGCCGAACACTTAAGAGATGTTTTTACCCCCAACCCACCTCGCAATACAAATAACCTAATATTAATCCCCACGCCAGATACAACATGCTCGCCTACTAAATTAAAAACAAAAGAAGTAAGTAATGCGATTAGTAACCTTGCTCTTAACAAAGCTCCAGGACACGACCTCATTACTGGAAAAATGATCAAGGAGTTACCCCAAATGGCCATCATCTTACTTACTTCACTATTTAATGGCTTGTTGCGCTTAGAATACTTTCCTAATGCCTGGAAAGTTGCAGTAATCACAATGATCCCGAAACCAGGAAAAGACCCCTCCCACTCGTCATCATATAGACCGATTAGCCTTCTGCCTATCTTCTCAAAACTCCTAGAAAGGCTTTTTCTTGCAAAACTAATGCCGCATATAATCGAAAAACGTTGGCTTCCGCGACCACCATAGTACAATAGAGCAGGTTCATCGAATAGTGAACGAGATAAAAAACGCATTCGACAAAAAGCAATATTGTTCAGCCATCTTTTTAGATGTGGCGCAGGCATTTGACAAGGTCTGGCACGAGGGGCTTATTTACAAAATAAAAAAACTGTTGCCCACAAAAGTACACAACATATTGGAATCGTATCTGAGGGGCAGAAAGTTCAAGGTAAGGTACAGTAATGCTTACTCTAAATGCTTTGACATCAAAGCTGGTGTACCACAAGGAAGCTTGCTAGGTCCGGTGTTGTATCTACTATTTACCTCAGATCTGCCTACCAATAAATACTTAACAACAGCAACTTTCGCAGACGATACAGCTATCCTTAGCATTCATCCAAAATCGCATCGCGTGACTTAGAAGATCATCTGGTCCTAGTAACAAATTGGTTGGCTGGCTGGCGAATAAACTTTAATGAATCGAGAAGTACGCATATTACCTTTACTATAAAAAAAGGTACATGTCCAGCGATAAAACTCAACAATGTTCCTATTCCTCAAGCAAAGGAGGTGAAGTGTCTAGGAATTCATCTTGACTCACGTTTGACATGGAAGCGCCACATCGAAGCCAAAAAAAAAACAAATGACTTTGAAAGCAAATAGCCTACACTGGCTCATGCACAAAAATTCCAGGTTGAGCCTAGAATATAAAACACTGCTGTACAAAGCCATCATAAAACCAATTTGGACTTACGGTAGCCAGTTGTGGGGCGGCGCAAGCAACTCTAACATAGAACTGATTCAAAGAGTGCAGTCCAAAATTCTAAGAACCATTCCTGGGGCTCCTTGGTTTAAAAAGAATACAAACATTCACAAACATCTGAACATTCCGCTCATAAAAAAGGAAATCTTTGACGCCAGCTTAACATATGCGCAAAAAATCAAAGAGCACCCAAATCATCTAGCTAGGATACTAGCATGTAATAGGGTTCCAAGTCGCCTAAAACGTACGAAATCACCAGCACAACTAACATCGACACCTTAATCATATACAAACACTAATATAACATTTATTACAGTAACTAACATATAACATTGTGATTACTAAAAAGCACTAAGCATTGGCAAGGTGTATTAATATTAATTATTTAGTTTGTAAGATATGCTTACTTATTGTTAGTCTAAGCTTAGAAGATACAATAAATAAATAGATGAAATATAAAATAAAAATTAAAAAAAAACGATGGTAGAGGAACCAAGGGGGGATTACAGGTCAATAACCCTTGTGGTGAACGCCGAATCTCTGGCGACTCTAGCGAAATCCAATTGGATCATGGGCTATGGCTTCTGAATCACAAGTCTCAAGGTCTACAAAAAGGACGGGCAACCGGCTGACACGGATCAAGCGGTATTGAATATTTCAGGGGTAACTGCTGAACCTGCTGCTGCTGAGGACTCCGCCATGTGCCCGAAACGCAGTGACTCTATGTCAACTGTGGGTGGTTTGGAGAGTCTCCTAGGTACAAAACACACTCAGTGAGGAGGAAGTCCTTCTGGTGTCAGACTCGAAGTCTGAGGCTGATGTCACGGTGGTGGAGGTAACCAGCGCTACAAGCAGCAGAGATGCTACGAATAGTGCAGATTAACCTCCATCACTCGAAGGCGGCGTCTGCCAGCCTTCAGCTCCGTCTTGCAAAAGGCGGAGAACACGTTGTCCTGATCCAAGAACCCTGGACACACGGGCACTTGGTATGTGGTCTCAGGACAGAAAATTACAGCCTGCTGTATACCGTAAGTGAAGCTCATTTATTCTCCCCAAATACTGCAACAAGGATTTAACGGCCGTCTGCCTGGAAACTGCCAAGGGACGGTACTGGTTGGTCTCGGCCTATATGGCGCATGTCCATGAGATCCTTCCAGAAGCCAACCTACAGAAGCTTGTTGTGGATGCAAAGGCTCAGCGGGTGGCTGTTATTATTGGATGCGAAGCCAATGCACACCATGACATCTGGGGAAGCACGGATGTCAATGAACGAGGTGAGTCATTATATGAATATATTGTAACGACTAACCTTTCTGTATGCAATAAGGGGTCAGAACCCACTTTTATTACTGCTAATAGGCAAGAAGTCCTTGACTTAACCCTTGCGTCCGAATCAATTGTTGATCGGATCTCAAATTGCAGAGTTCTAGAGGCATACATTCCTTTTCGGATCATAGGTTAATTCAGTTTGATCTTCTAGATAGTCTACGTAGCCCTAAGGCTTTTAGAAATGTCAGGATAGCAAACTGGGACATCTACAAGGTGACTGTAGCTAGACTACTACCTCAGAACCCCACAAGCACAAGCACATGTGACGAAATTGATAGGTCTGTGGAGGTTCTAACGTTTGCTCGTAATAAGGCTCTATTGGTCTCTTGCCCCCTCAGTAGACCCAGGGGGAAACAAAAACCCACATGGTCGGAGGGAAACAAAAACCCAAATGCATCAAGTCCCTGAATGTCTTTGAGGGACTTGATGCAAAACATGCTGAACATTCTCTCTCAATGGACTACTGACAATGGGTTGGGGGTTAATCCGACCAAGACTAAGCTGGTCCTCTTCAATAGGAAGTATAAAATTCCTCAATTTACTTCTCCAAAACTAATGGGTGTAGATATTGACCTTGTCGAGGAGGCTAAATATCTGGGTGTTATCCTAGATAGGAAACTGAACTGGAAGGCTAATATAAGCGAGCGCATTAGGATGGGTCAGGTAGCGCTGTACTCTTGCAAAAGAGTTATAGGAAAAAAATGGGGGTTACAGCCTAAGGTAGCCAATTGGATATATACAGCTGTGGTACGACCAGTCCTTTTCTATGGGGTGCTTGCTTGTTGGACAGCCCTAAGTAAGTCCTCATACAATAGGCTGATAACAAAGGTACAAGGAACGGCAGAGGTATTCATAAGTAGTGCCATTAGAACGACTCCAACGGCAGCATTGGCCATTATCGCAATCTGCTACCTGTTAGGCCTTTTGACGAAAAAATGGCTGCAAACTCAGCTATCCGGCTAAAAGATACGCATCAATGGGTTGTCAGGAATGTAAGTCATGCGTACATTTTGAGAAATTTTGAGGGTATTCCTGACTCTTTCGACTACATCACACCAATGTATGCCTTCAATGGTAGGTGCAAAATCTCCATTCCCTCCAGGGACGAATGGAAGGATGGCATCCCCCCTCATGTAGAAGGGGTTCACATCTACACAGATGGATCCAAAATACAGAGTAGGGTAGGAGGTGATGTATTCTCAGAAGATTTGAACATTAACATGTCCTTTAGGATGCCCGACCACTGCAGTGTTTTTCAGGCAGATGTCGCGGCTATAGAGGCAGCACTGTCTTGGCTAAGGAAGAAGAAGTTATCTGGACTTTATATTTGCATTCTGTCCGACAGCCAAGCTGCTTTGCCCTCCCTGGATTCGGTTATTATCACCTCAAAAGCCGTCAAGGGCTGCCATAAATCTTTAGACGAGATAGCTAAGCAGACCCGTCTGCATCTGTGCTGGATTCCCGGTCACAGAGATATTCCAGGGAACTGCAAGGCGGATGAACTTGCCCGTGAGGGTACTACCATACCGATTGAACCAGCAATTCGGTATTCCTATTGCCACATGTAAGCTCTTAGTAAATACAATATCCTTAGGAACAGCGGGCAGGCGCTGGTCTGAACTTTCAGGATGTAAAATAGCTAGACAAACCTGGCCAGAGATAAATGTCAAGCGCTCTAAGGACCTACTGACTCTAAATAGACAAATCATAGGTCCTGTGATTAGCATCCTAACGGGACACTGGACTCTAGGCCCACACGGGTGTAGGCTGGGGATCGCCTCTAATGACTTCTGCTAGAGTTGCATGGACGAGGAGGCGGAAAAATCCACTGCTCACCTGTTGTGCACGTGTCCAGCTTTGTCCAGAAGGAGGCGCACTTTCCTAGGCGACTACTTTTTGGACTGCTTGGGAGATATCTCAAAAAAATAGATTAGCTCCATCAACTGCTTCATTAAAAGCTCCAAATGGCTGGACCAAGTGGGACCTGTTGTCCCATGCGGTATCACAAAGGGTCAATGTTGGCCTAAGTGCGCCCATTTTTGATGGCCGCCTTACCTACCTACCTACCTACTGGCTATTACATTTATTTAATTTTTAATATTTTTGCTAACAAAAATAGTAAATTTTATGTAGTATTTAAATTTATATATCGTATATCTAATACGTCTTAATAACCAAACTATAAATAAGTAATAAAAACCATTTTCTTTAAAAATATTATTAATTAACTATGATACAATTTTCATTAAATTGTTAGCGGCATTCAAAATTTAAATTCTTCACAATGAATATACATTTTATAATAATTTTATTCATACATAACAATTATTTACTATATTAAATTACATGCCGCCCAAAAAAAAATATATAAAAGATAAACCCGCTCATGTGAAAAAATTGTCCATTGCATGACTGAACTTTTCATTGCATATACTACTCTATATATTTAAATTTACTACTAGCTTGGTATGTATATATCCATTAACAAGTGCATTTCCCTACACCATGTAACCTGTTCTTACATGAATACATACATACATCCAAGGCATTTTATAATTAATTGCCACCGTTAAAATGTTGGCATCCTTGCTGTCAATCCTACCGTTATTACCTAATTTGTTATGGTAAGCTAAATACATTGTTCTAATTCAATATATATATATATATACTCGTATATATATATTTCAATTCCCCACACGCTAATTTCCTAAGTGATAAATCGAAAAACCTATATATACTTACATATCGCCTGCTGCAGTATGTAAATATCTGCAGATTCCCAATTTCCCATCGTATGTCTCCATATACTTCCTTTTTTTTAAATATACGTTCGTACATTCACTCTGTATCTTATGCACATATATACATATATATACTTACTTCACCAGCGGTTCCGTTGCTTGGTGTTAACGCTTACGCGGTATGTATGTATGTATATATTTTAAGCTTAAAAAATATTCTTCTCTATGGTGCCTCATTCGGCTACAGTGCCCAATAAGCATATTTTCATTACGTCAATTTTATTCGCCCGAATTTAAGTGGCACACTTCTGCTGGCATTGACTTTGAAATTCGTAGCTGCGTCTGGTATTTGATATACACACGTACATGTTTACGTTGTTATTCTTGTGTTTGCAAAACACTGTTAACACATGTCTTTAGTTGTGTGGTCTAATGTGGAACAATTTCAATAAATTATTATGTAGCTTTTTATTCTTAGCCTTAATTGTTAGGACTGTTGTAACTGGGCTGCGAATCTCTGCTACTACATACGGACCTATCCAAAAAGGTGAGAATTTGTTTCTTCTGGCCTGATTCTTCATTAGTACCTGGTCACCCTGTAACGACTCGTTTTCGCTGGGGTAAGAACTCAGCGGGTCCCAGGGTCACTTACAGAAATTTATTTCAATCGCGTTAGGTTTTATAAGTGTTTTATTTATTTTCAAACTTACTACTTATACATATATATAATTATATTTAATTACTACCCTACTCTGTGTGCTCGTGGTAGTGTCCGTGGTTTGTACTAGTGTCCCAGGGAGAGTCGGTCAAAACCATAAACTCCACTGGCTCTGTCTGCGTTGCGAATGTGTCCCAGGGAGAGTCGGTCAAAACCATAAACTCCACTGGCTCTGTCTGCGTTGCGTGTGTGTCCCAGGGAGAGTCGGTCAACACCATAAACTCCACTGGCTCTGTCTACGTTGCGTGTGTGTCCCAGGGAGAGTCGGTCAAAACCATAAACTCCACTGGCTCTGTCTACGTTGTTTTATTGTCAATGGTTAGAGTACCTAGTTTCGATGCTTGGTGCGTCTCTAGGAGCTTGGTGCGTTGTCTACTTACGGAGCGATGCTGGATCAAAGAGGCTTGGTGTTTGGTTCACTCCGCTTATATAGCGAAAGCTTGCCAGGGGATCAGTGCTCGTTGTTGTTGTGGCCCAGTTGTCCTTAGGCCACCTTCAACTTCCGCTGGTTGTCCACCTTGTTGTAGTTCCCCTAGTTGTCCATCGTAGTTGTTGCTTGCAGTAGTGTGGCCTGATCGCTGCTGTTAGTTGTCGCTTTGCTGTTGTTGTAGAAACGTTTCTTCGTACTCTGCCTGTTTACAGCTTTGCGTTTACGATCGGTTAGCGTGTGTGTGGCGCGCTCTTGTTTTCGCCTTCGGTCGCTATAGTGTTGTTGTTGTTAAAATATTGGTTCACACTCCGCCTGCTTACGATCGGTGCGCTCTCGTTGTCATCCGTGTTCCGCCTTCGGTCGCTGTACTGTTGTTGTTGTTAAAATAATGGTTCATACTCCGCCTGCTTACAGCTTTGCGCTTGCGATCGGTTCGCGTATGTGTGGTGCGCTCTCGTTGTCATCCGTGCTCCGCCTTCGGTCGCTGTGCTGTTGTTGTTGTTATAAATATTTCTTCTTACTCTGCCTGTTTACAGCTTTGCGCTTGCGATCGGTTCGCGTATGTGTGGTGCGCTCTCGTTGTCATCCGTGCTCCGCCTTCGGTCGCTGTGCTGTTGTTGTTGTTATAAATATTTCTTCTTACTCTGCCTGTTTACAGCTTTGCGCTTGCGATCGGTTCGCGTATGTGTGGTGCGCTCTCGTTGTCATCCGTGCTCCGCCTTCGGTCGCTGTGCTGTTGTTGTTGTTGTTATAAATATTTCTTCTTACTCTGCCTGTTTACAGCTTTGCGCTTGCGATCGGTTCGCGTATGTGTGGTGCGCTCTCGTTGTCATCCGTGCTCCGCCTTCTCTTGTCCGACATGTATTTGTTGTATTCCTCGTCGCTGTGTTTTTCCTCGCTCTTTGCAAGCATAGCGCTGATTGGCAAGATCGTTGGCTGTGCGTGAGGTTGCTTTTGTTGTAATCCTAGTTATTATTCCAACTGGTCTAATATGCTGATGGTGATCTGTTCTCCCGCCACTGCTGCGCTGATTGGTTACAACGTATGTAGTTTTTTCGTTAAATTTCTAATGCAGTTTCTTCGGTTCGGGTATTTTATCGTGATGTGTGTGTGTGTATAGTTTCGTGGCGACTCTGTCATTTGTAGTGTGGGCCAAAATTTCCCACAGAAGATTTTGGTTCTTACACGCCCTCCCCACTTTACCGACGATGAAAAATGATGACAGCGTCACGGTTGAGGGTCACTCTGTATGCGTCTCGCCTAAATCGTATTCGCCCTCGTGTCCGTTTTTGCTGAGCCCCTTTGGCTATTTGCAAAGCTTCAGCTACCAAGTTCTGTGGCAGATCACCTCCTTTTGGTCCTTGTAGCTCTTCTATGTTTTGGAATGTGAATAAGGTGCCTGTGTTTGTCGTATGTTTCTCTGTTGACTGCCTCTGTTGTTTAATGCTGTTGGGTTGGTGGCTATTGAAGTCACGTTTATTCCTCTTGTCATCGCTTCTGCTGTGTTTGGTGCACTTGATTGCACGGTGGTTGTCCCTTGATCTGTCACGTTGTCTACGTGGTATGTTTTGGTTGTTTCGCACTGGTTCTGACTTTGCGAAGTGATTAGGAGATACCCTGATTGCTCTGATTGTATTTTGACTTAGCTGTGCCAGCTCCTCGCGTTTGGTTGCGCCTGCGTCCTTTTTCCGAGGCCCATATGCTGATTCATGTGTGGTCCTTCTATATATGCTTTTGTGGGATTCGCTGTGGGATTTCGCTGGGCATAGTCCGTGGCAGGTGAATTCGTTCGTGTGAGTCATCTTTGTTCTTGGTGTTGTGTGTTTGCGAATTCGTTGGTTCTCTGTGTATTCTCTGTTGTGTCTCTTTATCTGAGCATTTTTGTCGCTGGCGTGCCTCTTGGAAGTCGTTGAATGGATTTGTGTGGCATTCTCAACACGAATTGTCGTGCACATTGCAATATCTCGGGGTTGCACGCAATTGTTTTGAGGTCCCAATGTGATCTCCTGTTCACCACACTTCACTGTCATTCCTAGGCTTGCCATGAAGTCTAGTCCAAGGAGTAGCTCATTAATGGAATCAGGCATGATAAGTAGCTCTTGCTCGCATGTCTGCTCTCCAAGCCTTACAGTTGCCGTCAATGTCCCACTGACTCTCCTAGCACTTCCGTCTGCCATACGTGCTCTGGTATTGGATTTTCCAAATTTGCTGGTGGAAGAGCGTAGCTTTCGTGCTAGCTCTCTGCTCACAAAACTGTGAGTTGCCCCTGTGTCCAGTGTTGCTGTGACAGTTTCTGTGCCAATCGAAACGGTGGCGCAGATTCGTTGTCCGTCACAGTGCAATAAGTTTTCCAATGGGGAAGTCTGCTGTCTCTCCTTTGTGGCATGCTGTGTTTCTGTCGTCGGTAGCTCTCGATCGGTTGGTGCTCTTAGTTTGCAGCACTCTATAGTCCTCACATCCCTTTGACCACACTCCCAACAGAACAGGATCTGTGCGTTGCGACATATGCGTGCTATATGACCATTTTGGCCACAACGCCAGCAGGCTGTTCTTGGTTCTATGGGTGTCTCTCTGCTCTCTACCGTCACCTGACAGTTTCTCACCTCTCGTGGTGGACCTTGCTCTCTTCGCCGTTGTATGGGTGGCGCTGGTAGTTGTTCGCCTTCTCTCCGTATGCTCTCCAAGTCTGCAGCCATTTCTATGAGCTCTGCTAGCGATGTGAAATCTCTGCGGCGCACATATAGCTGGTATTCTGGCAGGCTGTTCTGGAAAATACGCTCCAGTTTCTGTTCTTCGGAATAGTCTAAGTGCCGCATTAGATTCTGCAATTCAACTACAAACTGCTTGAACCCTTCTCTGGGTCTCTGGTGACGCTGGCGGATCTGGTCTTCGAGTTTCTCCATGTATCGTGCTGGCAAGAAGAATTTTAGAAAGTCTCTCCTATATGTACGCCAATCCCGCCACGCTCGATTGTTGTTTCTGAACCACATAAGTGCTCGTTCTCTCAAGAGTTCAGGCATAGTACGCGGAAGGAAATCTTTGTTTATTTCGTACACATCTGCCAATTCCTCGACTCGCTCTATAAACGCTAGCGGGTCACGCCCTCCGTCAAAGTTAAGGGACCACTTCCTCACCTGGTCAATCACAACGGCGTACTGTACAATCCCGTTGTGCTGTTGATTCATTGTTGCAGGTGACACGGAGCGATGCTGTAGTGTTCTCCGTACCCCTGGGTTCTCTGCCGTTAGTGTTGTACCTGTGTATGCCTCTGGCCTGTCCACTTCCAGCGTTTCGCGGGTAACTATGGACACAGCCGGCCTTGGGGATGTGCTCTTAACGTACTTGGATTGTAGCTTCTGCAATTGGTATTTCTGATCCTGAGTCAGCTCTGTTTCAGTGAAGAAGTCGGAAAGACGTTTACGGACTTCATCCACGGTACCTGTAGCCTCTACACCGAATTCATCAGCAAAGATCACCAGCTCATCCTTGCGTAACAAGTACACCCAGCTTGTTTTCACCATCCTGTGAAAGTCTTAGGTGACGATGAAGACAATCTGTGTGTGTATTATAAGCTGGCGCTTATTCGGCTGTATTATGCGTGACTGCGTAGACGTAGCTTTCTCTTTGCCCTGGTAAATTCTCTCACGAGCTGAGCTTCCTTGCGATTTAGTCTTTTTCTTTTTCAAAGTCTGACGCGCTGATTTAGTTTTCTTTAACTCAGAGTCCCTGCTCGGGCGCCACTGTAACGACTCGTTTTCGCTGGGGTAAGAACTCAGCGGGTCCCAGGGTCACTTACAGAAATTTATTTCAATCGCGTTAGGTTTTATAAGTGTTTTATTTATTTTCAAACTTACTACTTATACATATATATAATTATATTTAATTACTACCCTACTCTGTGTGCTCGTGGTAGTGTCCGTGGTTTGTACTAGTGTCCCAGGGAGAGTCGGTCAAAACCATAAACTCCACTGGCTCTGTCTGCGTTGCGAATGTGTCCCAGGGAGAGTCGGTCAAAACCATAAACTCCACTGGCTCTGTCTGCGTTGCGTGTGTGTCCCAGGGAGAGTCGGTCAAAACCATAAACTCCACTGGCTCTGTCTACGTTGCGTGTGTGTCCCAGGGAGAGTCGGTCAAAACCATAAACTCCACTGGCTCTGTCTACGTTGTTTTATTGTCAATGGTTAGAGTACCTAGTTTCGATGCTTGGTGCGTCTCTAGGAGCTTGGTGCGTTGTCTACTTACGGAGCGATGCTGGATCAAAGAGGCTTGGTGTTTGGTTCACTCCGCTTATATAGCGAAAGCTTGCCAGGGGATCAGTGCTCGTTGTTGTTGTGGCCCAGTTGTCCTTAGGCCACCTTCAACTTCCGCTGGTTGTCCACCTTGTTGTAGTTCCCCTAGTTGTCCATCGTAGTTGTTGCTTGCAGTAGTGTGGCCTGATCGCTGCTGTTAGTTGTCGCTTTGCTGTTGTTGTAGAAACGTTTCTTCGTACTCTGCCTGTTTACAGCTTTGCGTTTACGATCGGTTAGCGTGTGTGTGGCGCGCTCTTGTTTTCGCCTTCGGTCGCTATAGTGTTGTTGTTGTTAAAATATTGGTTCACACTCCGCCTGCTTACGATCGGTGCGCTCTCGTTGTCATCCGTGTTCCGCCTTCGGTCGCTGTACTGTTGTTGTTGTTAAAATAATGGTTCATACTCCGCCTGCTTACAGCTTTGCGCTTGCGATCGGTTCGCGTATGTGTGGTGCGCTCTCGTTGTCATCCGTGCTCCGCCTTCGGTCGCTGTGCTGTTGTTGTTGTTATAAATATTTCTTCTTACTCTGCCTGTTTACAGCTTTGCGCTTGCGATCGGTTCGCGTATGTGTGGTGCGCTCTCGTTGTCATCCGTGCTCCGCCTTCGGTCGCTGTGCTGTTGTTGTTGTTATAAATATTTCTTCTTACTCTGCCTGTTTACAGCTTTGCGCTTGCGATCGGTTCGCGTATGTGTGGTGCGCTCTCGTTGTCATCCGTGCTCCGCCTTCGGTCGCTGTGCTGTTGTTGTTGTTGTTATAAATATTTCTTCTTACTCTGCCTGTTTACAGCTTTGCGCTTGCGATCGGTTCGCGTATGTGTGGTGCGCTCTCGTTGTCATCCGTGCTCCGCCTTCTCTTGTCCGACATGTATTTGTTGTATTCCTCGTCGCTGTGTTTTTCCTCGCTCTTTGCAAGCATAGCGCTGATTGGCAAGATCGTTGGCTGTGCGTGAGGTTGCTTTTGTTGTAATCCTAGTTATTATTCCAACTGGTCTAATATGCTGATGGTGATCTGTTCTCCCGCCACTGCTGCGCTGATTGGTTACAACGTATGTAGTTTTTTCGTTAAATTTCTAATGCAGTTTCTTCGGTTCGGGTATTTTATCGTGATGTGTGTGTGTGTATAGTTTCGTGGCGACTCTGTCATTTGTAGTGTGGGCCAAAATTTCCCACAGAAGATTTTGGTTCTTACAACCCACATGAAAGATTATTGCGTTTAGTACCTTGTTATAGGCTTCCCTGGCTACTCGTTTAGCACAATCCTGGTTTTCTCTAACCAATTCGTGCGCTCTCTGTAACTGATATTTTTGCACTTTGTTGAGGTCACCAGCATTGTACACTGGTGCACATTTGCGCTTCAAATTGGCTGGCTTGTTGAAATCAAACCCGTAGAGCGTCCTAAACGGAGGTTTCTTCGTTGATGCATGCACAGTATTGTTGTGTACATGCATTGTAGTGGTCAACCATTGATCCCAAATCGAGCCGTCTTCCTTGGCAAAACTGCGCAAGCACTCGGCCAGAAGTCGATGACTACGCTCCAATGAGCCATTCGCCTGGGGATTATATGGTGTTATATGCAATTTCTTGATTCCCAGCATTTTACACGTTTCTGAGAATAGTTTTGATACAAAATTTTAACCATTGTCGGTTATCAAGACTTTAGGTATATTGTACCGTGCTATAATTTCGTCAAAGAATGCCGTGGCCACCGTACTTGCTTCAGCTTTGGGTATAGCCACGCACGCCGTATACTTCGAGAAAACATCAAAATGTATTTATTTTCCGAAACTGTCTCAGGTAAAATACCTACAATATCCATATGAACATTATCAAATGGCTGTTTTGTGGTGTTAGTTAACACCATTGGCATCTTTGTTAGCTTTGAACTCTTATTGGCATGACATTTCGGACAACTCCTTATATATTTTTTTATGTCTCGGAGCATACCTTTCCATCCGTATGCTCGCCTAATTCTGTCATGGGTTTTCCAGAATCCCTGGTGTCCACCTGGGGGTGAATCATGAAAACCCTTTAACACAGCCTGGATATCTTTTTTATCCTCCAGCCATTCCACACTACTGGCCGTTTATTCATTGGCATCGAATCCCGCATTGCTAACATCATTTGTCGCATCAATTTTATCCTCTTGATTTCTCTCGGCCTTCTCCCTCTCTGACCTTGCTTTGGCCCTAGTTTGAACTACCGATACCTTCTGTGCCTGCGGTACTCTGTTGAGTACGTCCGCATTCAGATTCTTTTTCCCAGGTTTGTATATTTTTTTATTTTTTTTTTTTTTTTTAATATCTAAATATTTTATTGCAATCTGTTACCTTCAATCACATTCAGCAATATTTAATAACTTAAGACTAATTTTTGTATTTACTGTCTTTTATGGACTACACCCAGTGATGCAGCCATTGCCTATTAGCACAGGAAATCTGTTGTGGATTTTCTCTTCAGTCGGATGAAAGTGAAGGGGTTGGAAGTGAGTTCCGATATCAGTGGATTTGGGTGGACTAGGGGTCTCAGATTGTGCGAAGTAGAGAGCTTTTTTATTTCTTGAGCGACTGTAGGAACTTTGAGGTCACGATGGATTTGGTTGTTTGTGACATAATTGGGCGCGTTTACCATCATTCTTAGGGTCTTTGATTGGAATCTTTGAAGTATTTCAACATTGGAAGTTGCCGCAGTGCCCCACATCTGAATACCGTATGTCCAAACTGGTTTTAAAATTGCTGAGTACAAGAGCAATTTGCTATCGATTGAGACTTTGGAGTTTCGATTCAAGAGCCAGTGTAGATTTCTGAGCTTTATACCGAGTGATTTTCGTTTTGTAAATATATGTGTTTTCCAAGTTAATCTTCTGTCGAGGTGCATCCCAAGGTATCTAGCCTCATTACATTGGGGTATATTTATACCGTTGAGTTTAAGGGGTGGGCAGGTGTTTCGTTTGAGAGTGAATGTAACCTGGACTGATTTTGTTTCGTTCAACTTGATTTTCCATTTTTTTAGCCAGTCAGTAATTTTGTTTAGCCCACTCTGGATTTTAGAGGAAGCTAAGTGTGGGAGAGTGTCAACAGCTAAGACAGCAGTGTCATCTGCAAAGGTACCTATGGTGACTCCTTCAGCTGATGGTAAGTCGTACGTGTGAAGTAGATAAAGTATTGGGCCCATGACACTTTTTTGGGGTACGCCTGCTGAGCTTTCATGGAGCTCAGATTGTTCCTCACCTTGCTTTACGAAAAAATATATATTTGTAAGATAGGACTTGATTAACACATAGTAGTTAATGGGGAGTGTAGTTTTTATTTTGTAAAGCAAGCCATCGTGCCAAACGCGATCAAATGCTTGCGAGATGTCAAGAAACGCTGCTGTACAATATTTTTTATGTTCGAATGCAGTGTGTATATACTCAACAATCCTATGAACCTGTTCGATTGTGCTGTGTTTTTTCCTGAATCCAAATTGATGATTTGGAATTAGCTTTCGCCCTTCTATAATTGGGAGTAGTCTTTTCAGGAAAAGGGTTTCCATGAGTTTAGAAGCCATCGGTAACAAGCTATTTGGGCGATACGATTCAACTTTATCAGCGCTTTTTCCGGGTTTGAGAATCATTTTTAATTGTGACACTTTCCATTGGGGTGGTATAAAGCCAGATGTTAGTTCCGCATTAAATAAGTATGTAAGATATGTCACTCCTTCTTCTGGAAGTTGTTTTACTATTTTTCCAGTGATAAGGTCGTACCCAGGGGCTTATATTTATTATATCATATTTAGCTTATCAATAGCTGCTTTCACTTCAGATTTGGAAAATTTACGTATGGGTAGGTCCATCTGATGGGTTTTACTCAGAACACTTTTCACTTCTTCTGTTACACATGCTGGGGGCTCGATTTCATGTGGGGTAAATACTTTTTTTAAGTGTCGGGTAAATGTGAATTCGTAAAGCGGATTGGAACATTGTGGGTCTCTTTAGATTCCTAGTTGCTTTCCAGAGAGAGTATTCTGTAGCAGCTGTTGCATCGAGATTACTGAGGCAATGATGTTGTTGGGTGTTTCGTTCGTTATTAAGGATCTCTTTAAGTTCTTTTGTAAGCGCATTTAATTTTTTCTTGTCCTCAGGATGTCTAGTTTGTTGCCACTTTTTTCTTGCATATCGCTTTTCTCTCAGTTTTTCTTTTATTGGTTTGGAGTTGTTCGTTGATTTTCGTTCATTTAGTGGGGGGGTGGAGTCCCACGCAGCTTGTTGCAGGCAGTTGTTGAAGTGTTCAACAGCCGCAATGA
The DNA here is from genome assembly GCA_920105625.2 of Clusia tigrina. Taxonomy (NCBI): domain Eukaryota; kingdom Metazoa; phylum Arthropoda; class Insecta; order Diptera; family Clusiidae; genus Clusia; species Clusia tigrina. The sequence continues at coordinate 178,769,458 of OV050030.1, read as the reverse complement.
TGTCTTCTTCAGATTTCAGGGATAGTTTTAAATCAATTGTGGATACCATATATCGGAAGCGATTCCAATCAGTTTTGTGATTATGTACATTGACTCGGAAGAAGGGAAGATTGTTGTTAAGCTCGACGAGAACTGGAGAGTGGTCAGAAGACAGCTCAAAACTTGGGCTACATTTAAGATCACTAAGCATGATACCTTTCGTCACACAGAAGTCAATCATGTCGGGAATTTTTCTTACATCTGTTGGCCAGTATGTTGGTATACCTGAAGAGACAGGGAGTAAATTTAATTTTCCAATGGCCGCATAAAGCTGTCGAACTTTTGGTGTAGTGAGACGGGAACCCCAGTATGTGTGCTTTGCGTTAAAGTCTCTTCCAGCTAGGAATCTATTGCCAAGGGTCTTAAAGAATTTCTCATACTCCTCCATTTTTATTGTGTGTTTAGGTGGGCTGTAGACAGCGGAAATTGTAATTGGCCCTTTCCAGTCATCAACAATTATATTCGTGGCTTGTATAGCTTCGGTGCGATAAGATGTGCTCTCACAGTGTTTTATGTTATTGCGTATTAATATTGCTGAACCTGCAATTGGTGAAATGGGCTTTTGTTGGTGAAATGGTTTTCAGATATTAGGAGTATATCTATTTCGTATGTTTTAAGGAATTTTTTAATTTCCAATAAATGTTTTGACAGCCCATTGAGCAATTCTTAGTCGTGAGGGTCACTAATAAGTTCATCATTGTTGTGATTTGTTGCATGACTTGCCGGAGTAGCATTATCATTTCTCGCATTTCGTTCGGAGCTTGGGTTTCTGCAGGAAGAGTATTAATTGGTAGGGCCGTTGTGTTTTCATTTGTTGCTTGTGTTGAGTGTTTTAGTGCCTGAGCGTATGAAAGTACATTTTGCGTGTGTTTTGATGTACTGGGATTTACCAGAACTTCCTGTTGTTGAGTAGGATTCATGGATAAATTGTCGTTTTTCCTTAATTGTGGGTATTTCATTTTCTGAAGATTTTTATAGACTACACAACCTTTGTAATTTGCTGGGTGATTACCTTCACACAAGGCGCATTTGACTTCATCTGATCTGCTTTTACGTACACAATCTGAAGACGTGTGGCTTCCGGCGCATTTAATGCACATTGGTTTCCTGCGACAGTACGTTTTTGTATGCCCATACTGCTGACAGTAAGCGCATTGGGGAATATCGCGAGTCGGTCGGGGGGGCTCAAAAACAATTTTTGTATGAAGCAGGTATTTGACTTCATAAATTTCTTTATTGTTTGAAGTTCAATGATAAACATTGGCAGAGGCTTTTTTGTGTTTCTTCGCTTTATGTTCCAAATATTCGTGACAGAGTGACCGAGGTTTTGCAGGGCTTGGGTTATTTCATCTTTGCCTATAGATGGGTGCATATTTTTCAGTACTACTTTGAAGCCTCTATCTTGTTTTGGCTTATAGGTGTTTTTTAGCTCAAGCTGGTTGACTATTGTCTTGTAGGCTTCTGGAGAAAATGCCTGGATTTTAACTTGCTCATTTTTTATGAGCTTTAATTCGTATGAATTTGGAGCAGCTTCAGACAATAGTTTCATTAGAGGAGCTGTCAACAAATATTGGCGGGGGCTTAGAGACTTTTTCTTTATGTTCTGTGTTTTTTTGGTCACATTCTTCAACTTCTTCTAGGGACGAAAATCGATTTTCGGTTCCTTTCGGATCTCCTAGCCAGTATTTTTCAAGTTTAGCTTGTTTTTGAGTGGTCTTTGTCTTACCTGGACTCTCTCTCTCTGCCTTTTCTTGTTTAGAACCGTTTTCCAGTCCTCGTCGTGGGAGGGTACACTTACTGTGACTTGGGGAGAGGCAACTGGTTGCTGTTCTTTGTATAGCAGCTGAAGCTGGCGTTGAAGCTGATCAATTTGTTGTTGGACAGTTTGTTGAGAGCTGTTTTTATTTGGAAAAGACGAGCTTGATTGTGGCGAGAGGCATTGAGGACTCCAGGAATTTTGGAGCGGATTCTGAAGAAGGGGTTTCTTTTGTGTTTGCAGTTGTTGATGCTGCTGTTGTTGTTCCTGATGTTGTTTTTCTCGGTGTTGCTGTTATTGTTGTTGTTGCTGCTGCTGCTGTTGTTGTTGTTGTTGTTGTTGTTTTTGTTGTTGCTCTTCTTGTTGTTGACCTTCCCCTCTAGGTGGGGTACGGTCTACACCCATTTTTTTTCTTTATTATTTATTTTTGTTTAAAATTAACTTTTGCAACTCTACACTAGATACTTGCTAAGCCGCTTTTAATTTAACGTATTTGTGTACATACATAACCGTATAATAGCAGTGCTATTTTGCGTCCGCATTCAGATTCTTCTTCCCAGGTTTGTATATGATTTCAAAATCATACTCAGTCAATTTGTGTCTGAACCTGGCTAGCCTAGATGTTTGGTCTGTCAAATTAGCTATGCCTCTCAACGGCTGGTGATAGAGTATATCTTAAATGGGCGACCTAACAGATATGCCCTAGAATTCTTTGTAGCCCATACTATGGCTAGAAATTCCTTTTCTATTGTGGAGTATCTGTTCTCCGTATCGCTAAACGCTCTGCTTGCGAATGCTACTGGTCGGTTATTACCGACTTCCCCTTGTGAAAATACTGCCTCTAATGCTTCAGAATCAGTGGTCAACAAAAAAGTTTGCTCAAAGTCGGGGCACGCCAAAATCGGTGGCGAGCTAACTATTTCTTTTAGCCTCTCGAATGCTTGCTGACAGCTCTCTGTCCATTCGAACTTTGCTTCTTTACTTATTAATCGGCATCGCAATTCTGGCTAGTCCTTCTACGAACTTTCTATAATAGTTCACTAATCCTAGGAATGCTTGCACTTCCTTTCTGTTTCTGGGAATCGCTAAATTTTTAACGCATTCCACTTTCTGCGGGTCAGGCCGTGCTCCTGCCTCTGAGCAACGATGGCCTAAGTAACCCACCTCTCTTCGCAAAAATTGACACTTCTCCGTCTTCAATTTCAAATTGTGTTCTCGTATTTTCTGGACCACCTTGCACAAGCGTTGCGAATGCTGTTGCAAGTTCTTCCCATAAATTGCAATATCATTCAGATACAGAAAACAATCTAAACCTTGCAAGCCTGTTAGCACATGGTTCATTAGCCGTTGGAAGGTAGCCGGTGCTCCTGTTAATCCAAACGGCATTCTGTTAAACCCATAATGCCCCAAACCGGTGCTGAGCGCAGTTTTCTGCTTATCTTGGGTATCCACGAGAACTTGGTGGTAGCCTCTCGCTAAATCAAGTGTAGAAAAATATCTACTATGCCCCAATTGATCCAGAATTTCTTCTATCCTTGGTATCGGGAACACCCGCTTGATAGTGGCGTCGTTCAATTTCCGAAAATCGACGACCATTCTCCACTTCTTTTGACCATGAGCACCTCCTTTCTTTGGGACCAAAATTATTGGTGAGTTCCAAGGCGAGATACTCGGTGAAATTATGTTATCCTTTAACAGTAACCTCATCTCTGTGAGTTTGTGGCAACCTGTACTGTTTCTGGTTAATTGGTGGTTTTTCCACTCTAGTAGGTATTTCATGCTCTACCTCTGGTGTATACATCAGCTGGTCTCCTTCCAGCAAAAATATGTCATGGCTTCTATAGATGCCTTCTCTTCTGAATTTACGCTTGTGTCTAACTTTAGTGATTCTAGCACTCTCTCCATTCTTTTTCTTATCTCAACTTGTTTAATCTGATTTACCGATCTATAATTCGGTTCCTTAAAATTATCGTAACTAGTGAACTTAGGCCTAAAATTCTCATCCATCAGGTAGTCCTTTTCAGATGCGTTGAGTACGCAAGCGTACACCTTACCCTTGTCCGCGTGCGTTATGGTTTCTTCCATATATACGCCCTCCGCTAACTGCTGCTTATGCAAAACAACAGTCCTAAGTTTCGTGTTTACATGTATAGTAACTATTCTGGTCGATCTTCCGTTTACTACCTCCATACCACACTTCTTAACCCTATTCACGGTTCCTTCCTGCCATACTTCAATGGAAGAGTGAGGATTATATTCTTATTATAATAATAAAACGATAAATGCTTTTCAAGCGCATCCAATATGGTGCGGCCCCAAAGATTATCGCGGCCAATTGTCCCATCGGCCGGGATACCTTCCCTATCCAATTCCACTCCATGCACTCTAAAACTCATGCCCTTAACTTCATTGTGTCCTATTCTGAGCGATCCCAGTGCCCCGATGCAACCTCTAAAGGATCCATTAGGCGTTCTTACGTCCATTTGAATAATATCCAGCCCTTTCCGTAAACCACTAGATTTACGAGGCTGGTGTCCGCCCCTGAGTCTACCAAAAGCACTAGGTTCCACTAGCTGTCTCTAGTCTACTGGCCTCGACTGGGCCGCTGGAAGTTTCCCTGGTTCCTCTGTCTATCCCTGCATTCCGCTGCCCGATGTGCCTATCCTTGGTTCACTTCTGGAATTCCAATTTGGTCGCTGCTGGCCACTCCCAGTGTTGAAAGGATTTCTTCCTTGGTTAATTCCTTCCGTTTAATTAACTCGGGGACTACTACCCCTGCCGTCCCTCAAGGGTGGATCCGGGCGCCTCGTAGCTGGCTGCCTTCTACTTTGATCCCATTTAGTGTCTACTTCGCACTGTCTACTTGCCTCATGACCATATGTTTGGCGGATTCATCCCTTGTATGACCTGGCTTACGGCAGAACGAAGATGTGGGTGCCCTCTATACAAACTCCTTGTGCGGATTTCTCTGATACGCGGCTCTGCTGTCGGAGACACCGGGATTATACGCTCCTCTGTATATGTTTGGAACGGCATTACTTCTCTCTCTATCCATGACAGCGGTAGTTAAACTGTACCTCCCCCAAACCAGCCGTACTCCGTTCCACGAGTACTTGTGCTCTAATTGCTTCTTCTACTAATTCCTCCTGATTTCCTGTTCTGCTATTCAGCATATGAATCTTTAGAGCGGAGTTGCGGAGGCCTACTACGAAAGTTGTTTACACCGACTTGTCAACTTCGTATAATAGTGCTGTATCTCCAACGCCATTGTACTTCTTTTTTATTACTTCCTGGGCCATCATCCGAAATGACTCTAAACGCCTAGCAAAAGCGCGTATGTCTTCACCTGCCCGCTGCTTCCCGATTCTGATCTCTTGGGATATGTCTTCCAGAGTCCTCTCCTTTAAATAGGTTCTCTTTAGAAGGCCATAAAGCTCGTTGACACTGGCGAATTGCTTTGGCAGCACAAGGTTGTATGCATCTCCAAATAACTTTTGAATAACACAGTCGAATTAGTCATGCAACTCATCAGGACTTATGCTTCGCTTTGCAAATTCACAACCTTGAATGAACCTATTGAGTTCTGACCTTAAATCTTCTGAAGCAGCACCAGTAAACACAGGTACTAGCCTGGCCACTGGCTTCGAAATCTCCTCTATACCCATTTTACTTATTCTTGTTTTACTTATGGCTGGTAAAACTTTTTTTTTTTTTTTTTTTAATTCAACATGGATTTATTTATTGCATCTTTTCAATCGAAACCAACAATAATTTTACAAAGCCTACAACTAATAAATAAATTGATGCTCCGCGCCAGTGCTTAGAGCAATTTTAGTTCAAGTACATATTATATAAATTATGTTATGTAGAAAAAAAATAAATAAATATAAAAATATCAATATAAAGAAACTCTATTTTTAAAAAAAAGTGGCCTTTTAAGTCGAGATGTATTCATCCTATGAAGCAGATTCCTTGCTAGTTCGTTAGGATGACACTGAAGTTTGAATTGGTATTTTGTTTTTAAAACTGTTAGTTCTTCTTCAACGGGTGCTATATTAAGGACGCGGTGAATATTTTCGTTTCTGACGAACCATTTAGCGCCGCTGATCGTTCTCAGAATTTTCGATTGAGCCCTTTGAATTATTTGCAAGTTTGATGCACTAGTAGTGCCCCATATCTGAATACCATAAGTCCAAATCGGTTTCATTACAGCCTTGTATATAAGTGCTTTATACTCTAAACGCAGTTTTGATTTTCGGTTGGTAAACCAATACAAGGAACTTGCCTTGAGTTTCATTTGCATTTTCTTGGCTTCTATGTTTTTTCCAGGTGAGCCGTCGGTCGAAATGCACTCCTAAGTATTTAAGCTCTGCTGCTTGCCGGATTACAATGCCATTTAAGGACACTGCCGGACAAGAACTGGGCTTAAGAGTAAATGTCACAAGTACACTTTTTTGCTCATTTACTTTGATGCGCCAATCTGCTAGCCAACTTTCTAATTTTTTAAGGTGTTCCTCTAAATCCCGGGAGGCTATCCGTGGATTTAGGTGAGAGCTCAGGATAGCTGTGTCGTCCGCGAAAGTTGAGGTAACGAGGTTTTTATCCGTTGGCAGATCGGAAGTGTACAGAGTGTAAAACATAGGTCCAAGCACACTACCTTGTGATACTCCAGCCATAATTTCAAAGTTTGGCGTTACAAATTCTTTATATTTAACCCTGCTCAATAGTTCCATGATGTTTGCGGAAACCACATTGGTGGTGAGGAATGATTAAATCGAGCTTTGGTGCTAATTTTTCCAGCAATAAGCGTTCAAGCATTTTTGAGAGCGTTGGCAGGAGACTTATGGGCCGATAAGAAGATACCTGAGTAGGGTCTTTTCCGGGTTTTGGAATCATTATCATTTCCGATGTTTTCCATGTTGTAGGGAAGTAGCCCAGACGGAGTATTGCGTTAAAAATGTGTGTGAGATGTATTAGAGCTATTTGCGGCAATTCACTTACCATTTTATTGGTAATTAGGTCACAACCAGGTGCCTTTTTTGGGTTTAGACTCGTTGTACATAGGCGTATAACTTCCTTTGGTTTGAAATGAATTGGTACTGCTGACTTCGTAATTGAAAAGTTCTGTATGCTAGTGTTGTTGCAGGTCGGCGGGTTAGGTTGATATACTGACCTCAGTTGGGCTGCAAAGAAGTTGCCTTTTTCTTCTTCTGTTTTTGCCCAAGTTCCATCGCTTTGTCTTAGAGGCGATTCACTATCCTTTGGTGTTTTAACCATTCTTGTCGCTCTCCAGAGTGAGTAATTGGTGACTTTGAGAGGAGCCAAATCTTCAAGGTACTTATTAAGGTTTTCTTCCTTTTCCTCCCGTAGAGTGTTTTTCAGCTGATTTTGTAATGACTTTAATTTTACTCTTAGTGCTGGAGATCTGTATTTTTGCCATTCACGCCTTAATCTCCTCTTTTCTCTAACGAGGCATTCCACATAGTGTGACGTAGTGTGTCTCGCGTTAGTTTTAGTTGAGTTTTGTGCGGGCGTGGCACTAATAGCAGCTGCTTTTATTATTGAACCAAGAGCCTACGTCGCTGATTCAATGTCCTCTCCACTCTTAAGTTTTGTTTTAACGCACACGTGGGTACTAATATATTTGCGATATTTGAGCCAGTTTGTGTTGGAGGTCAATTTTATTGTTTTTTCAATGAACTCTGGTCTTTTTTTTAAATATATTATCACCGGTGAGTGATCGGATGATAAGTCGAAACAGGGCTCGGTTTCCAAGAAACACCTTAATATTTTTAGTTATGCCAAAGTCAATAAGATCGGGAATTTTTCTTTGATCAGTTGGCCAGTATGTAGGTTTTCCAGATGATACAAAGTCTAGACCAATCCGAGAGTCTATCAGTGCATTAAACAATTGCTTCCCTTTAGGGTTGATTAACCGTGAGCCCCAGTAGGTATGTTTAGAATTGAAGTCTCCGGAAGAGAGAAATTTGTTACCGAGCGATTTAAAGAAACAAACAAAATCGGTTGTGGAAATAGGAAACCTAGGAGGACAATAGACTGATGAAATTACTATTGGCTCACCCCAACACTGTAAAGATATGGAAGTAGAATGGATGTTTTTTTTGCATAGGATTCCAGAAAGTAATGCTTTAATCGAGACTTAATTAGAATTCCCGTACCACCATAACCTTTTCCTTGTGGGTGGTTTGTTGAGTAAAAATTATAGCCTGCTAGTTTCAAGTTATATTTTACAGTTAAATGTGTTTCTGAGATAAGCATGATGTCTATGCTGTTACTGTCTAGAAAATTTTTTAATTCAATTTTGTGTTGGTTAATACCGTTAGCATTCCAGTGACATATTTTTAGAACATTCATTTTTGTGAAAGTAGAGTTTTCATAAGTAAGGTTTGGTTATGTACAAGCTCTTGAATCATAGATTGCATCGAGGACATGAAGTTAGTAATACACTGAGACAAGTTAAATATTAACGTTTCTAAATTTTGAGATTGCATAGGGTGACTCGGTTTATCAGAAACGCGAGTTTTCAGTACATTCGCATAGCTAGTGGATGAAGAGAGGTTTTCGGTGGTGCTTCCAATATGGTTTGTGTTGGTAGGTAGAGCACTATATTTTTGGGTTCGAACTGTCTTAGCAGTTTGGTTCATACTGATTTTTAGTTGTGTATATATCGGGCAGCCTCTGTAGTTAGCAGTATGATTCCCCCCACAATTGCTGCATTTTTTTGTATCCTTCTCACTTGTGTTCAGCTTGCATTCCTTTGATGGATGGAAGTCGCCACACGCAACGCATACAGTACGTAAGGTGCAGTACGATTTCGAATGCCCATACTCTTGGCAATTTGTGCATTGTATTGGGCCTTTTCGTTTGTGAGGCTCCTCGACTGTTATTCTACGATGCATTAAATATTTTAAGTTGTAAATGGGGTGGGTTTCGGTTTGTTTTAATTTAATATTCCCTGGTTCTAGTTCTATTCTAAAGAGTGGTTGCGGAATTTTTTCCCTATTCCTTATATTAAACACAGATTTTGCTGTGAATCCAGTCTCTTGGAGTGCATATTTTAGTTCTATAGGGTCTACTTCAGGTTCTATACCTTTAATAACAACTGTCAACCCTTTGCTACTTTTTATCTGATAAGTATAGTAATTTTTCTTTTCATTTTCAAGGAAAGTTTTTTATATAGTTTTTTTCCAAATATATTTGAATTTTTGTTTCATTTATTTTACCCTTCAACAGCGGGACCACATGAAAATTATTTTTACCAATCAAGCTGGCAACACTGTCTATTAAAAAGTTGGAACTGCGTTCCCGCAAGTAAATTGGTGGTGGTTTGAATGCAATACTCTTAGTTGGTTCAGACTCTGCACTATCGCTTAATAGAGCAAAACGGTTGTTGTTTAGGGTATCTGTATTATTTTTAACAAGTTTATTCTTTTCTGCCTTGGCAATTGGGTTGCGTTTTCGTTTTATTGTTATGTGTCGATCAATACCTGTTTGTGTGCTTATGTTTGGTTTTGCACACTGTGTGAAGTTTTTTTTATAACATTGGTAAGTTGTTGTTGCTTATATATACTCATAGCAGGACCTTTGTTGTTTTTGATTTGTGTTGGAGATGCTGTTGAATTTGGAGAGGCACATTGTCCACTCCAAGAGAGCTGAAAGTTTGCTGGCATATTTAGCGTAGCCGAGTCTCCTTGAGAATCTGTGCTTATTATTTTTGAGGTGCAAAGAGCAATGGTGTATTGCTCCTGCGTGTTTATTAGTTTTATTGGTGTGGGTGTGACTAGCTTAGAAGTTTGAGCGTGCTCAGTGCTTAACGTTTGCTGAATTACTGGTGGTGATTGCGCATGTTCTGAACTATTGTGAGAGATCATCTCCGTTGGGTTTAAATGGTAAAACTTGAGCGTTGTTTTTTTGGGTGGTTTTCAAATTCACTTCCCCCGGATCTGAGATGTACTTGACCAGTGACGGACTCAAACTAATTAATCTTCGACCGTTTGCTCGTACAGGCAAAATACTGTCCACTGTATCAAGACTTTGTTGCACTGTTACTTTTTCTGGCTCGTTTGGCGGATATCCCTGATTTTCATTATATATCGGACTTCCCGGAGATGGCTCGACACCGATTTCCGATGCGCCAAACAACAATTCCGCTTCCCTCTCTTCACTCAATATTAATTTGGGCTTTACCACACGACCTATCCCTTCCGGAGATAAATATTCCGGCCAGCGAACTTCTGGTGGCAAAGCTAGTACTGTTTGCGTATGTATTTGAGAGGTTGATGCCGATCTTACTCTTGCTGGCTTAGCAGTTGCCCCGATTCTCTTAAGCTCTAGATTTTGCTTCTCCAGATACGATACGGCTTCCTCGGTTTCTCGGAGTTGCCTAGAAAGTTCTCTAGTTTTATTCTCGAGAAATTCCGTATTTGTCTTCAACTCTTCTGTATCCTTGAAGACTTGAAAAAATTTCTCCTCCGTTCGACTATGAATAGTCGCTAATGCTTGGTCTGCTGCTTCCAAAGTTGACAAGTTTTCACCGTCCCTTGCTAATCTCCAGAGCACATGGTCTTCACACTTGCTTGCTGCCGGTTCCAACTGTTCAAACAGCTTTTCCGTAAATAATTTTACCTCCGTCTGTAAAGACCTTTACTTGTCTTGAGGCTTCTCCTCCTGCGAACTAGGACTATCTGCTTGTGCTTTCAGCTCCTCCTGATCCAATCTGAACTTAGTCAACCAGTCCCGTGTTAAACCGTTGACATATAACGGATAATCCTTGGCAAAGTACTCCTTGTCACCACAACACTCCTTAAAAATTTACAACTCCTCCTTGTTATCATTGAATGTCTTCAACAAGGCTTCTAGTTCCGCTAAGCGCTTATGGTAATATTCTCTATTCTTTCGTGCCTTATTATCCTTCCTACAATTCCTGATTCTCTTCTGAATTACCTCGCTCTGCATCTTTTGAGCTTCTAGCAATCTTATAGCTGCTCTTGGCGCTGCGGTAGACTGAACAAATTCTTATCTATGAAACTGTGAATTCCAAAATCAAATTCCATAAATCATAAATGCTACAAAGTTGTTTTCTTTTTTTCTATATTTAAACTTTATTAATCATTAAATACTTGTTTTAATTAGTGATGACACATAAACTAACAAATTAATTCCATATCACCGATATTATCCTTATAGCATCCCAGGTCTCCTGAATTGCTGCTATTCCAATTGGCATACCTCTTGCCACAATTTATTTGCCTGCTAGCTAAAATTCAAACTATTTTGAAATACAGTGATACTTTCAAATTATTATGTAGTTAATACTTGCCTAAAATTATACATACTTTGTCAGATGAAAACTTTACACCATCATTGGATGACTGTAAAAACATTTATTGCAAAACAAGGAATGTTAACGAAAAACAAATCTAGTAATATACTAATGAACGAATGAATGTTATGCAAGGATGTAGGACTACAAAGGATGTAGGATTTTTTGGCAGAATACAGAATGGTTTGTGAAACATAATTATACTAATAACTCTAATATTGTCAATTTTGGATGAAGCACCATTTGGCATAGCGGCGACGATTTGCTTCAATTATTTTCTTACTAAACCCGATAATACTTAAAAAAAATAAAATTACTTGAAACGTAAGTATAAAAATTATACTTCATTAATTTTACAACCACTGAAAATAAATACAGATCATTTACATCAATACGTACTTACGATTTTGTTACTGTTTTTTTATGAACCCATTTTGACAATCTTATTGGTTTCACGAAATTATTCTCCATATTTTTCTCACCATCAATAAAATTTAGAATTTAAACATAAAAAATAATTATAGCAATACTGACACATCCACATTTCAGTAAAATGCTTTGTTGAGCTGTTTTGCTTTTCCGTGCAAATTATTAAATAACCATTTTCTTTCCGTTTGCAAATCGTAGTTTCCGAACTACAAAAACTTTGATGCAACAACACGTGTTGTAAGCACTTCTTGATATATTTCTGCCTAATACCCTAAACTTTTAATGTCAAATATTCAGATCAATTTGAAAACAAACACCTGTCATCTGCACCTCTTCAAATATTCTCACCTAATACCCTAAGCTTACAATGTCAAATATTTAAATCAATTCTTATTTTGATTTTAAATCCATATAATTTGAAACCATATAAATAAAACAAATTTAAAAACAATATAAATGTCCCTATCGACAACCAACACAAATTCCCTACAAAAAAAATCCTCACAGCTAAGACGACATACATAGACCGTCCGATCATGCTAACGGTTTATGGTTGCCCATACAAAGCTGCGTGCAACAGCGCAAACGCGCCTATAGGTTGCGACTTCTTTGACCAGCGCTACGGCGCCTTCAGGGTCGCAGGAGTATCTAAAATTACGCTATTATACACTCTACTCACCATTATCTTGTCTGATGACATATTTTTTCTTAGGGTCCTTCGAATTTGTTGCAGGATGCTTCACTGCTTCAGGGTTCCTTGCCGTGGGATTCCTCCTGTAGGTCCTTAAGACCGGCTGCGCCAAAATGTTGGGGATCGTATTTGGTTTATGTCCTCGGGAGCGTCCTCTTGCTGCTTGTCCTGCGCGTGTACCTGTAAACCTAAATCACTCTTTAGAATAAACACTACATCACTTTTAGTTTTAAAACAACAAGAGCTTTATTCTTAAAATACTAATTCTTATATACCAATCACTAGAAATAATTACAGTCTACGTATTGACTTTTCTGGACTTCCAGTTACGCAATTGTTGTTTGTTGTCAGTTGCTGAATCCAATTAACCTAAAAACACACATTTAGGTCTACGTATTGACTTTTCTAGTGTTCCACTTACGCGATTGCTGTTTGGTGTCAGCTGCTCAAGCCAACTGACCTACTGAATGTAAAATAGTTGTCGGTGCATTCTAAATGCCCCTCGTCAGCTTGACTGCGGAATTGTAACACCCTAAAAGTTTACATCATAATTAATACATAAATACTATTCAATTACAAAATTTGCACCCTAAAAATATGTGCTCTCTTAATGAATTTAATAGGAGCCGGTGCTGTGAGTCAACTACGCGTAGGTATCTTGATTCTAACTCACAACATCAGATAAGACCATATTTTCAGCATTGCGTATTAAACTTGGGTTGATAAAAAAATACTTAAAGACGGTAAAGAAGGAAAGACAGTATTTTGCATACATAAGTACAAAATTGCCGGGAATAAGTTCCGAAGAGCTAAATGTCGGTATTCTGTTGGTCTCCAGATAAGACAATTAAGAAAGACGTACATTGAACGAAGGGCATGAACATTATGTTTATGTGGTACCTCTGTCGTACGCCGAAATTCTGTATCAGCTCCGGTTTAATTTCGTCCCATTATTGATTCGCTTCTAGCGTCTGAATCGCTTGTAATGCAGCTTCTTGTATTTTACTTTTAACGAGCCGCTGGATAATATAGTTTTTCATTGCTGAATTTTTCGCAAAAATGGACAGAATTACATTCACTTCACCAATAAAAGATGAAAGGTCAAAGTATTTTTTCCCATGGTACTCCTTGATCCGTACAGTTTCCTTCATTATATCTGATGCTGAAATATGTCGTTCTTGTTGTTCGTGTGTCATCTTGGCAACTTTTTACATTATATTTGTGTATGCATTACTTAGTTTAAGTTTTCATTTTGGTTAGTTTTTTATATAAAAACACAAAGCACTTTCACGATTATATTTTTAAATTATCTCGTCCTATCTTTAGATAATTTGGTGCGATTTTAGATTATTTTTCTCACACTTATCTTTAGTCTTGCTGAACGAAGTGTAACAAAATATCATATGAGTGTGATCATAAAGTATGCATTTAATATCTCCAATAAATTATTATTTGCTTGTTTTGGGAATGTATTTTATGTGTCATTTGAGATGGCACCTGGGTTTTGGGTAATGACGCCGATATTCTTCTATGCTGATGTCTGTTCGAAATGTATGCCACCGATTGCAGGGTACGGCATCATCTTTACGCGAACATTCCTCGATACAGTCCTATATGGGAGTGCAGCCAAATGCACTGCGCACTCTCCGACGCAACACCCACCAAGCGATTGAAACATTGGACCTATGTATTATTTTTGAACAACTTGCTCACCTCACACCTACCTGCCCTATATCAGAAAGCCAGTGTCACAAGCCGGTTGCGCGAGGTATGAAGGCATGACCTGTGTGTGAATTGTTTGACAGCCTCGCATAAGGCGGAAAATTGCCCCAGTACTGACTTATGCTTCTCCTGTCGGGAGCGGCGCCACACCATGAAAAGAAACCCGCCGTATATTGCGCTCATGTTCGAGATGGGAATCATTTTGAAGCAGCAAAGCAGTCTGCCACCTGTATTCACCCTACACCTATATCAGTTCATACATCGCCAATCACCCGCGCGAGTTATGTTTATATACATTTGCGCAACATACATTTAGTAAAAATCACGTCATTCTTTATTAACTTGAATGTTAAGACTGACTTAAAAATATCTTAAAAGCTATCTTGTCGGTATATGTATATTTGTATGTGTTTATGTTTGTCTGTCGTTTACATTAGACTGTTCGTTCTGCTTAGTATATTATGCTACAACTTCAGTTCGGTGCATGCAAAAATGCTCCGAATTGACAGGTTTGAATGTTTTCACGGATGTGGGGATTTGTGTTACGATAGGGACGTAACTTGCATGCAAAAATGCGCCGAATTGACAGTTTTGAATGTTTTCACGGATGTGGGGATTTGTGTTACGATAGGGACATAACTCCTCCCCTCTTAAATTGAGAACTCTCCTGAGTTGTTACATTTTAAATTCTTCGATTTATTTAATTCGTATCTGCTTTTTTATATTTTTCTTAAGTTCTATATTTATTTTATTTTTATCAATTCGATATCATTTGCTTGAGGTTCATTTACAATTTTGGTTTTATTAATTACTGTGGACTGTCTTCTTGCTTTTAACACAAATATAATGATTAAACAAAACATGACAATTGCAATCGTTATGTTTATTCTTATCTATGAAACTGTGAATTCCAAAATCAAAAATAATAAATGCTCAACTTGCTTTGTTTTTTTTTATTTTAAAACTTTATTAATCATTAAATATTTATTTTCAATTAGTGGTGACACTTAAACTAGCAAATTATTTTATTTATTTATTTATTTAATTTACAAAAGAAGGATAAGAATCAATTCTTATCATACAAAATTTACTAGAACTAGCTGCCAGGACTTTCAGCTCGCTTATACTTATGTGGGTTAGGAATAGATATTTAAATTCTGTAATTAGAGATAAGGCTTAATTATACGCTACTTAGTGGATATTGTTAAGCGTTGGTAAACTAGCAAATTAATTACATAACAATGATACTATTCTTATGCATCGCTTTTTTTAAGCATCCCACGTCTCTTGTATTGCTGCTCCTCCAATTGGCATACCTCTTGCCACAATTTATTTGCCTGCTCCCACGGCATAGGGACCTTCACTGTTTCTTGCTCTTTTAGCATCTCTCTTAAATACGTCAATCGCTTCCGTTCCCGCTTTTGTTCTCCTCCTCTTTTCCTAACTCCAAAACGCTTTCCGTCCTTAAGTAACGACGTTATGTCCTTCAGCTGTCGTTCATTGTTTCGAGGTTCACTTCCCAAATTTGTTTCTTTAAAATCAAAGAAAAATTGAGGTTTAACATGGAACTCTTCCAGGTACAATAGATGGATCAATATTATATCCAAAATAGACTACAATGTGCTACAAATAAATTTACCACATAATACTAAGCACGTAACTTTCACTTTGTTTTGATTATGTTCTCACTACACACGATTTTGTTTCTATTTTTCTTTTTCATTTAGCTTATCATTTGACTTGAAAATGTATGATCTTATATACTAAAATGAGAAATAGTATACCAATAAGTTTTAAGTGTTATTATTTAATAAAACAAAGATTATTCCACATAGGAAGACAACTGTAGTGTAATGCCGAAGAAAAGAAATAAAATTACTGGAATCAAGTAGTATAAAAATTATACTCAATTAATTGCGCAACTACTGAAGGTAAATACTGATCATTTACAATATCTCTTTGAACCCATTTTGACAATGTTATTGGTTTCACGAAATTATTTTCCATAATTTCCTCCCTATCAAATTATATTTCCAAACACAAAAAACAATTAAAGCACTACTGACACATCCTCATTTCAGTAAAATGCTTTGTTGAGTTGCTTTACTTCTCCGTGCAAAATATTATATTTTCAATCGTAGTTACGGAACTACTCTAAATTTGACGAAACAACCCGTGTTGCAAGTACTTCTTGAAGTATTATTTTCTAATACCCTACGCTTACAATGTCAAATAATTAAATTTAAGTTAAAAAACAATATAAACGTCCCTATCGACAAACAAACTCGAATCCCCTACACAAAAAATCCTCACAGCTAGGACGACATACATAGACAGTCGGATTATACTGACGGTTTATATTTGCCCATACAAAGCTGCGTGCAACAGCGCAAACGCGCCTATATGTTGCGACTTCTTTGACCAGCAATACGGCGCTTTCAGGGTCGCAGAAGTATCTACTTAAATTATGCTACTATATACTCTACTCACCATTATCTTATCTGATGACATCTTCTTTTTAGGGTCCTTTGAATTTGTTGCAGGATGCTTCATTGCTTCAGGGTTCGTTGCCGTGGGACTCCTCGTGTAGGTCCTTAAGACCGGCTGCGCCAAAATGTTGGGGTCCTTGTCTGATTGTCCTGGGGGAGGTCCTCGTGTGGCTTGTCCTGGGCGCCTTGTGTATCTGGAAACCTAAACTCACTCTTTAGAAATAAACTTTAGTTTACAACAAAAAGAAGATTTATTCTTAAAATACTAATTCTTATATACTATTTCCAAACAATACTCTCAGTCTGTGAACTGACCTTTCTGGTGTTCCAGTTCCGCACCTGTTAATTGGTGTCAGTTGGTCAAGCCAACTGACCTACTGTAAAAGTATCGATGGTGCATTCTAAATTTCAATGCCCTTCGTCAACTCGACTGCGGAACTGTAACACCCTAAAAGTTTACATAATCTTTATTACATAAATTCTAGTTACTTATAATACTTGCACCCTAAAAATATGTTCTTTCTTACTTAACTTAATTGCTTAAAGCTAACCACACCAAATGTGTGGTATAGCAGTTAGGAGTCGGTGCTGTGAGTCAACTACTCGTAGGTAGCTTGATTCTAACTCACAACATGTGAAAGTCCATGCTTGGGCGCCACTGTAAAATACTCTTTCTTTCGCCTAGGTTAGCTCGCCGGATTGCCAAGAGTCGTTTATAGAAAATAACTAAATATATAACCTCTTTTTTTTGTTTTTTTTATTAAATTGAACCATTGAATTTGGTCAAGGATTTTAATAGCTAAGTCTCCGTACTTATTTGTAATTCTGGGTATTAGTGGGCTACCGATTATAAACCATGTAGTTCACTATTTCAGAATAGTCTCAGTAAGCGGCTGCACTTCTGTGTATCGGGTAGTATTGATAATAAACCATATAAGATTATAAACCATATAATCCACTAATTCAGAATGCTCTCCGTAAGCGGTTGTACTTCTGGGTATTAGTGGAGCACCGATTACAAACCATATAATCCACAAATCCAGTAAGCGATTGTAACTCTGGGCATTAGTGGAGTATCGATTATAAACCATATAATTCACGAATTCAGAAAAGTCTCAGTACAGTTGCTGCGAATGCTGGAGACAAAAAGTTGTGTTACCTCGAGGCGTCTTTGTAGATGGCTCGGCTAGAAAAAAGCTGTACGTCGATGTGCCTTCGTTGCATGCTGTTCAGGAAAAGCTCTGTGCGTCGATATGGCTTCCTTGATGGCTGTTCAAGAAAAGAGCTGTGCGTCGATGTGTGTTCATCGATGGCTTTTCAGGAAAAGAGCTGTATATCGATACGTCTTCGTCGATGGCTGATGAAGTAAAGAGCGCTGTCCGTCGATGGGTCTAAGATTGCTTGCTGCAGTAACGAGCTTCTAACGATACGTAGTCGTCAATGACTGAGGAGGTAAAGAAAGCGAGTCCCTCGGTTGCTGATGCTTCATAGCCCAGCTGCAGTTGCAAGGCCTCCAGGAAGTGCTGTTGTCATTTAACTGCTGTCCACTGCTTCAATCCTCTGTTGCTAAGGCCGTGGTATACGAGTATGTATGTATTTGTATTTTTTTGTTTTTGTTTTTTTTTTTATTGGTTGAAGGTGGAAATCTGCAAACAGACACTGGACGCTCTCGCACCAGTAGTGTGGGGCTCTTACCCACTAAAACCACCTCCTCAGACGCCTCCCAGACGGTACATAGCCGTCAAGCAATACTTCGTCTGGGAGTGGGTTGGTCAACGGACCCCTCCTATTGATTCCCTGAACGTCGCCGCCACTCCAAGTGGCGGAGGTCTCGCATAATTTCGGCCGAGGTGTCACACACCACGTCCCATTTCTCCGGGCACTCGAGCATATAGTGCACGAGGTTGTCCGGTGTCACAGGTTCTCCGCAGACTCTTTGCAGTACCGCTCTGGCACCGCTGTCTCGTGGACATGAAAAAAGAACATGTTCCACGTCCTCGGACTCCGTGCCTCCACAATTATCGCAGCAGGGGATCTGTGTAGGTACTCCCGGAAACCTCCGTGGCCGGTCAGCAGCTGTGTGACGTGATAGTTCACCTCGCCATGCGACCTATCCATCCAGCGTTGGAGATCAGGGATCCACCTCCTTGGCCAGCAGGTCCAGAGAGATCATACCGGCTATCACACGCAATAAACGGATTTATAGTTTCCACCATGGGCCCGCCTGGGCATCGCCGCATCGCAGGCGCTCTCTAGCTGGCTCGCTAGCTGGTTCGCACATTTCCGCAGCACTGCCTTGCAGCTCAAAGTCCTCCAACATGACTTCGAGTGCGCCGTCGTCGAGGGCGTCCGCTCTCCAGCCTTTCGGCCACGGGCCTGTCCTCCGCCGTTGTTTGTTTCTTTCCAAGTCAAAGCAAATGGCATTGTGGTCGCTGTGGGTGTACGCCGAACTCACAATCCACCTGGCTCCTCTGACTAAACCGCTGCTGAGGAACGTAAGGTCTGTTAAACTAAAATTAACAGCTGAATTTCAACAACGGTTCTTGTACCGAGTTGATTATAAAATTGATACCAGGCACGTAAACCTTGGTATCGTTGAAAAAGGACCTAATGTCAACAGCGGTGCTTGTACCGAGTTGATGGTGGGTTTGACAACAGGCACATAAGCCTTGGTGTCGGAGAAGGAGAATCAATCAATGTTAAGTTAAAATGAAAAGACTCACAGTTAACTCTTACTGATTGACTGACTTTTGGATGTGCCAATCGTGGGTATTTATTCATTTTTCTATATACATATATTACATATAATTTGGCTATACATATTAGGTATTATTGAATTGACAGCATAACCATGAAATGTGCATTATTGACAAATTTGCAAGCTGGCCTTGAATTGAGTTTCTCAGCGTATTGCACTTGATAATATGTTTCATCCAGTGCAATGCCTTCGCTGATGTAGTATATATTGGAGTTTTTGTCAACAATGCAAATTCCATCGTTAAGCTGGCAAGGTTTGCTTAACACAAGCCTAATTGTATGCAAAAGAAGATGTTATGCGTTAAAAGTTTGAATGTTACATACCTCCCAATGAGGTTTGCACATCAACTGTTAATGCAATTAACATTTCTCCCGCGCGTTGAGCACAGCTCAACCTATATAAGATTCTCTATTGGTTGGTGGCGAGGGCGAGGCTGAGGCACCGTATCTGTTGACGTGATGATTTCTGGTACATTGACGCCACGTTGACTTCGTATTTTCCATATGAGCCCAGTAATTAAAAGTATCACGGACAGGAACAGTGCGGTATAACTGACCGCATGGTGCTAATAGTCTGGTGGTTGAATTTTTGCAGTGTCATCAGTTTTTCATTTGCCAGAGCATTGTGTAATTCTGTGAGATTCTTCAGTTGTGTTGTGTAAGTGATCGCGTTGATTTTCCGCAGTAGTGGGGTTATTTGTTCACTATTAGATAATTCTGTAATTTTTCCTAGGCTTGTGCGTGGTGCTGTTAACGAACTGGACACGGATTCTTGCCCTTGTATTGAGACTGCATTGTGTTTCAGCACGCAGTCTGGCTGAAGTGTCAGTAGTCCTGAGACTTTCAGTGTCAACGGGATGATTTCTTTGCCGCAGACTGCAGTGGCTCGTGAAGTTGACGGAATTGCATAAATCCATTGATTTTTTTTCTTCAATGGTAGCCACGTAATGTTATTGGCCACAGGTTTTAGTTTACAATATGGTTGAGTGTTGTTGTTAAACAAATTGATTTCGCAGGAACACATCTAAGCCTCATAGCTGTACCGGATTGGCACATTTGAACATACGTATTCAATTTAATTGATTCGCTCACATGATGCAAAGTCGTCGGAGCTAATTCGGAGGTATTGATCGCGAGCAGCATTTGTGGCCAGAAAGGTGGTGCATGTATCAATTGCCACCATAGTGTTGTTGATCCAATTTGGTACCGAAATGAGCAGAAAGAGTTCAAATCGGTCATGTTCCACCAACGGTAATGTAATCTTAAACACAACATGGTCCTGAGTGAGTCCTCCCTTGACCTTCATTATCCTATACAGTTGTATTAAGTCCTCTTGATTTGCAGGTAGATCTAATGATGATGGCAGGTGGAGTTTAATTTTGTCAACTTCGGTGTGCAACTGCTCGGGAGTTAAAAGTAGCGGATTGAATCTACCAAGGTGAGTGTCTGTGAGAACGTCCAGTATAGCTGACTGTGTACGTTGTAAATCGGTTGCGATTAGAGTTAGTTGAATTGACAGAGCGTTGAATAGTTCCAACAATTTCGATTGTTGCAGCTCTTCGTCTTCTTTCTGCAATTGATTCCACATTTGATTCACTTGTTGGTCAAATTCATCAAATTTTGTCTTAACCGCTATCTGATCCTGCTTTATGATGTTGACGGTGGAATCAATGATGGATGTTTGATTTTTCAGCAGATGTAGCAGATTGGACTCGTTTTCTTTGACGTTTATTATTGTCCTTGACAACTTTTTGGAATACTCTGAATCTAACACGCCAAATAGTGTATGTGCAAGGTTTCCAACGAGATTTACTGCCCCTCTCCTGTTGCGACTGCTTCTTATCAGATTATTATCTACACGCAATTCTCCTTCAAGTCGATCGAAGCTGTCAGTTAGATGACTACAAGTGTAGTTTTGTTTAATCTTTCGGCAAAGTTGACGTAGGGTGCTGGTACCGTTGAACAGCGTTGATGCTTCTGTCCAATATGGTTTCAGATCGTAGTATACGAGCAAGTTCCATTCCGTAGATGAAATAGCAACTGATCCTATATTTTCGAAGTGGATGCCAAGTTTTGAACCAAAACGATTAACTTGCACTTGAGTTCCCAATATTATTGGTAACATCATTATTGTGAGTAGCAATGCCAAACCATTAGTGATTTCTGGTATTATTCTTCTCCTTTTTGGCACTGGTTGCTCTTCTGGATCTACTTCGATGTCGTCATGATCTGCCGAGAATAATGGTGCCAGTCTTTGAATTGCTCTTTTAAATATGCCCCTTTGTGTTTTTACGTCGCACACTCTTACTCAGCCATCGTCACCCTTGTACACCTTAACAATTCGCCCTAGAGGCCATTGGAGCACTGGTACGTTATCTTCTTTGACGATTACCATAGTATTTGGCTCTATGGTGCTAGTTGGACCCTTCCATTTGTGTCGTTGCTGAAGTTGGTGAAGGTACTCGTGTGACCAACGTTTGCAGAACTCGAATTTAAGGTGTGTCACCAATTTCCATCTAGTTTGTAGGGATACCTTGGATTCTGACATGTTCCTATCTATCTGTGAAGTTAACGGTTCGCCTATCAAGAAGTGTCCCGGAGTTAGCGCTGTTAGGTCATCTGGATCTGTTGACATTGGGGTAAGCGGTCGAGAATTCAAAATTCCCTCGATCTCCACGACGATGGTTTCGAGTTCTTCGTAGGTCAGTGATGCCGTCGATACACTTCGTAGTAGCAAATGCTTGGCGGATTTAACAGCTGCTTCCCATAAGCCTCCAAAATGTGGAGCTCTAGGAGGAATAAATTTGAAGTTTATTCCACGGTCGCTGCATGATCTCGTGATATTTTCTCGTGAGGTGTTTGAGAAGATGACATCGTTTAGCTCCTTCATATTGTTACTTGCGCCGACGAAATTGGTTGCGTTGTCACAATAGATAGTGTCACACCGTCCGCGACGAGACGTGAAGCGTTTCAGCGCTCCGATAAATGCTTCGTTTGTCAATTCGGTTACAACCTCTAGGTGAACTGCCTTTGTTGCGAAACAGGAAAATACTGCGATGTAAGCCTTGTGTGGCTTCTTTCCACGAATTTTATAGTGCACCCAAAATGGTCCGCAATAATCCACTCCACTATGGACAAACGGGCGAGCTGGAGTGACTCTGGTTGCTGGCAAATTTCCCATCACTTGAGTGAATAACTTAGGCTTGGATCTGGTGCAGCGCACGCAATTTTGCACAACGTTTCGGGCCATTATTTTTCCCTTTATTATCCAAAATCGTTGCCTTGACGCTGATAGCAAACCTTGTGGACCACAATGCAAATTATTCTCATGCATCATGACGAGAATCATTCTGGAGATATGGTCATTGTATGGCAGCAACATGGGATGTCTTGCGTCATAGCTCAAGTTAGATGCTTCTAGCCGTCCTCCAACTCTTAGGATACCTTGGTCATCAATAAACGGTGACAAATTACTGATATCGCTAGTGTTATTGACAGTTGAGTGACGCTCTAAGTTTTTAATGTCATCGTAAAAGGCTCTTCCTTGGGTACCCTTGACAATCAATGTCAATGATGCCTCCATTTCTTCAGCTGTTGGTGCTATTGTAGGGTGGGACACCTTGTTCTTTAATACTTTCACATACCGAATGACATATGCTAAAATTCTTTGCAGGCGTCGAAATGAGTTCCTGTGATTGATTTCTTCCCAGAAAGTTGTTGTATCTTTCGAATTGAGTGTTAGAGCTGCACTCGACTGCCGCCTGAGTTACAAGGCACATTGTTCTCGTGGAGGTTGAAGTGGCCAAATTGTCATAGAACCGTGCAGGAACTTAGGTCCATATAGCCAAAACAGGTTGTCTACCAATTTAGCTGCTGTCACGCCTCTTGATACCAGATCTGCGGGATTGTCTTGGGACGGCACGTGACGCCATTGTTGTGGATTAGTTGCTTGCTGAATAGCCGAAATTCGGTTTGCCACGAATGTGTGGTAGTGTGCTGATTCTGCATTTATCCATTCCAGCACCGCTGTGGGATCAGACCAAAAATGCGTTGTAACGCTTTTGAAGAATGGGCTTTCATGGAGCTTCTGCATCAATTCCACGGCGACCTTAGCAGCGCACAATTCCAGTCTTGGTAATGTTACTTGCTTTGTTGGAGCTACTCGTTATTTCGCGCATAGGAAGCGAACGATTATCTGGTTTTGGGAATCTTGTGTTCGCATGTATGCTACCGCTCCATAGACACGTTCTGATGCGTCAGCGAAAATGTGTACTGGGGGGTCCTTGGGTACTGTGCGACCGAAGACGTGGCGTGGCACGCTGATGGTTTCTAACTTCTGCAAGTCCTTTTTGAAGGTTAACCATGTTTTGTGAAGTGGTGCAGGAAGTTCTGTGTCCCAGTCTATTTTAAGTTTCCATAGTTGTTGGAGGAATACTTTTGCTGTGGTCGTAACTGGCGCGACGAAGCCAAGGGAATCGAAAATACGTGAAATATCTGCTAAGGCTGAACGCTTTGTTATCGTACCGGATTCTACTACACCAACCTTGACCTTAAAGTCATCATTAGAAGGGCACCAAATCAATCCCATTGTTTTGATGTTGTCGTCCAGTGTGTCACCGAATTCCATATTTACTCCACGGTGCGTGACTGGAATTTCTTCTAGTAACCTTGGGTGATTCGCGCACCATTTCCGTAAATTGAAACCCGCGGAACTAAGCATGAGTCGAAGTTGCCGCTGTATTTCACATGCAGTGGAGAGATGATCAGATCCGCTCAACACATCATCGACATAAAAATTGGATTTTACGACTTCTGCTCCTAGTTGATATTTGTTGGCTTGATCGTCAGCCAGAGCCTGAAGTGTGCGGATAGCCAAATACGGTGCAGATGTTGTACCGTAGGTGACTGTCGTGAGCTGATAACACTTCATGGGATGTGAGGGATCCTCTCTCCACCAGATAAGTTGGAACTTTTGATCGACTTTATCTACTCGCACTTGTCGATACATCTTTTCAATGTCGGCTGTAAAGACAAATCGAGGGAGCCGGAAACGCAAAAGAATAGTGAACACATCTTCCTGGATAGTTGGTCCTGTTGCCAGAAGATTATTTAAAGAGACATTTGTTGATGTTTTGGCTGAAGCATCGAATACGACTCTTAGCTTTGTCGTTGAGCTGTCTGGCTTCAAAACGGCATGATGTGGAAGAAAGTAGTGGGAACTCTTGATGCTAGTTATATCAATCTCTTCCATATGACCAAGCTTCTTGTATTCTCGCATGAAGGCTACATATTGGGCCTTGAATTCAGGAATCTTTATCATTTTTCGTTCAATTGTCATGAACCGTTGCAGAGCTAACTTCTGCAATTCTCCCAGTTGGTTTGGAGTGGTTTGGAACGGCAATTTCACTATGAAGCGCCCATTGATATCACGTTGATAATTTTGCAGAAAATGTTCTTCACAGCGACGCTCGGCGGTTGTAAACTTACAGCTCGGTGAATCACATCCTTCAAGTTGCCAGAATTTTTCAAGAGTGTCGTTGAGGGAACCATTCTCCTGACCAGTGTAGACTGCACATGATGCTGTTTTTGTTGAGCTTTGGCCAATTTTTCCACTTATCACCCAACCACGCGTTGTGTTTTGCATGACTGGGAGCTCAGAGGAAAGTTTGATTTGGCCCATTTCTATGAGGTCGTAATACAGCTCTGCGCCCAAGAGAACATCGATTTTTCCTGGTTGATGAAAGTCCGGATCAGCCAGTTGGAGACCCTTAGGAATCGGCCATTTTGTAACGTTTAGCTGCTGAGCTGGTTGAGTTGGAACAATGCTTGGCAGCAAAAATGCCTCGAAGTCGGCTGCAAAGTTGCTTGTTCGAGATTCCAGTTTCATGTTAGCGCGGTGCGTAGCTCTTCTTTGGGCATTCCCAATACCTTCAATGCACAACGAAGCCTCGATTGGATATATGCCTAGTCTTTTAATGACACTCTCGGAGACGATGTTCATTTGTGATCCTGAGTCGAGAATGGCTCTGAATTCACCCGATCGTCCATTCGCAGCTGTTATTCTGATTTTAGCTGTTCCCAACAAGACATAACAGCTTCGATGTGTAGGCATGATGTCGGTGGCTGTTGATGCCACTGCGGTGTTGGACACAGTTGTAGTTGATTTTAAATTGATTGCTGTTGATCGGCTTCCTCTTGTGGTCTGCTCCCGTGCTTCTAGATGCAACAACGTGTTGTGTTTTCTATTGCATTTGGTGCAGTTGCCTGACAAGCAAGATTTGGCATTGTGCCCACCTTTCAGACAGTTTACATAGTAGTTTGCTTTTTGGACTGTGTTTAACCGCTGACTTGGTGTCATTTTGAGAAAATCTTGACATTGAAAAAGCGCATGATGTTGGTTGCATGTGATGCATGCTGGACCTGTTGGCACTGAAACACTTAACGCCTGGTAGGCCCTTGGTCGCCCTTGTCTTCCTCCTAAAGCTTCCAATGACTGGAATCTAAGTTCAAGGAATTTCAGGAATTCGTTTACAGATGGTATCTCCTTCGGCTGTTTTAAGGATTGCTCCCATAATGCGTGAGTGGTTTTGTGCAGGTTTTGGGTTAATATGTACAGCAGAATGGAGTCCCAGCTGTCGGTGCTCACTCCTAGACCTTGTAGAGTCATGATGTACTCCTTGGTAGTGTCGTGGAGGAACTTAATCGCTGATGCCTGATCGTTGTTGATTGTCGGTTGGGAGAGCAGTCTGCTTAACGTTGCGTTTATCAGCAGCCGAGGGTTTTCATATCGATCCTTGACCACCGCCCATGCAGCCTCGTAATCATTTGCCGATGCTGTGAAGTGCCGAATTAGTCCTTCCGCCTGACCGGATAAACTGGACTTCAAGAACCACATCTTTTGGCAAGCTTGAATTGGTTGTTTGTCGACCAACTCCATAAATAGATCGTGGAACTGCCTCCACTTGTGGTAGCTGCCATCGAATTTTGGTAGTTCAACCTTGGGAAGTTTTAGACCTGATGTCGTCATATTGGCTGTTTGCCAGTTGACTGCTGTTGGAGAGGCTTGCATAATTGATGCCGCTGATTCTCGAGCCATATCTTGAAGCTGCACAATCTGTGCAGTGATTGCTTGCTCAATCTGGGCAAAACCCTCGTAGTCGTATGAGCTGGGCTCATCAGATAACCAGATCCTTTGGTGCAGGTCCTGGGCAGATTTCCAATGCGTTTCTACTGTCTTCACCTGCATTGCATAATAGTGCGACGTTTGTTGTGTCACACTATTAAGCACTTGGCTAAGTAGTTTGCTAGCTGTGTCTATTGACTTCTTTTGTTTGTCAATTAGTGAGCATAGCTGACTTGACGGACTTCTGGGGGCAGCTATCACGGTGCTTGATTCGCCTTGTCTGGTGGCTGGCTGCGGCGACCGTGTTTTGAGTACCTCCGGTGCAGCCTTTGAGGTTGATGCTGCCTGGAGACGTTTGATGGCCTGTACTGCTCTGTCCATCTCATCGCGTGCTTCTCGGTATTTCGTGCGAATGGCAGTGTGTAAATCCTTCACAAAATACGGGTGGTCGACTTCCTTGCCATGTTGGTCGCGGATGGTATTGTCGAGTTTGTCAAACTGTACCCACAATTCATCCAGCTCCTTGGCCTTTGTTGTTATGACATCTATTTTTCTGCGCTCTTGTGGCGCCTTCTTGTAATTGGCTATAGCTTTTTGTAGAGCCAGAGCAAGTTCATCTTGCCTCAATGATAGTTCATCCATTCCCATGATGCTGACGTATCGTGTTTTTGAATGCTATGTGCAGGATTCGTTGTTGTCGTCTGCTGGTTACCGGCTAATGCTGACTTGATTGTTGTCGTCTGCTGGTTACAGGACACTTGATAGCTTGATGATGTATATGATGTCTGAAGTCTTCTGCAGGTTACTAGCTTAGGACTTGATTGATGAATGTGGATACTACGTTGGTAGCTGTTTGCTGCCTACTGAAGGATGTTTCAATGATCAGTGGATCGATGGATACTTGGCACTTGAACCAATTATCCTTTCCATCTGATACTCAGAAGGTTGCAAACTTCGGGGTCACCAAAATGTTAAACTAAAATTAACAGCTGAATTTCAACAACGGTTCTTGTACCGAGTTGATTATAAAGTTGATACCTGGCACGTAAACCTTGGTATCGTTGAAAAAGGACCTAATGTCAACAGCGGTGCTTGTACCGAGTTGATGGTGGGTTTGACAACAGGCACATAAACCTTGGTGTCGGAGAAGGAGAATCAATCAATGTTAAGTTAAAATGAAAAGACTCACAGTTAACTCTTACTGATTGACTGACTTTTGGATGTGCCAATCGTGGGTATATATTCATTTTTCTATACACATATATTACATAGAATTTGGCTATACATATTAGGTATTATTGAATTGACAGCATAACCATGAAATGTGCATTATTGACAAATTTGCAAGCTGGCCTTGAATTGAGTTTCTCAGCGTATTGCACTTGATATCATGTTTCATCCAGTGCAATGCCTTCGCTGATGTAGTATATATTGGAGTTTTTGTCAACAATGCAAATTCCATCGTTAATTTGGCAAGGTTTGCTTAACACAAGCCTAATTTTATGCAAAAGAAGATGTTATGCATTAAAAGTTTGAATGTTACATACCTCCCAATGAGGTTTGCACATCAACTGTTAATGCAATTAACAAGGTCGATCACAGATGTGGCTTCTCCTCTCACAAAAGTCGCCTCTCCCGCGTTCATGACGACTACGTCAAGAGCCGCAAACGCGTCCATGAGGATATGACCTCTCGGCGTGGTTCGGGCGCAACCCCATTCAGTTGGCCATGCGTTGAAGTCGCCGGCGATCCCTACGGGGTTCCTGCCTTGTGCGTCCAGAGAAAGTCTGTCTACCACTGACTCGAACTCGTCCGCAGTTAGGCTCGGCGGCATGTAGCAACTGTACACCGTGGTCCCTCCAATGGTCGCTCTGACGTAGCAATCGCTTCTCTCTATGTTGCTTAGCTGTATAGGCTTGGTTCCGCTCACCCAAAGTGCGGCACCACCAGTGGTGTCTTCGGCCCATACTCATTGGTGCTTGCGACTATACGGCTCGCTAAGCACTGCAACATCGACCATCTGTTCCCTAACGGCCTGCTCCAGGAGATCCTGTGCAGCCTCGCAGTGGTTGAGATTGAGTTGGGACAACCTCATCTCCTGCGCCTGGATCTCTTCTCCGCGGATCGCTTGTAGGATGGGCATGAACTGCATCCTGTCGGATGCTCCACATCCTTGCGGCCGCTGGCCTTACAGAGGGCACAGGTGGGGGCCTTGTCGCACTCCCGTGCGTTATGGCCCTCTGTGCGGCATCTGTAGCACTTGTGGCGCCAATCCTCCTTGCTACCGCATTTCTGCGCGGTGTGGCCGAACTCCATACATTTGTAACAACGCAGGGGATTCACCTTTTCGCGCACCCGGTATGAGGTCCATCCGACTCTCAGCCTGCCAGCTTTCAGTAGGGCTGCGGCTGCCTGGGGCGACAGACTAATGACCGCTGTCTGTGTTCCACCGTACGCTTTCCTGAGGGACCTGATTGCATCCACGGGAGGTCTCTCCGAGAGATTGGCTGTACACAGCGCCTCGTGGACATCTTCCACCGTGGTGACTTCGTCCAGGTCTTTCACCTCCACTAGGGTTTCCTGCGTGAGCTTACGCACCTCCACACTGGTTCCCAGGACAGTCGCCACTGCCTCATGATACTGGGGTGTCTTTGGATCTGCCGCCACGCTCAACTCCAGCAGCAGTTCACCCTTGGCCGTCTTTCGGATCCTGCGGACGCTTTCTCCCAGCTCTGAAAAGCTGCGGGTTCCTCTTGATCTTGCGGAGGATGTCCGCGTAGCTCACCATGCCAGTTTCCCTGATGACGATGGCATCGGAGCGCGATGGCTTAGGCTTCGGGCCCTTCCGCTTCGCTTGGGGTCTGGAACGAACTGTGGTTCACTCAACTTTTGCACCCTCCGCCTTTCCAGCCATAGGCTTCTGGGTCTTAGGATTTGGCCGGGTTACCGTTTTCTCGGCCGCCAGTGTCGGGGCATTCCCCCTCCACCTCTTAGCTACCCCCTTCTCACGGGGGCGCTTTGGCGTTGCGACTGCGGCCGCGTAGCTCTTCGCCTGGGCAGGGGCTGCCCGCGAAGACGCACCGGCTTTGCCCTGCTTGTCCACAGGAGGGCCGCCAACCTGCACCTCCTTGTCCACCTTCTCCGTCCGCCCTTCAGTCTGGACTGCCCTGTCGGCTTGCACCAGCTGTGGCACTCTCGCAGCCGTACCTGCGTCTTGCTCCTCTACGACCTGCGAGCAGACATCCCGGATTTTGGATGCCTTCCGCTTGATGTCGGCATGTACATTGTGCCTAGGCACAAGGAAAGCTATGAGTGCTTCAATGTGGCACTCCAGCACCGCCATTTTGCCTTTGGCAATGACCTCATCGGGAGGGATGACCGCCATTGCCGTCGGATCGGCCTTCATGCCCATCACCCGCTGAAGCTCACTAGTGTCTGCCAGTGTGTTTCTCCGCACTACCGTCTTTCTAATTACCGGAGGAGGGGTCCTCTGAATAGTAGACCTCCTCCCGAAGGGGGAAGCTACCAGCCATTTCTGTAAGATTTCACTCTTACTTACTGAGGTGGCAGCATACCGCAATCGTCAGCCCACAAGCATCAGCTTATTTTCTATGTTTCCGGTATGCCATAATCAAGGCCTTACCGGTGTTGAGGTACAACAGATCCCACGATGTCCCTTTGTGGTCCCACGATGGTCCCTCGCTGTTCCATCGTTGATCCCTCGTTGTCCCCCGTTGCCCAGACAGCCGCCCCATGCGGGGGTAATCGCTATCTCTGGGTGCGTTGTTCACTTCAGCTGGCCATCAGCGGGTGCTGGTGTGCCATTGCCCGGGGCCGCCACGTGGAGGCAGTGAGTCTTCTTGAGGGTGTCCCACACCAGGATAGCTCTAGCCCCTCCCAGTGAGGGACAATTAGATGCTTTGCCTGACTGGTTCCCCCCTGACCCTGTATATATGTGTATATGTATATTTGTATATGTGTATGTATATATATACGTATATTTATATGTATATAGACATATACGTATATGTATATATATACGTATATACATATGTATTTATATATATATATATATATATATATATATATATATATATATATATATATATATATGTATATATTTATGTATATGCATATGTTTCTGTATATGTATATATTTATTTTTATGTATATGTATATGTTTATGTATATGTATATTTATATATATATTTGTATTTGCACATGTGTATGAATATATATATATATATATATATATATATATATATATATATGTATGTTTATATGTATATGTCTATGTATATGAATTTGTATGTGTATATGTATACGTATATGTATTTTTTTTTTTAATTTTTAATTTTTTTTTAAAGAGGAGTAAAAGCGTCTAAAGCCGAAGTCAGTGTGAGACTCTAACCCACTAAATATCTCCTCAAACGTAGGAGTGGATCCTCCCTGAGCCCACCGTCAGGTATTCAGTCGGGAGGCCGTCAGAGCATCATTGCTCAACCGTCAGTCGTTGGTCTTATTCAACCATCCGTCCTTGTTGCAGAGGATTCGCTGCTGTTCACGATGGCATCGCGCAACCTTGCGCAGTCAGCGTTTCTCCCTCGATCAATGCCGCGAAGCTCAATCATAATCTTCACTGATGCGTCTTGAAAGGCTCGCCATTTGGATGGTGTCTCACAAATGTGTGCCGAACTGTTCTCTAAGGTTTCCGTCACCTCTCCAAAGGCTTCCGTCACCTCGGCTCGTACGTGGCAAAAACGGGGGCAGTGTATTAGGACATACCGAGCGTCTTCGATTTCGTGTGGACAATTGGGACAGAACGGGTCCTCCTCGTACTTGAAGCCATGGAGGTATTGCTTGAAGCAGCCATGTCCGCTGAGCAACTGGGTGGTTGCGACTTATCCAGGCGGTGATGTTTGGGATAATGGCGAATGTCCATCTTCCCTTGTACGATCTCTCCCAACGTCGCTGCCAGATCAGGATGCTCCGATGACGTCGATTCACCTTTGATGCATGTGCGCCTGCTGTAAACGTTCGCTGGCATTCAGAGGCCAGGCTGTGCACTGGTGGCATAGCAGCAATCACTCCGATAGCATCTTCCGAAACAGTGCGGAATGCACTAGCCACTCTCAAAGCACTGTAGCGAAATGTTACCCGGATAGCAGCGAAATATGACGCCTTCTGCATCGCGTCTGCCCATACTGGCGCAGCAAACAGCAGTATGGAGCTCGTGACCCTTGCCAGAAGTTTCCTTGTGCTGTAGTGTGGTCCTCCAAGCCACCTCGTGAGTTGTGACACCGCATCACTACACCGCGTGTGTAGAGTGAAAATGTCTTTCGTCACTACCACCAGTGCGATGTCATCCGCATAGCCAACCATCGTCGTATCGTTTGGGAGATCCATCGTCAGAACGCCATCGTACATCACATTCCACAATGTTGGTCCTAGCACCAAGCCTTGAGGGACGCCTCGGGAGACCTTGTGTCGCTTTACACAGTCGTCAGTGTCGTAGAGTAGCACTCTGCCCTCGAAGTAGTCCGCAATAATTCACTGCAAGTATTCGATACCAGCTCGCCGAGCTGAACGCATTTTTTACGTCAAGTGTTACCACTGCGCAGTATTTCTTGTACCCACCTTTGTCCGATCGTCGCATCACGTGCAATGTTTATGAATGGCGTGGACAATAAGCTTGCCCTGGTGGAATCCGAATTGCCACGGGGATAAGCCCCTAGGTCCCTCGAGCGTTTCGTGCAGTCGCTGAACAATGGTGCTCCCCAACAAATTACCCAGGCAGTCGAGCATACATAGTGGGCGATACGCGGATCACTGGTCAGGCTGCTTCCCAGCTTTCAATAGCAGCACCAGTCTCTGCTGTTTCCAGAGCTCAGGAAATATGCCTTCATTGAGGCATGCGGTGTACATTCTCGCAAATTTGACGGGATTTCTGCGCGCACTGTTACAGCGTCTTCTGAGCTCAGCGATTTTCTCAGTCCATCAGTAAACCGGCTATATGGTCGCAGTTAGTGTGGAAATCCCAAATGCTCCATATGGCGGTGCGCGCGATCGAGTTGTGAGTGAAGGTAAGATCCACCGCAGACCGTTTCGCCCCTGCCTCAAATGTATGTTGCCCATGGTTTAGGAGTTCAACATACAACGTGGCAAGACACTCTATTAGCATTCTACCCCTGCGGTTTGTGGTGCTGCTGACCCATGTTGTTGACCAAGCATTAAAGTCTCTCGCAATAAGTGCCTCTCGCTTCTGCGACCAGTTTCGTCAGCATTCGTTCAAAAAGCGCTATGTCCATACTCGGCGGAGTCTACCACGAGAAGAAGTATATTCCGTCGAGCTTAATCCAAGTGAAACCAGATTTGTGCCACAACGCAATGGTAAAGATTGAGTTGTACGATTTTCATCGCCCACCTCTCTGCACCGCCTTTTGAGGTGCCATAGAGCGGGAACTGCCAGCTGCGTGACCTCCTCCGCATATCGCACATTTTTCTTTACTGGTGCACGCCGCCGCTAGGTGTCCTTCGTCACCACATTTTCTGCATTGGTTGCTGCGGTCTATGTTCTCTTTGCTGTTACGTTCTAGGTGGCTGTAGCCCCAACACTTGAAGCATCTGGAGGGAGAAATGCTCTCGCGTACTCGGCACAAGACCCAGCCGATGCCTATCCGCTGCATCGACAGCACCTTTGCTTCATCATCCTCCGAGAGGCAGACGTAGGCTGTCTGCGTACCGTGGTAGCTCTTTCGCAAGCTGCGGACTGATATCTCATCCGAACGTTTTATGTCGCATTGCATAAGCAATACTTTCGATGCTGTTGTGGGTGTCCCTTCTCGGCGTCTCGAGAACAGTCTGCCTTTTTTTCGGCCTCCAATCAACACCTGGCATGAAACACGGCGATGTTTCGGACGAGTTGTGCCTTCTCATAATTTGTTTGGCAGCTTCCTTCGCTTCTATCGCTGAAAGCTCGTATAGCGCCCTGATGCTCTCAATCGCGTCCCGCATTAGGAGTGGCTTTTGCCAATTTCTTATGATACATGCAATAAATTAAATTCTTCTGGAACAATCCACTTTGTGTGAGGTCCATGGCTTCGTTTGCTCATAGTACGTAGACTAATGAATTATTCTGGACCAATCCATATCGTGTGAAGTCCATGGCTTTGTTTAAAAAAAAAATTACAACAAATATATATATACATATAAGCATATATATATATATATATATATATATATATATATATATATATATATATATATATATATATATATATATATATATATATATATATATATATATATATATATATATATATATATATATATATATATATATATATATATATATATATATATATATATATATATATATATATATATATATATATATACTAGCTGACCCCGCAGGCGTTGCCCTGCGTGAAATTATGTGTTTTGAAAAGAAAAGAAAGTTGAATTTATATTGTGTTGAAAATCATTTATTTGCGATTTTTCTACATTTTTTTCAATGTAACGCAGCTTGATAAACAACATTTTTTGTTTTCTGTTCCGGTGCGTAAATGTACAGAGAAGATGGTTTTCCAACTCGTGAACACGCCACGTATAGCTGGCCGTGTGAAAAACATGGCATTTCCAGATTTAGGCCACACACTTCCAGCGACTGTCCTTGTGACCTGTTGATTGTCATCGCAAATGCAAGTTTCACTGGAAACTGAATACGTTTGAGCTGAAATGGCAAATCGTTGGAACTCAAAGGAATTCGTGGAATCAAGCATTCTGCCCCCTTGTAAGTCCCTTTCAAAATTCTTGCAACTATCACATTATTCGATAGCTGCGCCACAATCAGTCGGGTTCCATTATACAGTTTCGGCGCATGAAGATTGCGAAGCATAATAATGAAAGATCCAACTTTGAGACGCAAATGATGCGGCGGCATGCCAGGCAAATCCAAAGAATTTTGAAATTCCACTGGATAATTCATGGCTTCGTCTTCATTTTCAACACGATCGATCGATTTATATGAGCGCAAATCTGCCGGAATTTGACTTTGAATCGTCCAGTTTAAGTCATTAACATCGGTATTTTTGGCAGCTAAAATTGCGCGTGCACTCAAACAATCGTAGTTACGATAATTGTGGCCAATGTTCGGATAAACATTCAAACAGTGATGAGTTCAGCTTTCTTTGAAGTGAATTGACAAATGGCAGGTGGAATTGATATCAAACCACTGGAAGTATCAACCGGAATTTGCCCATTTCCAATTCTTAGCAGTTCTTTAGAGAAAACTTCTGCGGTGCTATCCTGTTGCAGGAACACTCGCATATTCATAGTCAATCGTATGGTTTTCACGTACCGCCACAAATACGATGACTTGAGATATGCGTTCAATTCATCCGCCGCTGTAGATTTCGGAATAACAGGAAGTGTTTGTCGAAAATCGCCTGCTAACAGTATCATTGCGCCACTAAAGCGACGATTATTATTCCGCAGATCTTTCATTGATCTGTCAAGTGCTTCTAGAGACCGTTTGTGAGCCATTGTGCACTCATCCCATACTATCAGTTTACAATTCTTCAACACTTTTGCCATAGCTGATTGCTTTGAAATGTTGCAAACAGGTGTTGCATTGATTTGCATGTTTAACGGAAGCGTCAGTGCCGAATGTGCCGCTCTTCCACCTTCTAGTAGAGTTGCAGCAATCCCAGTAGATGCGAGAGCCAACGCAATGCCATTTTGAGATCGTATTGTTGCCAAAATCAATGATATCAGGAACGTTTTCCCAGTTCCGCCGGGCGCATCAAGAAAAAATAGTCCACCGTTTCCATCATTGACAGCGTTCATCAATTCATCATACGCACTCTTTTGCTGCTTATTCAATAATGGAACATTTCTTTGTACTTGTTGTTCCAAAGTTATTCTGTCGTATGCACGCTCACGTTCCAATTCACGATTCAGTACATCTCTGATTTGACGATTTGGCGCTTGCATATGAATTTCAGTCAATTGTTTGCCACTCATAAGCAAACACAAATCTTCAATCAACACCAATGCTTCATTGTAGATGTCATCGTTCATTTGCAATTCTGAATTCCATGTTGCCACTCGATGTAAAATGTCTTCGGCAATGTAATTTTTGTACGCATCCCATAATTGACGCGGATTTGAAGGCTGACATGTCGAAATGATCATCGCGAAAAGTGTGCGAACTTCAGTGGCATGCGAAGTAGCTATCGCATCGTCCATCGTTTGATTCCAGTGATTATAATGTTCCAGCAATTGTAATTGCTGGCATGATTCTCGAAAAGTTGCACACAACGTACCATTCACAGTACGCAATGACTGAAAGTTGAACCGCGTACATTAATCAATAGTAACCGAAGGTAGAAGCACTCGTCGTTTTTCGGGTGGATTGTGTAAATTCGTCCTAATGCATTAGTTGAGAACACACCTGGATGCCCATCTACTGGTTGGCCTTGCTTTCTGCGTAACCACTTCATCGACGATGCATTCCATGTATAATATCGAGGCATTTCCGAATAAAGCAATGCTTTCGCAAACGGATCACTGGCGCAAGTAGAGAAAAAACTCGTCAATGTTGTTGCTGGTGGTGTTTCCGCTCGCTGTACTGCATTCTCTGGGTTGAAATACACTCTTTGGCCATTCTCCAAATGAGCTGCGAGATGCACAACAGTCGGAAAACGCTCATGAATTACAAAAAAAAATATTCTCCAAAGCGCTTCATTGCAGTTCACGTATCGACCCATTTGATACTTGCTGATCTCATCTCGTTCAAGGCCAATAACCGCCATGTCGCTTCGTTTGGTGACGTACTTGCAAACGTATTTGATCGATTTCACAGAACTGCAATACTCAACATTGATATGAGTTTTGAATGTCTTAGACAATATTGGCGAATATGGTACCATCCATGTGTTGTCAACTTCGGTATTCACTCCTCTAAATTGAATGCTGAATGTTCTGCCATTGTTGTCTGATGAGCGACGCCGATAGAGTGGATATCCATAATTTCCAGTTTCCGTTTCCGAAAGAAAAGCACGTGGATAGTGTTTCGTATGAAACACACATAAAGTTTTCACGGAATAATTTTCAATAATTTACCGTTTGAAGAGCCGAAATAAAGAAAGCAAACGACCGAAATTGAACGATTCAAATAATTTACAAATCAGCTGAAGAAAAAACACAAATAAATTCCAATGGAAATGAGGTTAGGTATTCACCAACAAACGAAAATAATGAACTCACTTTTTTTGTTTGAAATGTCAATAATTTCACTCAAAAACTGATGATCCACAGATTTAAAATCAAATATTTCGTGAATGTAACCAATTTAACAATTGAATGTAATGAATTTAACTCGAGAAATCAATTAAAATTTGGAAAAATGTCAGAAAGTCAATTGACCGTGTCCGCACTGTTCGAATAAACAAATCAGAAACAGCAAACTATATACGCAGCTGTAAAAATAAATAAGCGTCTACAGCTCCATCTGTTGAGTTATTGGAGTATCAGTCAGTGCTTACAACACCAATATGAATGATCTAAATGTGCAACACCCCGCGCATACAAAAAAATGTGAACAAAAAGTGAGATTAGGTTTTTCTAATTTTCGAATTTTCCGACTTTTCCGAATGTTTTGAGATCGATAGATTTGCAAGAAACAATTGGAAAAAAAATTTGAAAGAAAAAAAAATTTTGTACGGAAAAATGTCCTTTTTGGAATTTTTAAATTTTCCGACTTTTCTTCAGGAAGAGTATAAGGTTTTTTTATCTCTAAAGATTCCCAGATCCACAACGAACAACCTCTGAAAATTCCATCAAGATTGATCCAGCCGTTCTTGAGCCTTAGCGTCAGTAACAAACAAACATTCATTTTTATATATATAGATTTATATATATATATATATATATATATATATATATATATATATATATATATATATATATATATATATATATATATATATATATATATATATATATATATATATATATATATATATATATATATATATATATATATATATATATATATATATATATATATATATATATATATATATATATATATATATATATATATATATATATATATATATATATATATATATATATATATATATATATATATATATATATATATATATATATATATATATATATATATATATATATATATATATATATATATATATATATATATATATATATATATATATATATATATATATAAGAGCGCTACAAAAGTTTTTTTAAATAAAACAAAACCGGTTTTAGATATCAATGAAATTCTTTATTCCTGTGAAAGTACGTTCGATGCCATTATGTATGGCGATCGATTTCTTTTGCATGGCCACCACGGGCACGCTTGCAGAAGTCCAGACGCTGAACCCAATTTTCAACGGTTTTCAAGCATAAATCGGCCGATACTGCTGCAATTTCTCGTTCGATATTCGTACGAAGTTCATCAATCGTCGCTGGCTTGTTGGCATAGACCATAGACTTGACGTAGCCCCACAGGAAATAATTTAACGGCTACAAATCGAACGACCGAGGCGGCCAATCGACTGGACCATTTCGTGAGATAATACGTTCACCAAACTTGGTTTGCAGTAAATTGATTGTGGTATTCGCTGTGTGGCTTGTGGCGCCGTCCTGTTGGAACCACATGTCCTCCAAGTCCATATTATCCAATTGGGGCCAAAAATATTCGGTTATCATTGAACGGTAGCGATTCGCATTCACAGTAATGTGCCGGTCTTGATCATCACGGAAGAAGTACGGCCCAATGACGCCGCCGGCCCAAATACCGCACCAAACCGTCGTTTTTTCGGGATGAAATGATGACTCATGGAGTACATGTGGATTGCTGTCTAACCAATAACGCATATTTTGCTTATTGACGAAGCCATTCAGCCAGAAATGAGCCTCATCATAAATTGGACGTAGCGCTCTTAACGTTGAGGCGACTGACTCCGAATTTCGGTAGTAAATTTTAATAATTTCGACTCGTTGTTGGCTCGTATATCTTTGCATGATGAAATGGCAAACCTTACTGAATAGAAATGTCACAAGAGCGGGAAAAAATATGGCGTCGTTTGCTGTCACTATCGACTTATTTTTGTAGCGTTTCTTTTGAAAACCCCTTTATATATATATATATATATATATATATATATATATATATATATATATATATATATATATATCTATGTATATACGAGTATATAGATAGATAGATATACATATACATACATATATATATATATATATATATATATATATATATATATATATATATATATACATATACATACATATATATATATATATATATATATATATATATATATATATATATATATATATATATATATATATATATATATAAGTTAACACCTCTCACATTTAAACTTTGATGATAAACCGAAAAACAAAAGTTTCGTATTTCATCTTGTGAAACTCTACAAAATTTTGTTCCCATTCTTTTATGCTGACATGGCACACGCGCCGCTTAAACTTCGCATGCAGGTACAACGTGAGCAACAGCAACAGCGACGCCCAGTTGAACCAGTGACGATAAGCTTAGGTTTAAGTATTTAAAAATCTGTTAAGTTAGTTCTAAGTTCGATTCAGAGGAATAAAGGAGTCAGCTCCCTAAAAAATGATTTTTTTAAACAAAATTAACGCAAGTTAATTTAGCTGGTAACTATTGAGCAGACGCATTAATTGGGAATCTTGGAAATTTAATAGTAAAGAGGCCCCCAAGTAGATTCATCATCAAAAAGGACCAGAGCCGACGTACCTAATAACCCCAGGAGACCACCGCTGGACATAATAATGTTAAGATTAGCAGTAATTTATTTCATGTAAGTTATAAACATAAGAAAATAAATTTACTTAGAGGAAATTTGAAATATATACCTTTTAGAAAAAATTTCATTGAAAGAAAATTTTAATAAAAAAAAATCAAATAAGAGAAATCAATTGAAATTTAAAAGTGTTCAAATTAGTAAAAGCAAATTGAAATTGAATTGAAGGAAAATCTCATGAGAAAAATTTATTGAAAATTAGAATTAGGAAAAATAATCAAAAAATTTTTTTTTATTAAACGAATATTAGTGAAAAGCTTGAGAAACATTTTTTTGAAAAGAAATTTGAGGAAACAAATTAATTAAATATTTCTTATTATTGAATATTAGTAAACTATTAAAGGATAGAATTTTATTTTTTTTTATATTTATAAATAACCATAAATAAAACATTTATAAAAATGGAGGAAGAAATCCTAGAGGGATTTAGGAGATTAGGAATTTCAACTGATCAACCAACTTCCCAACAACCAAATCCTCCACAAACTTCCCAACCAAACGCCCAACTAACAAACCCTCAATCTATTCAGGAAATAGTACAGCAAGTCATGAATCGCATGACCAACAGTGACGATGGGAACATGCGTAATACAGAAATAACCGTAAACGCGACGAAAGCTAACGAACTTGACAGGATACCGGACATGGTAAAGTGCTTGAGGGAATTTTCCGGCCGACCAGGAGAATTCAACTCCTGGCGCAAAACAGTAGACCGAATTCTCGATGTTTACAGGAGTTTTCGAAATACTCCAAGGTATTTTGCAATCCTGCACAC
The DNA here is from genome assembly GCA_920105625.2 of Clusia tigrina. Taxonomy (NCBI): domain Eukaryota; kingdom Metazoa; phylum Arthropoda; class Insecta; order Diptera; family Clusiidae; genus Clusia; species Clusia tigrina. Next base: position 178,729,438 of record OV050030.1, on the reverse strand, counting down.
AATAAGACACAAAATTATCGGTGATGCGCCGACACGGCTTTGGAATCCTACCGGACTCCATTAGATTGGCCACAAATTAGGAAGTGTCTGATGCTACATTATTGCGACAAGCGGGATATAGGTACACTAGAGTACCAATTAACGACCTTGACTCAGCGTCACCAGGATATAGCGACATTCTATCATATGGTATATCAGCATTTTTCGCTGATCCTTGATAAAATATCATGCCTAGACATTAGCGAAGAAGCAATTCGGGCCATGACCAAGTCTTATAGAGAGAAGGCTTTGGACAGCTCCATTCGTGGGCTTAAAGGACAACGTTTTTATCCAGAAGTAGCCTACGCTCCACCTCATTTTTATACCTTATTTTAATAGATTTAACTATAACCGACCTATCCCATTCCAACAAAATTACTCACCCCAAGCAAATTACAATAGGTTTGGAAATAATCAACCTCGGTGAAAACAAATTTTTTACAGTTATTGATTTAAAAAGCGGATTCCACCGAATACTCCTTCGGGAATCGGATATTGAAAAGACAGCATTTTCCATAAACAATGGAAAGTATGAATTTTTGCGCCTTCCTTTCGGGCTCAGGCTTCAAAAATAGCCAAACCACTCACTGGTCTTCTGCGAGAAGAAGCAGGGAATGTTTCAAAAAACACATCAAAAGAGAAATTAATTACACTAGACAACGAGGCAATAGATGCATTTAATAAAATCAGGAATACCTTGATATCAAAGGACATCACCCTCATTCATCCAGATTTTTCAAAAGATTTCGAGCTAGCAACTGATGCATCAGATTATGCGATTGGTGCCGTACTATCGCAAGATAATAGACCAATCACATTTATATCCAGAACACTCAATAAATCTGAACAAGATGAGAAGGAGATGCTAGCCATCATATGGTCATTGAATTCTCTTAGAACTTATTTATACGGCTCAAAAAAGATTAAAATATACACCGATCATCAGCCCCTCACATACGCATTAAGTTTGAAAAATACGAATAGTAAGATGAAACGGTGGAAATCAATTTTAGAAGAGTATAATTATGAATTAAAGTACAAGCCTGGACACGCTAATGTAGTAGCAGATGCTCTCTCTAGGAGATCTATTCAGATAAATTCACTTATACCAACTGTTCATAGTGACGATAGCTCTTCACATGACCTTATTCCATGTACAGATGTTCCCATTAATGTATTTAAAAACCAGATATTTTTTAAACAAGATGATACGTCAACACACCAGTTCAAGATTATATTCCCTACAATCCATAGACATATTATAACAGAACCAGAATACAACGAACAGATCCTTATTTCCCATTTAAAATGATTTCTTAATCCTTCTGTCATAAATGGAATTCACAAGAAGAGAGAATCATGGGTGTAATTCAAAACTTTTATCCGCAGCACTTTAGTAGTTATAAAGCTCGATATACGCAAAAATTAGTTGAAGATGTTACAAATGAAGAAGACCAAGAAAATATTATATTAGAATTTCATAAACGAGCACACAGGAACGCTACAGAAAACAAAATTCAAATACTAGAAAAGCATTATTTTCCACGGATGCTTAGTAAAATGAAACGAATAATAACAAATTGCAACACTTGTAAGGAAAACAAATATGAAAGGCATCCAAATCAACCAATACTAAATGAAACGCCACTACCCACCTTTCCCGGTCACACAGTCCATATTGATATATATTTAACCGAGGGGAAAATAGTTATGACTGCGTTAGATAAATTTACTAAATATGCGCAAACTAAAATGTTAGCTAGCAGAGCAATAGCAGATATTAGAAGACCATTAAGAGACATCATATTTTACTTTGGCGTACCCAAGCTAATAGTCGTAGATAACGAACCCTCACTTAATTCCGCCACAATTAAATTAATGATGCAGGACGAGCTAGGAATAGAAGTTTATAGTACGCCACCATATAAGAGTCAGGCGAATGGACAAGTAGAACGGTTCCATTCTACGCTTATCGAAATAATGCGCTGCATTAAAGAAAATGGAGGACAAGATAATATAGGAAAATTAGCAAACAAACAGAAGAAAGATATTGAATACTATAATAAAAATAAACAGGAACCAAAAACGTATCTCCCAGGACAGGTTATTTTTGTAAAACGAAATAAAAGATTAGGAACTAAACTATCCAAACCACACACTAAGGAAATAGTAAAATAAAAAAGAAACAGTACTGTGTTAACAGAGAAGAATCAACTAATACACAAAAGCCGAATACGAAATTAAGATCCAATCCCTATTATTCCTTATATATTAAACATACAATTTCCCCTTTTCAGCCTAATTATTCCGATATGCATTGCAGAGGTACATATACTGGACTACAGTAATTCACAGTTAGTTACAATAGATGACGGAACTGCGAAAATACAAACAGGAACTTTTAAAATAATGCATGAAATTGACATTGAAAAATGTAGCGAAATAACTAATAATATCGAAGCCACAGCGAACAGTTACAAACGCGATAAAAACCCACATTATCCTTTCATAACCCTTCTGATATCCCAAATAAAATCCCACATCAACAATTTAAGAATCAATAAAAGAAAATAAGAGATCACTCGATTTTTTAGGTAGTGCGTGGAAATGGATAGCAGGAAGTCCTGACCACCACGATCATGGCATTGTAGTAGAGAAGCTGAATGATGTTTTAGAAAATAACAATAATCAGTTGATGATAAATAGGCTAACCTTAAAAAGAATTAATGAAATTTCAAATATTACAAACAGCATAACAAAAATGTGTAAAAATGATAAAGAAATTGAAAATTAATTATTTTTCGAATTAATATATAAATTAGAAATAATTAAAGAAGAGATCGTAAATGTTGCATATGCTATTCACTGGGCAAAAGCCAATATAATAAATTCTTTTATATTGTCAAATAATGAAATTGACATAGCAAAAAAAAATAATAAGCAAAGAAAATATACAATTTATAAATTTAGATGAAGCGTTTGAATTTTCCGAAATTAAAATTGCTTCAAATAATAATTTTATAATTTACATAATAAGCTTACCAACAGTTGAAAATCGCATTTGTAAAACAATAAAAATTAGAAGTGTAAAAAAATTTTCAAGAATAAATAAAATAAATTTCGATTCAACGCTCTCATGTGGAAAAGATATATTTGGTTTTAAAGAAATTTGTAAAATAATTTGTAATTTAAAAATATGTCCAATTAGTAGCCTAGTTAAATTAAATAATGATACTTGTATAGCAAATTTGCTACAAAGTCGCCCACCTAATTGCACTGAAGTCAACAATCAATATATACCTACAATCGAGGAAATATCACCGGGAATACTATTTTTGAACAGATTCCATGGTATTGGAGTAATCAATGAAGAGTCCCTAACTCTAAATGGAACATTCATCATACACTACCACAATGCCAGCATCAAAATTGATCAAGATACATTGTGTAATGCGGAAATATCAGCAAGTAAACCACTACCGGCAGTGTTACAACCATCATCTGATCCAAACAATATTGCAGAAATACTCTCATTAGAAATGATGAAGGAATTACAAATCAACAACTATAACTTCGTAAATCTACTCCAGAGAGCGATGAAGCTAATATTGGCCTAAATTTCGGATTAGGATCCATAATACTTATCCTTGTCACAATTGCCTGCTTGTACCAATACTTACTACACAGAAACGGAGGGCCTATCATCACAAAACCAGAAAGTAATTCATCAAATCCACACTTATCCAACACAGCAATAGAATGATTAAATATTTAACAAACCGTCTGATTCAAACTTCGCGCCGCTTAAACTTCGCATGCAGGTACAACGTGAGCAACAGCAACAGCGACGCCCAGTTGAACCAGTGACGATAAGCTTAGGTTTAAGTATTTAAAAATCTGTTAAGTTAGTTCTAAGTTCGATTCATAGGAATAAAGGAGTCAGCTCCCTAAAAAATGATTTTTTTAAACAAAATTAACGCAAGTTAATTTAGCTGGTAACTATTGAGCAGACGCATTAATTGGGAATCTTGGAAATTTAATAGTAAAGAGGCCCCCAAGTAGATTCATCATCAAAAAGGACCAGAGCCGACGTACCTAATAACCCCAGGAGACCACCGCTGGACATAATAATGTTAAGATTAGCAGTAATTTATTTCATGTAAGTTATAAAAATAAAAAAATAAATTTACTTAGAGGAAATTTGAAATATATACCTATTAGAAAAAATTTCATTGAAAGAAAATTTTAATAAAAAAAAATCAAATAAGAGAAATCAATTGAAATTTAAAAGTGTTCAAATTAGTAAAAGCAAATTGAAATTGAATTGAAGGAAAATCTCATGAGAAAAATTTATTGAAAATTAGAATTAGGAAAAATAATCAAAAAATTTTTTTTATTAAACGAATATTAGTGAAAAGCTTGAGAAACATTTTTTTGAAAAGAAATTTGAGGAAACAAATTAATTAAATATTTCTTATTATTGAATATTAGTAAACTATTAAAGGATAGAATTTTATTTTTTTTTATATTTATAAATAACCATAAATAAAACATTTATAAAAATGGAGGAAGAAATCCTAGAGGGATTTAGGAGATTAGGAATTTCAACTGATCAACCAACTTCCCAACAACCAAATCCTCCACAAACTTCCCAACCAAACGCCCAACTAACACACCCTCAATCTATTCAGGAAGTAGTACAGCAAGTCATGAGTCGCATGACCAAAAGTGACGATGGGAACATGCGTAATACAGAAATAACCGTAAACGCGACGAAAGCTAACGAACTTGAAGGATACCGGACATGGTGAAGTGCTTGAGGGAATTTTCCGGCCGACCAGGAGAATTCAACTCCTGGCGCAAAATAGTAGACCGAATTCTCGATGTTTACAGGAGTTTTCGAAATACTCCAAGGTATTTTGCAATCCTGCACACAATAAGACACAAAATTATCGGTGATGCGCCGACACGGCTTTGGAATCCTACCGGACTCCATTAGATTGGCCACAAATTAGGAAGTGTCTGATGCTACATTATTGCGACAAGCGGGATTTAGGTACACTAGAGTACCAATTAACGACCTTGACTCAGCGTCACCAGGATATAGCGACATTCTATCAGATGGTATATCAGCATTTTTCGCTGATCCTTGATAAAATATCATGCCTAGACATTAGCGAAGAAGCAATTCGTGCCATGACCAACTCTTATAGAGAGAAGGCTTTGGACACCTCCATTCGTGGGCTTAAAGGACAACGTTTTTATCCAGAAGTAGCCTACGCTCCACCTCCTCCACCACGTTCCCATAGATCTCAACCACATTTTTCAATTCAATAATATATTTAACTATAACCGACCTATCCCATTCCAACAAAATTACTCACCCCAAGCAAATTACAATAGGTTTGGAAATAATCAACCTCGGTGAAAACAAATTTTTTACAGTTATTGATTTAAAAAGCGGATTCCACCGAATACTCCTTCGGGAATCGGATATTGAAAAGACAGCATTTTCCATAAACAATGGAAAGTATGAATTTTTGCGCCTTCCTTTCGGGCTCAGGCTTCAAAAATAGCCAAACCACTCACTGGTCTTCTGCGAGAAGAAGCAGGGAATGTTTCAAAAAACACATCAAAAGAGAAATTAATTACACTAGACAACGAGGCAATAGATGCATTTAATAAAATCAGGAATACCTTGATATCAAAGGACATCACCCTCATTCATCCAGATTTTTCAAAAGATTTCGAGCTAGCAACTGATGCATCAGATTATGCGATTGGTGCCGTACTATCGCAAGATAATAGACCAATCACATTTATATCCAGAACACTCAATAAATCTGAACAAGATGAGAAGGAGATGCTAGCCATCATATGGTCATTGAATTCTCTTAGAACTTATTTATACGGCTCAAAAAAGATTAAAATATACACCGATCATCAGCCCCTCACATACGCATTAAGTTTGAAAAATACGAATAGTAAGATGAAACGGTGGAAATCAATTTTAGAAGAGTATAATTATGAATTAAAGTACAAGCCTGGACACGCTAATGTAGTAGCAGATGCTCTCTCTAGGAGATCTATTCAGATAAATTCACTTATACCAACTGTTCATAGTGACGATAGCTCTTCACATGACCTTATTCCATGTACAGATGTTCCCATTAATGTATTTAAAAACCAGATATTTTTTAAACAAGATGATACGTCAACACACCAGTTCAAGATTATATTCCCTACAATCCATAGACATATTATAACAGAACCAGAATACAACGAACAGATCCTTATTTCCCATTTAAAATGATTTCTTAATCCTTCTGTCATAAATGGAATTCACAAGAAGAGAGAATCATGGGTGTAATTCAAAACTTTTATCCGCAGCACTTTAGTAGTTATAAAGCTCGATATACGCAAAAATTAGTTGAAGATGTTACAAATGAAGAAGACCAAGAAAATATTATATTAGAATTTCATAAACGAGCACACAGGAACGCTACAGAAAACAAAATTCAAATACTAGAAAAGCATTATTTTCCACGGATGCTTAGTAAAATGAAACGAATAATAACAAATTGCAACACTTGTAAGGAAAACAAATATGAAAGGCATCCAAATCAACCAATACTAAATGAAACGCCACTACCCACCTTTCCCGGTCACACAGTCCATATTGATATATATTTAACCGAGGGGAAAATAGTTATGACTGCGTTAGATAAATTTACTAAATATGCGCAAACTAAAATGTTAGCTAGCAGAGCAATAGCAGATATTAGAAGACCATTAAGAGACATCATATTTTACTTTGGCGTACCCAAGCTAATAGTCGTAGATAACGAACCCTCACTTAATTCCGCCACAATTAAATTAATGATGCAGGACGAGCTAGGAATAGAAGTTTATAGTACGCCACCATATAAGAGTCAGGCGAATGGACAAGTAGAACGGTTCCATTCTACGCTTATCGAAATAATGCGCTGCATTAAAGAAAATGGAGGACATAGAAATTTTGAAGAACTCCTAGAACGATCAGTATCAGAATATAACCATACAATTCATTCAATTACGCGAAAACGACCAGTTGACTTATATTTTAATAGAAATGTTTCATTTACTCCCGACGACATAGAAAAAACGAGACAAGATAATATAGGAAAATTATCAAACAAACAGAAGAAAGATATTGAATACTATAATAAAAATAAACAGGAACCAAAAACGTATCTCCCAGGACAGGTTATTTTTGTAAAACGAAATAAAAGATTAGGAACTAAACTATCCAAACCACACACTAAGGAAATAGTAAAATAAAAAAGAAACAGTACTGTGTTAACAGAGAAGAATCAACTAATACACAAAAGCCGAATACGAAATTAAGATCCAATCCCTATTATTCCTTATATATTAAACATACAATTTCCCCTTTTCAGCCTAATTATTCCGATATGCATTGCAGAGGTACATATACTGGACTACAGTAATTCACAGTTAGTTACAATAGATGACGGAACTGCGAAAATACAAACAGGAACTTTTAAAATAATGCATGAAATTGACATTGAAAAATGTAGCGAAATAACTAATAATATCGAAGCCACAGCGAACAGTTACAAACGCGATAAAAACCCACATTATCCTTTCATAACCCTTCTGATATCCCAAATAAAATCCCACATCAACAATTTAAGAATCAATAAAAGAAAATAAGAGATCACTCGATTTTTTAGGTAGTGCGTGGAAATGGATAGCAGGAAGTCCTGACCACCACGATCATGGCATTGTAGTAGAGAAGCTGAATGATGTTTTAGAAAATAACAATAATCAGTTGATGATAAATAGGCTAACCTTAAAAAGAATTAATGAAATTTCAAATATTACAAACAGCATAACAAAAATGTGTAAAAATGATAAAGAAATTGAAAATTAATTATTTTTCGAATTAATATAAAAATTAGAAATAATTAAAGAAGATATCGTAAATGTTGCATATGCTATTCACAGGGCAAAAGCCAATATAATAAATTCTTTTATATTGTCAAATAATGAAATTGACATAGCAAAAAAAAATAATAAGCAAAGAAAATATACAATTTATAAATTTAGATGAAGCGTTTGAATTTTCCGAAATTAAAATTGCTTCAAATAATAATTTTATAATTTACATAATAAGCTTACCAACAGTTGAAAATCGCATTTGTAAAACAATAAAAATTAGAAGTGTAAAAAAATTTTCAAGAATAAATAAAATAAATTTCGATTCAACGCTCTCATGTAGAAAAGATATATTTGGTTTTAAAGAAATTTGTAAAATAATTTGTAATTTAAAAATATGTCCAATTAGTAGCCTAGTTAAATTAAATAATGATACTTGTATAGCAAATTTGCTACAAAGTCGCCCACCTAATTGCACTGAAGTCAACAATCAATATATACCTACAATCGAGGAAATATCACCGGGAATACTATTTTTGAACAGATTCCATGGTATTGGAGTAATCAATGAAGAGTCCCTAACTCTAAATGGAACATTCATCATACACTACCACAATGCCAGCATCAAAATTGATCAAGATACATTGTGTAATGCGGAAATATCAGCAAGTAAACCACTACCGGCAGTGTTACAACCATCATCTGATCCAAACAATATTGCAGAAATACTCTCATTAGAAATGATGAAGGAATTACAAATCAACAACTATAACTTCGTAAATCTACTCCAGAGAGCGATGAAGCTAATATTGGCCTAAATTTCGGATTAGGATCCATAATACTTATCCTTGTCACAATTGCCTGCTTGTACCAATACTTACTACACAGAAACGGAGGGCCTATCATCACAAAACCAGAAAGTAATTCATCAAATCCACACTTATCCAACACAGCAATAGAATGATTAAATATTTAACAAACCGTCTGATTCAAACTTCGCGCCGCTTAAACTTCGCATGCAGGTACAACGTGAGCAAGAGCAACAGCGACGCCCAGGTGAACCAGTGACGATAAGCTTAGGTTTAAGTATTTAAAAATCTGTTAAGTTAGTTCTTAGTTCGATTCAGAGAAATAAAGGAGGCAGCTCCCTAAAAAATAATTTTTTTTAACAAAATTAACGCAAGTTAATTTAACTGGTAACTATTGAGCAGACGCATTAATTGGGAATCTTGGAAATTTTATATTAAAGAGGCCCCCAAGTAGATTCATTATCAAAAAGGACCAGAGCCGACATACCTAATAACCCCAGGAGACCACCACTAGTTATAATAATGTTAAGATTAGCAGTAATTTATTTCATGTAAGTTATAAAAATAAGAAAATAAATTTACTTAGAGGAAATTTGAAATATATACCTATTAGAAAAAATTTCATTGAAAGAAAATTTTAATAAAAAAAAATCAAATAAGAGAAATCAATTGAAATTTAAAAGTGTTCAAATTAGTAAAAGCAAATTGAAATTGAATTGAAGGAAAATCTCATGAGAAAAATTTATTGAAAATTAGAATTAGGAAAAATAATCAAAAAATTTTTTTTATTAAACGAATATTAGTGAAAAGCTTGAGAAACATTTTTTTGAAAAGAAATTTGAGGAAACAAATTAATTAAATATTTCTTATTATTGAATATTAGTAAACTATTAAAGGATAGAATTTTATTTTTTTTTATATTTATAAATAACCATAAATAAAACATTTATAAAAATGGAGGAAGAAATCCTAGAGGGATTTAGGAGATTAGGAATTTCAACTGATCAACCAACTTCCCAACAACCAAATCCTCCACAAACTTCCCAACCAAACGCCCAACTAACACACCCTCAATCTATTCAGGAAGTAGTACAGCAAGTCATGAGTCGCATGACCAAAAGTGACGATGGGAACATGCGTAATACAGAAATAACCGTAAACGCGACGAAAGCTAACGAACTTGAAGGATACCGGACATGGTGAAGTGCTTGAGGGAATTTTCCGGCCGACCAGGAGAATTCAACTCCTGGCGCAAAATAGTAGACCGAATTCTCGATGTTTACAGGAGTTTTCGAAATACTCCAAGGTATTTTGCAATCCTGCACACAATAAGACACAAAATTATCGGTGATGCGCCGACACGGCTTTGGAATCCTACCGGACTCCATTAGATTGGCCACAAATTAGGAAGTGTCTGATGCTACATTATTGCGACAAGCGGGATTTAGGTACACTAGAGTACCAATTAACGACCTTGACTCAGCGTCACCAGGATATAGCGACATTCTATCAGATGGTATATCAGCATTTTTCGCTGATCCTTGATAAAATATCATGCCTAGACATTAGCGAAGAAGCAATTCGTGCCATGACCAACTCTTATAGAGAGAAGGCTTTGGACACCTCCATTCGTGGGCTTAAAGGACAACGTTTTTATCCAGAAGTAGCCTACGCTCCACCTCCTCCACCACGTTCCCATAGATCTCAACCACATTTTTCAATTCAATAATATATTTAACTATAACCGACCTATCCCATTCCAACAAAATTACTCACCACAAGCAAATTACAATAGGTTTGGAAATAATCAACCTCGGTGAAAACAAATTTTTTACAGTTTTTGATTTAAAAAGCGGATTCCACCGAATACTCCTTCGGGAATCGGATATAGAAAAGACAGCATTTTCCATAAACAATGGAAAGTATGAATCTTTGCGCCTTCCTTTCGGGCTCATGCTTCAAAAATAGCCAAACCACTCACTGGTCTTCTGCGAGAAGAAGCAGGAAATGTTTCAAAAAACACATCAAAAAAGAAATTAATTACACTAGACAACGAGGCAATAGATGCATTTAATAAAATCAGGAATACCTTGATATCAAAGGACATCACCCTCATTCATCCAGATTTTTCAAAAGATTTCGAGCTAGCAACTGATGCATCAGATTATGCGATTGGTGCCGTACTATCGCAAGATAATAGACCAATCACATTTATATCCAGAACACTCAATAAATCTGAACAAAATGAGAAGGAGATGCTAGCCATCATATGGTCATTGAATTCTCTTAGAAATTATTTATACGGCTCAAAAAAGATTAAAATATACACCGATCATCAGCCCCTCACATACGGTATTAAGTTTGAAAAATACGAATAGTAAGATGAAACGGTGGAAATCAATTTTAGAAGAGTATAATTATGAATTAAAGTACAAGCCTGGACACGCTAATGTAGTAGCAGATGCTCTCTCTAGGAGATCTATTCAGATAAATTCACTTATACCAACTGTTCATAGTGACGATAGCTCTTCACATGACCTTATTCCATGTACAGATGTTCCCATTAATGTATTTAAAAACCAGATATTTTTTAAACAAGATGATACGTCAACACACCAGTTCAAGATTATATTCCCTACAATCCATAGACATATTATAACAGAACCAGAATACAACGAACAGATCCTTATTTCCCATTTAAAACGATTTCTTAATCCTTCTGTCATAAATGGAATTCACACAGAAGAGAGAATTATGGGTGTAATTCAAAACTTTTATCCGCAGCACTTTAGTAGTTATAAAGCTCGATATACGCAAAAATTAGTTGAAGATGTTACAAATGAAGAAGACCAAGAAAATATTATATTACAATTTCATAAACGAGCACACAGGAACGGTACAGAAAACAAAATTCAAATACTAGAAAAGCATTATTTTCCAGGGATGCTTAGTAAAATGAAACGAATAATAACAAATTGCAACACTTGTAAGGAAAACAAATATGAAAGGCATCCAAATCAACCAATACTAAATGAAACGCCACTACCCACCTTTCCCGGTCACACAGTCCATATTGATATATATTTAACCGAGGGAAAAATAGTTATGACTGCGTTAGATAAATTTACTAAATATGCGCAAACTAAAATGTTAGCTAGCAGAACAATAGCAGTTATTAGAAGACCATTAAGAGACATCATATTTTACTTTGGCGTACCCAAGCTAATAGTCGTAGATAACGAACCCTCACTTAATTCCGCCACAATTAAATTAATGATGCAGGACGAGCTAGGAATAGAAGTTTATAGTACTCCACCATATAAGAGTCAGGCGAATGGACAAGTAGAACGGTTCCATTCTACGCTTATCGAAATAATGCGCTGCATTAAAGAAAATGGAGGACATAGAAATTTTGAAGAACTCCTAGAACGATCAGTATCAGAATATAACCATACAATTCATTCAATTACGCGAAAACGACCAGTTGACTTATATTTTAATAGAAATGTTTCATTTACTCCCGACGACATTGAAAAAACGAGACAAGATAATATAGGAAAATTAGCAAACAAACAGAAGAAAGATATTGAATACTATAATAAAAATAAACAGGAACCAAAAACGTATCTCCCAGGACAGGTTATTTTTGTAAAACGAAATAAAAGATTAGGAACTAAACTATCCAAACCACACACTAAGGAAATAGTAAAAGAAAATAGAAACAGTACTGTGTTAACAGAGAAGAATCAACTAATACACAAAAGCCGAATACGAAATTAAGATCCAATCCCTATCATTCCTTATATATTAAACATACAATTTCCCTTTTTCAGCCTAATTATTCCGATATGCATTGCAGAGGTACATATACTGGACTACAGTAATTCACAGTTAGTTACAATAGATGAAGGAACTGCGAAAATACAAACAGGAACTTTTAAAATAATACATGAAAATGACATTGATAAATATAGCGAAATAACTAATAATATCGAAGCCACAGCAAACAGTTACAAACGCGATAAAAACCCACATTATCCTTTCATAATCCTTCTGATATCCCAAATAAAATCCCACATCAATAATTTAAGAATCAATAAAAGAAAATAAGAGATCACTCGATTTTTTAGGTAGTGCGTGGAAATGGATAGCAGGAAGTCCTGACCACCACGATCATACCATTGTAGTAGAGAAGCTGAATGATGTTTTAGAAAATAACAATAATCAGTTGATAATAAATAGGCTAACCTTAAAAAGAATTAATGAAATTTCAAATATTACAAACAGCATAACAAAAATGTGTAAAAATGATCAAGAAATTGAAAATTAATTATTTTTAGAATTAATATATAAATTAGAAATAATTAAAGAAGAGATCGTAAATGTTGCATATGCTATTCACTGGGCAAAAGCCAATATAATAAATTTTTTTATATTGTCAAATAATGAAATTGACATAGCAAAAAAAATAATAAGCAGAATTTGCCTATATGTTGTCGGAGAATGTCGTCTAAAGCTCTTTGGAATGTAGAGGGCGCGATTTTGAGCCCGAAAGGAAGGCTCAAAAATTCATACTTTCCATTGTTTATGGAAAATGCTGCCTTTTCTATATCCAATTCCCGAAGGAGTATTTTTAAATCAATATCTGTAAAAAATTTGTTTTCACCGAGGTTCATTATTTCCAAACCTATTGTAATTTGCTTGTAGTGAGTAATTTTGTTGGAACGGAATAGGTCGGTTATAGTTAAATCTATTATTGAATTGATTAAAATGTTGTTGAGATCTATGGGAACGTGGTGGAGGAGGTGGAGCGTAGGCTACTTCTGGATAAAAACGTTGTCCTTTGAAGTTTATTGGTTGCCGTGGAGGTCGTTGGGGTGTTGGCATGTTAGTAAGGTGTCTGTTTGCGCCGTGCGCATAGTTTAACCTGAAGGTCATATTTTCCAGTTTTTGACAAAGGTGCAGTCCCTGTGGCAAAGTAGAGGGTTCACGAATACTTAGCAATCGTGGCAAGTCGCCGTTAAGCCCACGAATGGAGGTGTCCAAAGCCTTCTCTCTATAAGAGTTGGTCACGGCACGAATTGCTTCTTCGCTAATGTCAAGGCATGATATTTTATCAAGGATCAGCGAAAGATGTCGATATACCATCTGATAGAATGTCGCTATATCCTGGTGACGCAGAGTCAAGGTCGTTAATTGGTACTCTAGTGTACCTATATCCCGCTAGTCGGAATAATGTAGCATCAGACAGTTCCTAATTTGTGGTCAATCTAATGGAGTCCGGTAGGATTCCAAAGCCGTGTCGGCGCATCACCTATAATTTTGTGTCTTATTGTGTGTAGGATTGCAAAATACCTTGGAGAATTTTGAAAACTCCTATAAATATCGAGAATTCGGTCTACTGTTTTGCGCCAGGATTTGAATTCTCTTGGTCATCCGGAAAATTCCCTTAAGCACTTTACCATGTCCGGTATCCAGTCAAATTCGTTAACATTTGTTGCGTTTACGGTTATTTCGGTATTACGCATCTTCCCATCGTCACTGTTGGTCATGCGATTCATAACTTGCTGTACTATTTCCTGAATAAATTGAGTGTCTGATAGTTGGGCGTTTGGTTGGGAAGTTTGTGGAGGATTTGGTTGTTGGGAAGTTGGTTGATCAGTTGAAATTCCTAATCTCCTAAATCCCTCTAGGATTTCTTCCTCCATTTTTATAAATGGTTTATTTATGGTTATTTATAAATATGAAAAAAATAAAATTATATCCTTTAATAGTTTACTAATATTCAATAATGAGAAATATTTAATTAATTTGTTTCCTCAAATTTCTTTTCAAAGAAATGTTTCTCAAGCTTTTCACTAATATTCGTTGAATAAAAAAAAATTTTTGATTATTTTTTCTAATTCTAATTTTCAATAAATTTTTCTCATGAGATTTTCTTTCAATTCAATTTCAATTTGCTTTTACTAATTGGAACACTTTTAAATTTTAATTGATTTCTCTTGTTTGATTTTTTTTATTAAAATTTTCTTTCAATGAAATTCTTTCTAATAGGTATATTTTTCAAATTTCCTCTAAGTAAATTTATTTTCTTATTTTTATAACTTTCGTGAAATAAATATTATTCTGTCCAGCGGTGGTCTCCTGGGGTTATTAGGTACGTCGGCTCTGGTCCTTTTTGATGATGAATCTACTTGGGGGCCTCTTTACTATTAAATTTCCAAGATTCCCAATTAATGCGTCTGCTCAATAGTTACCAGTTAAATTAACTTGCGTTAATTTTGTTAAAAAAAATTATTTTTTAGGGAGCTGACTCCTTTATTTCTCTGAATCGAACTTAGAACTAACTTAACAGATTTTTAAATACTTAAACCTAAGCTTATCGTCACTGGTTCACCTGGGCGTCGCTGTTGCTGTTGCTCACGTTGTACCTGCATGCGAAGTTTAAGCGGCGCGTGTGCCATGTCAGCATAAAAGAATGGGAACAAAATTTTGTGGAGTTTCGCAAGATGAAATACGAAACTTTTGTTTTTCGGTTTATCATCAAAGCTTAAATGTGAGGGGTGTTAACTACTCCCCCCCCTAAATTTCAGACGTCCTCGTTTGAATCAGACGGTTTGTTAAATATTTAATCATTCTATTGCTGTGTTGGATAAGTGTAGATTTGATGAATTACTTTCTGGTTTTGTGATGATAGGCCTTCCGTTTCTGTGTAGTAACTATTGGTACAAGCAGGCAATTGTGACAAGGATAAGTATTATGGATCCTAATCCGAAATTTAGGCCAATATTAGCTTCATCGCTCTCTTGGAGTAGATTTACGAAGTTATAGTTGTTGATTTGTAATTCCTTCATCATTTCTAATGAGAGTATTTCTGCAATATTGTTTGGATCAGATGATGGTTGTAACACTGCCGGTAGTGGTTTACTTGCTGATATTTCCGCATTACACAATGTATCTTGATCAATTTTGATGCTGGCATTGTGGTAGTGTATGATGAATGTTCCATTTAGAGTTAGGGACTCTTCATTGATTACTCCAATACCATGGAATCTGTTCAAAAATAGTATTCCCGGTGATATTTCCTCGATTGTAGGTATATATTGATTGTTGACTTCAGTGCAATTAGGTGGGCGACTTTGTAGCAAATTTGATATACAAGTATCATTATTTAATTTAACTAGGCTACTAATTGGACATATTTTTAAATTACAAATTATTTTACAAATTTCTTTAAAACCAAATATATCTTTTCCACATGAGAGCGTTGAATCGAAATTTATTTTATTTATTCTTGAAAATTTTTTTACACTTCTAATTTTGATTGTTTTACAAATGCGATTTTCAACTGTTGGTAAGCTTATTATGTAAATTATAAAATTATTATTTGAAGCAATTTTAATTTCGGAAAATTCAAACGCTTCATCTAAATTTATAAATTGTATATTTTCTTTGCTTATTATTTTTTTTTGCTATGTCAATTTCATTATTTGACAATATAAAAGAATTTATTATATTGGCTTTTGCCCAGTGAATAGCATATGCAACATTTACGATCTCTTCTTTAATTATTTCTAATTTATATATTAATTCGAAAAATAATTAATTTTCAATTTCTTTATCATTTTTACACATTTTTGTTATGCTGTTTGTAATATTTGAAATTTCATTAATTCTTTTTAAGGTTAGCCTATTTATCATCAACTGATTATTGTTATTTTCTAAAACATCATTCAGCTTCTCTACTACAATGCCATGATCGTGGTGGTCAGGACTTCCTGCTATCCATTTCCACGCACTACCTAAAAAATCGAGTGATCTCTTATTTTCTTTTATTGATTCTTAAATTGTTGATGTGGGATTTTATTTGGGATATCAGAAGGATTATGAAAGGATAATGTGGGTTTTTATCGCGTTTGTAACTGTTCGCTGTGGCTTCGATATTATTAGTTATTTCGCTACATTTTTCAATGTCAATTTCATGCATTATTTTAAAAGTTCCTGTTTGTATTTTCGCAGTTCCGTCATCTATTGTAACTAACTGTGAATTACTGTAGTCCAGTATATGTACCTCTGCAATGCATATCGGAATAATTAGGCTGAAAAGGGGAAATTGTATGTTTAATATATAAGGAATAATAGGGATTGGATCTTAATTTCGTATTCGGCTTTTGTGTATTAGTTGATTCTTCTCTGTTAACACAGTACTGTTTCTTTTTTATTTTACTATTTCCTTAGTGTGTGGTTTGGATAGTTTAGTTCCTAATCTTTTATTTCGTTTTACAAAAATAACCTGTCCTGGGAGATACGTTTTTGGTTCCTGTTTATTTTTATTATAGTATTCAATATCTTTCTTCTGTTTGTTTGATAATTTTCCTATATTATCTTGTCTCGTTTTTTCTATGTCGTCGGGAGTAAATGAAACATTTCTATTAAAATATAAGTCAACTGGTCGTTTTCGCGTAATTGAATGAATTGTATGGTTATATTCTGATACTGATCGTTCTAGGAGTTCTTCAAAATTTCTATGTCCTCCATTTTCTTTAATGCAGCGCATTATTTCGATAAGCGTAGAATGGAACCGTTCTACTTGTCCATTCGCCTGACTCTTATATGGTGGCGTACTATAAACTTCTATTCCTAGCTCGTCCTGCATCATTAATTTAATTGTGGCGGAATTAAGTGAGGGTTCGTTATCTACGACTATTAGCTTGGGTACGCCAAAGTAAAATATGATGTCTCTTAATGGTCTTCTAATATCTGCTATTGCTCTGCTAGCTAACATTTTAGTTTGCGCATATTTAGTAAATTTATCTAACGCAGTCATAACTATTTTCCCCTCGGTTAAATATATATCAATATGGACTGTGTGACCGGGAAAGGTGGGTAGTGGCGTTTCATTTAGTATTGGTTGATTTGGATGCCTTTCATATTTGTTTTCCTTACAAGTGTTGCAATTTGTTATTATTCGTTTCATTTTACTAAGCATCCGTGGAAAATAATGCTTTTCTAGTATTTGAATTTTGTTTTCTGTAGCGTTCCTGTGTGCTCGTTTATGAAATTCTAATATAATATTTTCTTGGTCTTCTTCATTTGTAACATCTTCAACTAATTTTTGCGTATATCGAGCTTTATAACTACTAAAGTGCTGCGGATAAAAGTTTTGAATTACACCCATGATTCTCTCTTCTTGTGAATTCCATTTATGACAGAAGGATTAAGAAATCATTTTAAATGGGAAATAAGGATCTGTTCGTTGTATTCTGGTTCTGTTATAATATGTCTATGGATTGTAGGGAATATAATCTTGAACTGGTGTGTTGACGTATCATCTTGTTTAAAAAATATCTGGTTTTTAAATACATTAATGGGAACATCTGTACATGGAATAAGGTCATGTGAAGAGCTATCGTCACTATGAACAGTTGGTATAAGTGAATTTATCTGAATAGATATCCTAGAGAGAGCATCTGCTACTACATTAGCGTGTCCAGGCTTGTACTTTAATTCATAATTATACTCTTCTAAAATTGATTTCCACCGTTTCATCTTACTATTCGTATTTTTCAAACTTAATGCGTATGTGAGAGGCTGATGATCGGTGTATATTTTAATCTTTTTTGAGCCGTATAAATAAGTTCTAAGAGAATTCAATGACCATATGATGGCTAGCATCTCCTTCTCATCTTGTTCAGATTTATTGAGTGTTCTGGATATAAATGTGATTGGTCTATTATCTTGCGATAGTACGGCACCAATCGCATAATCTGATGCATCAGTTGCTAGCTCGAAATCTTTTGAAAAATCTGGATGAATGAGGGTGATGTCCTTTGATATCAAGGTATTCCTGATTTTATTAAATGCATCTATTGCCTCGTTGTCTAGTGTAATTAATTTCTCTTTTGATGTGTTTTTTGAAACATTCCCTGCTTCTTCTCGCAGAAGACCAGTGAGTGGTTTGGCTATTTTTGAAGCCTGAGCCCGAAAGGAAGGCGCAAAAATTCATACTTTCCATTGTTTATGGAAAATGCTG
This sequence comes from Clusia tigrina, assembly GCA_920105625.2. NCBI lineage: Eukaryota > Metazoa > Arthropoda > Insecta > Diptera > Clusiidae > Clusia > Clusia tigrina. The sequence continues at coordinate 178,710,616 of OV050030.1, read as the reverse complement.
TCTTTTCAATATCCGATTCCCGAAGGAGTATTCGGTGGAATCCGCTTTTTAAATCAATAACTGTAAAAAATTTGTATTCACCGAGGTTGATCATTTCCAAACCTATTGTAATTTGCTTGTGGTGAGTAATTTTGTTGGAATGGGATAGGTCGGTTATAGTTAAATCTATTAAAATAAGGTATAAAAATGAGGTGGAGCGTAGGCTACTTCTGGATAAAAACGTTGTCCTTTAAGCCCACGAATGGAGGTGTCCAAAGCCTTCTCTCTATAAGACTTGGTCATGGCCTGAATTGCTTCTTCGCTAATGTCTAGGCATGATATTTTATCAAGGATCAGCGAAAAATGCTGATATACCATATGATAGAATGTCGCTATATCCTGGTGACGCTGAGTCAAGGTCGTTAATTGGTACTCTAGTGTACCTATATCCCGCTTGTCGCAATAATGTAGCATCAGACACTTCCTAATTTGTGGCCAATCTAATGGAGTCCGGTAGGATTCCAAAGCCGTGTCGGCGCATCACCGATAATTTTGTGTCTTATTGTGTGCAGGATTGCAAAATACCTTGGAGTATTTCGAAAACTCCTGTAAACATCGAGAATTCGGTCTACTGTTTTGCGCCAGGAGTTGAATTCTCCTGGTCGGCCGGAAAATTCCCTCAAGCACTTTACCATGTCCGGTATCCTGTCAAGTTCGTTAGCTTTCGTCGCGTTTACGGTTATTTCTGTATTACGCATGTTCCCATCGTCACTGTTGGTCATGCGATTCATGACTTGCTGTACTATTTCCTGAATAGATTGAGGGTTTGTTAGTTGGGCGTTTGGTTGGGAAGTTTGTGGAGGATTTGGTTGTTGGGAAGTTGGTTGATCAGTTGAAATTCCTAATCTCCTAAATCCCTCTAGGATTTCTTCCTCCATTTTTATAAATGTTTTATTTATGGTTATTTATAAATATGAAAAAAATAAAATTCTATCCTTTAATAGTTTACTAATATTCAATAATAAGAAATATTTAATTAATTTGTTTCCTCAAATTTCTTTTCAAAAAAATGTTTCTCAAGCTTTTCACTAATATTCGTTTAATAAAAAAAATTTTTTGATTATTTTTCCTAATTCTAATTTTCAATAAATTTTTCTCATGAGATTTTCCTTCAATTCAATTTCAATTTGCTTTTACTAATTTGAACACTTTTAAATTTCAATTGATTTCTCTTATTTGATTTTTTTTTATTAAAATTTTCTTTCAATGAAATTTTTTCTAATAGGTATATATTTCAAATTTCCTCTAAGTAAATTTATTTTCTTATTTTTATAACTTACATGAAATAAATTACTGCTAATCTTAACATTATTATAACTAGTGGTGGTCTCCTGGGGTTATTAGGTATGTCGGCTCTGGTCCTTTTTGATAATGAATCTACTTGGGGGCCTCTTTAATATAAAATTTCCAAGATTCCCAATTAATGCGTCTGCTCAATAGTTACCAGTTAAATTAACTTGCGTTAATTTTGTTAAAAAAAATTATTTTTTAGGGAGCTGCCTCCTTTATTTCTCTGAATCGAACTAAGAACTAACTTAACAGATTTTTAAATACTTAAACCTAAGCTTATCGTCACTGGTTCACCTGGGCGTCGCTGTTGCTGTTGCTCACGTTGTACCTGCATGCGAAGTTTAAGCGGCGCGAAGTTTGAATCAGACGGTTTGTTAAATATTTAATCATTCTATTGCTGTGTTGGATAAGTGTAGATTTGATGAATTACTTTCTGTTTTTGTGATGATAGGCCTTCCGTTTCTGTGTAGTAAGTATTGGTACAAGCAGGCAATTGTGACAAGGATAAGTATTATGGATCCTAATCCGAAATTTAGGCCAATATTAGCTTCATCGCTCTCTTGGAGTAGATTTACGAAGTTATAGTTGTTGATTTGTAATTCCTTCATCATTTCTAATGAGAGTATTTCTTCAATATTGTTTGGATCAGATGATGGTTGTAACACTGCCGGTAGGGGTTTACTTGCTGATATTTCCGCATTACACAATGTATCTTGATCAATTTTGATGCTGGCATTGTGGTAGTGTATGATGAATGTTCCATTTAGAGTTAGGGACTCTTCATTGATTACTCCAATACCATTGAATCTGTTCAAAAATAGTATTCCCGGTGATATTTCCTCGATTGTAGGTATATATTGATTGTTGACTTCAGTGCAATTAGGTGGGCGACTTTGTAGCAAATTTGCTATACAAGTATCATTATTTAATTTAACTAGTCTACTAATTGGACATATTTTTAAATTATAATAAGTTTTACAAATTTCTTTAAAACCAAATATATCTTTTCCACATGAGAGTGTTGAATCGAAATTTATTTTATTTATTCTTGAAAATTTTTTTACACTTCTAATTTTGATTGTTTTACAAATGCGATTTTCAACTGTTGGTAAGCTTATTATGTAAATTATAAAATTATTATTTGAAGCAATTTCAATTTCGGAAAATTCAAACGCTTCATCTAAATTTATAAATTGTATATTTTCTTTGCTTATTATTTTTTTTGCTATGTCAATTTCATTATTTGACAATATAAAAGAATTTATTATATTGGCTTTTGCCCAGTGAATAGCATATGCAACATTTACGATCTCTTCTTTAATTATTTCTAATTTATATATTAATTCTAAAAATAATTAATTTTCAATTTTTTTAAATCATTTTTACACATTTTTGTTATGCTGTTTGTAATATTTGAAATTTCATTAATTCTTTTTAAGGTTAGGCTATTTATTAACAACTGATTATTGTTATTTTCTAAAACATCATTCAGCTTCTCTACTACAATGCTATGATCGTGGTGGTCAGGACTTCCTGCTATCCATTTCCACGCACTACCTAAAAAATCGAGTGATCTCTTATTTTCTTTTTTTGATTCTTAAATTGTTGATGTGGGATTTTATTTGGGATATCAGAAGGATTATGAAAGGATTATGTGGGATTTTATCGCGTTTGTAACTGTTCGCTGTGGCTTCGATATTATTAGTTATTTCGCTATATTTATCAATGTCAATTTAATGTATTATTTTAAAAGTTCGTTTGTATTTTCGCAGTTCCTTCATCTATTGTAACTAACTGTGAATTACTGTAGTCCAGTATATGTACCTCTGCAATGCATATCGGAATAATTAGGCTGAAAAAGGGAAATTGTATGTTTAATATATAAGGAATAATAGGGATTGGATCTTAATTTCGTATTCGGCTTTTGTGTATTAGTTGATTCTTCTCTGTTAACACAGTACTGTTTCTATTTTATTTTACTATTTCCTTAGTGTGTGGTTTGGATAGTTTAGTTCCTAATCTTTTATCTCGTTTTACAAAAATAACCTGTCCTGGGAGATACGTTTTTGGTTCCTGTTTATTTTTATTATAGTATTCAATATCTTTCTTCTGTTTGTTTGATAATTTTCCTATATTATCTAGTCTCGTTTTTTCTATGTCGTCGGGAGTAAATGAAACATTTCTATTAAAATATAAGTCAACTGGTCGTTTTCGCGTAATTGAATGAATTGTATGGTTATATTCTGATACTGATCGTTCTAGGAGTTCTTCAAAATTTCTATGTCCTCCATTTTCTTTAATGCAGCGCATTATTTCGATAAGTGTAGAATGGAACCGTTCTACTTGTCCATTCGCCTGACTCTTATATGGTGGCGTACTATAAACTTCTATTCCTAGCTCGTCCTGCATCATTAATTTAATTGTGACGGAATTAAGTGAGGGTTCGTTATCTACGACTATTAGCTTGGGTACGCCAAAGTAAAATATGATGTCTCTTAATGGTCTTCTAATATCTGCTATTGCTCTGCTAGCTAACATTTTAGTTTGCGCATATTTAGTAAATTTATCTAACGCAGTCATAACTATTTTTCCCTCGGTTAAATATATATCAATATGGACTGTGTGACCGGGAAAGGTGGGTAGTGGCGTTTCATTTAGTATTGGTTGATTTGGATGTCTTTCATATTTGTTTTCCTTACAAGTGTTGCAATTTGTTATTATTCGTTTCATTTTACTAAGCATCCCTGGAAAATAATGCTTTTCTAGTATATGAATTTTGTTTTCTGTACCGTTCCTGTGTGCTCGTTTATGAAATTGTAATATAATATTTTCTTGGTCTTCTTCATTTGTAACATCTTCAACTAATTTTTGCGTATATCGAGCTTTATAACTACTAAAGTGCTGCGGATAAAAGTTTTGAATTACACCCATAATTCTCTCTTCTGTGTGAATTCCATTTATGACAGAAGGATTAAGAAATCGTTTTAAATGGGAAATAAGGATCTGTTCGTTGTATTCTGGTTCTGTTATAATATGTAAATGGATTGTAGGGAATATAATCTTGAACTGCTGTGTTGACGTATCATCTTGTTTAAAAAATATCTGGTTTTTAAATACATTAATGGGAACATCTGTACATGGAATAAGGTCATGTGAAGAGCTTTCGTCACTATGAACAGTTGGTGTAAGTGAATTTATCTGAATAGATATCCTAGAGAGAGCATCTGCTACTACATTAGCGTGTCCAGGCTTGTACTTTAATTCATAATTATACTCTTCTAAAATTGATTTCCACCGTTTCATCTTACTATTCGTATTTTTCAAACTTAATGCGTATGTGAGGGGCTGATGATCGGTGTATATTTTAATCTTTTTTGAGCCGTATAAATAAGTTCTAAGAGAATTCAATGACCATATGATGGCTAGCATCTCCTTCTCATCTTGTTCAGATTTATTGAGTGTTCTGGATATAAATGTGATTGGTCTATTATCTTGCGATAGTACGGCACCAATCGCATAATCTGATGCATCAGTTGCTAGCTCGAAATCTTTTGAAAAATCTGGATGAATGAGGGTGATGTCCTTTGATATCAAGGTATTCCTGATTTTATTAAATGCATCTATTGCCTCGTTGTCTAGTGTAATTAATTTCTCCTTTGATGTGTTTTTTGAAACATTCCCTGCTTCTTCTCGCAGAAGACCAGTGAGTGGTTTGGCTATTTTTGAAGCCTGAGCCCGAAAGGAAGGCGCAAAAATTCATACTTTCCATTGTTTATGGAAAATGCTGTCTTTTCTATATCCGACTCCCGAAGGAGTATTCGGTGGAATCCGCTTTTTAAATCAATAACTGTAAAAAATTTGTTTTCACCGAGGTTGATTATTTCCAAACCTATTGTAATTTGCTTGTGGTGAGTAATTTTGTTGGAATGGGATAGGTCGGTTATAGTTAAATCTATTAAAATAAGGTATAAAAATGAGGTGGAGCGTAGGCTACTTCTGGATAAAAACGTTGTCCTTTAAGCCCACGAATGGAGGTGTCCAAAGCCTTCTCTCTATAAGACTTGGTCATGGCCCGAATTGCTTCTTCGCTAATGTCTAGGCATGATATTTTATCAAGGATCAGCGAAAAATGCTGATATACCATCTGATAGAATGTCGCTATATCCTGGTGACGCTGAGTCAAGGTCGTTAATTGGTACTCTAGTGTACCTATATCCCGCTTGTCAGAATAATGTAGCATCAGACACTTCCTAATTTGTGGCCAAACTAATGGAGTCCGGAAGGATTCCAAAGCCGTGTCGGCGCATCACCGATAATTTTGTGTCTTATTGTGTGCAGGATTGCAAAATACCTTGGAGTATTTTGAAAACTCCTGTAAACATCGAGAATTCGGTCTACTATTTTGCGCCAGGAGTTGAATTCTCCTGGTCGGCCGGAAAATTCCCTCAAGCACTTTACCATGTCCGGTATCCTGTCAAGTTCGTTAGCTTTCGTCGCGTTTACGGTTATTTCTGTATTACGCATGTTCCCATCGTCACTTTTGGTCATGCGATTCATGACTTGCTATACTATTTCCTGAATAGATTGAGGGTTTGTTAGTTGGGCGTTTGGTTGGGAAGTTTGTGGAGGATTTGGTTGTTGGGAAGTTGGTTGATCAGTTGAAATTCCTAATCTCCTAAATCCCTCTAGGATTTCTTCCTCCATTTTTATAAATGTTTTATTTATGGTTATTTATAAATATAAAAAAAAATAAAATTCTATCCTTTAATAGTTTACTAATATTCAATAATAAGAAATATTTAATTAATTTGTTTCCTCAAATTTCTTTTCAAGAAAATGTTTCTCAAGCTTTTCACTAATATTCGTTTAATAAAAAAAATTTTTTGATTATTTTTCCTAATTCTAATTTTCAATAAATTTTTCTCATGAGATTTTCCTTCAATTCAATTTCAATTTGCTTTTACTAATTTGAACACTTTTAAATTTTAATTGATTTCTCTTATTTGATTTTTTTTTTATTAAAATTTTCTTTCAATGAAATTTTTTCTAATAGGTATATATTTCAAATTTCCTCTAAGTAAATTTATTTTCTTATTTTTATAACTTACATGAAATAAATTACTGCTAATCTTAACATTATTATATCCAGTGGTGGTCTCCTGGGGTTATTAGGTACGTCGGCTCTGGTCCTTTTTGATGATGAATCTACTTGGGGGCCTCTTTACTATAAAATTTCCAAGATTCCCAATTAATGCGTCTGCTCAATAGTTACCAGTTAAATTAACTTGCGTTAATTTTGTTTAAAAAAATTATTTTTTAGGGAGCTGACTCCTTTATTTCTCTGAATCGAACTTAGAACTAACTTAACAGATTTTTAAATACTTAAACCTAAGCTTATCGTCACTGGTTCACCTGGGCGTCGCTGTTGCTGTTGCTCACGTTGTACCTGCATGCGAAGTTTAAGCGGCGCGTGTGCCATGTCAGCATAAAAGAATGGGAACAAAATTTTGTGGAGTTTCGCAAGATGAAATACGAAACTTTTGTTTTTCGGTTTATCATCAAAGTTTAAATGTGAGAGGTGTTAACTTATATATATATATATATATATATATATATATATATATATATATATATATATATATATATATATATATATATATATATATATATATATATATATATATATATATATATATATATATATATATATATATATATATATATATATATATATATATATATATATATATATATATATATATCTATATACTCGTATATATATATATATATATATATATATATATATATATATATATATATATATATATATATATAAAGGGGTTTTCAAAAGAAACGCTACAAAAATAAATCGATAGTGACAGCAAACGACGCCATATTTTTTCCCGCTCTTGTGACATTTCTATTCAGTAAGGTTTGCCATTTCATCATGCGGAGATATACGAGCCAACAACGAGTCGAAATTATTAAAATTTACTACCGAAATTCGGAGTCAGTCGCCTCAACTTTAAGAGCGCTACGTCCAATTTATGATGAGGCTCATTTCTGGTTGAATGGCTTCGTCAATAAGCAAAATATGCGTTATTGGTTAGACAGCAATCCACACGTACTCCATGAGTCATCATTGCATCCCGAAAAAATTACGGTTTGGTGCGGTTTATGGGCCGGCGGCGTCATTGGGCCGTACTTCTTCCGTGATGATCAAGACCGGCACATTACTGTGAATGCGAATCGCTATCGTTCAATGATAACCGAATATCTTTGGCCCCAATTGGATAATATGGACTTGGAGGACATGTGGTTCCAACAGGACGGCGCCACAAGCCATACAGCGAATGCCACAATCAATTTACTGCAAACCAAGTTTTGTGAACGTGTTATCTCACGAAATGGCCCAGTCGATTGGCCGCCTCGGTCGTTCGATTTGACGCCGTTAAATTATTTCCTGTGGGGCTACGTCAAGTCTATGGTCTATGCCAACAAGCCAGCGACGATTGATGAACTTCGTACGAATATCGAACGAGAAATTGCAGCAGTATCGGCCGATTTATGCTTGAAAACCGTTGAAAATTGGGTTTTGCGTTCTGCAAGCGTGCCCGTGGTGGCCATGCAAAAGAAATCGATCGCCATACATAATGGCATCGAACGTACTTTCACAGGAATAAAGAATTTCATTGATATCTAAAACCTGTTTTGTTTTATTTAAAAAAACTTTTGTAGCGCTCTTATATATATATATATATATATATATATATATATATATATATATATATATATATATATATATATATATATATATATATATATATATATATATATTTGGTTTACGCTCGGGTGTAGCGTATCCAATAAAAAGAGAAAGAATATAAGAAATAAATACTTATTTTAATTTAATAAATTTATAATATACTATGACGTATTTGTTATATCGTATACATAATATAAAATTCGTTTCTGCAAATTCCTAGGAATTTTGTTAAGTCCAGCATTTAATATAAACTTTAATTTCACAAAACGCTCTATAACACTCCACACTAGCTTCAGCACAGAAAATGAGAACGTGCGCACGGCTCCGGCGCTGCGAACGGAAAGGAACGAATCGAAAAGCTGGAAACACGAAGTGTGTTGCTCCGCAGCCAACACAGGCTAGTTCCGGTTTACCCATAAACACGCTGTGCGACAGCGACAGCGTGTTAATAGGTGGCGCGCGGAACTAACGCCTGCTTGCGTCGGCGTACCCGACAACTAGGTGGGGGTAGTGGTGTCGCCACAGGTATTCCTCCCCCAGTGATCGGCGCAGGAGGCGCGGAGAACGATACCCGTTTCGTCGGTCTACTCCCCGGCTGTGGTGAAGGTTGGTCCAATGAGCGGGGCGTTGGTTGACTCCTCAGATGACTCCTTGGATGGATCGCTGGCGGGTCATTTGTCGCTGACGATGACGACGGTTGCGGCGATGGCGATCGGGATGGCGATGATGATCGGGATGGCGCTGATGATCGGGATGCCTGCAGCGATGGCGACGATGTTGAGTCACTCATTTCGAGGTGGGCCGGCTTCAAGCAGTCCGTAGAGATGGCTTTCTCGACGCCGTTCAAGTCGATGATGAAGCTCTTGTCGTTGACCCGGCGAATTACCTTATGGGGGCCCGTATATGGCGGCTCGAGTGGCCTCCGGATTTTGTCCAGCCTGCAGAATACGTGCGTGCAGGTGCGCAATTCTTTGAAGACGAACGGCTTCTGTCTCGAGTGGTTGGATGCTGGTACTGGCTTGATCGCTTTTACAAGCTTGCGCAACTGCTCGATGAAAACCGGTTGGGCGGTAGGGTCCTTTTGTTGTCCGAAGAATTCCCCCGGCAGGCGTAGTTGGGTGCCGAAGAGCATCTCGGTTGGAGTTGCTTTGAGGTCCTCTTTGTACGCCGTCCGCATCCCCAATAGCACTGTTGGCAAGGCGTCTGGCCACGGTGTGTCTGGACTGCACATCAAGGCCGCCGCTTTTAGTGTGCGGTGTAGTCTCTCCACCATGCCGTTTGATTGTGGGTGGTAAGGCGTTGTGTGAACATGGTTAGCACCCGTCATTTTCGCGAGAGCCGTGAATAGCTCCCCCTCGAATTGACCCCCCTGGTCGGAGGTGATGGTGAGTGGCGTGCCGAAAGTGCAGACCCAACTGTGGAAGAACGCTCGTGCGACGGTCACAGCTCGAATGTCCGGGAGTGGGACAGCCACCGGCCATCGGGAAAAGCGGTCGATGATGGTCAGGCAGTGCGACAGTCCTCTCACCAGCGGTAGCTTGATCAGGTCAACATGAACGTGACAGAACCTGTCATCTGTCTCCCGGAAGCTTTGCAACTCGGCGCGGTTGTGGCGATGGACCTTCGCGCGTTGGCATGGTTGGCATTCACGAGCCCAGCGGAGCGCGTCCTTACGCATGCTTGGCCAGAAGTATTTGGCCACCAGATGTTTCGCCGTTGCTCGACCACTCGGGTGGGATGATCCGTGTACGATGCCAAACGCCGTTCGATGCAGGTTGGATGGCAAATAGGGCCGTGTCGCCCCATCGGTAACCAGACAGTAGATCTCGCTGTTGTTGAAAGCGAGACGACCCAGTAGGATACGCGGATTCTCCAGCAGGTGAGGCAGCTCTACGTCAGAGGCTTGCTCCAGGCTGATAGTGGCTTCGTCGAGGATGGAAGGCATCGAGACGGTACAGGTTCGTGAAAGTGCGTCTGCCACAACGTTTTCTCCCCCGGGAACGTACACAAATCGTGTGTTGAACTGGAGGATGTAGTCCAGGTGTCGGCTCTGCCTCGGCGTTGCCTTGTCCGAGCGTTGTTGTGCGGCGTAGGCGAGCGGCTTGTGGTCCGTGTTGATTGTGAAGGCGTGTGCCGCCAGGATCCTCCTGAAGTGCCTGACTGCTGCATACACCGCGAGCAACTCCCTGTCGTAGGCACTGTAGCGAGTTTCTGGGGGACTGAGCTTCCTAGAGAAGAACCCCAGAGGCTTCCAGGTGCCATCGGGTTGCTCTTGGTTGAGTGCCGCTCCGATGGCGGTGCTCGATGCGTCGGTGTAGAGAGCGATTGGCGGGGTAGGCGAGAGGAAGGCTGAATCTGCAGCTGCTGCGATAGTCGCCTTGCACTGCTGAAATGCCTGCTCCGTTTGCGTCGTCCGGCTAATCGCCGCCTTCTTCTTCGTTAGGTTTGTCAGAAGCTCGTTGAGCGGGGCCTGTAGTTCCGCGGCGTGCGGTATACACCTGCGGAAGTAATTAACCATACCCAGGAAACGTCTCAGCTGGGTAGAGTCTGTCGGGCTTGGAAAGGCGTCGATCGCCTCGATCTTTGGGCGCGGGGGCCTGAACCCCTCTTTGGAGACTCGATACCCAGCGAATGTAACTTCCTGGGCACCGAGTTGGCATTTGTCCAAGTTGATGCGTAGGTTCGCCGTTTTCAGCGTCTCTAACAATTGGCTCAAATGATGCAGGTGCTCGTCATGCGTCTGGGATGCGATGAGCAGGTCGTCTACGTAGCCCTTCACGAAGGGGAGTCTATTCAGTAGGTGATTATTTACCCGCTGAAGTATTTGCGCGGAGTTACGCAGGCCTAATGGCATACCCACGAACTCGAAGAGGCCGAAAGGTGTTGTGACTGCCGTCTTCGGGATGTCAGCTTTGGCAACCGGGATTTGGTAGAAGGCTTTCTGCAGATCGATTACAGAGAATACTTTTCCCCGGCTCTCCTGGATCAGGTCCTCGACGATCGGTAGAGGATATCGGACTGGCAAGGTACACGCGTTGAGGCGGCGGTAATCGCCAGTGGCTCGCCAGCTTCCATTCGGCTTTGGTACCATGTGTAGCGGACTGGCCCATGGGCTCGATGATGGGCGTACCACCCCCTTGTCGAGGAGGTCGGCGAACTCTTCTTTGGCAGCAGCGAGTCGTTCACCGACGAGTCTACGGGGGCGCTCGAAAACGGGAGGGCCCTCCGTGACGATGAAGTGTTGTACTGGCAAGTCTGGTACAGTGGCCATGAGCCCTGCTGGTGAAGTGAGTTGCAGGAAGCGCTGGACGAGCTCTCTATACCGGTCGCCATGTGGTCCCACAGGTGCATCAATGCGAGCCACTGTGGAGATGCCGTAGATTCGAGCCGGGTCCATGCGGCCCGTTGCCGCGATGTTGGTAAGGGGGTCTACGATGCGTCGTCCCCTCAAGTCTACCAGGAGCCCATAGTATGCCAGGAAGTCCGCCCCGAGAATGGCAGTTTGCACATCGGCCACAGTGAACGCCCAAGTAAAATCCCGATGCAGGGCGAGGTTCAGCTTCAGCTCGAGCTGCCCGTATGTGTCTATCGGCGACGAGTTGGCGGCGTACAGCGTGAGGCTGTTTCGCTGTAGTTTGCGGGCGACCGTTCCCCTCGGCAGTAAGGAGACCACTGAACCCGAGTCCACGAGAAAGCGAGTGGATGTCGTTCGATCCATTACGTGTGGGCGTTTTTCGGTTGGTGGTCGGCCGGCGTCGTTCGCCCAAGTCGGCGTCGGCAGCGCTAATTTTCCGACGGCGTCGAAGCGGCTGCCCCGGCGGCGACAAAGATACACGGTGGTCGGCACTGCTGTGCTGTCGCCCCGTACTTCAGGTGGTACCAACATTGGCCAGTCGCTGTAGAGCGATCTCGATGCCGGCTGGGGCTGCGGGTTTCAGCGCGACCCCTATGAAGTGGGGGCGTTATTTTACGCAGCAGCTCCTGATTCTCCGGCGTTAGTGCCACGAGCTGTGCCACTGACTGGCGCAGTGCGGCAAGGTCTGCGTGCACGGAGTTACCCGTTGAATCGTGCGACGATCTGTTCGCGAGTGGAGAGCGGGGTATCGGAGACGAGAGTGGAGGTGACGTAGCTGCCACTGTAGGTCCGTTGTCGACCAGCTCGTCAGCTGCCTCTGCGAGCTCCTCCAGACTGGTGCCTTTCAGGATTTTGAGTAGCCGTCGCGTTGACGGCGGCATCAGGTCGAGCCACTTCACGCGGATGATGTCATCCGTGGCCCGGTCACCCGCTAGGGAGCGCATCTGTTGCAGGAATTGGGACGGCTTCCTGTCCCCCAGCTCGAGTTGGGTGAGTAGTCTGTGGAGCGGTCGATCCGCCGAGTCGGTGAGGCGATTTAATATTGCCGTCTTCAGCACCTCATACTTGCCCACGGGCGGCACTGTGCGGAGTACATCCGCGACCTCGGAAATAGTCTCCGGGTCGAGCGCCGCAACTACTAGATTGTAGCGGCTGTTGTCGTTGCGCACATGGTGTATTTGGAACGCGGCCTCGATCTGGTAAAACCACAGATCGGGGTTACTGCTCCAGAAAGGTGGGAGCCGACAGCTGTTCACCGCCTCGATCGCGGGCGGCTACGAAAAGGAGGCGTGTCCCCCAGGTTCCCTGCACGGTGTGGCGGCAGGTGGTGTGTCGGAATCAGCAATGGCGTGGGCATGGCCAGCTGTGCCTGCGCATGCAAGTGCGGTGGTTGTGGCTGCTGGTGTGGTGCCGGCGGTGCCGGTCCTGAGGCTGTTGGCGAGTGGAGCATCCTATGCGTGTTTTATATCACGTCGGGGTCACCAATTTGGTTTACGCTCGGGTGTAGCGTATCCAATAAAAAAAAGAAAGAATATAAGAAATAAATGCTTATTTAATTTAATAAATTCTAAATATACTATGACATATTTGTTATATCGTATACATAATATAAAATTCTTTCTGCAAATTTCTAGGAATTTTGTTAAGTCCAGCATTTAATATAAACTTTAATTTCACAAAACGCTCTATAACACTCCACACTAGCTTCAGCACAGAAAATGAGAACGTGCGAACGTGCGCGCTGCGAACGGAAAGGAACGAATCGAAAAGCCGGAAACACGAAGTGTGTTGCTCCACAGCCAACACAGGCTAGTTCCGGTTTACCCATAAACACGCTGTGCGACAGCGACAGCGTGTTAATAGGTGGCGCGCGGAACTAACGCCTGCTTGCGTCGGCGTACCCGACAACTAGGTGGGGGTAGTGGTGTCGCCACAAATATAAAAAAGGACTTTTTTGCGTACAAAATTTTTTTTTCTTTCAAATTTTTTTTTCCAATTGTTTCTTGCAAATCTATAGATATCAAAACATTCGGAAAAGTCGGAAAATTCGAAAATTAGAAAAACCTAATCTCACTTTTTGTTCACATTTTTTTTGTATGTGCGTGGTGTTGCACGCGCACATTTAGTTTCATATTGGTGATGTAAGCACTGACTGATACTCCAATAACTCAACAGATGGAGCTGTAGACACTTATTTATTTTGACAGCTGCGTTTATTGTTTGCTCTTTCTGTATTGTTTATTCGAACAGTGCGGACACGGTCAATTGACTTTCTGACATTTTTCCAAATTTTAATTGATTTCTCGAGTTAAATTCATTACATTCAATTGTTAAATTGTTTACATTCACGAAATATTTGATTTTAAATCTGTGGATCATCAGTTTTTGTTGAAATTATTGACATTTCAAACAAAAAAAAGTGAGTTCATTATTTTCGTTTGTTGGTGAATACCTAACCTCATTTCCATTGGAATTTATTTGTGTTTTTTCTTCAGCTGATTTGTAAATTATTTGAATCGTTCAATTTCGGTCGTTTGCTTTCTTTATTTCGGCTATTCAAAAGGTAAATTATTGAAAATTATTCCGTGAAAACTTTATGTGTGTTTCATACGAAACACTATCCACGTGCTTTTCTTTCGGAAACGGAAACTGGAAATTATGGATATCCACTCTATCGGCGTCGCTCATCAGACAGCAATGGCAGAACATTCAGCATTCAATTTAGAGGAGTGAATATCGAAGTTGACAACACATGGATGGTACCATATTCGCCAATATTGTCTAAGACATTCAAAACTCATATCAATGTTGAGTATTGCAGTTCTGTGAAATCGATCAAATACGTTTGCAAGTACGTCACCAAACGAAGCGACATGGCGGTTATTGGCCTTGAACGAGATGAGATCAGCAAGTATCAAATGGGTCGATACGTGAACTGCAATGAAGCGCTTTGGAGAATATTTTTTTTTGTAATTCATGAGCGTTTCCCGACTGTTGTGCATCTCGCAGCTCATTTGGAGAGTGTATTTCAACCCAGAGAATGCAGTACAGCGAGCGGAAACACCACCAGCAACAACATTGACGAGTTTTTTTTTCTACTTGCGTCAATGATCCGTTTGCGAAAGCATTGCATTATTCGGAAATGCCTCGATATTATACATGGAATGCATCGTCGAAGAAATGGTTACGCAGAAAGCAAGTAGATGGACATCCAGTAGATGGACATCCAGGTGTGTTCTCAACTAATGCATTAGGACGAATTTACATAATCCACCCGAAAAACGACGATTGCTTCTACCTTCGGTTGCTATTGATTAATGTACGCGGTTCAACTTCATTTGAGTCATTGCGTACTGTGAATGGTACGGTGTGTGCAACTTTTCGAGAAGCATGCCAGCAATTACAATTGCTGGAACATTATAATCACTGGAATCAAACGATGGACGATGCGATAGCTACTTCGCATGCCACTGAAGTTCGCACACTTTTCGCGATGATCATTTCGACATGTCAGCCTTCAAATCTGCGTCAATTATGGGATACATACAAAAATTACATTGCCGAAGATATTTTACATCGTATTCGAGTGGCAGAATTGCAAATGAACGATGACATCTACAATGAAGCATTGGTGTTGATTGAAGATTTGTGTTTGCTTATGAGTGGCAAACAATTGACTGAAATTCATATGCAAGCGCCAAATCGTCAAATCAGAGATGTCCTGAGTCGTGAATTGGAACGTGATCGTGCATACGACAGAATAACTTTGGAACAACAAGTACAAAGAAATGTTCCATTATTGAATAAGCAGCAAAAGAGTGCGTATGATGAATTGATGAAGGCTGTCAATGATGGAAACGGTGGACTATTTTTTCTTGATGCGCCCGGCGGAACTGGGAAAACTTTCCTGATATCATTGATTTTGGCAACAATACGATCTCAAAATGGCATTGCGTTGGCTCTCGCATCTACTGGGATTGCTGCAACTCTACTAGAAGGTGGAAGAACGGCACATTCGGCACTGAGGCTTCCGTTAAACATGCAAATCAATGAAACGCCTGTTTGCAACATTTCAAAGCAATCAGCTATGGCAAAAGTGTTGAAGAATTGTAAACTGATAGTATGGGATGAGTGCACAATGGCTCACAAACGGTCTCTAGAAGCACTTGACCGAACAATGAAAGATCTGCGGAATAATAATCGTCGCTTTAGTGGTGCAATAATACTGTTAGCAGGCGATTGTCGACAAACAGTTCCTGTTATTCCGAAATCTACAGCGGCGGATGAATTGAACGCATATCTCAAGTCAGCGTATTTGTGGCGGTACGTGAAAACCATACGCTTGACTATGAATATGCGAGTGTTCCTGCAACAGGATAGCACCGCAGAAGTTTTCTCTAAAGAACTGCTAAGAATTGGAAATGGGCAAATTCCGGTTGATACTTCCAGTGGTTTGATATCAATTCCACCTGCCATTTGTCAATTCACTTCAACGAAAGCTGCACTCATCACGAATGTTTATCCGAACATTGGCCAGAATTATCGTAACTACGATTGGTTGAGTGCACGCGCAATTTTAGCTGCCAAAAATACCGATGTTAATGACTTAAACTGGACGATTCAAAGTCAAATTCCGGCAGATTTGCGCTCATATAAATCGATCGATCGTGTTGAAAATGAAGACAAAGCCGTGAATTATCCAGTGGAATTTCAAAATTCTTTGGATTTGCCTGGCATGCCGCCGCATCATTTGCGCCACAAAAAAAAAAAAAAAAAAAAAAAAAAAAAGGGGGCAGAATGCTTGATTCCACGAATTCCTTTGAGTTCCAACGATTTGCCATTTCAGCTCAAACGTATTCAGTTTCCAGTGAAACTTGCATTTGCGATGACAATCAACAGGTCACAAGGACAGTCGCTGGAAGTGTGTGGCCTAAATCTGGAAATGCCATGTTTTTCACACGGCCAGCTATACGTGGCGTGTTCACGAGTTGGAAAACCATCTTCTCTGTACATTTACGCACCGGAACAGAAAACAAAAAATGTTGTTTATCAAGCTGCGTTACATTGAAAAAAATGTAGAAAAATCGCAAATAAATGATTTTCAACACAATATAAATTCAACTTTCTTTTCAAAACACATAATTTCACGCAGGGCAACGCCTGCGGGGTCAGCTTGTATATATATATATATATATATATATATATATATATATATATATATATATATATATATATATATATATATATATATATATATATATATATATATATATATATATATATATATATATATATATATATATATATATATATATATATATATATATATATATATACACGGACTTCACACGATGTGGATTGGTCCAGAATAATTCATTAGTCTACGTACTATGAGCAAACGAAGCCATGGACCTCACACAAAGTGGATTGTTCCAGAAGAATTTAATTTATTGCACGTATCATAAGAAATTGGCAAAAGCCACTCCTAATGCTGGACGCGATTGAGAGCATCAGGGCGCTATACGAGCTTTCAGCGATAGAAGCGAAGGAAGCTGCCAAACAAATTATGAGAAGGCACAACTCGTCCCAAACATCGCCGTGTTTCATGCCAGGTGTTGATCAGAGGACGAAAAAATGGCAGACTGTTCTCGAGACGCCGAGATGGGACACCCACAACAGCATCGAAAGTATTGCTTATGCAATGCGACATAAAACGTTCGGATGAGACATCAGTCCGCAGCTTGCGAAAGAGCTACCACGGTACGCAGACAGCCTACGTCTGCCTCTCGGAGGATGATGAAGCAAAGGTGCTGTCGATGCAGCGGATAGGCATCGGCTGGGTCTTGTGCCGAGTACGCGAGAGCATTTCTCCCTCCAGATGCTTCAAGTGTTGGGGCTACAGCCACCTAGAACGTAACTGTCAAAAGGTAGGAAACCCTGCCCTCTCATCTTACATTCTCTTATTGCACTTATATTTATGTTTATCTACTCTCACCCACTATGTAACATGAATATCGTGTAGTTCAATAAAGTTCAGTTTATACTCAACAATTGTCGCCTTCACTATATGGTGTCAGAAGTGGTGCCTAATAAAGATAAAAATTAATAAAGAATGGTAAATGAAGGTGAAGAAAGGTCATCAAATTCGGCGTTATCATTTGTAAGACCTCCCAAACCATTAGAAGTCACGGGCAACAATGCATCAACGGCTTGGAAAAGCTGGATACAATAATATAAATGGTTTTCCACAGCTGCACAGCTTGACCAAAAACCGGCAGAAATTCAAGTGGCGACGTTGATGTCGTGCATCGGCTCGGAAGGTATCAACATATACAACTCGTTCTCGCTAACGGAGGCAGAACAACTTAATGTGAAAAAAATAATACAAAAGTTCGACGAACACTTTGCTCCAAAAATAAATGAATAACAAATTAATTGCGTTTAGAGGTGGAAAAATCGATGTTTGTGGTGAAATTCTCCTAAATTGTGCTGTGCGGAATAGAAAATTCAAAGCAAAATTTTTGGTGGTAGAAGATTTTCCCCACTTTGAACCGCTTTTAGGCAAACAAGATTGCGAACGTTTTTCACTGATACTTAGAGTAAATGAGCTCAATTTTGATACAAAAATATTTGACGGATTAGGCAAGGTAAAAAACTTTGTATATGACATCGATTTGGGCGACAACCCGTCATTCGAACATTACGCTCCAAGAAAAATACCACATGCTCTAAAAGAAGCGGTCAAAAAGGAAATAGACAACATGGTAAAGCTAGGAGTATTATCAAAGACAGACGAGATTACCCCTGCAGCGTCACCGATGGTTGTAGTTAAGCAAAAAGATAAGATCCGTGTTTGCATTGACCCAACAGACATAAACAAGAACATACACAGACGATATCACCCACTAAAAACAATCGACGAGATAACAGCAAATATTGAAAATTCTAAATGGTTTACTCTATTAGATTGTAAAAAAGGATTTTGGCAGATTGAGGTCACGGATCGTACACGAAAATACTTAACGATGGCAACACCATGGGGGCGTTATTCTTATTTGGACTAGCATCAGCGCCCGAGGTATATCAACAGCTAATGTCCCAACTATTAGAAAATGCGCAAAATACAGAAGTGTCAATGGACGATTTTCTGATACACGCTAAAACAAAAAAACAGCTTGAAAAGCAAACTGAGGCAGTAATTAAAATATTAAAAGACGCAGGTTTGAAGCTAAACAAAGATAAATGTGTGTTTAATGTAAACAAAGTTAAATTTTTAGGTCACATTTTAACCTCTCATGGCATTGAAGCAGACCCGGATAAAATAACGGCCATAAATCAACTTAAACGACCAGAAAACAAAACGCAGCTTCAACGAATATTAGGTATGGCAACGTATTTATGTAAATTTATACAAAATTTTTCGGAATTAACAGCCCCACTTCGATCACTTTTAAAGAAAGATGTTCTTTGGACCTGGTCGCCTGAGCATGAAACATCATTTAAAAACCTCAAAACCGTATTGTCCTCAACACCCGTGCTCCGCTATTTCGACCCGAATCTCGATGTAAAACTTCAAGTAGACGCTAGTAAATCCAGCGTAGGCGCCGAACTACTCCAAAATGACCAACCGGTAGCTTATGCGTCAAAATCACTCTCGAAAGCGGAGCAAAATTATGCGCAAATCGAGAAAGAGGCGACAGCGATTAGATTCGCTTGTGCGAAATTTCACGAGTACATATACGGCAAAAAACTGATTATCGAAACTGACCACAAACCTCTAGAATCCATCTTTAAAAAACCTCTTCATTCAGCCTCTCAGAGACTGCAAACAATTTTACTACGCGTTATACCATATTCTCCACAAGTAATATATAGGAAAGGGACAGAAATTAAATTAGCCGATACTCTAAGCAGATACTGCGAAAATAAACAAAATGCTGATACCGAGGAAGTAATAGAAGTCCACACAGTCGCTAAATTCACCACAACTACAATACATAAAATATATGCCGAAACAGCTAAGGATAGCAAATTACAAAAGCTTATTCAATTCATACTCGATGGGTGGCCATCATCTATATCTGAGTTACCAACAGAAATTCGCGAGTTTTGGAATTTTCGTACGAACTAACATATTTGAACGGAATAATCTACAAATCCACCAAAATACTAATACCAAAATCACTACAGACTGATATTTTAACAAAAATTCATTCAGGACATCAGGGAATTCAAAGATGCATAAGCAGAGCACGATCAGTCGTATTTTGGATCGGCATGCACAAGGATATTAAAAACTTCGTTTAAAAATGTGCCATCTGTGAGTGTTACCAACCATCAAAACAAAAAGAACCATTAATCATTAAACCTATACCTTCATTACCATTTGAAACCGTGGCAACAGACATATTTCATTTCCAAGAAAAAGATCATTTTTTAATTGCTGATAGCTATTCTGGTTTCATGGACTTTGCAGTGCTTGAACAGTCAACGTCATTTGAAGTTATAAAACTTTTAAGAAACTGGTTTTCCACACACGGAATTCCAGTAATATTGGAGTCTGACAACGGACCAGAATTTAGTTCCAAAGAATTTTCAAACTTTACAAAATCTTGGGACATACAACATCAAACATCAAGTCCTTATTACCCGAGATCAAACGGCCTTGCCGAAAGGTACGTGCAGACAGCAAAGTCTATTTTGAAATAATGCTCAAAGCACAATAGCGGTATTTTTCTTGCCTTACTGAATTATAGAAACACACCAAGAAATGATGAATTGGAATCTCCGAATCAACGTTTAATGAGCCGAATCACAAGAAGTACAATACCGACATCAAACGAAGTATTAAAACCCCGAGTAGTAGCAAATGTACAAGCCAATATGAATAAACTAAGGAACACGTACTAAGAAAATTATGATGAAGGTACAAAACGTTATCAGCCGAATCAACATGGTGATCGTATCAGAGTACAAAGCGGACATCGTAACTTGGTATCCGGAACAATTGAAAATGAAAACAAAAATACGCCACGCTCCTTCTACATTAGAACTGACGACGGTAAACTCATAAGACGTAATTCAATTCACATACATCCAACAAACAAAAGCATACATACCAGTACCACAAACAATTGTACCAGACATACCTGAAACCACAGAATCAACGGACACATCTCGTACGACAACGGCGGAATGTGAGATGACCAAACCATCATTACAAGCAATCAAGATGTCACGCTATGGCCGTACTATTAAAGAACCAGATCGCTATAAACCTTAAAATGGAAACTAGTCTACTCGCATTAACTATAAATATTTATATTTAACAATGAATTAAAGTCATTATTTTATTGCAGTCATTTTCTTTTATATCTAACTTAAAAAGGGGGATGTCAAAGGGTAGGAAACCCTGCCCTCTCATCTTACATTCTCTTATTGCACTTATATTTATGTTTATCTACTGTCACCCACTATGTAACATGAATATCGTCTAGTTCAATAAAATTCAGTTTATACTCAACAATTGTCGCCTTCACTACAGTAACAGCAAAGAGACCGCAGTAACCAATGCAGAATATGTGGTGAAGGAGGACACCTAGCGGCGGCGTGCACCAGTAAAGAAAAATGTGCGAAATGCGGAGGAGGTCACGCAGCTGGCAGCTCCCGCTCTATGGCACCTCAAAAGGCGGTGCAGAGAGGTGGGCGATGAAAATCGTACAACTCAATCTTTTCCATTGCGTTGTGGCACAACTCTGGTTTCACTTGGATAAAGCTCAAAGGAATATACTTCTTCTCGTGGTAGACTCCGCCGAGTATGGACATAGCGCTTTTTGAACGAATGCTGACGAAACTGGTCGCAGAAGCGAGAGGCACTTATTGCGGGAGACTTTAATGCTTGGTCAACAACATGGGGCAGCAGGACCACAAATCGCAGGGGCAGAATGCTAATAGAGTGTCTTGCCACGTTGTATGTTGAACTCTAAACCATGGGCAACATACATTTGAGGCAGGGGCGAAACGGTCTGCGGTGGATCTTACCTTCGCTCACAACTCGATCGCGCGCACCGCCACATGGAGCATTGGGGATTTCCACACTAACTGCGACCATATAACCGGTTTACTGGTGGACTGAGAAAATCGCTGAGCTCAGAAGACGCTGTAAGAGTGCGCGCAGAAATCCCGTCACATTTACGAGAATGTACACCGCATGCCTCAATGAAGGCATATTTCCTGAGCTCTGGAAACAGCAGAGACTGGTGCTGCAATTGAAAGCTGGAAAGCAGCCTAACCAGTCATCCGCGTATCGCCCACTATGTATGCTCGACTGCCTGGGTAATTTGTTGGGGAGCACCATTGTTCAGCGACTGCACGAAACGCTCGAGGGACCTAGGGGCTTATCCCCGTGGCAATTCGGATTCCACCAGGGCAAGTCTATTGTCCACGCCATTCATGAACATTGCACGTGATGCGACGATCGGAGAAAGGTGGGCAGAAGAAATACTGCGCAGTGGTAACACTTGACGTAAAAAATGCGTTCAACTCGGCGAGCTGGTATCGAATACTTGCAGCGAATTATTGCGGACTACTTCGAGGGCAGAGTGCTACTCTACGACACTGACGACTGTGTAAAGCGACACAAGGTCTCCCGAGGCGTCCCTCAAGGCTCGGTGCTAGGACCAACATTGTGGAATGTGATGTACGATGGCGTTCTGACGATGGATCTCCCAAACGATACGACGACGGTTGGCTATGCGGATGACATCGCACTGGTGGTAGTGACGAAAGACATTTTCACTCTACACACGCGGTGTAGTGATGCGGTGTCACAACTCACGAGGTAGCTTGAGTGTGCAGGCCTTGAGTTGACAGCGCAAAATAAGGAGACGGTCCTCCGGACTACACGAAAAAAATTGGAGACCTTCTCGTTCAGGGTTGGATACAACGAGATAGTGTCACGGCCATATCTGCGGTATCTAGGCATGCTTATTGATGCCCGGATGTCTTCAAGGAACATCTCCTAGCGGTCAGCGAAAAGGCCGCTAAGGTAAACGGCGCGCTCTCACAAATCATGCCAAACATCGGAGGACCACACTACAGCACAAGGAAGCTTCTGGCAAGGGTCACGAGCTCCATACTGCTGTATGCTGCGCCAGTATGGGCAGACGCAACGTAGAAGGCGTCATATTTCGCTGCTATCCGGGTAACATTTCGCTACAGTGCTTTGAGAGTGGCTAGTGCATTCCGCACTGTTTCGGAAGATGCTATCGGAGTGATTGCTGCTATGCCACCAGTGCACAGCCTGGCCTCTGAATGCCAGCGAACGTTCACAGCAGGCGCACATGCATCAAAGGTGAATCGACGTCATCGGAGCATCCTGATCTGGCAGCGACGTTGGGAGAGATCGGACAAGGGAAGATGGACATTCGCCATGACCCCAAACATCACCGCCTGGATAAGTCGCAACCACCCAGTTGCTCAGCGGACATGGCTGCTTCAAGCAATACCTCCACGGCTTCAAGTACGAGGAGGACCCATTCTGTCCCAATTGTCCACACGAAATCGAAGACGCTCGGTATGTCCTAATACACTGCCCCCGTTTTTGCCACGTACGAGCCGAGGTAACGGAAGCCTTTGGAGAGGTGACGGAAACCGTGGATAACAGTTCGGCACACATTTGTGAGACACCATCCAAATGGCGAGCCTTTCAAGACGCATCAGTGAATATTATGATTGAGCTTCGCCGCATTGATCGAGGGAGAAACGCTGACCGCGCAAGGTTGCGCGATGCCATCGTGAACAGCAGCGAATCCTCTGCCACAAGGACGGATGGTTGAATAAGACCAACGACTGACGGTTGAGCAATGATGCTCTGACGGCCTCCCGACGGAATACCTGACGGTGGTCTCCGGGAGGATCCACTCCTACGTTTGAGGAGATATTTAGTGGGTTAGAGTCTCACACTGACTTCGGCTTTAGACGCTTTTACTCCTCGTTAAAAAAAAAATTAAAAATTAAAAAAAATACATATACGAATACATATACACATACAAATTCATATACATAGACATATACATATAAACATACATATATATATATATATATATATATATATATATATATATATATATATATATATATATATATATATATATATTCATACACATGTGCAAATAAAAATATATATATAAATATACATATACATAAACATATACAAATACATAAAAATAAACATATACATATACAGAAACATATGCATATACATAAATACGTATATATATACATATATATATATATATGCATATATATATATATATATATATATATACATACGTATATATATACATACACATATACATATACATATACTTATACACATATATACAGGGTCAGGGGGAACCAGTCAGGCAAAGCATATAATTGCCCCTCACTGGGAGGGGCTAGAGCGATCCTGGTGTGGGACACCCTCAAGAAGACTCACTGCCTCCACGTGGCGGCCCCGGGCAATTGCACACCAGCACCCGCTGATGGCCAGCTGAAGTGAACAACGCACCCAGAGATAGCGATTACCCCCTCATGGGGCTGCTGTCTGGGCAACGGGGGACAACGAGGGATCAACGATGGAACAGCGAGGGACCATCGTGGGACCACAAAGGTACATCGTGGGATCTGTTGTACCTCAAATCAAGGCCGAGACCGGTACGGCCTTGATTATGGCATACCGGAAATATAGAAAATAAGCTGATGCTTGTGGGCTGACGATTGCGGTATGCTGCCACCTCAGTAAGTAAGAGTGAAATCTTTCAGAAAAGGCTGTTAGCTTAATGCCGCAATCGCCCCCGTCCCGTTAAAACCATGGCAGGTCTCAGGAAACGCTCGATGCTCGTCACCATTAAATTGGCAGTGCAGGCTCGGATGTAACATTCCCGACTAGCGCTGGTCTGGCTCTGAACATAAGCGCCCATAAGGACTTGTTTCAACCTTCCATGGCCTCCCTGTTGCGGCAAAGATAACCATGGGACCATTAAGGCGACTGCACTACGAGCAAAGATAACGGTCCTGAGCGGGGACCCAAACAATAAATGAATACCAACAATACCAACCAAACAAACAGAGACAACGGTGCGATGAAGGACCCCTTCGGCAGGAGGTCTACTATTCAGAGGACGCCTCCTCCGGTAATAAGAAAGACGGTAGTGCGGAGAAACACACAGGCAGACACCAGTGAGCTTCAGCGAGTGATGGGCATGAAGGCCGATCCGACGGCAATGGCGGTCATCCCTCATTGCCAAAGGCAAAATGGCGGTGCTGGAGTGGCACATTGAAGCACTCATAACTTTCCTTGTGCCTAGGCACAATGTACATGCCGACATCAAGCGGAAGGCATCCAAAATCCGGGATGTCTGCTTGCAGGTCCTCGAGGAGCAGGACGCAGGTACGGCTGCGAGAGTGCCACAGCTGGTGCAAGCCGACAGGGCAGTCCAGACTCAAGGGCGGACGGAGAAGGTGGACAAGGAGGTGCAGGTTGGCGGCCCTCCTGTGGACAAGCAGGGCAAAGCCGGTGCGTCCTCGCGGGCAGCCCCTGCCCGGGCGAAGAGCTACGCGGCCGCAGTCGCAACGCCAAAGCGCCCCCGTGAGAAGGGGGATCCGGGGCAAGTAAGTCCGACTAGCCGAGCGGTAGCTAAGAGGAGGAGGGGGAATGCCCCGACACTGGCGGCCGAGAAAACGGTAACCCGGCCAAATCCTAAGACGCAGAAGCCTATGGCTGGAAAGGCGGAGGGTGCAAAAGTTGAGTGAACCACAGTTCGTTCCAGACCCCAAGCGAAGCGGAAGGGCCCGAAGCCTAAGCCATCGCGCTCCGATGCCATCGTCATCAGGGAAACTGGCACGGTGAGCTACGCGGACATCCTCCGCAAGATCAAGAGGGACCCGCAGCTGTCAGAGCTGGGAGAGAGCGTCCGCAGGATCCGAAAGACGGGCAAGGGTGAACTGCTTCTGGAGTTGAGCGTGGCGGCAGATCCAAAGACACCCCAGTATCATGAGGCGGTGGCGACTGTCCTGGGAACCAGTGTGGAGGTGCGTAAGCTCACGCAGGAAACCCTAGTGGAGGTGAAAGACCTGGACGAAGTCACCACGGTGGAAGATGTCCACGAGGCGCTGTGTACAGCCAATCTCTCGGAGAGACCTCCCGTGGTTGCAATCAGGTCCCTCAGGAAAGCGTACGGTGGAACACAGACAGCGGTCATCAGTCTGTCGCCCCAGGCAGCCGCAGCCCTACTGAAAGCTGGCAGGCTGAGAGTCGGATGGACCTCATGCCGGGTGCGCGAAAAGGTGACTCCCCTGCGTTGTTACAAATGTATGGAGTTCGGCCACACCGCGCAGAAATGCGGTAGCAAGGACGATTGGCGCCACAAGTGCTACAGATGCGGCACAGAGGGCCATAACGCACGGAAGTGCGACAAGGCCCCCCCCCTGTGCCCTCTGTAAGGCCAGCGGCCGCAAGGATCTGGAGCACCCGACAGGATGCAGCTCATGCCCATCCTACAAGCGAGCCGCGGAGAAGAGATCCAGGCGCAGGAGATGAGGTTGTCCCAACCCAATCTCAACCACTGCGAGGCTGCACAGGATCTCCTGGAGCAGGCCGTTAGGGAACAAATGGTCGATGTTGCAGTTCTTAGCGAGCCGTATAGGCGCAAGCACCAAGGAGTATTGGCCGAAGACACCACTGGTGGTGCCGCACTTTGGGTGTGCGGAATCAAGCCTATACAACTAAGCAACATAGAGAGAAGCGATTGCTACGTCAGAGCGACCATTGGAGGGACCACGGTGTACAGCTGCTACATGCCGCCGAGCCTAACTGCGGACGAGTTCGAGTCAGTAGTAGACAGACTTGCTCTGGACGCGCAAGGCAGGAACCCCGTAGTGATTGCCGGCGACTTCAACGCATGGGCAACTGAATGGGGTTGGGCCCGAACCACACCGAGAGGTCATATCCTCATGGACGCGTTTGCGGCTCTTGACGTAGTCGACATGAACGCGGGAGAGGCGACTTTTGTGAGAGGAGAAGCCACATCTGTGATCGACCTTACGTTCCTCAGCAGCGGTTTAGTCAGAGGAGCCAGGTGGATTGTGAGTTCCGCGTACACCGACAGCGACCACAATACCATTTGCTTTGACTTGGAAAGGAACAAACAACGGCGGAGGACAGGCCCGTGGCCGAAAGGCTGGAGAGCGGACGCCCTCGACGACGGCACACTCGAAGTCATGTTGCAGGACTTTGAGCTGCAAGGCAGTGCGGCGGAAATGTGCGAACCAGCTAGCGAGCCAGCTGGAGAGCGCCTACGATGCGGCGATGCCCAGGCGGGCCTATGGTGGAAACTATGAATCCGTTTATTGGTGGACGGAGGAGATCGCCGGCCTACGCAAGGAATGCCACGCAGCAAGGCGAAGGCACCAGCGTGCAATAGGCAACCCAGACTGCCTGCAACTGCGCCAGTTGTACAAAGAGGCTAAAAGAAGGCAGAAGACGGCCATAAAGGCGAGCAAGCGCAGGAGTTTCACCGAGCTATGTGCACAGGTTGAAGATAACCCGTAGGGCACGGCATATAGGCTCGTGATGAAAAAGCTCCCCTGCTACAGGCCGCCAGCCCCAAGCTGCCCAAACTTGCTCAAAGGCATTGTGGGAGAGCTCTTCCCAGTGCAAAATTATGTGCCTGATTAGTTCTCTCCCGAGCTGGGCGAAGCAGTACCCAGTGTAATGACAGAAGAGGTGTTGCGGGCGGTTGGAAAATTTGGGGACCAGAAGGCACCTGGCCCAGATGGAATTCCCAACCGAGTGCTGAAAACCGCAGCTGCACTACACCCAGAAACACTGAGGTCACTTTACGCCGCCTGTCTTATTGAAGGAGTCTTTCCGAAACAGTGGAAAAGGCAGCGGTTGGTATTGATACCTAAAGCCGATAAGCCAGCAGAGGACCCATCGGCCTACCGTCCCCTGTGCATGTTGGACACAGCAGGGAAGGTCCTGGAGCGGATTATATGCGACCGGATCGACGAGGCGATAGTGGATGCTGGAGGACTGGCGAGGCGCCAATATGGCTTCCGAAAGGCCAGATCCACCGTGGACGCCATTGACGAACTCGGCGAAGGAGGCGATTCAGGGCCAGAGATGGAAGGGGGGTGCCAAGAAGTATTGCCTCGTGGTCATCCTCGACGTCAAGAACGCTTTTAACTCGGCCAGCTGGGCGCGCATAGCAGAAGCGCTGGCAGAGTTCAAAGTTCCCATCTATCTAAGGCGAATCATCACTAGTTATTTTAGCGACAGGATGCTATTATACGAGTCCGATAGAGGTGTAGAAACGTACAAGATCACAGGAGGAGATCCCCAGGGGTCTGTACTGGGGCCACTTCTCTGGAACGTTATGTACGATGGCATTCTCCGCATACGGGTGCCCGATTACGTTAAAATAATCGGATATGCGGACGACATAGCGCTAGTGATCACGGCGAAACACCTGGAGGAGGTAATAGCAGAGGCCAATCACACAGTGGCCACTGTTGGAAGATGGCTGGCGTATGTTGGACTGAAGCTGGCAGAGCACAAAACGGAGGCTATCCTTGTGTCATTTCGAAAGGTACAGGAGGTGGTGGAGATAAGGGTTGGTGACTGCACCGTTACCACGACCCTACATCTTAAATACCTAGGCGTCTGGATTGACGCAAGACTGACGTTCAAGGAGCACTTTCGGCGATTAGGTGAGAAGGCAGCGCGGACCTGTTCCCAGCTCTGCCGGATAATGCCAAACCTCGGAGGGCCACGGCACTGGAATAGACGGCTCATCTCAGGGGTCGTCAAATCCATAATCCAGTATGGAGCGCCCATATGGGCTGAGAAGTCGAGCGTAAAGGCCTACGTTCGCACCATAGAGGCGGCGTATAGGAGATGTGTGCTCCGCACGATCTCAGCACACCGTACTGTGTCTGCAGACGCCGCGCTGGTGATAGCCGGTATGATCCCGCTGGACCTGCTGGCCAAGGAGCCTATACTACGGCGAAAGTACGCACGAGCTGAGTGGGAAGATCGCGTAGCAGGCATTAGGCAAAGCACCATACAGGAGTGGCAAGCCCGATGGGATGCATCCGAAAAGGGCCGTTGGACGAGGAGGTTGATCCCTGATCTCCAACGCTGGATGGATAGGTCGCATGGCGAGGTGAACTATCACGTCACACAGCTGCTGACCGGGCACGGAGGTTTCCGGGCGTACCTACACAGATTCCGGCTGGAGGAATCCCCTGCTGCGATAATTGTGGAGGCACGGAGCCCGAGGACGTGGAGCATGCCCTTTTTTCATGTCCACGGTACAGCGGTGCCAGAGCGGTACTGCAAAGAGTCTGCGGAGAACATGTGACACCGGACAACCTCGTGCACTATATGCTCGAGTGCCCGGAGAAATGGGACGTGGTGTGTGACCTCCGCCACTTGGAGTGGCGG
Source organism: Clusia tigrina (assembly GCA_920105625.2). Lineage (NCBI taxonomy): Eukaryota > Metazoa > Arthropoda > Insecta > Diptera > Clusiidae > Clusia > Clusia tigrina. Next base: position 178,681,675 of record OV050030.1, on the reverse strand, counting down.
CGACGTTCAGGGAATCAGTAGGAGGGGTCCGTTGACCAACCCACTCCCAGACGAAGTATTGCTTGACGGCTATGTACCGTCTGGGAGGCGTCTGAGGAGGTGGTTTTAGTGGGTAAGAGCCCCACACTACTGGTGCGAGAGCGTCCAGTGTCTGTTTGCAGATTTCCACCTCCAACCAATAAAAAAAAAAACAAAAACAAAAAAATACAAATACATACATACTCGTATACCACGGCCTTAGCAACAGAGGATGGGCATTGAAGCAGTGGACAGCAGTTAAATGACAACAGCACTTCCTGGAGGCCTTGCAACTGCAGCTGGGCTATGAAGCATCAGCAACCGAGGGACTCGCTTTCTTTACCTCCTCAGTCATTGACGACTACGTATCGTTAGAAGCTCGTTACTGCAGCAAGCAATCTTAGACCCATCGACGGACAGCGCTCTTTACTTCATCAGCCATCGACGAAGACGTATCGATATACAGCTCTTTTCCTGAAAAGCCATCGATGAACACACATCGACGCACAGCTCTTTTCTTGAACAGCCATCAAGGAAGCCATATCGACGCACAGAGCTTTTCCTGAACAGCATGCAACAAAGGCACATCGACGTACAGCTTTTTTCTAGCCGAGCCATCTACAAAGACGCCTCGAGGTAACACAACTTTTTGTCTCCAGCATTCGCAGCAACTGTACTGAGACTTTTCTGAATTCGTGAATTATATGGTTTATAATCGATACTCCACTAATGCCCAGAGTTACAATCGCTTACTGGATTTGTGGATTATATGGTTTGTAGTCGATGCTCCACTAATACCCAGAAGTACAACCGCTTACGGAGAGCATTCTGAATTAGTGGATTATATGGTTTATAATCTTATATGGTTTATTATCAATACTACCCGATACACAGAAGTGCAGCCGCTTACTGAGACTATTCTAAAATAGTGAACTACATGGTTTATAATCGGTAGCCCACTAATACCCAGAATTAAAAATAAGTACGGAGACTTCGCTATTGAAACTTCTTGACCAAATTCAATGGTTCAATTTAATAAAAAAAACAAAATATTGAATTTAACCAAAAGGAGCCAACAAAGAGGTTATATATTTAGTTATTTTCTATAAACGACTCTTGGTAATCCGGCGAGCTAACCTAGGCGAAAGAAAGAGTATTTTACAGTGGCGCCCAAGCATGGACTTTCACATGTTGTGAGTTAGAATCAAGCTACCTAAGAGTAGTTGACTCACAGCACCGACTCCTAACTGCTATACCACACATTTGGTGTGGTTAGCTTTAAGCAATTAAGTTAAGTAAGAAAGCACATATTTTTAGGGTGCAAGTATTATAAGTAACTAGAATTTATGTAATAAAGATTATGAAAACTTTTAGGGTGTTACAGTTCCGCAGTCGAGTTGATGAAGGGCATTGAAATTTAGAATGCACCATCGATACTTTTACAGTAGGTCAGTTGGCTTGACCAACTGACACCAATTAACAGGTGCGGAACTGGAACACCAGAAAGGTCAGTTCACAGACTGAGAGTATTGTTTGGAAATAGTATATAAGAATTAGTATTTTAAGAATAAATCTTCTTTTTGTTGTAAACTAAAGTTTATTTCTAAAGAGTGAGTTTAGGTTTCCAGATACACAAGGCGCCCAGGACAAGCCACACGAGGACCTCCCCCAGGACAATCAGACAAGGACCCCAACATTTTGGCGCAGCCGGTCTTAAGGACCTACACGAGGAGTCCCACGGCAACGAACCCTGAAGCAATGAAGCATCCTGCAACAAATTCAAAGGACCCTAAAAAGAAGATGTCATCAGATAAGATAATGGTGAGTAGAGTATATAGTAGCATAATTTAAGTAGATACTTCTGCGACCCTGAAAGCGCCGTATTGCTGGTCAAAGAAGTCGCAACATATAGGCGCGTTTGCGCTGTTGCACGCAGCTTTGTATGGGCAAATATAAACCGTCAGTATAATCCGACTGTCTATGTATGTCGTCCTAGCTGTGAGGATTTTTTGTGTAGGGGATTCGAGTTTGTTTGTCGATAGGGACGTTTATATTGTTTTTTAACTTAAATTTAATTATTTGACATTGTAAGCGTAGGGTATTAGAAAATAATACTTCAAGAAGTACTTGCAACACGGGTTGTTTCGTCAAATTTAGAGTAGTTCCGTAACTACGATTGAAAATATAATATTTTGCACGGAGAAGTAAAGCAACTCAACAAAGCATTTGTGAAGACCTAAATTTTGTAAGAATTTTAGGTCACACAAAATACCGCCCTCACCATATACCAACACCATGCGAGCACATGTAGCCAAACCACGCCACACGTGGTTATGCTCGAACATGACACAACGCCGAAATACGGGAATTCCGTATGCGCGAACACGACACAGTGCCGAAATACGGGACTTGTCGATGCTCGCAATAAAAAATGTATAAAAGGCCGGTGCGCAGAGGAACCGGTCTCTTGCGATTTCAACAGCGGCGGCGACAACAGCGGACGAACACGAGCTCTTGCGATAACCAACAGCGGCGGCGACAACAGCGGACGAGCAGGCGCTCTCTTGCGATTTCAACAGCGGCGGCGACAACAGCGGACGAACACGAGCTCTTGCGATAACCAACAGCGGCGGCGACAACAGCGGATGAGCAGGCGCTCTCTTGCGATAACCAACAGCGGCGGCGACAACAGCGGACGAGCAGGCGAGTAAGTGGGTATAGCATTCGCGGACAGTGGCGACCACGGCAGACAATTCCTGATTTCGAGACTTCTTACGTGATTGGTGGTGTGAGGTTTTAACCGACACCACTACCACGTAAGAGAGTGCTCCACCCTAGACGAAGTAAGCGCGAGGTTTTAACCGGCGTTTCACTTCAAGCAGCTATTGCTGCAAGTTAGACTTTTGAGACTTCTTACGTGATTGGTGGTGTGAGGTTTTAACCGACATCACTACCACGTAAGAGAGTGCTCCCCCCTAGACGAAGTAAACGCGAGGTTTTAACCGGCGTTTCACTTCAAGCAGCTATTGCTGCAAGTTAGACTTTTGAGACTTCTTACGTGATTGGTGGTGTGAGGTTTTAACCGACATCACTACCACGTAAGAGAGTGCTCCCCCCTAGACGAAGTAAACGCGAGGTTTTAACCAGCATTTCACTTCAAATAAGCTATTGCTTCTACGTCTGCCACTACCCCACTTCACTGCCAATAGACGAAGCGGAGAGAATGCAGGATTAGTTCTAATTAGTCTAAGATGAAGTTGTAATTTACTGAAAAATAAAATAAAGTAAACAAACTCCATCAAACGTTGTGTTAAGGTCGAGAAAATAAATATTGTACAGGACTCTGGGAAGACTGAGCGTACCCCAGCTAGAGATTCCTTACACATTTTACTGAAATGAGGATGTGTCAGTAGTGCTTTAATTGTTTTTTGTGTTTGGAAATATAATTTGATAGGGAGGAAATTATGGAAAATAATTTCGTGAAACCAATAACATTGTCAAAATGGGTTCAAAGAGATATTGTAAATGATCAGTATTTACCTTCAGTAGTTGCGCAATTAATTGAGTATAATTTTTATACTACTTGATTCCAGTAATTTTATTTCTTTTCTTCGGCATTACACTACAGTTGTCTTCCTATGTGGAATAATCTTTGTTTTATTAAATAATAACACTTAAAACTTATTGGTATACTATTTCTCATTTTAGTATATAAGATCATACATTTTCAAGTCAAATGATAAGCTAAATGAAAAAGAAAAATAGAAACAAAATCGTGTGTAGTGAGAACATAATCAAAACAAAGTGAAAGTTACGTGCTTAGTATTATGTGGTAAATTTATTTGTAGCACATTGTAGTCTATTTTGGATATAATATTGATCCATCTATTGTACCTGGAAGAGTTCCATGTTAAACCTCAATTTTTCTTTGATTTTAAAGAAACAAATTTGGGAAGTGAACCTCGAAACAATGAACGACAGCTGAAGGACATAACGTCGTTACTTAAGGACGGAAAGCGTTTTGGAGTTAGGAAAAGAGGAGGAGAACAAAAGCGGGAACGGAAGCGATTGACGTATTTAAGAGAGATGCTAAAAGAGCAAGAAACAGTGAAGGTCCCTATGCCGTGGGAGCAGGCAAATAAATTGTGGCAAGAGGTATGCCAATTGGAGGAGCAGCAATACAAGAGACGTGGGATGCTTAAAAAAAGCGATGCATAAGAATAGTATCATTGTTATGTAATTAATTTGCTAGTTTACCAACGCTTAACAATATCCACTAAGTAGCGTATAATTAAGCCTTATCTCTAATTACAGAATTTAAATATCTATTCCTAACCCACATAAGTATAAGCGAGCTGAAAGTCCTGGCAGCTAGTTCTAGTAAATTTTGTATGATAAGAATTGATTCTTATCCTTCTTTTGTAAATTAAATAAATAAATAAATAAAATAATTTGCTAGTTTAAGTGTCACCACTAATTAAAAATAAATATTTAATGATTAATAAAGTTTTAAAATAAAAAAAAACAAAGCAAGTTGAGCATTTATTATTTTTGATTTTGGAATTCACAGTTTCATAGATAAGAATAAACATAACGATTGCAATTGTCATGTTTTGTTTAATCATTATATTTGTGTTAAAAGCAAGAAGACAGTCCACAGTAATTAATAAAACCAAAATTGTAAATGAACCTCAAGCAAATGATATCGAATTGATAAAAATAAAATAAATATAGAACTTAAGAAAAATATAAAAAAGCAGATACGAATTAAATAAATCGAAGAATTTAAAATGTAACAACTCAGGAGAGTTCTCAATTTAAGAGGGGAGGAGTTATGTCCCTATCGTAACACAAATCCCCACATCCGTGAAAACATTCAAAACTGTCAATTCGGCGCATTTTTGCATGCAAGTTACGTCCCTATCGTAACACAAATCCCCACATCCGTGAAAACATTCAAACCTGTCAATTCGGAGCATTTTTGCATGCACCGAACTGAAGTTGTAGCATAATATACTAAGCAGAACGAACAGTCTAATGTAAACGACAGACAAACATAAACACATACAAATATACATATACCGACAAGATAGCTTTTAAGATATTTTTAAGTCAGTCTTAACATTCAAGTTAATAAAGAATGACGTGATTTTTACTAAATGTATGTTGCGCAAATGTATATAAACATAACTCGCGCGGGTGATTGGCGATGTATGAACTGATATAGGTGTAGGGTGAATACAGGTGGCAGACTGCTTTGCTGCTTCAAAATGATTCCCATCTCGAACATGAGCGCAATATACGGCGGGTTTCTTTTCATGGTGTGGCGCCGCTCCCGACAGGAGAAGCATAAGTCAGTACTGGGGCAATTTTCCGCCTTATGCGAGGCTGTCAAACAATTCACACACAGGTCATGCCTTCATACCTCGCGCAACCGGCTTGTGACACTGGCTTTCTGATATAGGGCAGGTAGGTGTGAGGTGAGCAGGTTGTTCAAAAATAATACATAGGTCCAATGTTTCAATCGCTTGGTGGGTGTTGCGTCGGAGAGTGCGCAGTGCATTTGGCTGCACTCCCATATAGGACTGTATCGAGGAATGTTCGCGTAAAGATGATGCCGTACCCTGCAATCGGTGGCATACATTTCGAACAGACATCAGCATAGAAGAATATCGGCGTCATTACCCAAAACCCAGGTGCCATCTCAAATGACACATAAAATACATTCCCAAAACAAGCAAATAATAATTTATTGGAGATATTAAATGCATACTTTATGATCACACTCATATGATATTTTGTTACACTTCGTTCAGCAAGACTAAAGATAAGTGTGAGAAAAATAATCTAAAATCGCACCAAATTATCTAAAGATAGGACGAGATAATTTAAAAATATAATCGTGAAAGTGCTTTGTGTTTTTATATAAAAAACTAACCAAAATGAAAACTTAAACTAAGTAATGCATACACAAATATAATGTAAAAAGTTGCCAAGATGACACACGAACAACAAGAACGACATATTTCAGCATCAGATATAATGAAGGAAACTGTACGGATCAAGGAGTACCATGGGAAAAAATACTTTGACCTTTCATCTTTTATTGGTGAAGTGAATGTAATTCTGTCCATTTTTGCGAAAAATTCAGCAATGAAAAACTATATTATCCAGCGGCTCGTTAAAAGTAAAATACAAGGAGCTGCATTACAAGCGATTCAGACGCTAGAAGCGAATCAATAATGGGACGAAATTAAACCGGAGCTGATACAGAATTTCGGCGTAAGACAGAGCTACCACATAAACATAATGTTCATGCCCTTCGTTCAATGTACGTCTTTCTTAATTGTCTTATCTGGAGACCAACAGAATACCGACATTTAGCTCTTCGGAACTTATTCCCGGCAATTTTGTACTTATGTATGCAAAATACTGTCTTTCCTTCTTTACCGTCTTTAAGTATTTTTTTATCAACCCAAGTTTAATACGCAATGCTGAAAATATGGTCTTATCTGATGTTGTGAGTTAGAATCAAGATACCTACGCGTAGTTGACTCACAGCACCGGCTCCTATTAAATTCATTAAGAGAGCACATATTTTTAGGGTGCAAATTTTGTAATTGAATAGTATTTATGTATTAATTATGATGTAAACTTTTAGGGTGTTACAATTCCGCAGTCAAGCTGACGAGGGGCATTTAGAATGCACCGACAACTATTTTACATTCAGTAGGTCAGTTGGCTTGAGCAGCTGACACCAAACAGCAATCGCGTGAGTGGAACACCAGAAAAGTCAATACGTAGACCTAAATGTTTGTTTTTAGGTTAATTGGATTCAGCAACTGACAACAAACAACAATTGCGTAACTGGAAGTCCAGAAAAGTCAATACGTAGACTGTAATTGTTTCTAGTGATTTGTATATAAGAATTAGTATTTTAAGAATAAAGCTCTTGTTGTTTTAAAACTAAAAGTGATGTAGTGTTTATTCTAAAGAGTGATTTAGGTTTACAGGTACACGCGCAGGACAAGCAGCAAGAGGACGCTCCCGAGGACATAAACCAAATACGGTCCCCAACATTTTGGCGCAGCCGGTCTTAAGGACCTACAGGAGGAATCCCATGGCAAGGATCCCTGAAGCAGTGAAGCATCCTGCAACAAATTCGAAGGACCCTAAGAAAAAATATGTCATCAGACAAGATAAAGGTGAGTAGAGTGTATAATAGCGTACTTTTAGATACTCCTGCGACCCTGAAGGCGCCGTAGCGCTGGTCAAAGAAGTCGCAACCTATAGGCGCGTTTGCGCTGTTGCACGCAGCTTTGTATGGGCAACCATAAACCGTTAGCATGATCGGACGGTCTATGTATGTCGTCTTAGCTGTGAGGATTTTTTTGTAGGGGATTTGTGTTGGTTGTCGATAGGGACATTTATATTGTTTTTAAATTGGTTTTATTTATATGGTTTCAAATTATATGGATTTAAAATCAAAATAAGAATTGATTTAAATATTTGGCATTGTAAGCTTAGGGTATTAGGTGAGAATATTTGAAGAGGTGCAGATGACAGGTGTTTGTTTTCAAATTGATCTGAATATTTGACATTAAAAGTTTAGGGTATTAGGCAGAAATATATCAAGAAGTGCTTACAACACGTGTTGTTGCATCAAAGTTTTTGTAGTTCGGAAACTACGATTTGCAAACGGAAAGAAAATGGTTATTTAATAATTTGCACGGAAAAGCAAAACAGCTCAACAAAGCATTTTACTGAAATGTGGATGTGTCAGTATTGCTATAATTATTTTTTATGTTTAAATTCTAAATTTTATTGATGGTGAGAAAAATATGGAGAATAATTTCGTGAAACCAATAAGATTGTCAAAATGGGTTCATAAAAAAACAGTAACAAAATCGTAAGTACGTATTGATGTAAATGATCTGTATTTATTTTCAGTGGTTGTAAAATTAATGAAGTATAATTTTTATACTTACGTTTCAAGTAATTTTATTTTCTCCATGGCATTACTCTACAGATTTCTTTCTATGTGGAATACTGTTTGTTTTGTTAAGTAATAAAACTTAAAACTTGTTAGTATACTATTACTCGTTTTAGTATGTAAGATCATAAATTTTAGAGTCAAATGATAAGGTTAATGAAAAATAGTATAAGCGGGAGCAGGAAAACGAAATCGGGTTTAGTAAGAAAATAATTGAAGCAAATCGTCGCCGCTATGTCAAATGGTGCTTCATCCAAAATTGACAATATTAGAGTTATTAGTATATTAATGTTTCACAAACCATTCTGTATTCTGCCAAAAAATCCTACATCCTTTGTAGTCCTACATCCTTGCATAACATTCATTCGTTCATTAGTATATTACTAGATTTGTTTTTCGTTAACATTCCTTGTTTTGCAATAAATGTTTTTACAGTCATCCAATGATGGTGTAAAGTTTTCATCTGACAAAGTATGTAGAATTTTAGGCAAGTATTAACTACATAATAATTTGAAAGTATCACTGTATTTCAAAATAATTTGAATTTTAGCTAGCAGGCAAATAAATTGTGACAAGAGGTATGCCAATTGGAATAGCTGCAATTCAGGAGACCTGGGATGCTATAAGGATAATATCGGTGATATGGAATTAATTTGTTAGTTTATGTGTCATCACTAATTAAAACAAGTATTTAATGATTAATAAAGTTTAAATATAGAAAAAAAGAAAACAACTTTGTAGCATTTATGATTTATGGAATTTGATTTTGGAATTCACAGTTTCATAGATAAGAATTTGTTCAGTCTACCGCAGCGCCAAGAGCAGCTATAAGATTGCTAGAAGCTCAAAAGATGCAGAGCGAGGTAATTCAGAAGAGAATCAGGAATTGAAGGATAATAAGGCACGAAAGAATAGAGAATATTACCATAAGCGCATAGCGGAACTAGAAGCCTTGTTGAAGACATTCAATGATAACAAGGAGGAGTTGTAAACTTTTAAGGAGTATTGTGGTGACAAGGAGTACCGTTATATGCCAAGGATTAACCGTTATATGTCAACGGTTTAACACGGGACTGGTTGACTAAGTTCAGATTGGATCAGAAGGAGCTGAAAGCACAAGCAGATAGTCCTAGTTCGCAGGAGGAGAAGCCTCAAGACAAGTTAAGGTCTTTACAGACGGAGGTAAAATTATTTACGGAAAAGCTGTTTGAACAGTTGGAAGCGGCAGCAAGCAAGTGTGAAGACCATGTGCTCTGGAGATTAGCAAGGGACGGTGAAAACTTGTCAACTTTGGAAGCAGCAGACCAAGCATTAGCGACTATTCAGAGTCGAACGGAGGAGAAATTTTTTCAAGTCTTCAAGGATACAGAAAAGTTGAAGACAAATACGGAATTTCTCGAGAATAAAACTAGAGAACTTTCTAGGCAACTCCGAGAAACCGAGGAAGCCGTATCGTATCTGGAGAAGCAAAATCTAGAGCTTAAGATAATCGGGGCAACTGCTAAGCCAGCAAGAGTAAGATCGGCATCAACCTCTCAAATACATACGCAAACAGTACTAGCTTTGCCACCAGAATTTCGCTGGCCGGAATATTTAACTCCGGAAGGGATAGGTCGTGTGGTAAAGCCCAGATTAATATTGAGTGAAGAGACGGAACCGGAATTGTTTTTTGGCGCATCTGAAATCGGTGTCGAGCCATCTCCGGGAAGTCCGATAAATAATAAAAATCAGGGATATCCGCCAAACGAGCCAGAAAAAGTAACAGTGCAACAAAGTCTTGATACAGTGGACAGTATTTTGACTGTACGAGCAAACGGTCGAAGATTAATTAGTTTGAGTCCGTCACTGGTCCAGTACATCTCAGATCCGGGGGAAGTGAATTTGAAAACCACCCAAAAAAACAACGCTCAAGTTGTACCACCCATAAGTAAAACAAGAATAAGTAAAATGGGTATAGAGGAGATTTCGAAGGCAGTGGTCTTAAGCGAAGCATAAGTCCTGATGAGTTGCATGACTACTTCGACTGTGTTATTCAAAAGTTATTTGGAGATGCATACAACCTTGTGCTGCCAAAGCAATTCGCCAGTGTGAACTAGCTTTACGGCCTCCTAAAAAGACCCTATTAAAAGGAAAGAACTCTGGAAGACATATCCCAAGAGATTAGAATCGGGAAGCAGCTAGTAGGTGAAGACATACGCGCTTTTGCCAGGCGTTTAGAGTCACTTCAGATGATGGCCCAGGAAATAATCAGCAATAAGTACAATGACATTGGAGATACAGCACTATTATACGAAGTTGACAAGTCGGTGTAAACAACTTTCGTAGTAGGCCTCCGCAACTCCGCTCTAAAGATTCATATGCTGAATACCAGAACAGGAAATCTGGAGGAATTAGTAGAAGAATCAATTAGAGCACAAGTACTCGTGGAACGGAGTACGGCTTGTTTGGGGGAGGTACAGTTTAACTACCGCTGTCATGGATAGAGAGGGAAGTAATGCCGTTCCAAACATATACCGAGGAGCGTATAATCCCGGTATCTCCGACAGCAGAGCCGCGAATCCGAGAAATCCGCACAAGGAGTTTGTATAGATGGCACCCACATGTTCGTTCTGCCGTAAGCCAGGTCATACAAGGGATGAATCCGCCAAACATATGGTCATGAGGCAAGTAGACAGTGCGAAGTAGACACTAAATGGGATCAAAGTAGAAGGCAGCCAGCTACGAGGCGCCCGGATCCACCCTTGAGGGACGGCAGGGGTAGTAGTCTCCGAGTTAATTCAACGGAAGGAATTAATCAAGGAAGAAATCCTTTCAACACTGGGAGTGGCCAGCAGCGACCAAGTTGGAATTCCAGAAGTGAACCAAGGATAGGCAACACCCAACAGGGGTTGAAATGCTTCTCATATGGACGAATGGACATCGGGCAGCGGAATGCAGGGATAGACAAAGGAACCAGGGAAACTTCCAGCGGCCCAGTCGAGGTCAGTAGACTAGAGACAGCTAGTGGAAGCTAGTGCTGTTGGTAGACTCAGAGGCGGACACCAGCCTCGTAAATCTAGTGGTTTACGGAAAGGGCTGGATATTATTCAAATGGACGTAAGAACGCCTAATGGATCCTTTAGAGGTTGCATCGGGGCACTGGGATCGCTCAGAATAGGACACAATGAAGTTAAGGGCATGAGTTTTAGAGTGCATGGAGTGGAATTGGATAGGGAAGGTATCCCGGCCGATGGGATAATTGGCCGCGATAATCTTTGGGGCCGCACCATAGTGGATGCGCTTGAAAAGCATTTATCGTTTTATTATTATAATAAGAATAGAATCCTCACTCTTCCATTGATGTATGGCAGGAAGGAACCGTGAATAGGGTTAAGAAGTGTGGTATGGAGGTAGTAAACGGAAGATCGACCAGAATAGTTACTATACATGTAAACACGAAACTTAGGACTGTTGTTTTGCATAAGCAGCAGCTAGCGGAGGGCGTATATATGGGAGAAACTAAAACGCACGTGGACAAGGGTAAGGTGTACGCTTGCGTACTCAACGCATCTGGAAAGGACTTCGTGATGGATGAGGATTTTAGGCGTAAGTTCACTAGTTACGATCATTTTAAGGAACCGAATTATAGGTAGATCAGATTAAACAAGTTGAGATAAGAAAAAGAATGGAGAGAGTGCTAGAATCACTAAAGTTAAACACAAGCGTAAATTCAGAAGAGAAGGCATCTATAGAAGCCATGACATATTTTTGCTGGAAGGAGACCAGCTGATGTATACACCAGAGGTAGAGCATGAAATACCTACTAGAGTGGAAAAACCACCAATTAACCAGAAACAGTACATATAGCCACAAACTCACAGAGATGAGGTTAATAGGCAAGTAGAAAGAATGTTAAAGGATAACATAATTTCACCGAGTATCTCGCCTTGGAACTCACCAATAATTTTGGTACCAAAGAAAGGAGGTGCTCAAGGTCAAAAGAAGTGGAGTATGGTCGTCGATTTTAGGAAATTGAACGACGCCACTATCCAGCGGGTGTTCCCGATACCAAGGATAGAAGAAATTCTGCATCAATTGGGGCATAGTAGATATTTTTCTACACTTGATTTAGCGAGAGGCTACCACCAAGTTCTCGTGGATACCCAAGATAAGCAGAAAACTGCGTTCAGCACCGGTTTGGGGCATTATGAGTTTAACAGAATGCCGTTTGGATTAACAGGAGCACCGGCTACCTTCCAACGGCTACTGAACCATGTGCTAACAGGCTTGCAAGGTTTAGATTGTTTTGTGTATCTGAATGATATTGCAATTTATGGGAAGAACTTGCAACAGCATTCGCAACGCTTGTGCAAGGTGGTCCAGAAAATACGAGAACACAATTTGAAATTGAAGACGGAGAAGTGTCAATTTTTGCGAAGAGAGGTGGGTTATTTAGGCCATCGTTGCTCAGAGGCAGGAGCCCTGCCTGACCCGCAGAAGGTGGAATGCGTTAAAAATTTAGCGATTCCGAGGAATAGAAAGGAAGTGCAAGCATTCCTAGGATTAGTGAACTATTATAGAAAGTTCGTAGAAGGACTAGCCAGAATTGCGATGCCGATTAATAAGTAAAGAAGCAAAGTTCGAATTTACAGAGAGCTGTCAGCAAGCATTCGAGAGGCTAAAAGAAATAGTTAGCTCGCCACCGATTTTGGCGTGCCCCGACTTTGAGCAAACTTTTTTGTTGACCATTGATTCTGAAGCATTAGAGGCAGTATTTTCACAAGGGGAAGTCGGTAATAACCGACCAATAGCATTCGCAAGCAGAGCGCTTAGCGATACGGAGAAAAGATACTCCACAATAGAAAAGGAATTTCTAGCCATAGTATGGGCTACAAAGAATTCTAGGGCATATCTGTTAGGTCGCCCATTTAAGATAATTAACAAAAATGCCAATGGTGTTAACTGACACACCAAAACAGCCATTTGATAATGTTCATATGGATATTGTAGGTATTTTACCTGAGACAGTTTCGGAAAATAAATACATTTTGATCTTTTCTCAAAGTATATGGCGTGCGTGGCTTTACCCGATGCTGAAGCAAGTACGGTGGCCAAGGCATTCTTTGACGAAATTAAAGCACGGTACAACATACCTAAGGTCTTGATAACCGACAGTGGTTCAAATTTTGTATCAAAAATATTCTCAGAAACGTGTAAAATGCTGGGAATCATGAAATTGCATATAACACCATATAATCCCCAGGCGAATGGCTCATTGGAGCGTAGTCATTGACCTCTGGCAGAGTACTTGCGCAGTTTTGCCAAGGAAGACGGCTCGAATTGGGATCAATGGTTGACCACTACAATGCATTTACACAACAATACTGTGCATGCATCAACGAAGAAACCTCCGTTTAGGACGCTCTACGGGTTTGATTTCAACAAGCCAGCCAATTTGAAGCGCAAATGTGCACCAGTGTACAATGCTGATGACCTCAGTAAAGTGCAAAAATATCAGTTACAGCGAGCGCACGTATTGGTTAGAGAAAACCAGGATTGTGCTAAACGGGTAGCCAGGGAAGCCTATAACAAGGTACTAAACGCAATAATCTTTCATGTGGGTGACCAGGTACTAATGAAGAATCAGGCCAGAAGAAACAAATTCTCACCTGTTTGGATAGGTCCGTATGTAGTAGCAGAGATTCGCAGCCCAGTTGCAACACTCCTAACAATTAAGGCTAAGAATAAAAAGCTACATAATAATTTATTGAAATTGTTCCACATTAGACCACACAACTAAAGACATGTGTTAACAGTGTTTTGCAAGTGTAAACACAAGAATAACAACGTAAACATGTACGTGTGTATATCAAATACCACACGCAGCTACGAATTTCAAAGTCAATGCCAGCAGAAGTGTGCCACTTAAATTGGGGCGAATAAAATTGACGTAATGAAAATATGCTTATTGGGCACTGTAGCCGAATGAGGCACCATAGAGAATATTTTTTAAGTTTAAAATATATACATACATACATACTGCAGTTCATGCTCGGAAATTCGACGCGTAAGCGTTAACACCAGGCAACGGAACCGCTGGTGAAGTAAGTATATATATGTATCTATGTGTATAAGATACAGAGTGAATGTACGAACGTTAATTTAAAAAAAAGTAACTATATGGAGACATAGGATGGGAAATTGGGAATCTGCAGAGATTTACATACTACAGCAGGCGATATGTAAGTAGTATATATAGGTTTTTCGATTTATCACTTAGGAAATTAGCTTGTGGGGAATTGAAATATATATATACGAGTATATATATATTGAATTAGAACAATGTATTTAGCTTACCATAACAAATTAGGTAATAACGGTAGGATTGACAGCAAGGATGCCAACATTTTAACGGTGGCAATTAATTATAAAATGCCTTGGATGTATGTATGTATTCATGTAAGAACAGGTTACATGGTGTAGGGAAATGCACTTGTTAGTGGATATATACATACCAAGCTAGTAGTAAATTTAAATATATAGAGTAGTATATGCAATGAAAAGTTCAGTCATGCAATGGACAATTTTTTCACATGAGCGGGTCTATCTTTTATATATTTTTTTTTGGGCGGCATGTAATTTAATATGGTAAATAATTGTTATGTATGAATAAAATTATTATAAAATGTATATTCATTGTGAAGAATTTAAATTTTGAATGCCGCTAACAATTTAATGAAAACTGTATCATAGTTAATTAATAATATTTGTAAAGAAAATGGTTTTTATTACTTATTTATAGTTTGGTTATTAAGACGTATTAGATATACGATATATAAATTTAAATACTACATAAAATTTACTATTTTCGTTAGCAAAAATATTAAAAATTAAATAAATGTAATAGCCAGTAGGTAGGTAGGTAGGTAAGACGACCACCCAAAATGGGCGCACTTAGGCCAACATTGACCCTTTGTGATACTGCATGGGACAACAGGTCCCATTTGGTCCAGCAATTTGGAGCTTTTAATGAAGCAGTTGATGGAGCTAATATTTTTTTTTGAGATATCTCCCAAGGAGTCCAAAAAGTAGTCGCCTAGGAAAGTGCGCCTCGTGCACAACAGGTGAGCAGTGGATTTTTCCTCCTCCTCGTCCATGCAACTCCAGCAGAAGTCGTTAGATGCGATCCCCAGCATACACCCGTGTGTGCCTAGAGTCCAGTGTCCCGTTAGAACGCTAATCACGGGACCTATGATTTGTCTATTTAGAGTCAGTAGCTCCTTAGAGCGCTTGACATTTATTTCTGGCCAGGTTTGTCTAGCTATTTTACATCCTGAAAGTTCAGACCAGCGCCTGCCCGCTGTTCCTAAGGATATTGTATTTACTAAGAGCTTACATGTGGCAATAGGAATACCGAATTGCGACCTATCTGGTTCAATCGGTATGGTAGTACCCTCACGGGCAAGTTCATCCGCCTTGCAGTTTCCTGGAATATCTCTGTGACCGGGAACCCAGCACAGACGCAGACGGGTCTGCTTAGCTATCTCGTCTAAAGATTTATGGCAGCTCTTGACGGCTTTTGAGGTGATAATAACCGAATCCATTGAGCACAAATCAGCTTGGCTGTCGGACAGATTGGAAATATCAAGTCCAGATAACTTCTTCTTCCTTAGCCAAGACAGTGCTCCCTCTATAGCCGCGACATCTGCCTGAAAAACACTGCAGTGGTCGGGCATCCTAAAGGACATGTTAATGTTCAAATCTTCTGAGAATACACCACCTCCGACCCTACTCTGTATTTTGGATCCATCTGTGTAGATGTGAGCCCCTTCTACATGAGGGGGGATGCCATCCTTCCATTCGTCCCTGGAGGGAATGGAGATTGCCATTGAAGGCATACATTGGTGTGATGTAGTCGAAAGAGTCAGGAATACCCTCAAAATGTCTTAAAATGTAACATGACTTACATTCCTGACAACCCATTGATGCGTATCTTTTAGCCTGATAGCTGAGTTTGCAGCCATTTTTTCGCCAAAAAGCCTAACAGGTAGCAGATTGAGATAATGTCCAATGCTGCCGTTGGAGTCGTTCTAATGGCACTACTTATGAATACCTCTGCCGTTCCTTGTACCTTTGTTATCAGCCTATTGTATGAGGACTTACTTAGGGCTGTCCAACAAGCAAGCACCCCATAGAAAAGGACTGGTCGTACCACAGCTGTATATATCCAATTGGCTACCTTAGGCTGTAACCCCCATTTTTTCCTATAACTCTTTTGCAAGAGTACAGCGCTACCCGACCCATCCTAATGCGCTCGCTTATATTAGCCTTCCAGTTCAGTTTCCTATCTAGGATTACACCCAGATATTTAGCCTCCTCGACAAGGTTCAATATCTACACCCATTAGTTTTGGAGAAGTAAATTGAGGAATTTTATACTTCCTAGTGAAGAGAACCAGCTTAGTCTTGGTCGGATTAACCCCCAACCCATTGTCAGTAGTCCATTTAGAGAGAATGTTCAGCATGTTCCCTGGGGGAAACAAAAACCCACATGGTCAGAGGGAAACAAAAACCCACATGCATCAAGTCCCTCAATGTCTTTGAGGGACTTGATGCATGTGGGTTTTTGTTTCCCTCTGACCATGTGGGTTTTTGTTTCCCCCAGGGTCTACTGAGGGGGCAAGAGACCAATAGAGCCTTATTAAGAGCAACCGTAAGAACCTCCACAGACCTATCTATTTCGTCACATGTGCTTGTGCTTGTGGGGTTCTGAGGTAGTAGTCTAGCTACAGTCACCTTGTAGAGGTCCCAGTTTGCTTTTCTGACATTTCTAAAATCCTTAGGGCTACGTACACTATCTAGAAGATCAAACTGAATTAACCTATGATCCGAAAAGGAATGTATGCCTCTAGAACTCTGCAATTTGAGATCTGATCAACAACTGATTCGGAGGCAAGGGTTAAGTCAAGGACTTCTTGCCTATTAGCAGTAATAAAAGTGGGTTGTGACCCCTTATTGCATACAGAAAGGTTAGTCGTTACAATATATTCATATAATGACTCACCTCATTCATTGACATTCGTGCTTCCCCAGATGTCATGGTGTGCATTGGCATCGCATCCAATAATAACAGCCACCCGTTGAGCCTTTGCATCCACAACAAGCTTCTGTAGGTTGGCTTCTGGAAGATTCTAGACGCAAGGCTTTTCTCAAATTTTCACTGGCAATAGAAAACTTCCGTTTTAGGAAAGGGGACCTGGATTTTTGCCATTCACGACGCGTCCTCTTTCAGTAAGGAAAATATCGATTTGGGTTGAGGTTTGTGGGCGCCGGATGCTGTTGCAGTTGTTGTCACGCTTGTCCGCAGAGTGGCGCACAGCTAATCTTAGGGTCGAGGTAAATTGTTCCAGAAATGTTTCAATGTCCTCATTAGTTTTGAGACGTGGGTTTAGGCTGAGATGACTACTGATCTATTTTCTGTATTTCAGCCAGTTAGTTTTAGTGGGTGTGAATTCGTAGGTAGGGCGTAACTTTTTGTTCAGATGTATTATAATAGGAGAGTGATCTGAAGAGAGGTCATTAAGGTGTTTTACTTTGAGTTGCTCTCGTTTTAGGTTTCTAGCAACTCCAAAATCAATAAGGTCAGGTATCTTACGTGGGTCTGTCGGCCAGTACGATGGTTGTCCTGAAGAGATAATATCAATCTTGGTGTCAGAAAGCATGAAGTTATATAATTGTTTTCCTTTTGGTGTTGTTAGCCGTGAGCCCCAGTAAGTGTGTTTGGCATTGTAGTCGAAAGCAACTAGAAAACTTGTTCCAAGTGTGGAGAAAAAATCTGAGAACTGGTCACTTGTTATTTTAAATCTAGGTGGGCAGTACACAGCGGATATTGTTAAGCTATCCTCCCATCCGTCCAGACAAATTTGTGTTGCTTGCAGGTGCTCCTTGTTGTATTCTTCCATAACGAAGTGTTTTATTCTTTGTTTGATTAGGATTCCAGTGCCGCCATGGGCTTTGCCAGCGAGATGCTTTGTATCATAGAATTTATATCCCGGTATGTAAAAATTGTGTTTTCATTAGTGAGAAAATTTTTTTTTGTTTATTTCTAACTCGTGCTGGCTTACACCGTTTGCATTCCATTGACAGATCTTTAGTACGTTCATTTCGGAGATAGCAGAAGCTGCATGAGCTGGTTTTGGTTTCTCATCATCTCTTGAATCATTGTTTGTATGGAGGTCATGAACTGCGTCATACATTGTGTGAGCGTTGCTATCATTCCTTCAAAATTATGCAGATTTGAACCAGTCTCGGACTGCTGATCCTTCTCTAACTTAAGTACCGATGCATACGTCGTCCCTGTATCGGGGTATGGAATTGACTTCTGTGGTTGTGCAATTGGCGGTATATTTGGACTAGGTTGAGTGCGCTTTTTCTTTAACTGAGGGTCATTGTTCTTAATTTCCTGGTATACAGGGCAACCTCTGTAGTTGGCAGTATGGTTACCACCACAATTACTGCACTTTCTAGCAGCTCTATCAGTTTTAGTCTTCGTACATTCTGATGTGGGGTGTAAATCGCCACAGGCAACACATACACTACGAAGAGTGCAGTAGGACCTTGTGTGCCCAAATTATTGGCAATTCGAACATTGAACTGGGCCGTTTCGTTTGAGAGGCTCCTCCACAGTAATTCTGCGATGCATAAGATAGCGGAGATTATAAATTCCATGCACTTCTCCTTTTTTAAGATTTTGGGTTTCAGGCTCCAATTCTACGCGAAACAATGGCTGAGGGTTTCTGTTGTGATTTATTATATATATAATAGAGCGGGCAGCGAACCCTGCTTCATGTAGTGCTTCTTTGACTTCAGCAGTGGGAATATCTGATTCAAGTCCCTTTATGACAATGGTAAGGTCTTTGCTACTTTTAAGCTGATAGGTGTAGTAGCTTTTTTCCCAGTGTCGAAGTTTTTTATAACCACTCTGTAGTTGCTCTCACTATGTATTTGGATTTTTGTTTCCTGGATATTTCCTTTAACAAGAGGGGTGACATGGAAATTTTTAGGACCAATGAGCTCGGTAAGATTTGCAACTAATTTACTGGAGTTACGTTCTCGTAGGTAAATGGGAGGTGGTTTGAATATAATATTATGTTTGGGTGCGTCTGCCTCCTCAGCACTTTGAAGTTCAACACCGAATGAAGAGGAATAAGAAAATAAAGAATAAGTAAATGCAATAAATAGAGGTAACAAATTAATTTTAAATTTAGTTAGGATTGTAATATCCAAAGTGAAACAATAAAATATCATTAAATGTATATTAATTGTTTTTTTTTTTGGAATTACGTTTCGCGACTCACATAACTGGCGCAGTCGAACGGCAATTATTAAAAAGAATAAATTGAAAAGATACTTCGAGTGAAAATATTATTCTAAAGAAACTGGTGGAAACTCAAAAATTACACACAATTTGTTTAATAAATAGTGGAAGTTTCAAATATTAATACAAAATTCTAAAAAAAAATAACATAAGAAATAAATAGTGAAAGTTTAAAAAGGAATTAATATAATATTCCAAAGACTATAAATCATGAAAATATATGCTAAAAATAAATTCATTTAAAAGACTAAGAGCTAGCATAAGTGAAAGTGAACAGAACAGTAACGAAACCAAACGAAGCAGAACAATGCCAGGTCAACAAGTAACAACAGCGGTGGCACCAGCGTTTACAATAAACGATTTAATAAAAGATGCTCAACGAATACACGAATTCCGAGGCGACGACAAATTTGCCCTAACATCCTTTATACGAGAGGTTGATACACTGCTACCACTTCTAGATGAACATCCACAAGCAAAGGACTATGTTTACCAGAGGGTAATAGTAAAAAAAACCCAAGGAACAGCATTAGACGTCATCAGAACATTTGGACAGGAGGCAACTTGGAATGAAATCAAAGCAGCACTTATCAACAACTTCGGCGTTCAAGAGTCCTACCATCAACTTTACCAGAAGGCATTCTCCACCAGGAATTATAATGTAATAGAATATTATATATTATTAAGAAATATTTTATCTAAACTTAACGAAAAATATGAGTATGACTCAAAAAAAGCCATTAGAATTCAACCCAAAATATAATGAATCTATCATTTTAAGAACATTCTTAAACAATATAAATGTAAATTTAACTTCAATTATATTGAATAGAGACATAAACAATTTACGTGAGGCATTTAACTTATTAGAAAGTGAGGGATTTATAAGAGACAAAACCGCAAACCCAAACTCATACAAGACCATTACAAACAACAATAATGGACCAAAGTATGACTTAAACAATACAAACAGATACCATCAGTATAATAATCAACAAAATTTTAGACATCAGTACAGTGACGAAAGAATAAACTCACCACAAGCATACAACAACCAACTTATTTTCAGACAACAAAACACAAATTTCACACAAAGATCGGGAAGATTCCATGTCAGTCCCCGAGACAATCAGACCTACAGACAAAATTCAGGACAATCACGAAATTTTAGACCAAATTATAGGGAATCAGCACAACGTTTTCAAGGTAATCCCAGTAACATGCAACGAATCACAAACAGACAAACCGTCGAACCCATGGAAATCGACCATATCGAACATGACATAAATTTTCACATGGTCCCTCCCAAAACTATTTACCGATAGTAGAATTAACTATTGGAAATGACAAAATTACTTGCTTAATTGAATCTGGATTATCCACCTCCCTATTAGATGAGCAAATACTACCACAATATAAAAGAGAAACGACAAAAACTCCAATAAAATGTAGATGACATAATGGTGAAACACTTATAAACACAGAAATATTAACTGACCTTCCAAAAGAGTTTAAACAAAACGCATTAATGATTTGGAAAATTACGAAAATGAACGGCAAAAGTTTTCAAGGAGTAATAGGACAAAATTTATTTAAACCCTTAGGAGTTAGAATAGATATGGAAAAAGATATTCTTATTATTAATAACAGCGAAATTAAATTTCTATATGCTTGTCCATATAGTGAAAAAGAAATTTATCAATTAGATTATAGCGATCCCGAAATGGCGAAATTCGAGGATCTTTTTAAATCACTTAACTCTGAAGAGAAGGTAAAATTAGAAAAGCTAGTTAAATCGAATTGGGAACTATTTTATAAAGAAGGAGATAACTTAACAAGCACTTCAGCTTTTAAACACGAAATAATAACTATTAATGAAATACCCACATATTCAAAAATTTACAGGTACCCTCAAGTACACGAACAGGAAATTACGACCCAAATTAATGACTTGCTTAAGCCGGGGTTTATTAGAGAAAGTAGTTCACCTTACAACAGTCCCCTGTGGATTGTCCCAAAGAAAACTGACTACAACGGGAAAAAGAAATGGAGGATAGTGATTGATTATAGGCGGCTAAACGAAATAAGTATAGACGACAAATTTCCCATACCGAATATAGAAAATATTCTTGACAAATTAGGTCGAGCTCAGTATTTTACGACGCTACATCTTGCAAAAGGCTTCCACCAAATTTTGGTAAAAGATGAAGACAAGAAGAGGACAGCATTCTCTACCCCTTTAGGCCATTATGAGTATGTTCGGATGCCTATCGGACTCAAAAATGCGCCATCCACCTTCCAACGAATGATGAATTATGTTCTCAAGGACTGTATAAATATTATCTGCGTTGTATACATGGAGGATATTTTAATTTTTAGTACGACACTTGAAGAGCATGTAGAAAGTATAACAAACGTTTTTGATCGATTACGGAAGCACAACCTAAAAATACAACTAGATAAATGCCGTTTTTTTGCGAAATAAACAGAATTTTTAGGACATGTATTAACCCCCGAAGGAGTGAAACCTAACCCCAAGAAAGTAGAAAATATACTGAAACTAAAATTACCGCAAACCCCAAAACAAATTAAATCATTCTTAGAAGCGTCGGGATATTATAAGAAATTCATTAGAGATTATGTGAAAGTAGCGCAACCAATGACTAAATATCTAAAAAAAAGGTGCGAAAGTTAACACTAGCGACTCGAATTACATAAACGCTTTTGAAAAAATGAAAACGCATAATAACAGAAAATCCAATTTTGAAATACCCCGATTTTAATAAACCTTTTAAACTCGTAACAGATGCTAGTGCATTCGCAATTGGTGCAATTCTCCAACAACACAACCATCCCATTTGCTATGCAAGGAGGACATTGAACGAACACGAACGAAATTATTCAACAACAGAAAAAGAACTCTTAGCCATCGTTTGGGCTACAAATTACTTCCGACCTTATTTGTACGGTACCAATTTCGATCTCTTAACAGATCACCAACCATTGAAATGGCTTTACTCAAAAAATAACGGCAAGGATATAAATCCACGACTTCAGAGATGGTTATTAAGATTAGGAGAGTATATTAGGACAAGGCAATAAAATTGCAGATTTCTTAAGCCGCATTAATACAAAGCAAATGAAATAAACGCAATAGATACAAATATCGACAGTAATACAGACATGGATCAAGATAGTAACATTTCGCTACATAACAATGCAGATAATGATAGCATAGCAACTATTCATTCGCAAGAAGAAAACATAAACAGCCATATCCCTATTCTTGAAACAGCAGTTAACCGCTTCAGAACGCAATTAATTCTAACAAATAATAAAACTAAGGATTTTGAAATAATTTTAAAATTTGTTAGGTGTTCTTTCCACGCCAAAGACTTAAATAATGAGGAAGAAGCTTTTAAGGAGATAAAAAATATCACAAATTCGAAACAGGTCATACAGGAATTAATGAGAACTACGAGGGCCTCAAAAGGCATGTTTATTTCCCAAATCTGAAAATGCTTCTACAGAAATACATCAATAATTGTGATGTATGTAACAGAGTAAAATATGACCGGCGACTAATTAAAAATATATTTCAATTAACCGAAACCCGAACAGATATATCGACAAATCATACACATGGACATCTATACGAACTCAAAACCCAACTTTCTTACTTTTATTGATAAGTTTTCTAAATATGCAACTGCATATAACTTAGAAGATCGTAATAACCAAACTTTCATTGAAAAACTAAGACTCTTTAAATCTCCAAACGGACATTTTATCAAATTAATAACAGATAACGA
This sequence comes from Clusia tigrina, assembly GCA_920105625.2. Taxonomy (NCBI): domain Eukaryota; kingdom Metazoa; phylum Arthropoda; class Insecta; order Diptera; family Clusiidae; genus Clusia; species Clusia tigrina. The sequence continues at coordinate 178,658,497 of OV050030.1, read as the reverse complement.
ATTTAGCAGTATTAACATTAAGAAACGAGGACATAAAACTTAATCTTGTAAAACCTAATAATCACACAGGCAATTCAGATGTAGAGCGAGTGTTGGGGTATTGTCCTTGTTTGACGGGGGACGTCCTTCTGCTGTGCGCGTGTATCTGAAAACCCTAAATCACTCTTTCGAAAAATCACTATATTACACTTAGTTTTTAAATCACAAGCCTTTATTTCTTAGAATACTAACTCTTATATACTATTTACACTTCACAATTACAATACAAAAACTGACCTTTCTGGTGTTCCAGTTTCGCACCTGTTAATTGGTGTCAGTTGGTCAAGCCAACTGACCTACGCCATTCTGAAATGTTGATGGTGCATTCTAACTTTCAATGCCCTTCGGTGGCTCGACTGCAAAACTGTAGCACCCTAAAAGTTTACATAATAAATATTACATAGGTAATAAATACTCGCACCCTAAAAATATGTGCTTTCGTACGTACCTTAAACACATGCTAATCACACAGAATGTGTGGCATCTGTTAGGAGTCGATGATGTGAGACACTACGCGCAGGCAGCTTGATTCTAACTCACAACACGAGCGACTACATAATACACTTCCGGAAAGGAAAATAATTCTATACATTGTAACGACTCAAATTTATAGCTGGGGTAAAACTCAGCGGCTCCAGGGGTCGTATACAGAAAATTACGGGCGTTGTATGGTTACAAATACGGGCGTTGTATGGTTTAAGTTTTCTTTATTCAATCCTTATTCTTATTACTAGGCTTACACGTTATTACAAAAATGGTGGGCTTTATGAAGGCCGCTCCTGAACTTGGTGCTGTGCCGTCCTGTCTCCAGTCTCAACGGTGGTGGATTGAAAAACCACTTCCACCGGTTTGACTTTGAGAAGCAAATCCTGGTTTTCTATGAAGGCGGATTGAAAAACCCAGCGTTCGTAGCAAACTCAGTACTTCTTAGTGGCTAGGTCCGTGTCTTAATTCTTTCGTTTCAACAGTGGTTGATTGACAAACCACTTCCACCGTTCTAACGCTGACGAACAAGTTCTGGTTTACTATGAGAGTTGATTAAAATCTAGCTTTCGTAGTAAATGCAGCGCTTGTGTGTGTGTGTGTCCGGTGGTACTGATTTCTAACCTCATGGCGTCTATGCGGCAACGTTTCTAAGGTACTTACTTGCTCGATATGTAGCAGGAAAAAGAGACCGTATATCCGGTTACAGGCACTTTTATAGCCAACTGTTGAACCTCTAGTTGTTGTTCGAGTCCCGCTGGCCGTTGCGCCGACTACCGCTTCCTGTTGCTAAGGTCAAGGCATTGTTGGTGTTTTCCTCTTGACCTTAGGCGACCCTCGGCGTTTTCCTGGAAAAGTCCGGCTGTTGTCAAGCGCGTAGCAGTTGCAGCGGCACGTTGTTGCTGTTGCACGCCCTGTTCTTGTTGTTGCACGCATGATTTCTTTCTGCTGGTGGTTAATATTATTTAAATTTTCCACCAGCGTTTGAACACTATTTGTGTGATGTCCGCGCCACTTGTCTGCACAGCGATAATTATGTCGTCGTTTCTTTTCTTTTCATTCTTTGCTCGTGTTGTTGTTGTACTATTTCCTAACGCACGATTAATTGAAGTCTGCTTGTAGTGGTGTTGTTGTTGTTGATCAGTGCAAACGGCTGGCTTGAGTTCGCCTAGTCTGTCGGCGCATTCTTGTTGGTATAATCCACATGTAATTCATTTTCCTTGTCTTACGCAAGCAGGTGTCTTGCCTTTGCCAATGCTGTGGTTGACATTCCGCGTAGTTGTTGTTATAATTTGCATGTGATTTATTGACCAACGTTTAATATTTCGTGCATTTCATGCGCTCCAGCCTTCGCCGTCGTTTCCATTGGTGCGAAGGTATTCTAATAAATAATATTAATCGTTGAGGGGGCCGCGCAAGCTGATTGATTACGGCACTCTCAATTCTTCGCACGCGAGTGATGCTGGCGGTCCATTTTCGCAGTGACAATTGCTTTGGGGGACATTTATTGTGTGAGCAAAATTTATCAATAAGTTTGCTCGTCACAACATAGAAAATAAACACTTGAGTATAAAAGTGAAAGTAACTAAAGCCTTAGAATCGTACAATAAAAGCTATCAATCCACAACTAAGAAAACCCTCTGAATATACAACAGGGCAAATGTAACAAAGAAATCATTTATAATAATATTTTAAAAGAGAAAAACAGATACATAAGTAAAATGAATGTAGACAGAGAAGAATATTTGAAAGTTAGAGAGGAAGGCTATATTAAGAACTACAAAAGCGTTAGGCATAAGGATGAACCCAAATTCATTAAAAAACCTCTCGACAATATACACACATCAAATATTAAAAGACGATATAAATTTTCAGACCAATTGGATACTCAAATTATTGACAACCCTTCTGACGGCGATAACCATTAAGGCACACCTGAGCATGGAACCAATTGAAACTAATTTTGGGTATATGGAAATCAAACTTGACGATATGGACTACATAGAAAGTTATGACACAATTTTTCATATCATAAACCCTATTGAAATTTTGAATATTATAAACGGCTTGGAAACGGATATAGGACAATGGGATCAACACCGTGTAGATTACTCTTTAGAAGTTCAACTTAATGCCACAAGAAACAAACTTCGAACACTCATTCCCCATAGGAACAGTAGAGGACTCGTAAACTTCGTAGGTACAATACAAAAATGGTTATACGGTACAATGAACGATGACGACCGTCAAGAAATCGAAGAGTATTTACGGACAATTGACACGAACGTACATAAAAGTATACAATACGTAAACCAGCAGGTAAGGATTAACACTAATTTCAACGACACATTTTCAAAAATAAAACAATCAATCAAAACGATCGAAGTACTATAACAAACAAAGTGAATAGTTTAGACCGAAAACTAACGTATACTGATTTCGCACTAAAATTAAAAATTATACAAGACAATATCGAACATATTCAAGACAACATAGCTTCAGCCAGATTAGGAATTATACACAGCAATATATAGATATAAATTACAAAATATAAAATTAGCCGTACTAATGGACAGTAATAAAAATATAGTATTCATAGTAAGAATCCCTAAAGCTATAATAACATTACAGAAAATATTAATTATGCCAATAGGAGACGATCAGAACAGAGAATTTATGTTTGATCCACAGGAAATTATTCGATACAACAATAAAAGCTTCATATCTAATGAAAATAAAAATATTAAAGACCTTAAGCCTTTCAATAATTGTATACTTAAAAACAATTGCATCAACATTTTTAATAATGTCTCTGAGATCATAGAAATACAGACAGGTCTCGTCCTAGCAAAAAATCAAAAAGATGTAATTTTTAGCAATAATTGTGGTAGAGATAATCTTATAATAAATAACAACCTTATTTTTAATTTTAAATATTGTACCATAAGTATTGGAAATAAAATATTTCAAAAGTATAAAAAAATATTTAAACAAAGCTTTATACAATATAAGAAAAATCCAAGATGAAAATCAAAAACTTTTATTTGATGAAATCATGTTAAAAAATATCGAAAACACTAAATATATAGAAGAAACTTTATTTAAGAAAAAAGAACAATACAAATATATTTCTATTATAATGGCATTTTTAATTATTATAACTATCATTGTTGTTATTCTTATTTTTCTTCATAACCGGTTTAAGAAGAATTTCAATATAAAAATTTGTAATACGTCAACTCAGGAGAGTCTCCAATCTGGGACGGGAGGAGTTACGTCGGAACCGCAACCCATACCCAACCCTTGCTTCCAATATACCATTTGAAAGTATATCTATATATATAAATGAATGTTTGTTTGTTAGTGACGCTAAAGCTCGAGAACGGCTGGATCAATCTTGATGGAATTTTCAGAGGTTGTTCGTTGTGGATCTGGGAATGTTTAGAGATAAAAAAACCTTATACTCTTCCTGAAGAAAAGTCGGAAAATTTAAAAATTCCAAAAAGGACTTTTTTCCACACAAAATTTTTTTCTTTCATATTTTTTTCCAATTGTTTGTTGCAAATCTATCGATCTCAAAACATTCGGAAAAGTCGGAAAATTCGGAAAATTCGAAAATTAGAAAAACCTAATCTCACTTTTTGTTCACATTTTTTTGTATGTGCGTGGTGTTGCACATTTAGTTTATTCATATTGGTGTTGTAAGCACTGACTGATACTCCAATAACTCAACAGATGGAGCTGTAGACGCTTATTTATTTTGACAGCTGCGTATATTGTTTGTTCTTTCTGATTTGTTTATTCGAACAGTGCGGACACGGTCAATTGACTTTCTGACATTTTTCCAAATTTTAATTGCTCGAGTTAAATTCATTACATTAAATTGTTAAATTGTTTACATTCACGAAATATTTGATTTTAAATCTGTGGATCATCAGTTTTTGAGTGAAATTATTGACATTTCAAACAAAAAAAGTGAGTTCATTATTTTCGTTTGTTGGTGAATACCTAACCTCATTTCCATTGGAATTTATTTGTGTTATTTCTTCAGCTGATTTGTAAATTATTTGAATCGTTCAATTTCGGTCGTTTGCTTTGTTTATTTCGGCTATTCAAAAGGTAAATTATTGAAAATTATTCCGTGAAAACTTTATGTGTGTTTCATACAAAGTGATAAATTACATATAGAAATTTGTTACGATGCCACAAAGAGGTCGCGCTAATATCGGTCGGCATTCCCGACGTACAACGGACCAACATAATTATACAGCACGTCGTACGGAAGAGGAAAATGCTACTGCAAGGGAATCTGCTCGAATCGGAATGATTGAACATTGTGCGCGACAATCACAAGAGGCTCACGAAGCTTACAATGAGCAACAACGATTGAGAAGAATACAAGTTCGTGCTCAGGAAAATCATGAAGCAAGAGAACAACGTTTGGCTGCTCGCCGAAAACGCCAGCAACAACAACGATTGCCTAATTTGAATATCGAAAGTACAGCCTTTCGATATGAGCCGGACATTGAATACGGTGCGCACGCATCAGTTCGATTTGGTTCGACGTCTGTCGTTTGCCCGCATTGCGATGCACTGAAATTTCCGAAAGAACCGGCCGGATTCTGTTGCGCAAGCGGAAAAGTGAAATTACCAGAGTTACTTCCTCCACCAGAGCCATTGCGGTTGTTGCTTTACCGTGAATCACCAAATTCGAATCATTTTTTACAAAATTCCAAGATGTATAACGATTGTTTTCAAATGACGTCGTTTGGTGGGGAAATTGTGAATGAACATAATTACAATCCCACATTCAAGGTTAGTTCACCAACAATCTAACACTTATTATCTCGCCAATAAAATACAGAAATTAACATATTTGTCTGCAACTATACAGATTCACGGGCAAATTTATCATCTTGCTGGATCGCTGTTGCCGCATCCTGATCACGATCACAAATATCTCCAAATATATTTCCTTGGAGATTCAAATGAAGAAGTGAATCGACGTTGTGCAATTTTCAATGCAACGAAAAGAGAAATTGTGCAGCAATTGCAAGAAATGTTGCATGAACACAACGAACTAATTCGATTATTCAAAACTTTGTTAGAAAGGATGCCATCTGATGATCACAGAATCGTCATAAAAGCGGAGAAACGACCAGCAGGAACTCATGAACGGCAATATAATGCATCGACGGCCGATGAAATATCAATTGTTGTTGTTGGCGATAATTTAGAATCCCTTGATATTGTTATTAAACGTCGAGCTGGAGATGCATTAGACCGAATCAGTGAAACTCATCGATCGTGGACTCACTACAATATCCGCTTATGTTCTGCCGTGGTGAAGATAGATATCACTTGAGATACAACATGATCAATCCTGCCAATGGTTAGTAAAACAAAAACAAACACTCTTGATTGTAACTTCATTTTTTGTTAGCTTTTAGGTGTCGATAAAAATAACTAGGTCAGTGCAATGAACTTTTAAGCGTATCGATTGACAACCATCTCTTGAGATATCGCCGATTATTTCAACAGTAAGCAGTGGATGTGTACGTGACGATGGAGACAGAACGACTAAATTTTATCCGCTTCACTCAGACCAAGCTTCGATCTGAAGAGTATATTCACTTGCGATATGCGGTCAATAGCGATGAAGATGTGACAAACCTTGGCCGACTCACGATTTTGCCATCAACTTACATTGGCAGCCCAAGGCACATGCACGAATACTCGCAGGATGCGATGACATACGTGCGGAATTATGGACGGCCGTATTTGTTTGTAACATTCACTTGCAATCCAAAATGCCCACAGATAACGGAATTATTGAATCGCGGTCAATCAGCAAGCGATCGTCATGATGTCACAGCACGAGTTTTCAAACAACAGCTACGATATTTGATGGACTTTATTGTGAAGCAACGTATATATGGTGCTGTTAGATGCTGGATGTACTCTGTTGAGTGGCAAAAAAGAGGTTTGCCGCACACACACATTCTTCTTTGGATGGTCGACAATCTTACACCAGATCAAATTGATGACATAATTTCTACGAAAATTCCTGATCCAGAGATAGATCCAGAATTATACCCAGTGGTGAAAACAATATGGTTCATGGACCTTGCGGACACTACAATCCCACTTCGGTTTGTATGTCTGACAATAAATGCACGAAACACTATCCACGTGCTTTTCTTTCGGAAACGCAAACTGGAAATGATGGATATTCACTCTATCGGCGTCGCTCATCAGACAACAATGGCAGAACATTCAGCATTCAATTTCGAGGAGTGAATACCGAAGTTGACAACACATGGATCGTACCATATTCGCCAATATTGTCTAAGACATTCAAAACTCATATCAATGTTGAGTATTACAGTTCTGTGAAATCGATCAAATACGTCTGCAAGTACGTCACCAAAGGAAGCGACATGGCGGTTATTGGCCTTGAACGAGATGAGATCAGCAAGTATCAAATGGGTCAATACGTGAACTGCAATGAAGCGCTTTGGAGAATATTTTCTTTTGTAACTCATGAGCGTTTTCCGACTGTTGTGCATCTCGCAGTTCATTTGAAGAATGGCCAAAGAGTGTATTTCAACCCAGAGAATGCAGTGCAGCGAGCGGAAACACCACCAGCAACAACACGGACGAGTTTTTTCTCAACTTGCGCCAGTGATCCGTTTGCGAGAGCATTGCTTTATTCGGAAATGCCTCGATATTATACATGGAATGTCAGCCTTCAAATCCGCGTCAATTATGCAAAAATTACATTGCCGAAGACATCGTATTCGAGTGGCAACATGGAATTCAGAACTGCAAATGAACGATGACATCTACAATGAAGCATTGGTGTTGATTGAAGATTTGTGTTTGCTTATGAGTGGCAAACAATTGACTGAAATTCATATGCAAGCGCCAAATCGTCAAATCAGAGATGTACTGAATCGTGAATTGGAACGTGAGCGGGCATACGACAGAATAACTTTGGAACAACAAGTACAAAAAAATGTTCCATTATTGAATAAGCAGCAAAAGATGCGTATGATGAATTGATGAAGGCTATTTTTTCTTGATGCGCCCGGCGGAACTGGGAAAACTTTCCTGATATCATTGATTTTGGCAACAATACGATCTCAAAATGGCATTGCGTTGGCTCTCGCATCTACTGGGATTGCTGCAACTCTACTAGAAGGTGGAAGAACGGCACATTCGGCACTGAGGCTTCCGTTAAACATGCAAATCAATGAAACGCCTGTTTGCAACATTTCAAAGCAATCAGCTATGGCAAAAGTGTTGAAGAATTGTAAACTGATAGTATGGGATGAGTGCACAATGGCTCACAAACGGTCTCTAGAAGCACTTGACCGAACAATGAAAGATCTGCGGAATAATAATCGTCGCTTTAGTGGTGCAATAATACTGTTAGCAGGCGATTTTCGACAAACACTTCCTGTTATTCCGAAATCAACAGCGGCGGATGAATTGAACGCATGTCTCAAGTCATCGTATTTGTGGCGGTACGTGAAAACCATACGCTTGACTATGAATATGCGAGTGTTCCTGCAACAGGATAGCACCGCAGAAGTTTTCTCTAAAGAACTGCTAAGAATTGGAAATGGGCAAATTCCGGTTGATACTTCCAGTGGTTTGATATCAATTCCACCTGCCATTTGTCAATTCACTTCAACGAAAGCTGCACTCATCACGAATGTTTATCCGAACATTGGCCAGAATTATCGTAACTACGATTGGTTGAGTGCACGCGCAATTTTAGCTGCCAAAAATACCGATGTTAATGACTTAAACTGGACGATTCAAAGTCAAATTCCGGCAGATTTGCGCTCATATAAATCGATCGATCGTGTTGAAAATGAAGACGAAGCCGTGAATTATCCAGTGGAATTTCAAAATTCTTTGGATTTGCCTGGCATGCCGCCGCATCATTTGCGTCTCAAAAAAAAAAAAAAAAAAAAAAAAAAAAAAAGGGGGCAGAATGCTTGATTCCACGAATTCCTTTGAGTTCCAACGATTTGCCATTTCAGCTCAAACGTATTCAGTTTCCAGTGAAACTTGCATTTGCGATGACAATCAACAGGTCACAAGGACAGTCGCTGGAAGTGTGTGGCCTAAATCTGGAAATGCCATGTTTTTCACACGGCCAGCTATACGTGGCGTGTTCACGAGTTGGAAAACCATCTTCTCTGTACATTTACGCACCGGAACAGAAAACAAAAAATGTTGTTTATCAAGCTGCGTTACATTGAAAAAAATGTAGAAAAATCGCAAATAAATGATTTTCAACACAATATAAATTCAACTTTCTTTTCAAAACACATAATTTCACGCAGGGCAACGCCTGCGGGGTCAGCTTGTATATATATATATATATATATATATATATATATATATATATATATATATATATATATATATATATATATATATATATATATATATATATATATATATATATATATATATATATATATATATATATATATATATATATATATATATACACGGACTTCACACGATGTGGATTGGTCCAGAATAATTCATTAGTCTACGTACTATGAGCAAACGAAGCCATGGACCTCACACAAAGTGGATTGTTCCAGAAGAATTTAATTTATTGCACGTATCATAAGAAATTGGCAAAAGCCACTCCTAATGCTGGACGCGATTGAGAGCATCAGGGCGCTATACGAGCTTTCAGCGATAGAAGCGAAGGAAGCTGCCAAACAAATTATGAGAAGGCACAACTCGTCCCAAACATCGCCGTGTTTCATGCCAGGTGTTGATCAGAGGACGAAAAAATGGCAGACTGTTCTCGAGACGCCGAGATGGGACACCCACAACAGCATCGAAAGTATTGCTTATGCAATGCGACATAAAACGTTCGGATGAGACATCAGTCCGCAGCTTGCGAAAGAGCTACCACGGTACGCAGACAGCCTACGTCTGCCTCTCGGAGGATGATGAAGCAAAGGTGCTGTCGATGCAGCGGATAGGCATCGGCTGGGTCTTGTGCCGAGTACGCGAGAGCATTTCTCCCTCCAGATGCTTCAAGTGTTGGGGCTACAGCCACCTAGAACGTAACTGTCAAAAGGTAGGAAACCCTGCCCTCTCATCTTACATTCTCTTATTGCACTTATATTTATGTTTATCTACTCTCACCCACTATGTAACATGAATATCGTGTAGTTCAATAAAGTTCAGTTTATACTCAACAATTGTCGCCTTCACTATATGGTGTCAGAAGTGGTGCCTAATAAAGATAAAAATTAATAAAGAATGGTAAATGAAGGTGAAGAAAGGTCATCAAATTCGGCGTTATCATTTGTAAGACCTCCCAAACCATTAGAAGTCACGGGCAACAATGCATCAACGGCTTGGAAAAGCTGGATACAATAATATAAATGGTTTTCCACAGCTGCACAGCTTGACCAAAAACCGGCAGAAATTCAAGTGGCGACGTTGATGTCGTGCATCGGCTCGGAAGGTATCAACATATACAACTCGTTCTCGCTAACGGAGGCAGAACAACTTAATGTGAAAAAAATAATACAAAAGTTCGACGAACACTTTGCTCCAAAAATAAGTGAATAACAAATTAATTGCGTTTAGAGGTGGAAAAATCGATGTTTGTGGTGAAATTCTCCTAAATTGTGCTGTGCGGAATAGAAAATTCAAAGCAAAATTTTTGGTGGTAGAAGATTTTCCCCACTTTGAACCGCTTTTAGGCAAACAAGATTGCGAACGTTTTTCACTGATACTTAGAGTAAATGAGCTCAATTTTGATACAAAAATATTTGACGGATTAAGCAAGGTAAAAAACTTTGTATATGACATCGATTTGGGCGACAACCCGTCATTCGAACATTACGCTCCAAGAAAAATACCACATGCTCTAAAAGAAGCGGTCAAAAAGGAAATAGACAACATGGTAAAGCTAGGAGTATTATCAAAGACAGACGAGATTACCCCTGCAGCGTCACCGATGGTTGTAGTTAAGCAAAAAGATAAGATCCGTGTTTGCATTGACCCAACAGACATAAACAAGAACATACACAGACGATATCACCCACTAAAACCAATCGACGAGATAACAGCAAATATTGAAAATTCTAAATGGTTTACTCTATTAGATTGTAAAAAAGGATTTTGGCAGATTGAGGTCACGGATCGTACACGAAAATACTTAACGATGGCAACACCATGGGGGCGTTATTCTTATTTGGACTAGCATCAGCGCCCGAGGTATATCAACAGCTAATGTCCCAACTATTAGAAAATGCGCAAAATACAGAAGTGTCAATGGACGATTTTCTGATACACGCTGAAACAAAAAAACAGCTTGAAAAGCAAACTGAGGCAGTAATTAAAATATTAAAAGACGCAGGTTTGAAGCGAAACAAAGATAAATGTGTGTTTAATGTAAACAAAGTTAAATTTTTAGGTCACATTTTAACCTCTCATGGCATTGAAGCAGACCCGGATAAAATAACGGCCATAAATCAACTTAAACGACCAGAAAACAAAACGCAGCTTCAACGAATATTAGGTATGGCAACGTATTTATGTAAATTTATACAAAATTTTTCGGAATTAACAGCCCCACTTCGATCACTTTTAAAGAAAGATGTTCTTTGGACCTGGTCGCCTGAGCATGAAACATCATTTAAAAACCTCAAAACCGTATTGTCCTCAACACCCGTGCTCCGCTATTTCGACCCGAATCTCGATGTAAAACTTCAAGTAGACGCTAGTAAATCCAGCGTAGGCGCCGAACTACTCCAAAATGACCAACCGGTAGCTTATGCGTCAAAATCACTCTCGAAAGCGGAGCAAAATTATGCGCAAAACCATACGATTGACTATGAATATTCGAGTTTTCCTGCAACAGGATAGCACCGCAGAACGTTTCTCTAAACTGGAGGACTCAAAGTGAAATTCCGGGAGATTTGCGCTCATACAAATCGATCGATCGTGTTGAAAATGAAGACGAAGGCGTAAATTACCAGTGGAATTTCAAAATTCTTTGGATTAGCCTGGCATGTTGCCGCATCATTTGCATCTCAAAGTTGGATCTGTCATTATTATGCTTCGCAATCTTCATGCGCCGGAACTGTGTAATGGCACCCGACTGATTGTAATGCAGCTATCGAATAATGTGATAGTTGCCAGAATTTTGAAAGGGACTTACAAGGGGGCAGAATGGTTGATTCCACGAATTCCTTTGAGTTCCAACGATTTGCCATTTCAGTTCAAACGTATTCAGTTTCCAGTGAAACTTACATTTGCGATGACAATCAACAGGTCACAAGGACAGTCGCTGGAAGTGTGTGGCATAAATCTGGAAATGCCATGTTTTTCACACGGCCAGCTATACATGGCGTGTTCACGAGATGGAAAACCATCTTCTCTGTACATTTACGCACCGGAATAGAAAACAAAAAATGTTGTTTATCAAGCTGCGTTACATTGAAAAAAATGTAGAAAAATCGCAAATAAATGATTTTCAACACAATATAACTTTCTTTTCTTTTCAAAACTAGAACAGCTAGTATATTATATATACTCGTATATATATATATATATATATATATATATATATATATATATATATATATATATATATATATATATATATATATATATATATATATATATATATATATATATATATATATATATATATATATATATATATATATATAAATGCGACTTCCCTATTTTCATTCCCACAATATGACAAGTTCATATGAGTTCATAATAACTTTTCATAAATACCCTATTTACCAATAATTAACATTTAGTCATTACGAAATAAATGTTACTCCCAAATTTTCATTCCCACAATAAGACAAATTTATATGAGTTCACTTTCAGTTGTTCATTTAGTAACCTTCAGCTCTTCCTTATTGAGCAAATCAGTTCAATGACATATTCTGCATTGAAACTGTTGCAAATCATATATTGCACATTCAATACCGAATGAAAAGGAATAAAAAAATAAGAAAATAAAGAATAAGTAAATGCAATAAATAGAGGTAACAAATTAATTTTAAGTTCAGTTAAGATTCTAATATCCAAAGTGAAACAATAAAATACCATTAAATATATATTAATTGTTTTTTTTGGAATTACGTTTCGCGATTCACATAACTCGCGCGCTCTAGGTCTACTGGGGATCAGCTTCCTAGGTACGACTTCGAGCCTTGTGCCTGGCCACGCTTCCCCTATCCTGGAGATCGCAATCCTATAAAGGTCAACTGACCTTTGATCCGCTCAGGCAATCAGCTTCACGTGGCCCTGATGCCATCCGCTGTCGCGAAAAGAGCGAAAACCACCTGGGAATTCCTTCAAAAGCTGGAGGTAGAGCCTTGAAAGGCATACTTCTACCTTTTTCCAGCACTCAGGAGCGATACTGCCATCCCGGTCATTACGATCTATTACCGCCATGACCTGGTGTCCTTTCAGTACTTCGCTGAAGGACTTCGGACTTTCGTCGCCCACTCGAGGGAATCCTTCTGCTTCACCATCCTCTCCTTCTCTGGGATCCGCGACAAGCGTTCCACCGTCCGAAGAGCAGCCCTTTCAGCAGCACGTCAGTTTTTTTTGTTTTTAATTTGTTCATACTAGTTCTTACGGCCACCCGCTCGATTATAGCCAGTAAGCATAATTAAAACTCGGCAGGTCCGATACATATATAAAAGTATAGTTTTTAGGTATTCAGGCGTTGGTGAACAGAAAAGGACATATGGAGGGTTCAATTTTGTGCAGCTTGAACCAGGAACGGACTTCCTGCAGCGTCAAAGGCAGAGTAAGAGATTAACCAACATCCAGGAGAATGGTAGATGAAATGCAAGAGCAGCGAACAATAATACGATTGGATAAAGGAAGTGAGAATGCTTAAAAGAAGGATACTCAACAAGCCGCAAAGGAATAAATACGAGGTTTGCAACGATGATGTCCCGACATATTTTTTAGATTGGGAAAAAAAAGAGAAAACCAAATTAATGGGAATTCATTTTTATATGAAAGAGTGGAAGAGCTTCCAACTTCCCATGTGCGAGATGACTACGATTTAAGCTTATGAAAAAATTGAGATGGTACTATATGAATACAAGAATCTCTATCTGACAAGTAAAAACTGATAATACTTGAGTTTAATTGCATAACTGACAAAATGGAAAACACTAACGTGTACATTGTCCGTATAGAAAATCCAACGTGTCTGCCATTATTAAATATATCAGTATGTATATTGTATTATTGTCTAGAAAGAAGAAGAGATAATTGTAGCCAAAACCCGAGGTTACTCCGTAATTTCAGCGAGAAACGGCTACAACAACAATATCAGCCACAACTACCATCGTTCAGTTAGCATCGTAGAATATTCTCCTAGCGCAAAAATCGTTTTAACCACGACAAGATCAAGTACAATATAGCCAAGCTTTATCGGCTAACTTCGTAACCATTTCTCCAATGAGAAAATATCCACTGTCACTGGCTAAGCGAATATTTATTTTGACTTTGTCAGAAGCGCATCTAGTCGCACAAGCTTGCATCATCTTTGTACGTACCGGTCCAGAAAGATGGGAGGGGTATGCGGAGTTCATCGAGGGACTTCATACCGTCAACGACAGCCGTCAACCGGATCAGCAGGTAGCAGAGGTCGCAGTATGATATAAGATTTCAGGTATAAAATAGAATTGTGATATTGTACAGATGTTTGTATATACGCCAATGAGAAAAGAATCAATAAAAGACCAAATTATAAAAAGGGGAATATATAAAAAAAAAAAATGATTGAAAAATAATATATATATATATACGATAAAAAAATAACTGTTATTGTGCGATCAAAAAATAAAGTATTTATTTATTCATCAACAACTATCTTGTCCCCTTCAAAGTAATTCCCCTCAGATATAATACACTTATGCCAGCGTTTTTTCCAATCCTCGAAACACTTCTGAAACGCTTTTTTTGGTATCGCCAACAGCTCCTGTTTCGATTTTTCTTTTATCTCCTCAATCGTAGCAAAACGCTTTCCTTTCATCGGTGTCTTCAGTTTTGGAAAGAGGAAAAAGTCAGCGGGGGCCAAGTCCGGTGGATACGGTGGTTGAGGCATGATAACGGTTTTGTTTTTGGCCAAAAACAGCTCCTGAGCGATGTCCATGCGACGTTGTTTTTGCTCAAAATTTATCAATTTTGGAACAATCTTCACTGCCGCACGTTTCATGCCTAAAACATACGTAAAAATTGCTTGGCATGAGCCGAACGATATGCCAACATCATCAGCAACCTCTCTGATAGTGATGTTGACGTGCTCGGGCGACCAGGACGAGCATCGTCATTGACATCTTCTCGGCCTTCCTTAAACTGGTTATACCACAATTGAACTTGTGTTCTGCTCATAGTAGAATCGCCAAAGGCCACAGTCAACATTTCAAATGTCCTTGCGCATTTAATTTCATTTTTTACACAAAACTGAATACAGTTTCTTTGATCCATTTTTTCGAATAGTACAAAATCGAAGAGCACACCAAAAAACGACTAAACTTTTTATCTGTCAAAAACAAACTGACAATCCAAAATGGTTGGTATTGCCAACATATATAACAGACATGTGTACCAACATAACAGAAAAAAATTGCGAACATCGAACATACGTAACTCACGAAAAGATGAAAATAACGGTTATTTTTTGATCACACCTGGTATATATAAAAAAAACGAAATCAAAGTAAGAAAAAATATATATTTTTAAAAAAAACGAAAACAAAGTAAGAAAAGAAAAGATATGAAAAAAGAGAATAAAAAAAAAATAAAAAAGAACCCAAATAAGGCGATTTCAAGAAAAAACTAAAACACATTATATGTATATACTACCGAGTTGAGAAGATGCACAGAATTGTTTACAGTGCAAGATAAATATTGTAGAGATTTATTAGTAGTTAGTTGCACTAACTTTTCTCGGAAGGAGGGGAGGGATGTTGTGAGTTAGAATCAAGCTACCTACGAGTAGTTGACTTACAGCACCGATTCCTAACTACTGTACTACACATTTGGTGTGGTTAGCTTTAAGCAATTAAGTTAAGTAAGAAAGCTAATATTTTTAGGGTGCAAGTATTATACGTAACTAGAATTTATGTAATAAAGATTATGTAAACTTTTAGGGTGTTACAGTTCCGCAATCGAGTCGACGAGGGGCATTGAAATTTAGTATGCACCGTCGATACTTTTAAAAGAGTTGGCTTGACCAACTGACACCAATTAACTGCTGCGGAACTGGAACACCAGAAAGGTCAGTTCACAGACTGAGAGTTGTGTTTGGAAATAGTATATAAGAATTAGTTTTTTAAGAATAAATCTTCTTGTTGTTTTAAACTAAAGTGATGTATATATATATATATATATATATATATATATATATATATATATATATATATATATATATATATATATATATATATATATATATATATATATATATATATATATATATATATATATATATATATATATATATATATATATATATATATATATATATACGATTATATATATATATATATATATATATATATATATATACGATTATATATATATATATATATATATATATATATATATATATATATATATATACTAGCTGTCCCGGCGTTGTTTTGCCTAAAAATATCCAATGATCTCTACTATAGATGTACATACGAGTATATGTATTTAGGACTAAAACATACATTGATCATACCCCTCCACCAATGAAACTGAAATGAAAAATGCAGATATAAATTGATATCTGTCTCCGTCAGCACTATATATCTTCAGCCTTCTTGCTCTAAACAACTCATTTGCCACGTCCCTCCGCTGACGAACCTAAAATAATAATAAAATCCGGCTTTAAACTGATACTCCTCGTTGCCAGTACTTTATGTGTACTTACTCGTATGAAAGTATTTTTGCATTTATTGAATTGTATCTCTATTCATTGAAGCACTCTGTGATAAACGATTTTTTTGTTTTGTTGTCAGGTGCGAAAACGATCAAAGCAGATGGTTTTCCGACACGGGAACTTGCGACGTACAGTTGTCCGTGTGAAAAACATTCATTTTCCAGATTCAGGCCACAAACACTCAATGATTGGCCTTGTGATTTATTAATTGTCATGGCGAATGCGAGACGAATTGGAAATTGTATTCGCTTAAACTCGAATGGCATATCGGTTGGGATCATTGGAATTCTCGGAATGAGAACTTCCTCACCTTTGAATTTTCCTTTTAGTAGTCTCGCGTGAATCACATTGCTCATGAGTTTTGTGACCGCTAAACGCGTTCCGTTGCATAATTTTGGTTGGTTAAGATTGCGAAGCATGATAACGACTGAACCAACCTTCAATTATAAATTGTGCGGCGGCAAGCCAGGCACATCCAATGAATTCAAGAACTCAGTTGGGTAGTTGGTTGCTTCGTCTTCGTTTGTTACACAGTCGATAGATTTGAAGGAATGCAGTGACCCAACGATTTGATTTTGAATTGTGAAGCTTAAGTGATCCACATCCTTGTTCTTTGCCGCTAAAATTGCTCTTTCACTCAACCAATCGTAGTTTTGGTGGTTAGCAATGATGTTCGGAAACACTTTGTTGATGAGCTCCTCTTTCGTAGAGACGAAATTGCAAAAATTTGACGGGAATGAAATCAATCCATTCGATGCGTAGACAGGAACACGACCATTACCAATAGTTAGCAGTTGATTGGAGAACACTTCGGCAGATGGATCGTTTAGCAATGCAACTCGCATGTTTGTCGTCAGCCGAAGTTTTTTCACATAACGCCACAATGGTGATGATTTTAGGCAAGCATTGATCTCATCGGCAGCAATCGATCGTAGTATTACTGGTAGTGTTTGCCGGAAATCGCCTGAGAGTAAAATCAATGCACCCCCAAAACATCTTGCGTCATTACGCAGATCTTTCATAGTGCGATTCAGAGCTTCTAACGCACGTTTATGCGACATTGTGCATTCGTCCCAGATAAAAATTTTGCTTGCTACCAAAACTTTGGCCATTGCTGAATGTTTCGCTATGTTACATGTTGGTTCTTCAATCGCTTGAAGGTTTAATGGCAATTTTAATGCAGAATGAGCGGTTCGGCAACCTTTCAGCAGTGTAGCTGCTATTCCAGAAGAAGCAACTGCTACAGCAATTTCTGATTTTGCACGAACTGTAGCCAAAATCAATGATATGAGGAATGTCTTGCCAGTGCCACCAGGCGCATCAAGGAAAATCATTCCGACATTTCCATCATCAATTGCCTTCATCACCGTATCGTACACTTCTTTTTGTTGGGAATTCAACAAAGTTACATTCGTTCGAACCAGTTGGCTTAATGCATTTGTGTCGTATTCATGCTCACGCTGCAATTCTCGTTCGAAAGCGTCGTTTATTCCACGATCAGGCGATGTCATTCCTAACCTGACTAACAAACTGCCGCACATTAGGTAACAAATGTCTTCTATCAAAACCAAAGCCTGGTTGTGCATCTCTTCATTCATCTCAAGATGGGGATTCTCTTAATGGACCCGAACTCGATGTAAAATGTCTTCTGACATGTCATCCTTGTACTTCTCCCACAATTCACGTGGATTCGATGGAAAACATGTGGAAATAATGATTGAAAATAATGTGCGTACCTGACTTGGAGATGCGGAAACAGTTGCTTCAACGATTGTCGTGTTCCAATGCGTATCGTTTTCTGGCAAATTAAGCTCCTGACATACTTCACGAAATGTTGGCAACACTACACCATTGACAGTTCGAAGAGATTCAAATGATGTCGGGCCACGAACATTCACCAGCAATAGTCTCAAGTAAAAGTATTCATCATTTTTCGGATGAACTGTATAAATACGCCCAAGAGCTTCAGTAGAACGCACATCAGGATGACCAGGAACTACATCGCCTTGCTTTCGACGTTGAAATTTCTTCGATGAAGCATTCCAAGTGTAATAACGCGGCATCTCTGAGTAAAGTAACGTACGTGCAAACGGATCACTTTGGCAAATCGAGAAGAAACTGGTAAATGTTGTCGCTGGTGGGGTTTGAGCACGTTGAGCGGCATTTGCTGCAGTGAAATAAACTCGTTGACCGTTCTCCAGATGCACTGCCAAATGTGTAACAGTCGGATAGCGTTCGTGAATGGGAAATGAGAATATACGCCAAATCGCCTCATTGCAGCATACGTACCGATCAACTTGATAGCGCGTGATTTCATCATTGGGGTCAGGAGCTTGAAGACCAAAAGCCGCCATGTCCCTGCCCTTCGTGACATATTTGCAGATGTACTTGATGGACTTCACTGAATTGCAATACTCCACGTTAGAATGCGCCCTCAATGTTTTGGAAAGAAGTGGCGAATACGGAACAACCCAAGAGTTGTCGACCACGAAATCATTTCCTTTTACGTTGACTGTAATTGTTCTACCGCCATCATCAGATGATCGACGCCGATACAGTGGATAACCATCGTTGCCAGTGATGGTCTCATCAGTCAAATTTCGTGGATAACGCTTGGAACACTTGCCGTCAACCATGCATGGTGATTGTGGGTTAATGGAGCCACACGGTCCATGAATCATGTTTGTTATTGCGACATCATGCAGGTCTAGATCGGTTTCGGGATCAGGAAACTCGTCACATATGATGTCATCAATTTGGTGTGGCTGTATTCTTTCGACTAACCAAATGAGAATGTGCGCATGCGGCAATCCTCTTTTTTGCCATTCAATCGAATACATCCAACATCGAGTATCCCCAAAGACACGATGCCTAACAATATAGTCCATGAGCGACCGGATTTTTTGCCTGAACACACGTGCGGTGATATCATGCCGATCACTTGATGTTTGGCTAGGAAGCAGCAGTTGAACAATTTCTATCCACTTTGGATTGCACGTGAAGGTCTGGACGGCCGTAATGACGTACATATGTCATTGCATCTTGCGTATATTCATGCATATGACGTGGGCTACCGACGAACGTCGCCGGTAAAATGGTCAACCGACCAAAATCAGATGCATTTCCTTCGGTGCAAATTGCATCGCGTAAATGAATGTACTCCTCCGTACGTAGTTTGGTTTGATTTAAACTGATAAAAAGGAGGCGCTCTGCTTCTATTTTCGCATACATATCGACGCAAAATTGCTGAAACAAACGACGGAATCGAAGCAAATAGTTGTCTACATTTTGGCGAATCATCAAACGATATGCGTAAAAATTCATTGCTCTGACCTTCCTGGTAGTTTCCTCACCTAAATGATATCAGTGACATTAGTGTCATATTGAAATGAAAATTATTTTGACTCACCGGTCGATGGATTTATCATCTTGATGTTGATATAATATCCATCGTCTCCTTGCCAAAACATCAGTGGGTGTTGCAATGCATCGTATGAACGATGTGTTTCGGATATTCGTTGCAATTGCCCAGAGTCCCGACGTGTGATCACAATATCGCGTGATTCCCGGTTTTCGCCAACAATCACAACTGCAACCTCATCTATTGTTGGAGCGTTAAATTGGCGTTCGTGCGTTCCTGCAGGTCGTTTATCCGCTCTGATCACGACTTTATGGTCATCAGTTGGCATGCGATCCAACGCAGTTTTGAATAAACGAACCAATGCATGATGTTCATGAAGCAGCTGCTGCAGATCTCGAAGAATTCCTCTTCTCATTTCCGTATTGATTGTTTGGCGGTGATCAAGTTGATGTTCCACATTGCCCATGAGGTAGATTTGGAGGAATTTATGTTGTGCGTCTTCAAGTGGTAGCAATGGTCCAATTCGATGGTGAATTCGGCCTTGGATCTGTAGAGTCAATGACGAAATTAGAATCAACATTTTTTGTGCATCAAAAGAAAATGATTGGTTAATTTATTACGTTGAATGTCAGATTGAATCCGCGTTCATGAATAATATCTGCTCCAAATGAAGTCATTTGGAAGCATCCGTTGTATTTCTGAGCATTCGATAGAAAATGACGTGATTCTGGTGTTTCACCATGAAGCAAAGAACGCAATGGCTCTGTTGGCAAGGGCAATGGTGGTAGTTTAACCTTGCCACTGAGGCAGCACAATCCAGGTGATTCTCCAGCAAACTTCAATGCACCGCAATGGTTGCACACAACCTCCATTGGGCTAATTTGAACGGAAGGATGCGAGCTGTAGTCAATTCTGCAATCGTAATGAAACGCTACTCGATACAAATCAACACTTGAAGCAGTTCTTCTTATGCGTTGATTTAGATTATCACGTTGTTGAGTTGTTTGGTTTGCCCGACGATTTCTCATTGCTAACTGAGTCGTTTCATTTGCCGCCTGTCTTTATTCTTGTGTTTGTGATGCACGAAGTCGGGGCATACTAACACGGCGCTGTTCTCGTGCGATTTCTTGTTCATCCGTCGTCAATTGATAGGCGATATTCCGAACTCTACTTGCATTTCGGGTTCGACGCGAAAGATTAGATCTTCTGGCTCGCGGTATTGTGAATTACACTGAGAAGTGAACACACAAAACATGTGCTCATAACCTCACAAAATAAACAACTTTCATTGCAACTTACCGTTTGAAAATAGAATTCCACACTAAAATGATCACTCTGAATGAAATAATCAGCGAATAAGAATTGATTTTCAAAGTAATCCACCTAAAAATTAATTGAACATTCCGAAATTAACGTCTCTTTTCGCTGGTAATAGCAAATTCACAAAAAATCGTTTCAAAACAATAAATGTATTTAATCAAATTTATTTACAATAACTGTCATAAGCTGATACAAATTTGAGAAACTGTTCAACTGTTCTGTTTGTCAGAAGTTGATGCACACAACGCCATCTACTGGCAATACCGGAAACAACATTTGAAATTATGTTCGTTTTTATGGGTTCTTGAGTTAAGATGGCGTTGTAAAATCGCTCCATACGAAATGTATGGGAAAATGAATTTTCTTCATTATTTTTTTTTCGGGAAAATTTCCGGAATTTTCTTGGGTATTCTTCTGTTTGGGTGAAGACCTAACCGAATTGGTGCTCATCATCGAAATCGGTCCAGGCGTTCTTGAGTTATAAGCGTAGAAACTAAAATCACTCTCTTTTATATATAGATATATATATATATATATATATATATATATATATATATATATATATATAGATATATATATATATATATATATATATATATATATATATATATATATATATATATATATATATATATATATATATATATATATATAGATATATATATATATATATATATATATATATATATATATATATATATATATATATATATATATATATATATATATATATATGTATATGTATATGTATATGTATATGTTTCTGTAAAAAGTAAAAATTATTAAAGTTAATTAAAATTAGACCGTGTAAGACGAGATGAATTTGGTTCCTTGAGCAATTCCTTTGCTTGACTATTTGGGTGGGAGTGCAATTCTAGTTTGTAGGCTCGTTTAAAATTAACTCTTTCTTCATGAACAGTTGGAATGTTTAGTTCCGCATACAGTCTCTCATTTTTAAAATACCGAGGTCCATTGGTTATTGTGCGTAGTATTTTAGATTGAAACCGTTGAATCAACTCGATGTTTTAAATTCTTGCAGAGCCCCACAATTGAATGCCGTAGGTGTAGATGGGTTTAATTACTTCATATAGAAGGATTTTATTTTCAAAGCTCAAACATGTCCCGCTGTTAAGGAGCCAATA
Source organism: Clusia tigrina (assembly GCA_920105625.2). NCBI lineage: Eukaryota > Metazoa > Arthropoda > Insecta > Diptera > Clusiidae > Clusia > Clusia tigrina. The sequence continues at coordinate 178,636,176 of OV050030.1, read as the reverse complement.
GAGTGTACTAGTCATGAGCTTTAGTTGTAGTCTTTTGGCTTCGATGTACTTTCCCCAGGTCTATCCAAATGAATCCCCAGGTATTTCACTTCGCTTGCTTATGGGAAATTACTCCATTAAGTGATAAAAAGGGCATATTCCTTGTCTTAAAGTAAACGTTATGTGAACGCTTTTCGACTTTTTGAGCTTAATTATCGATTTTAATAACCATTCATCTACACGGCTGATGTGCTTCTGTAATTTTTGTGAGGCAATTTTGGAATGTTTATGGGAATATATAATAGCGGAATCGTCTGCCAACGTAGATGTAGTCAGCTGGTTATCTGTTGGTAAATCACTTGTATATAAGAGGTACAAAAGCGGTCCAAATATACTTACCTGTGGTACTCCAGCTAGGATTTTGTGGGTGTCTGTCATGTGGGTTCAATGTTTGAATTGAAATTTCCGATCAAAGGGTTAGGACTTCAAAATATTACTATATTCGGGAAGGTAGTTCTGAACTTTGTAGATGACTCCCTCAAGCCATACTTTATCGAACGCTTGTGTAGCATCTAGAAAAATGGCAGAGCAAAATTTTTTTTTCTCCAAAGCGTCTCTAATTACTGCAGATATATTGTGGATCTGCTCTATTGTTCCGTGCTTCTCTCGAAGCCCACATTGGTTTTGAGGAATTGCTTATTTTCTTTCCAATAGTGGAGTTATTTTATGCAGAAGTACCTTTTCGAAGACTTTAGAGAGTATTGACAGCATTTGTTTATTAGTTTATTAATCAATATAATAACGGACAATTTCCAGAAATTTAAGAAGTGAATTAGTCTTAGCAGAACATTTAATATATGCGTAAAATGAACAATTGGTATATTTGATGGTTTCTTCAGCATTTTGTTTGTGATAAGGTCGTGTCCCGGACCTTCTTTTGCACTTATTTCCTTTCGCATAAACAATTTTAAATCCTTAATTTTAATCTTTGGGCGTCGGTTCCCCTGACGTACATTCAGTCCACATTCAATTTGGTGTGAACACACGTTGGAGATGATCTGCGAAGGCTTCGCTCTTTTTTGCCCAATTACCATCGGAAAATTATATTAGCGGCTCCCAGTACCGGGGGCGCTTCATTTTACTTAGAGATTTCCATAGCTAGAAGTTGGTATCTGCGGTCGCTGAGAGACTTTTTAAGTTATGTAGTAGCCTCAGCTCATGTTCCCTCTGTAAAGTATTTTGCAGCTCTTTTGTGACATTTATAAATTTTTGTTTTAACCAAGAGAATCTGAACTATGGACGCAGCCGGCCTTACTGATGTTTTTCTAACATACTTACATTACAGCTTCGTCAAATGGCATTTCTCCTCCTGGTTTAGTTCCGTTTCTGTGAAACACTCTGTTAGTCGCTTACGGAGTTGATCCACTCTGCCTCTAGAAGCCAAACCGATATTCTCAGTAAAAATCACTAGCTCCTCTTGTTTTCCCCATGCTGTGGCTAACTTGGATAATGGCGAAAAAAATGTGTGGGAGTTGAATTTCGTTATTTTTGATAGTCCTTGCTCTAGGGGTCGAATACAGAAATTCAATTTATAAGTGGGCGTATACTAGTGTGTGGTATACTTTATTTAATTCATTAACTATGATACATGCGCTTATAATTTAAGTACTAATTTCATTTAATAAAATAATTTGCTATGCTACTCCTGTGGGGTCCCGTTTGTGTGTTCGCGGTTGGCAGTGGTAGTCTCCGCGAGAATCTTTAAAACCATAAACTCGAGGTGCTCTCTGGGAGTACGTCTCAGTCTCCACGAGAATCGGTAAAACCATAAACTCGTGGGGCGGTCTTGCCGTTGGTCTTAGTCTCCACGAGAATCAGTAGAATCATAAATTCATGGGGCGGTCTTGGCGTTGGTCTTAGTCTCCATGAGAATCGGTAGAACCATAAACTCGTGGGGCGGCCTAGGTTTTAGTCTTAGTCAAAGTCTTGTACTAAGAGTCTACTATGCCTTTGTGCTATGTGGCGCTGGAGTCATGCCGTGGTATGTTGATATGCTGATGTCGCTGTATGCCGATAATAATCGAGGTGCGTATTCGCCGACTGTTGCTGGATCAAAAAGTCCCTATCATCCAGACCATCCTGATTTTATACCGCCATCAGTCATGGGTCCATGCGCTGTTCTTCTTCCGGCTGCACCGTTTTATGATTCCGTACACCATTGGCCACCTTCGCCTGTTGTCAAGCCCAAGCTTGTAGTTATTGCAGCTTAGTTGACCGTGGTCAATCACCTGGCTGCCTTGGTTCCTATCGACCCGAAGTGTTGGTGCCTGTAGTCAGCGCAGTCCGACACAATTGTTGGCGACCGTAGTGGTGTTGGAGCCGCTTTACAATTGTTGTTGTTGTACGCCTAGCAAATGTTCACACTACTACTGCGTCCAATCATTAGAATTCTCATTTCTTCTTTATGCTATGTCCGCAATGACGGAGCATGTGGTGTCCGCTCCACTGTGGATGCGTTGTGTCTTAGCTTCTGTCACTGTACTACTGTTCTTGTTCCTGCGGTTCGTATCGTTTATTCGAAATGTTGTTGTTAGTGTACTAGATCGGCTTGAGTCTGTGCCGAGCGTTGCTTGTTGCGCAATCACTTCTGCAGTATGAAGAACTTTTGTTGTAGGACTTGTGCTGATGCGTTTTCTCTTCTTCTGTGCGTTGTGTTTGTTGGTACATTTTCTAATTGTTGCACTTAGTTTTCCTTATTACAATTAATTGGCTTAGCGAATCATTGCAACTGGTATAACCAACTCTTCGTTGCATGTTTTCTGCGCTCCCGTCTTTGTTTAATCTTGCTGGTGTAATTAACATGGAGGAGTTTGCATTTTGTTAATTGTCAAATATCGTGGGATATCGTGGATGATTGTACGCTGTATATTTTGTTAGTAGGTCTCCCTACTGAGGTACGTGTAGCCCTTTGCTTATTCATAGTAGGAGTAGTCGGTCTATATTGATGCTGGTGGACCGTAAGTAGTGTTGTGTGTGCCGAAAATACCTGGAATAATATCCGTCTTCACACTTCCTCCCTACTTCTTGGATGATGAACAATGTTGACGGCGTCATGTTGGAGGGTCATACGGTATGCGTCTCGACTAAATCTTATTCGCCCTCGCATCTGTATCTTCTGTGCCTCTTTAGCTTTCTGCAAAACTTCAGCCAAGAAGACTTGTGCACTTAATTGCATCCTGGTTGTTCCTTGATCTCTCATTGTGTCTACGTATTATGTCTTGGCTGTTTCTCACTGATATCGACCTTGCGAAATGGTTGGGAGATACCCTGATTACTCTGATGGTATGTCGACTTAGCTCTGCGACCTTCTTGCTTTTGGGTACGCCTGGGTCATTATTCCGAGGCCCATGCGTTGATTCTTGTGAGGTGTCTATGCCTTTATGGGCTTTTGCTCGGTATAGTCCGTGGCAAGTGAATTCATGTGTGAGGTTCATGTTTGTTCCTTGTGTGTATTTTCACATTCGATGGTTTTCTGTGAATTTTCTGCTGTGCGTCTGTTGTTTAGAATTCCTGACCTTTCTGTGCTTCTTGGAATGCGAACCATTGAAATGAGGGAGATTCTCAACACGAATTGTCGTGCATCTTGCAATTTCTCGGGGTTGCAGGTAACTGTTATGAGGTTCCAGTGTGATCTCCTGATCGCTGCACTTGAATGTTGTTCCCAGGCTTGTTAAAAATCAATTCCATGCAGCAGGTCATCACTGGCATCAGGCATGACAAGAAACTCTAGATTGCATGTCTTTTCTTCAAGCCTTACACTTATCACAATTGTTTCTCTAACTGTCCTAGCACTTCCACCTGCCATACACACTATGGTTTGGGATTTTCCCAATTTGCCGGTAGAAGCGCGTAACTTGTGTGCCAGCTCTCTGCTTTGTGTGTTGCACCTGTGTCTAGCGTCGCGTCTATGCCAACAGAATGGTTAGCGCAGAGTTGTTTTTCGACACAGTAAAATATGTTTTTCAATGGTAAGGTCCACGGTCGCTGCTCTGATCCATGCTGAGTTTCTGACGGTAGTCTTCTGTTGGATGGTGCTCTCTGCTTGCAGCTCTCAATCGTCCTCACTCTCCTACGACCACACTCCCAACAAAACAGTATCTGCGCGTTGAGACACAGACGTGCTATGTGATCATTTTGGCCACAACGCTGGCAGGCTGTTTTGGGATCTGTAGGTGCCGCTCTGTTCTCTACCGTCACCTGTCGGTTCCTTACCACTCGTGGTGGACCTTCCTCTGTTCGACGTTGTGTGGGTAGCGCTACTGTTAGTTCTTTTTCTCCCCGTATGCACTCCAAATCCTCGGTTATCTCTATTAGCTCTTAGCGATCCGAAATCTCTACGGCGTATGTATAACTGGTATAGTGGCAGGCTGTTCTGGAAGATTCGTTCCAGTTTCTGCTCCTCTGAATAGTCCATGTACCGTATAAGATGGTGTAGTTCGATTACATATTGCGTGAACGATTCCCAATGCCTCTGGTGACGCTGCCAGGATCTGGTCATCGAGTTTCTCCATGAAACGGGCCGTTAAAAAGCATTTATGGGAGTCTCTCCTATATGTGCTCCATTCTCGCCAAGCTCGATTTGTTGTTTCTGAACCTCTGCGCGTTCTCTTAAGAGTTCAGGCATAGTACGCGGGAGGAAATCTTTGTTTATGCCGTATACATCTGCCAGTTCCTCCACTCGTTCGATAAAAGCTAATGGGTCACGCCCACCGTCAATATTTTGTTAGTAGGTTTCCATACTAAGGTGTGTGTAGCCCTTTGCTTATTCATAGTAGGAGCAGTCGGTCTATATTGATGCTGGTGGATCGTAAGTAGTGTTGTGTGTGTGCGGAAAATAACTGGAATAATTTCCGTCTTCACAATATTTATGTAATTGTATATTTGTAGGTATATGTATAGGTATATGCATATGTATATGTATATTTATATGTATATGTTTATGTATATATATATGTATATATACATATACTCGTATATATATATATTTATATTATGTATACATATTCCATATATGTATATTTATATGCATATGTATTGTATTTGTATACGTATATGTATATATATATATATATATATATATATATATATATATATATATATATATATATATGTTGCACTCAGATAGAACTATTTATTTGATTAAAAAATATTTATTTATTAACTTATGAAAACCACGTTACACGAAAAATACGCAGCAGCATTCCTTAGCCAATTTTCACTTTTTATATATTTATTGTATAATTTATATTTAATAGACTATGTTGGGCGCCGATCCACACTTGCCGCAATTCCAGAACAGACTGACCACCGCGCAAAGAGAGCAGCTGCCGCTGCTTCGTAGCCCCGCGCCAAAATATGCCAGCAGATAAAGATGGCTTCCGCACAAATACGATATGCACCTGCCTCGACTGTTCTCTCGCTCTCCACCGCACAACACGTGCTTTCGCACCGTACCGAACGATGGAACGCAGAGATAGACCGAAAACATGGTGCCCCAGGTACCAGGCGGAAGCCACCTGAACGTTAGGATTCGGAGTGAACATGCCGCCCCCCTTGCATTATTGCAAGAGAAGAACATATCCACGCCGGATCCCGTTCATACCCTTCATCAATGGAGGGTGGTTTGGTGCCCGAGGGCGCAACTTCAGGAAGCATGCGCACCCCTCAATGCGGTGGCCCATCTGCTAACACATAGTGCAGATGATCTGCGGAGTAGGGCGTAGCTGCACCGGTCTCTTCGTAATACCCAGAAAGGGCGGAACAGCGCGGGATGGTTCCCGCCTGGTCTCTTCCTGACCTTGGTTTGGCGCTTTCGGAACCACGCAGCCAGGTGGCGCGCCGGTAATAGAGAGGTGGAGCTCGATGGGAAGTCGAATTTAGTTGACCTGGCCCGACGAGGTGCTGTTGGGTCCGGTGGCACCGCCATGGAGAGTGGAGGTGGTAGCATGGACACACTCGAACAACTGGCAGACAAAAAGCAGCATCCGTCAGAAAGCGAGTAGCGGGTCTTGTGCACCGCGCGGGCCGAAATCTGAGAAAATATCAAAAATTTAATTAGTACAAGAAGGGAGTAGATATAAAAGAAAACATAAAAACTATAAATTAAAAAGGTACAAGGTACGTTATACCCCTCCGCTGGTAGGAGGCGGCTCTTCTCCCGGTAGGATCACCACCTTCGTGATAGGTCGGGTTAGCATTCCTCGTGCGGTCCGCACATCCACAACACGCACTTTTCCGTCAGGACCAGGGTGCGTATCGGTGACCCTGCCCAGCCGCCATTCTTGAGGCGCTAGGTTGTCTTCCCGCACAACCACTAACTCACCCACCTTGACATTCACTTGAGCCGTTCGCCACTTACTCCGCCGTTGACACTCGAGAAGATATTCGTTTTTCCACCTGACGCTGAATTGATGGGCCAGCGCCTTCAGTTTTTGCCATCGGTTCAAAATTGAGAGAAAGGGGGTTGTATCCGGAGGCTCAGCTGGTGCCAACAGTGGCGCACCCACCAAGAAATGACCAGGCGTCAGCGCTTGGAGATCCGTGGGGTCTTCCGACAGAGCGCTGATAGGCCTAGAATTAAGACACGCCTCGATGCGCGCTAAGAGAGTCACAAATTCTTCAAACGTGTACTTAAGTTGCCCTGCCATGCGTTTGAAATGGTACTTGAAACTCTTGACCGCTGCTTCCCAAAGGCCCCCCATATGTGGAGCATGGGGGGGATTAAAATCCCACTCGATCTGAGTATGAAAGTGACCCACCACGGTTCGGTCACGGATTTCGCGGAGCACCCGCTGGAAATCAAGCCTCAACGCCTTTTCCGCGCCCACAAAGTTCCGACCATTATCCGAGTGCATTTTCAAAGGACATCCCCGGCGGGCGATAAACCGAGACAATGCCGCAAGGAAGGCAGGAGTACTCAAATCGGTAGTCGCCTCAAGGTGAACTGCTCTCGTAGCGAAGCATACAAAGATGCAGACGTACCCCTTCGTAACGTGGCATGCCCGCCCCTTATAGTGCTTGATATCAAACGGCCCCGCGAAATCAACTCCAGTATGGGTAAAAGGACGTGAACACGTGGTACGTTCAACCGGAAGAGCTGCCATGAGCTGCTGTTGTCGACGCTTCTTCCACAGAATACATGTCTTACATTGGAGAATTGTGCTTTTAATGAGCGTTTTCGCTTTTGGAATCCAATATTGGGTCCGGATTAGCCGCAACATTAGTTGATTCCCCCCGTGTAGGGACACCTGATGGATGAACTTCACTATCAGACGAGTCAAATGACCGTAGTATGGCAGAATGATCGGGTGTCTCTCCGAAAATGGCAAATGTGTAGTGAGCGCCAACCGCCCATTTACGCGCAGAGTACCATCGGAGTGCACGAACGGATTCAGAGCCAAAAGCGAACTGGAGCTGGATATCGGCTCCCGTGCCACAAGTGCGCTGTATTCTTTTGGGAAATACATTTTCTGCGCGAGCACAATAAGGCAAGTGGTCGTTTCAGTGATTTCTCCCCGAGTAAGCGGGGACCCCCTGTCAGGAGTCGTGTCCCGATGTTTCACCGAACAGTGGCGCATAAAGCGGCGTACGAAACTCAACACTCGGAGGGCCCTAGAAAATGAGGAGAAGCGCAACATTGGGTCGTCCGCAGAGGACACATATACTACATGACACTTTGCAGGTCGTTGCTCTTCATCGGTTGCTAACACGTTTTCGTCCAACGGAGGCGGCCACCGTTTCCGCTCCTGCTGCAGCCAGGCCGGGCCTTCCCACCAGAGCCTGTTGTGGAGTAGTGCATCAGGTGCCACACCACGGCTAGCTAAATCTGCTGGGTTATCTTCTGAGCGGACATGACGCCAGTTGTTCACACCTACTTTGCTGGTAATAGCAGTGACTCGATTCGCCACGAAGACTTTCCACACGTGGGGTGGCTTTCGCAGCCATGCCAACACAATCGTAGAGTCGGACCAACAAAACAAGTTGTCATCTGAAATATTTAATAGAGGTTTGAGAGGGAAAATCAGCTCTGCTAAAAGTGTTGCCCCACATAGTTCTAAACGTGGAAGAGAGATAGTTCTCAATGGGGCCACCCGCGATTTCGCCACTAGCAAATGGGTAGAGATGGAATTGTCACCTTTACACCGAACGTAAAGGGCTGCAGCATATGCTAGCTGAGAAGCATCACAGAAGGCGTGGAACTCAATATCGCGATCAGGTGCAGATCGTACCCAGCGAGGCACGCGTACTTGGGAGATTGCCTGATACTGCGATAAGAAGTGTGTCCACCTTGTTAAAGTGGTAGGAGTAAGTTGCTCGTCCCAACCTATTTGATCCAGCCATATCTGTTGCATCAAGATCTTAGCGGAGATGACAATAGGAGCCAACCATCCCGCTGGGTCAAACAGCTGTGCGATGACCGACAGGACCTTACGTTTGGTGTATACGGCAACGATTGGCAAAGCTGCCACGTGGAAATAAAACCAATCCCCCCGCGCATTCCATCGAATACCCAAAGTGCGAGTGGTGCTGGTCTCCTCGAATTGGAGAAAATCTTCCCTAAGCAGATGCCCTGGAGGCAAACCGGATAAAATTTCTGTAGAATTTGCTGCCCACTTTCGCATTGAGAACCCGGCTGAATCCAAGCTCTCAATCAGCTCATCCCTAGTGCGAATGGCAGTAGCAATATCATGTGTACCCACTAGAGCGTCATCCACGTACATCGAATTACGTAGCACCTGAGAAGCCAATGGGAACCTGCTCTCCATGTCGTCTGCCAATTGCAAAAGTGTCCTTATTGCAAGATAAGGAGCACAATTCACCCCGAAGGTGACCGTTTTCAATTCATAGTCAGAGATATCGCTGTCGGGAGATTCCCTAAACACAATTCTCTGGTATGAAGCCTGGCTTGGCTCAACCAGAATCTGACGGTACATCTTTTGTATGTCCCCGTTCAGGACATAGCGAAACATACGCCACTGGATTATTAGCCGGGTCAGATCGGCTTGTAACACTGGCCCTGTGTGTAACACGTCATTCAAGCTGACCGTGTTGGAAGTCGCCTGTGAGGCATTGAACACCACGCGAAGTTTGGTGGTTGTACTCTCTGGCTTAATTACTGCATGATGTGGCAAGTAATAATGAGGCACAGGAGTTACTGACGGCGGTGGAACCTTGCGCATGTGATTTAACGTCACGTATTCAAGTACCACCGCGTCGTATTGTCGCTTATCGGCCGGGCTCTTTACCAGCCGGGACTCATTGCGCTCAAATTGCCGAAGGGCAATATAGCGCGACGCTCCTAGAGACTTCTCCGGAACAAACCCTTGTTTGAACGGCAGAGAGACTATGTATCGCCCCGTAGCATCCCGACGAGTAGTCTGGGAGTACAAATTAAGGCAGTCTTGATCAGTCTGGGACAGCTTTCGATCTTGCGGAGGCTGTTCCATTTCCCAGAACTGTCGTAGAAGGTGGTCGAGCGAAGCAGTTTCAGACACTTGCACGCGAGTTGTGAAAGTGGATATCCGTTTATCCGGCAGAGGCCCTGTAAGGATCCAGCCGAATACCGTTTCTTGGGCAATCAGTGACCCCACCACGTTGCGCCGCAACCCATCAAGCAAGACCTGAGGGTAAAGATCCCCTCCGATTAACAAATCTACTTGGGTGGAGTGTGAAGTGCTTGAATCGGCTAACCTGAAATGTCTCAGTTTGTGTTGCTCTCCTTTACTCAATAGGAGCGGCGGCAGTTCACCTGTCAGGGTAGGCAACACCAAAGCCGATACTTGGAGACGCACAGTGGCATCGTACCGCGACCCGATGGTGATATGACATGCTTTGGTAACGGTGCCAGCAAGGGTATTGCTGACCCCCGATACCTGGGCATGTACTGCGTGCGCCGGCAGCTTAAGGCGCTTTTGGAGGCGGTCCGAAACAAAGGACCCCTCAGAACCAGAATCTATCAGAGCCCGGGCTGTGTACCATACTCCTTGATGTTTTATCGTGACTAAGGCCGTACCCAAGATAACACGATTGGAGAGGCGGCCACTTGGATGACTTGGACTCGGCCCCGCCCTATCTGCCGGACGCGATACCTGCGCAGTGTGGTACGAAGACTTGGGTACGGGTGGATGGACCAGGGAGGAGCGTCCATTTGAATTGGAGCGTCCCCTCCCCGATGTGGATGGTGGGTTTGGCGTCGCAGCGGTTGGACGACCCCGTGGCGAGTCCGTATGCAGCAGAGTGTGGTGCCGCTCCCGACAGGTGGAGCACGAAAAGGAGCTGGGGCAATTTGCCACTCTATGTGAAGCTGACAAGCAATTCACACACAACCCGTGTTTGCGCACCAAGCCCCACCGAGCTGATACGGTGGCGGCCTGGAACGCAGGACAATTTCGCACCGAGTGTGTAGACCGCCTGCACACTTTGCACCCTTCCGGGGTAACACTTACTGGATGGGTCTGCACCCGTGCTGTTCGCGGTTGATTCGGCTGAACCCTTATTTGTGATGAAATGGAGCCTTGCGACCGGAGATCCGAAATCGCCTCGAGTGTGTGAAACCGCAATGACAAGAAGTCATCCATCGCCTTCCATTCTGGAATATCTGCGCGGCCCCCCATGGTTTGTTCCCACAGGGACAGTGTGAGCTCAGGCAGCCGCATGGAGCACAAGTATACTAAAATGGCATCCCAACTCGCAACGTCGATGCCGTAAGATGTCAGTGCAGCGATACAGTTACCAATGTCACGCTGTAGGCGTTTAATTTCCCCACCATCTTCTCTTCTAACCGGGTCAAGACCCAACAGTGTCTTCAATTGGTTGTTGATCTGGATGCGCTTGTTGTCGTAGCGCTCCAGTAAGTTTTCCCACACTTGCTGAAAACCCGCCTCAGTAATTGGAATTTTGGAGACAATTTCATGTGGTTCTCCCCGGGTCTTAAGGGACAAATGGTAGAATTTCTCCGCATTAGACAGCCGCGTGTTGTTAATGAACAGTGCTGTGAACATGTCACGGAACGTTGGCCATGCAGCATAACTCCCTTCAAAGGCAGGGATATCACAAGGGGGTACGTGGATGCTGTGCGTCAATGATAAAAATGGCTCCCCTGTAGTAGGAACGGGAGTTGCCTGCTCTAAACGTTGTCTCACTTCCGCGATCAAAATACGACCCCGCTTAAAAGTATCAAAACTTGACTCGAACCGCTGTCCGATTGACTCTAACAGTGATTCACCGTCTTTCATGACCCGCGCCTCGGACATGGCAGTTATTTTTGCCGTTTTAAGCGAAGCCCACCGAGCATCCAATTCTGCTTCATCAAGTTGAAGTGATATAATGGAGTGACTTTCCGGCGAGCACCGTTCAAAACGACTTATGAACATCAGAAGTTCATCTGCCGCCGAAATATACGAGTCCACCATTTTGCGGAACTTATGCGCTTGCGAACGCAGCTCAATATTGGCTTATATGCACCTCCGAACGCAACCGCACTGAAACCACGCCCAACACTTATCGTTTAAACGCACTGCGACAGAAGGGCCCACAATGTTCAGGAAACCAATTGCTGTAACCGGCCCTGCTTCACAAAAGAAATAGAGACAGCAGCTGATCGCATGAGCCACTGACCTACTTTTCTTATTCTGCTTTCTGCATTAGCCACCAGTACCTAAAAACGGCGATAATGCAGCGAAGACAACAACAGCGCAATGGTTTCAATAGTCAGCAGCGCCGACAGAGCACAAACACCCGAACGCACGGCAAACCCAACCGAAACACAAAAAATAATTAATTTGTGTATAATCAAATTTAAATTATTGTTAATTTATAATAATAATATTTTTAATTCGATTAAAACAATCGACACTTACCAAAAACCGGATTCTTATCCGGCTCGAAGGACCAAAATGTTGCACTCAGATAGAACTATTTATTTGATTAAAAAATATTTATTTATTAACTTATGAAAACCACGTTACACGAAAAATACGCAGCAGCATTCCTTAGCCAATTTTCACTTTTTATATATTTATTGTATAATTTATATTTAATAGACTATGTTGGGCGCCGATCCACACTTGCCGCAATTCCAGAACAGACTGACCACCGCGCAAAGAGAGCAGCTGCCGCTGCTTCGTAGCCCCGCGCCAAAATATGCCAGCAGATAAAGATGGCTTCCGCACAAATACGATATGCACCTGCCTCGACTGTTCTCTCGCTCTCCACCGCACAACACGTGCTTTCGCACCGTACCGAACGATGGAACGCAGAGATAGACCGAAAACATGGTGCCCCAGGTACCAGGCGGAAGCCACCTGAACGTTAGGATTCGGAGTGAACAATATATATATATATATATATATATATATATATATATTATTTGTATACGTATATGTATATATATATATATATATATATATATATATATATATATATATATATATATATATATATATATATATATATATATTGAAGTGTATCATGAAAGTCATGCATTCCATACGAATGCCTGCGATCACTAAGAGAACTAAATGCACCAAAGAAATATCTAGTGCACACGCAGCATGATGCCACACACTCCACTCTTTCAAACCTTTCCTCTATCCCAAAGCAATGCACTCAAAATAGGTCATGTGCAATTCGACCCTCGAAGGTCTGCAGTCGGCAGGAATTGCACATTCATATTTTATTGCTTGCATATGTGAATTTGATGACACATGGGTTATTGGATATATGAAGTGGAAATTGAACTTGGTTGAAACTAATTTGTAAAGTTGAAATAGGAATAAAAGATCGTAGTTTGAAGAAAAAAATTCAGTTCAGAAACACAATTCAAATTTGTTTGAACTGCAAAGAGCAGACTTGAGTCGCTTCAATAAGAAAACATTTGGCTGCCTTAAGGCGCCGAGAACCAAGTGCGCAAGCTCTTGCGCAGTGCAAAATATTACTTGAGTCCATCATGTACGTAGGCACTAATAACATTACATGGCGATCCTGCAACACACACTGATCCTGAAAATCTACACTGATCCTTTGATTGGAAATGTTATCCAGGAATATCGATACTGAAAGAGTAGATCCGGTACCATCCAGTAGTTATCACGGATCCACCCAGCAGTTTACACCAGCACACCAGGAATGAATGAAACGGAATTTCGTTCCCTATTTAATCAAATCTACAGCAGGACAACCAAGCATTTGGAAACCGTAAAACGAAGGACTCAGCCGTCCCAGAAACACTGGAACCACTGGAAAGGACAGTACCGGCAACACAAATACTAAATATAGGGTACGCCAAATAATTTTTTTTTTTTTGAAACAGGGCGCAAAACATCGAGCGTAGCTTCGGCTGTGTGGCACGTAGCGCCGTCCTGTTGAAACCAAATGTTGCCAATATCCTCCTTTTCAATTTTTTTAAACAAAAATTCGTTCAACATGGCCCGATAACGATCGCCATTGACTGTAACGGCCACTCCGTGCTCATTTTCGAAGAAAAATGGCCCAATTATGCCTCTGGACCAAAATCCGCACCAAACAGTGACTCGTTTTGGGTGCATCGGCTTTTCAATGTATGCGTGCGGGTTTTCTGTGCCCCAAATGCGACAATTTTGCTTGTTTACATACCCGCCAAGATCAAAATGAGCTTCATCTGAAAAGATGATTTTTTTGGCAAATCGGCATCTTCTGTAAGTCGATCGCAGGCCCACTTAGCGAAGCGAAAACGCATTGGATGGTCAGTTGGCTTCAACTCCTGAACCAATTGGACTTTGTATGGCGTCATACCAAGGTCTTTATGCAAAATTCGTCTCAATGATGTCTCCGAAGTGTTCAATTGTTGAGAACGACGGTGAATTGATGTTGATGGCGCTTTACGCACACTTTCTGCCACAGCAGCAATATTCTCGGGTGTACGCACTGTGTTTGGCTTTTCACATTTTGGTTTATCGATGAGGATGCCAGTTTTTTTCACTTTTTTCACATACGGAGCTGACGGTGCTTCTCTTCTTCCAAAATCCGTACGCAATTTTCGCACACATTCTGCAACATTACCATGATTTTCAAAGTAATGTCGCAATATTTCCCAGCGTTGTTCAAGCGTATACACAACCATATTCGTTCAGCGGAAGGATAAAACTAATTATCTGTCAAATCAGACATGAGCTAAGTGTTACCATTCACGAAATAAGCACTAGTTGACAAAAAAAACGTTAGATGGCGGACCCGTTATATACTATAAGTAAACAGCCGCCTTAGAAGAAGAGTACGTACCACGGCTACAGGGAGTGACAAGGACAAACAACACTATCTACATACAATCAATCTCATCAGCAGGTCCAAAACAGATCACCATAGACGAATACAGAGCACGCCAACATAAGTATTCTAAGCTACAACAAAAAACCAACCAGAGTATAGATACGAAGCCACGTAAACGAGGGAAAAGAGCTGGCAAAAAGGTCTAAAATAGGACTCAAATAAAAACCCTTTACCACGAATACAACTTAGCATAAACAACTGAGAACAGAAAGTTAGCATCAACAAGATTCGTTTAGATGGACAAAGCGTAAATAACAATAATACAACAGCAACCGCCAACTGACAAAGAGAAGATCAAATTCATGACATAGCTGTGAAAGCCATTGGGATTAACGGAACCCCAACAGCCCCAGACTGGGATGACGACGTGATAAGGACCATGAAAACAAGGATGATGATACAAAAAAACTGCCCATTCTAGAGCAAATTATAATTAAATTATTTCATTATTTCAAGTATAATAATCCTCAAATGTATATACTATATAATTATAATTTGAACTAATTATATTAGATATAGGAAGTACGAAATCTAAAGTAGAAAACCATAGTGGAGATCCACAGGTTACATTTCTAAACACTCAAAGCCAACACTCAGATACGCTAGAAGATCATGGCGTGAAACTATTAATAATTATAGTCATAGTAGGAGTAAATTTAGGAATAACATTGTTACATATGTATAGGGAACAACTGTAAAAGCAGCAAAGTCTATATTTGACTTAAGCGAGATTGCGTCTAGCAAATAAATTAAGAGCCTCCCTTCGCTAGAAAAAATTAAACAGATTGTAGGCAATTTAAGAAAGAACCCCAATAGAATTTATACAGAGAAGTACATAAAAGAGTTACAATTAACACTCAGTACTCAGACTGCATATTTTGAGTTAGAACTCAACCAAGCGCCCAGTTTGGAAATGCACACATACATATCTAGGTTTAACACATTAAGCGACTACATAAAGAAAATAATTAGCAGTCAGCATTTTCAAAAAGAAGAAAAGGTAGGAACAATAGCTATAATCACGGAACAGTCGTCAGAGTTCGCTATGACGTCATTTAACATAATTGATTTCCTGAAGGCTTTACCTGAATTCTCAGTCAAACCCGAAGACTTGTCCAAATTCATAAGCCTAGTGGAGATTATGAAGACCACTGTACCAATAACCAGTGAGAACATATTTTTCACACTAGTGTTTAATACCAACCTCCTTGATAGAATCAAAAACAAGTTAGAACTAGTGGGAACAGACAATAAGACAACACTAATTGCAGAATTAAAAAATTTACTGAAGCCGAAACGACAAATTCAATATTAGACAATCTTTCGAAATTGAGACAGGGTAGTAGTAATTTATCGTTATGCAGAATAGATAGAGGAACTCATTTGTACTCTAAACAAATTACAAACTACAAACACCTCTGCAGAAAGAAAGCAAAAATAACTAATAACGACACAATAGCATTCAATTCGTTCAAAAACGATCTCACCAATATGTCAGCCGTCCAAACAATTACAGCAAGCCGCAGCAAACAATTTAAAGAAGCGGTACAAATAGCTGACAGTTTGAAAAACCTAACGAGACTCGCATTCTGTTGTACAGAAGCTACAATTATTATTATTATTATTATTATTATTATTATTATTATTATATCTTACACCATAATTAATTATGATTGCAAGGTGTTAGTGGAATGACTACTAGCTGCAGAAGCTTTCGACTCGAAGAGAAAATGATTTTATAGACAGAAGCATTTTGGAGACCAAGCCCGTGGCAGGATATGAATCTGCGACACTCGGGGTGTGAGTCTAGCATGCTTACCACTAGACTACAGAGGGTGGCTGAAGCAGCAATTATCGCGAACGACAACAATACAATATGATTCAGCGAAACAGATACCGCAACAATAATAATTTTGGTGTCAATAACCAACAAAGTCATTACCCTAATAACAACAACAGAAATTACTACAATAACAAAAGACAACAAACTTCGAATAACACCGCTTACCGCCGTACTTGGATATTCGACGAAGATATTTTCAGCCAACATTCTTGTCCATTAACAATTCTAAAGACAATGTATCCACTTTAGGCACAGCAGGTATCTCACTAAAAATTCAGCAACAAAACCTTAAAAACACATTTCAAATTGTAGAAGGTAATTTTGCAGTCAAAGCCGATGGAATTTTAGGAGACGATTTTACAAAATACCACCAAGATGCGAGGTAATACACCCAATAAATGCGAACATAGCTGAAGACTTGCTTGTATGCAACAATAAAATACAAGCAGCAGTATACATAAGCAATACTATAATTCCAGCTAGAGGTATTAAACACATACGGATTTTGAACACTACACAAGACACCATAGTGTTAAGCGAGCTAAAAATAGAATGCAAACCCATAAAAAATTTTTACATAGTAAACAGCATACAGAACAAAAGCCCAAAAAGATGGAACCAAATACAACCACTACTACAATTTGACACGCAAGACATTTTTGCAAAGGACAGTATTGGGAAATTGTGTGAAGAATATACAGATATTTTCCACCTAGATGACGATGACCTGACAGTCAATAATGTCTATGAGCAACATTTAGAGGCAACAGATAAAAAACCGGTATACATAAAAAACCACCGTTTGCCGCACACATACAAATGAAAAATATTAATGAGCAAATAAAGAATCTGCTGAAGCAACAGATAATTGAACATTCAACTAGTGCTTATAACTCACCACTACTTGTTGTACCGAAAAAGAGTTCCGACGATTCCAAACAGTGGAGATTAGTAGTAAACTACCACCAATTGAATAAAAAGTTGGGTGATGATAAATTCCCAATCACAAGACTAGAAGACGTACTGGACATAATAGGCAGATCCAAATACTTTACAACCCTAGACATGACTAGCTCTTTCCATCAAATCCCTCTAGATTACGAGTCAAGACATCTAACAGCATTTTCAACTGCTGACGGTCACTATCAGTTCAAAAGACTTCCCTTTGGTTTAAAAATCTCTTCGAACAGCTGTCAGCGTATGCTATCTATCGCACTAGCAGGATTAGAGAGTAATGCTTTCCTTTACGTAGACGCCATAATTGTTTTCGGAGAGTCTATAAAACATCATAATGATAATTTGGTAAAAATCTTTAAGCGAATAAGAAAGTACAATCTGATATTAAATCCGAATAAGTGTAATTTTTTGAAACCAGAAGTAATTTTTCTAGGTCACTTAATTACCTCTAATGGAGTAACAGCTGATCCAGAAAAATGTAAAGTTGTGGACATATATCCAACTCCAAAAAACAAGGATGAAATCAAAAGATTCGTACCTTTCTGTAATTATTACCGACCCTTTATAAAGAATTTCGCAGAAATCGCAAAACCATTAAATAACCTACAAAAAAAAACACCGAATACATATGGACAGATGAATGTGAAGTAGCATTCAAGAAACTAAAAGAAAGCATAACAAACCTGTACTTCGGTACCCTGATATCGATGAAGAATTCATATTGACCACTGATGCATCCAATTATGTATTAGGTGCTATTTTATCACAAGGAAACATAGGAGAAGATCGACCAATAGCTTATGCTAGCAGATTTCTCAATAAACAAGAAATTAATAAACCTGTCTGTTTCTCAATGCGGAGTCTCTCTCCAATTCCATTGTAAATTGTTTAAATAAATTAATTTTTGTTACCTTTAAGTTTTCACTTTTAATTTTAGTGTCTGAGAAAAGTGGCAATGCAAAGATCTTTTTCTTTTAAAGTGTAAAAATTACAGATCACTTAAAATTTATTTGCCTAAATTACAGTTTTCCTTAGAACTTATACTTAAACTTTATTTGCCTAAATTACAGTTTTCCTTAGAACTTATACTTAAACTTTATTTGCCTAAATTACAGTTTTCCTTAGAACTTATACTTAAACTTTATTTGCCTAAATTACAGTTTTCCTTAGAACTTATACTTCTCACACTTAAATGCTTTCTTCAACGTATGCGACACGTTTCGTGATTGACTGCTAAACATCAACTGAATCGGCACGCAGTATTGCCGACCAGCTCTCCTCCGCTGCCTGCGTCAGCACTCTCCTTAAAATAAAGATGGCTGCGGCCTGCTACACGACTTTGGCGGGACCCAATGAGGGGAATTCTCTCCGCACTGAGCCCCGCGCAGAGTCGCATGGTGACGGTGCGCAGGCAGCAGCCGTTGACAGGAGGGCTCCGGCGCGAACATGCCGCCCCCCTTGCAGTATTGCAAGAGAGATGACGACCTATTCCCGCCGGCTCCCATCCTGGTGCACCCCTCAATGTAAGAGGCGATGATGCCGCCGGTGGCACCGGGAGCACCCCGGATGTTCGCAGCTGTGGGTGAAGTGTTTCACCCCCAGGCACACGAAACACAGCTTCCGGTTTCCGACCGCATCTCTCCTGCGCCGCGAGGACAAGGACAGGAACTCCTTGAACACTGCGATGGTGTGCCCCCAGCGCTTGCACATCTCGCACGGGCGTTGGGGAGCCGCTGTCGGGTGTACGACTACCGCTGCTGTTTGGGCTGTCGCAGCCACCAGTGGGGCGCGAGATGTCGCAGCCTCCACTGCGGCGCGGGACATCGGATGGGGCGTCCGTGGTGCAACGCCCCCTGGCGTGGACCCCTGATTGGGAAGGCGGCGGACGCTCATCGGCCCCGTCGGTAGCGAACGCGCGGCAGATGATGCAGACCGGGCTCGGGGGCGCGATGGCGACACTGCCGATGTAGTGGTGGCCTCAAGATGGTCATCGTGGGCGCGAGACGGCGCCACTGCTCCCGGAGGGCGGTATGTTGCAGACCCCTGTAGCATCACGGGGGCTGGGAACACCAACTGTACCCTCGGAGCACAGGTAAGGCACGGCCCGATGTAGCGTCTTCCACGCCAGTCAGCTCGGCACGATGGGAAGTTCTGTGGAAAATCAAATTTGTAATTAGGCATGTGCTTACGAGAAGGCTAGTATTAAAGGTTAGGATGCTACTGGTAGGAAATATAGCTTTTTCAAGACTACATTCTATCCCGTGGCATAGCCAGGCGAGATCTACTGCTACCGTTTTACGAGAAAGGCTAGTGATTCCATGGAAGAACCGAGGTATACATACAACAGGAAAGGCTACAAACTAGAGGCTACAAAGGATGGGACTAGCTACGGAAACGACCAAAAGCCCGTATGCCGGGATTACTCAGCCTACACTCCCGCTCGAGGGAGTAGAACCATCTTGGTGACGGGCCTCGTAACGGTTCCGCGTGCTGTCCGCACTTTCGCGACTCGCACTCTGCCGTCTGAGTCCGGGTGAACCTCAGTGATCCTTCCCAATCGCCATTCGTTTGGTGGAACGTGGTCATCCTGCAGTACCACCAGATCTCCGTTAGTTGCATTATCTTGGATAGTCTTCCACTTTGTCCTGCGCTGGCACTCCAGAAGATACTCATGTTTCCAACGTACTGAGAACTGCTGGGAGAGAACTTGAAGCCTACGCCATCGATTAAGAATAGAAAGAAAAGGGGTGGTCTCCTCCGAGACGGCTGGTGCAAGAAGTGGTCCCCCTACTAGAAAGTGCCCTGGTGTAAGTGGTTGGAGGTCGTCGGGATCGTCACTGAGTGCGCTAATAGGTCGAGAATTCAGGCATGCCTCGACGCGGGCTAGTACCGTTGCTAACTCCTCATACGTGTACCGGATCTGCCCACCCACTCGTTTGAAATGGTGTTTGAAGCTCTTTACTGCGGCTTCCCACAGTCCTCCCATATGGGGAGCGTTTGGAGGAATAAAATGCCATTTCAATTGGTGAAACCAATGCTGCGTGGTCGCCTGGTCCTTAGCTTCTCGAATCACACGTGCGAACTCCATGCGCACTACCTTTTCTGCTCCCACAAAATTCTTTCCATTGTCGGAATAAATGTTAGCTGGGCACCCCCGTCGCCCAATGAATCTAGACAGGGCGGCTAAAAAGGCCTGGGTAGTTAAATCCGTGGTAGCTTCTAAATGGGCGGCCTTGGTGGCGAAACACACAAAGATGCACACGTAGCCTTTTGTCATTTTATACCCCCGCCCTTGAAATGTTTTAATTTCAAAAGGGCCCGCAAAGTCAACCCCCGCAGTGGCGAAAGGACGAGACAGGGTGGTGCGTTCAGGGGGCAAAGGCGCCATGATCTGGCTCAATCTACGTTTCTTTTCTACCAGACAAGTTTTACATCGTAAAATGGTACCTTTGACTAAAACCTTTGAGCGTGGAACCCAGTATTGAGTTCGAAGGAGCCGAAGCATAAGCTGGTTTCCCCCATGCAAAGAAATTTGATGGATGAACTCAACGAGCAGTCGTGTAAATTGTCCGTGGTACGGCAAAATTTGTGGGTGCCGTTCGGAGAACGGGATCTGAGTGGAATGCGCTAGGCGTCCATTCACTCGAATCGACCCATCGGAATGAAGGAAGGGATTCAAGGTGAGCAGAGAACTCGAGTTGGAAATGGGTTGCCCGTTCTGCAGGCATCCATACTCCTCGGGGTAATACATCTGCTGCGTTATGGTCGTCACGAGCAGTGTAGCGGCAACAATCTCTGCAGTCGTGATAGGCGATCCCGGGGGTGGGGCGTGGTCACGTCGTTTTCGTATAGCGTATCTAAAAAAGCGCTGGATATAGCACACAACCCGCAGTGCTCGCGGCAATGATGAGAAACGCAGCATCAAGTCATCGTGCTGTTTGACCTGGATGGTATGCGTAGCAACGTTGCGTTGTTCTTCCAGGGCGTCCGGGTTAGCGATTTTCGAAGGCTGAGGCCAGGAATTTGAGTCGTGGGTAAGCCATCCCGGACCATTCCACCATAAATGACTATGAAGAAGGGCTGCTGGAGTTACCCCCCGACTGGCAAGATCAGCCGGATTGTCTGCAGACCTGACATGTCTCCAACATTCTACACCTACTTTACTGGAAATGGTGGTAACCCGATTAGCTACGAAGGTTTTCCACATGTGCGGGGACTTCTGGAGCCAAGCCAAAACTATGGTCGAATCCGTCCAACAAAACAAGTTACTGGAGGTGACCCCCACCCTTGTCCGAAGTGCCGCCACCAACTCGGATAACAATACCGCGCCACAGAGTTCTAAGCGAGGTAAGGATAACGTCTTAAGAGGCGCGACCCGCGACTTAGCCACTAATAAGTGGGATGTGACAATATCGTCGCACTGGCACCGCACATACAGCGCGGCGGCGTATGCCGCTTGGGAAGCATCACAAAATGCATGGAACTGGATATCTACATCCGGTGCAGACCCCACCCATCGAGGAATTCGAATCTGTGAGATGTCGTCATAAGCCCCTAAAAATTCCTTCCAACGACTGGATGAAGCGAGGGTCAGCGATTCGTCCCAGTCAGTTTTGTCCCCCCAAATTTGTTGCATCAAGATCTTGGCCACGATCACAACAGGTGCCAGCCATCCGGCTGGATCAAACAGTTGAGCTATAATCGATAGCACCTTGCGTTTGGTGGCTCGTGGGTCGAAGCAAATGGGCTGGAGATGAAAGTAGAAATGATCAGTCTTTGCATTCCACCGAATTCCTAGTGTCTTAGTTAAACTCGCTTCATCCAGCTTCAAAAAATCCTCTCGGAGCAAGTGGTCCGGAGGCAAAGAGGAGAGAATGGCTTCCGTATTAGCTGTCCACTTTCGCATGGAAAAGCCGGCAGAGTCGAGTGCACGGATCAACTCATATCGAGTCTGTATCGCTACGTTCACATCATGTGTGCCGACCAAGGCGTCGTCCACGTACATACATTCACGCAGTACCCGGGCTGCTAAGGGTAAGTCCTCCTCGACATCCGTCGCGAGCTGTTCCAATGTCCTAATCGCTAAGTACGGTGCACAGTTGACTCCGAAGGTAACCGTTTGTAGCTCGTAATCGGAGACTGGCGCTGCAGGAGAGGCCCTAAAAACAATTCGCTGGTACGGGGTGTGCTTTGGAGCTACTCTAATCTGCCGATACATCTTTTGCAGATCCCCATTAAAGACGAACTGATACATTCGCCATCGCACGATAAGTTGGGTCAAGTCAGCCTGCAGGGTGGGACCCGTATATAAGACATCATTCAAGCTGAGGGTGCTAGTGGTTGCTTGAGACGCATTGAATACCACTCGCAGTTTGGTGGTCGTACTCGCGGGTTTCATAACCGCATGATGAGGCAAATAATAGTGAGCAAGAGCTCCTGAAGGTGGAGGCGGGACTTTGACCATATGATCAAGAGTCAAGTACTCCTGTACCACGGAGTCATATTGGTCTTTCTGCTCAGGGTTACGGAGTAACCTGCCTTCATTGCGTTCGAACTGCTTTAACGCAATATGCCGAGAAGCTCCAAGTGACTCCTCAGGCAGGTGCCTTGGTTTGAACGGTAGTTCTACTACATACCGCCCAGAAGACTCTCTGTAAGTGGTCCGGGAATACAAATCCAGGCAAGCCTGGTCACCGGTTGACAACCGTCTCTCCTTAGGCGGTTCCTCCACCTCCCAGAATCGCTGCAAGAGCTCTTCGACCGGGTGGCCAGTGTCAACTTGTACTCTGGCACAGAATGTCTGGGTCGAGTTCTCAGGCATGGGTCCTGTGAGGATCCACCCAAATACAGTTTCCTGTGCAATTAATGACCCAATAACGTCACGCTTCAACCCATCAAGCATCACCATCGGGTATAAATCACCCCCTATCAGAATGTCAACTTGTGAAGAGTTTGAAAGGCTTGGATCAGCCAGTCGTAAGCCGGCCAATTGGGCATATTGTTGCGTTGATACCCCTAGTCGGGGTAATTCGCTGGTCAAGGTGGGCAGTACTAATGCTGACACCGGGAGCCGCACAGCACTGTCAAGAGGTGATCCTAACATTAAATCACACGCTTTTGTCACGTTAGCTGCCACCACATTGCTCACCCCGGACACTTGGGCATGCACGGTACGCGTAGGGAGTCGCAGGCGTCGTTGGAGCTGATCAGAGATGAAAGACCCTTCCGACCCAGGGTCGATCAATGCACGGGCCATGTAATTGACTCCCTGATACCATACGTGAATGATGGCGGTACCTAATAGCACACGTTTGGGTAGCCGACCTCGAGCTCGATATAGACCGGATCGTCCCTGGACTATAGCAGGTACCACCTGTGCAGCGTGGGCGAAGGAAGGTGTAGCAGGTTGAGCCAACGTGGTGGCCGCGTTGCGTCCGTTGGATGATCGTCTGCCTCGAGGCGGCGTCGTGCGTGGTTGGCCTCTTATGCTCCGGTTCGGGAGCGGCTCACGGTGTAGCAGAGTATGGTGCCGCTCTTGACACGTAAAACATCGGTATTTACTCGTGCAATTTGACACACGATGATCCCCCTTCAAACAATTCACGCACAAGTGGAAGCGATTCACCCATCCCCATCGCTCTGATACATCAGCGTTGATGAAAGTAGAGCAGTGGGAGACCCGATGGCCTGGTAGTGTACATATCTTACACCCTTCCGGACTGATCATCGCCTGATGAGCCTGCACGTGGCTATTGCGGAGTGGTGTTGAGCGGCTCCCCCCAGGCTCCCGCGCATGCTCCGTCTGGCAGACATCAGAGACCGCTTCCAAAGTTTGGAATCGTTTCGAGAGGAATTCCTCCATCGCCACCCAAGTCGGGATATCCGCATGATCTGCAAGGGACTGCTCCCAGAGAGAAAGGGTCCTCTCCGGCAACCGAATGGAACTCCAGTATATAAAAATTGGATCCCAACTGCCTACATCCACCGACAGCTCCTTCAATGCCATAATGCAATTGCTCACCTCCCGCTGCAGCCTTTTTAGCTCCGACCCACTTTCTTTGCCTATGGTACGCATTGTGAATAGGGACTTCAGCTGACAATTAATGAGCTTGCGCCGATTTTCGTATCGCGCAGTAAGCCCCGCCCACGCCTGTTCAAAACCGCTATTGGTCAGTTGGCATTGATCCACGATTTCTCGCGCCTCCCCCCTAGTCTTTGCTCTCAGGTCATACAACCGCTCGATGTTAGATAACCGGGCGTTCCGCAGGAACAGCGCCGTGAACATATCACGGAAGGTGATCCATTTGGAGTACTCCCCCCCGAAAATCTCAATATCACAAGGAGGCACCGGAATAGTGTGGGATTGAGAAGACAGCTCAGTCGACGCCTCGGAAGGCACCGTTGGAGAGACGGTCAGGGATTGTATTAGTCCACTGATCCGAGCATGACCCTGTTTGTACATGGCAAAACTTGCTGCGAATCGTTGCCGTATAGACTCTTTAATGGCTACGCATTTCTCGTCTAAATTTGCTTCAATGACCGCTGCAGCCTTCGCCTCCTTCAACGCCTGCCATAAGTCTGCCAATTCAGTCAGATCAAGGCGAAGATATTCGAGATTTTGAGGGGCGGAAGAGTTCCGCTCGAACTCAATAACGAACGCGGTCAGGCTATCAGCCGCGTCTATCAGCGGAGTCAGCATAGTTGCAGACCGCTTGACCTGAGAACGCAGCTCAATGATGGCAAAACGCAAGCAAAACCCGGGAAAACACTACACCTTCACGTCGACACACCCAGTTACCCAGCTATATGTGTACCCAGCTGGCCTGCTGACGTGACCGGTATAACACCCGCCTTATTTTCGCTGAAGAGTCCACACAACTTAAAGACAATCCCTAGGAGGAATGAAGCTACGCGAAGCCTAGGCAATGACGACAGCACTGGCCAACTACAATTGACAAACAAGGAAATTGAATTATAACCCCTACTTGAGATACCCAACGCAGCGCTATGAGCTGCTGTATGTGACCCGGACCTTGCGTCGCTCGTGGTTTCACCGATACAGGGTTATCAAAGACAAAAGGGCAGTACAAGTTGGCAGCGCTGCGAGCTGCAAAAACTGTGACGTACGGAGATCAACGAGCGTACGTATTTTTCAACGTCGTAATATGGGGATGTTCAAGCACCGCTGGCACACGGTTTACTGTAAAAAGGCGTCGGCAGCGCTGTGAGCTGCGGACTGCGAACCTAATTACACCGCACTCGTGTCGAAAGCGTCGATCCTCCACCACGTTAACGGTTGTTGACCCGTTAGTCCGAAAAACCTACCGGCAACGGTATAAGTTACCGGTTCATCAGCAACGGTACACAACGTACAGTAACCAGGCTCTGGGCAGCGCAGTGAGCTGTAGACTCCCACGCCAATGTAGAAGCAAGAACAATATGCTCCCACCGCTTACTGGCACCACGAAGCAACTTCAACGCGGCGATATACGCACGCAATACGGATAACCCGAACAGCTGACCCACAAGAGTTGTGAGTGTGACACCCGCCTTAATTCGTTTCAACGAACAAAGCAACACTCAAAAGTAGGGCATTGACTGCACAACGGAGCAGCGGATAGCGGCAATGGCAATAGCATGCACAGCGGCTGTGGAAAAATCTGCGCACAAGCAGCTGTACACAGCTTATCGTAACCGGCGTCGGCAGCGCTTTGAGCTGCAGACTGCGAACCGAATTACGCAGCGGCCGTGCTGAGAATTTAAAAAATGTAAATTCCAGTACCTGCTGCTGTGCCAAATCCACACACACGCACACACTCACACAAGTGACGATACGGAAATGTACCGTTTGCCGCGACGACCGTACCCAAACGCGAATGACGCGATAAAAAATATAAATCACGAATTACAAAATAAAAGCATAAATAAATAGCTGTGCAATATTGAAATTAAACAGAAATTAGGTAAAAATAAATATTAAAAACTTACCGGGCGCAGCTGCGATCCGGCTCGAAGGACCATGTTTCTCAATGCGGAGTCTCTCTCCAATTCCATTGTAAATTGTTTAAATAAATTAATTTTTGTTACCTTTAAGTTTTCACTTTTAATTTTAGTGTCTGAGAAAAGTGGCAATGCAAAGATCTTTTTCTTTTAAAGTGTAAAAATTACAGATCACTTAAAATTTATTTGCCTAAATTACAGTTTTCCTTAGAACTTATACTTAAACTTTATTTGCCTAAATTACAGTTTTCCTTAGAACTTATACTTAAACTTTATTTGCCTAAATTACAGTTTTCCTTAGAACTTATACTTAAACTTTATTTGCCTAAATTACAGTTTTCCTTAGAACTTATACTTCTCACACTTAAATGCTTTCTTCAACGTATGCGACACGTTTCGTGATTGACTGCTAAACATCAACTGAATCGGCACGCAGTATTGCCGACCAGCTCTCCTCCGCTGCCTGCGTCAGCACTCTCCTTAAAATAAAGATGGCTGCGGCCTGCTACACGACTTTGGCGGGACCCAATGAGGGGAATTCTCTCCGCACTGAGCCCCGCGCAGAGTCGCATGGTGACGGTGCGCAGGCAGCAGCCGTTGACAGGAGGGCTCCGGCGCGAACACTGTCATTGAGAAAGAATTATTAGCCATTCATTGGGCTTTTAATCATTTTCGACCCTACTTGTTTGGAACGAAATTCACAGTAGTAACAGATCACGGACCACTAGTATCACTGTTCACACACAACAACCCCTCATCTAGAATGACTCGTATCCGACTAGACTTGATGGAATATGGCTTTAAAATTATATACAAACAGGGAAAAATTAACACTAACGCAGACGCTTTGTCAAGAATAGAAATAAATTCTGACACATTAAAAGCAATGATACCCACAGTTATGGCAATCACAAGAAGTATGAAGAAAAAACAAACAGATGAAATCACTGAACAACCGGACAAGAGGAGCGCGAGTTACGAACGCAACCACTTAACCCAACAACAATAAGTACAACATACTAAGGAAGTACAACACGCCATCCAACAAACAACAACATCAAATTCCAATAATTGAACAGAAGCAAATTCTAATTCTTATTAAGACTATTATTTAAGTTATATTATATTTCAATTCTTATGAAAATCTTCAAATTAAAAACATGCTTGCTTCATTTCTCATGAAATTCAGTACTAAAGTAGCGATATTTTAAGATATAAATACATGTAAACTGAAATTTAAATTCATTATTAAACAAATTGTGAAGTCAAATGGTGTTG
This sequence comes from Clusia tigrina, assembly GCA_920105625.2. Taxonomy (NCBI): domain Eukaryota; kingdom Metazoa; phylum Arthropoda; class Insecta; order Diptera; family Clusiidae; genus Clusia; species Clusia tigrina. The sequence continues at coordinate 178,608,755 of OV050030.1, read as the reverse complement.
CTCTCATTTCCAATACATAACTCGCGCGAATTACGTTCTTCGAACTTAAGTTTACCAAAAAAAAAGACAACGCGAGATGGTTTCAGCTCTGAGATCAGTTTTATTCTAACTTTGAAATTACAATTCACGATTATTTATACCTTAAGTTTATGCTTACGCTATTATTTTAATTAAACTAAATAAATTGCAAATTAATAATATTGGAATTTAATTCTTATGCATTTTACTTTAAATTGAATTTATGCATCCGATCCGCATGCTTCTGCTGAGCTTGCGTCTGGCCACTTTCCGATGCTTGTGCCGTCATTGACCGGTGCTGTCGTTGACTTGTAGTTCTTGCTGACAATTCAATGCTTGAGCAGTATATGTTGTTGTTGTTGCTTGTGGTGGTACTATCTACTGTGGAGGTAACGTAACTCCTCCCCCCTTGGAATGAAGTGAAGGCCGCAAGGATTGCGAAGGGGCCGGAACGAATATTTCATGGTGTGGGATGTTGAAGGTTATGGGTGGCCTTTTTGACGCGTAGACGATGCTTTTTGAGACCAGGATCGCGAGTATAACCATGGCTCCATACGTGTAGTTGTTTCTTATCATGGTTTTTTTGTGGAGCGAGGTGACGGCCTCTTGATTTTCGAGTTGCCGTTCTTCAAGTCTTTGTAGGTTTAGTTCTTCTACTATGGCTTCGGGGTGGATCTCTGCATGAAATGTTGGAGCGATGTAGACTTCATACCAATAGATTGATGGATTATCCTTGTAGACTATCCCGTTGATTTCTACCTTGCAATCTTTGAAATGTAGTATTGCTGTACCTTCTATGATTTGCGGTGTTTCACTGCAAGTAGATCTTATTAGTGTATTCGGCATATTGATAAAAAGAATGTAGTTATCTTGTGGTTGAGATATTGATGATAGTTTGCCTGCGTCGCGGAATACGCATTGGGCTTTTTCATTGTGAATGATGCGGCCTATGCAGGATGGGTTTGAAGCTGCTTCTCGGTGAATTGAGATTTTGCAATAGTATGTATTTGCTATTCTGGGACATGCTTCATCAAAGTACTGAATGCCGTGATTGTTATGTGTTATATATTGTTTTGTTATGATTTGTTTTGTCTCGTTTACAGGAAGTGGTAGTATGTGCGATAATTGGTAGTTTTCTTTGGATAGATTTGGTATTTGTATATTAAATATAATGTTCCATCCATTATAATAGGCTTGTAGTCCGAGAAATTCATACAACTCTTCATCTGACTCAGTCACCACGTACTGTTTATTGAAGTGGTCATATATTTCTTTGAGTTCATTAGGGTTTAAGATCAGCTTTGAAATTATATTTAATTTTGCTAGTACAATTGCTTCGCTGATACTTGTGAGGTGATTAGTTAAAAGATCTATGTTGTAGTTAACTTGGTTCATATATACAATTTCTGATAGTGTATCTTCATTTCTTTTTATTTTGTTCCCTGTGTCTTGGGCGTATCTATTTAGAAATTTTTCTATAGTTTCTTGCTCTTTGTTGATATGAGTGGTGATAGCTTTAAATCTCTGTATCATTTGGGCGTTTAGCTCACCTTGATTTTCGATGTTTTCTTTTAAACTGTTTTCATTACCGTGAAGTTCTCTTATGTGCTCGTTTAGATCATGGGCGTCATTTGCATTCATGTTACCTGTGATAAATTTGATAGCACTGCCTATTCCATTTGCGAGCCCTCTTCTGTTTCGTTTGGTTGGTGTTAGTGCTTCGAATTTATTCCGAAGTCCTGTTAGTTTTAGCTCACTTACTCGTAGTGAACTCGGCTGTATTCCATACTTTTCGAATGTGTCTAATGCGGTGGAAATTTTCCGAATATTTAATTCGTACTGGTTTAAGTCGATGACATGGCTTAGGTTGCTGAAGTCTTGAATAATTCGTGCGGGTTCTAATTTCAGGAGTAGTAGGCCTTGATTTACCTTCAGGGTCTGTATTTCTATCATTTTTGCAGTTACGACGGGGAACCTAGAAGGTATTGTTAGTATAATGTTAGTATTGTTTAATTGGCTCTATTCTATGTTATATTTTTTGTGTAACTTCCTGATTTTCGCTTTCTGGAGTTTTTGATTTGTATGGGTAAGTATTGTTACTTTGTTATCTTTTTTTGCTTTGTGTGGCGAAAATCTGGGTGTTATCTTGTTCCTACGGTTTTCTTTCCTGAATATTGTCTGATCAGTTGCTATATTTTCGGGGTCTGTTTTGTTTCTGTTGAGTTTATCATTTCTGGCGTTAACTATTTTTTCCATTTTTTCTTTCATTATAGGATAGATTTTTTCCTGGAATTCGTTAAGCTTCTCTAGATATTCATGCTGGTCGCTGAACGATACGTTTTTGTTAAACATATGTTTTTTGCCGTGAAATAGCTCGTATGGGGTGTACTTCGTTGTTGAGTGTATAGAATTGTTGTAGGTTATAATGGTATCGAATAGTATTTCCTCATGGTCTGTGTTGAGGTTGTGTTCTTTTCGTGTTGTTAGGATTATTCTGTATATTTCTGTTAACGTCGTGTGTAATCGCTCAAGTGGTGCATTGCTGTTAGACTGTTGGAATGAAGTGAAATGGAGTTCGATCTGGTATTGTTTGCAAAAATATGAAATATGTTGGCTACGAATTCTGAGCCTTGGTCGCAAACGCTTTTTCGAGGAATTCCATGGGTGCTTATGAAGTTGTGACTTCAAGACTGAGATGCTTTTTTTCTGGGTAGGGTATAACCTGACGCAAATTTAGAGAATTTATCTATTATTGTTAATATGCTTTTACCGTTTATTGTGTATAAATCCATGTACAGTATGTCCAATGGTTTCAATGGAGTCTCAGTATTTTGAAATTTAATTTTTGGTGGACTTCTGTCGTATTTCAGGGTCTGACATTTCGAACAGTTATTAATTGTTTGCGCGATTTCGTTTTTCATCAGAGGAAAGTAATAGTTTCTTTTTAAATGGAGGTGTGTTTCGTTTATACCTCTATGGTTTTGATTGCTATGGTGATCTCGAATTAAGTTTTCCTGTTGACACCTTTAACATCAGTTAAAAGTTCTGTGCAGCGAATTAGACGGAATGTGTTATTATTCGAGAAATACTTAGAATAAACGGACTGTATTACTCTGAAGTTCTCATTGCTGGAATATATCGCTGAGAGTTTGTTTGCTGGCAGAAACTTTTTAAAAATATCGATGACGATATCTTCGGAAAATTCTTTTTTTCTTATTGTACGGCGTTGTTTGTTTTTAAAGGGTACTTCGAGAGTCATTTCTGGGGTTTCTGTTGATGTTTCTAGAACAATGTGGATGTTGAATTCGTTTAAGGGCTTTTCTGAAATTTCAATACCATCATTCAAGTTTTCATCAGCAGAATGGATGGTTTCGTTTGAATTTGCATCGGAGAGGTTTATGTCCGCATCTTGTAGTCTCACTCTGCTCAAAGCGTCGGCGTTGGTATTTAGTTTGCCTTTTTTGTATATTATCTCGTAATCGTACTCTTCTAGTTTCCAACGCCATCTAATAAGCTTTGAATTTGGTTCTTTGAGGGACATTAACCATGTGAGGCGCCTGTGATCTGTTACTATTTGGAACTTGCGTCTAAATAGGTACGGTCTAAAGTACTTTGTTGCCCATACAATAGCTAACATTTCCTTTTCAATAGTCGAATAATTTATTTCCGACTCCGATAGGGTGCGGCTTGCGTAACATATCGGTTTATCACTTCCAATTCGTTCGTTCAGTTGTATGACTCTTCCTTTTTTCAGGCATTCCGTTAAAGGTTTCGTTATCTTGGAAAAATCCTTAATGAACTTTCTGTAGTAACCTAGTAACCCTAGAAATGCTTTTATTTGTTTTTGGCTTCGAGGTATCGGAAAGTTCTTGATTGCGTGGATTTTGGCTGGGTTGTGTTTTATCCCATCGGTTGAAACTATATGACTTAAAAAGCTATTTTTTTTTGCCGGAATTCTGATTTATCGAGTTGGACTTTGAAGTTCGATGATTGAAGTTTCTCAAATACCAGTTTGAGATTCTCTATATGTTCTTGCAAAGACGTACAAAAGATTATGATGTCATCCAAATATACCAGACATACTTTTCCGATAAGTTCTTTTAGGACGTTGTCCATAACTCTCTGAACTGTGGAGGGAGCATTTTTCCGCCCGAATCGCATCCTAACGTACTCATAATGGCCACCTTCTACTGTAAAGGCTGTTTTGGTATGCCTTTTGGATGCATATCTATTTGGTGAAAGCCTCTGGCTAAATCCAAAGTGGAGAAGTACATGCACTTTCCTAGCTTATCCAAAATTTCATTGATGTTTGGTAAAGGATATTTGTCTGATATTGTTTTTTCATTAAGCTTGCGGTAATCTATGACAAGGCGCCATTTTTGTTTGCCGCTAGCGTCTGCTTTTTTCGGCACTATCCATACAGGGGCGCTCCATGGAGAATAGCTTGGGCGTATAATGCCTTGATCTAACATATTGGAGATCTGTTTTGTGACCTCTTCTTTATGTACGTATTGTAACGACTCTTTTCTATAGCTGGGGTAAAACTCAGCGGCTCCAGGGGTCGTATACAGAAAAATATAAAATCCTGTGTGTTAAATTAATTTCAACGTGTTTATTTAGTGTATTGATTATGGACTCTTGTTAGTCCTTGCTCAAAACAATACTACTTCCTTAACTCTATATAAATCAACTTGCTTAGTGTATACTTGTTTGCCTGTCTCTACGTCCCGGTAAGTATGTGTCTCTGTGATTCAGTGGGAGAACGATTAAAAACCAGAGGCTCTCACTGAATCCCTGTAGTCTCTGCCTGTGTATAGCTTAGCAAGAAAACGATTAAAAACCAGAGGTTCTTGCTAAGCTTTCTAAGTCTCGGTTGCGTATGTGTCTCAGTGATTCAGTGGGAGAACGATTAAAAACCAGAGGCTCTCACTGAATCCCTGTAGTCTCTGCCTGTGTATGGCTTAGCAAGAAAACGATTAAAAACCAGAGGTTCTTGCTAAGCTTCCTAAGTGTCGGTTGCGTATGTGTCTCAGTGATTCAGTGGGAGAACGATTAAAAACCAGAGGCTCTCACTGAATCCCTGTAGTCTCTGTCTGTGTATGACTTAGCAAGAAAACGATTAAAAACCAGAGGTTCTTGCTAAGCTTTTTATGTTCGTATGGTACTTTGTAGAGCTGTTGCTAGTCAGGATGCTGGTGTCCGAAGAAGAGACCTACTGCCTGGGCTACGTGGTTTATATAGTCCCAGGTCGCAGCGGCTGACACATGTTGTTGTTCGCAGGCCACCGTTGTGTGATTTTACTTCCGTTGGCCAGTAGTCGATTGTTGTTGTTGTGGCCGGCTTGTTGTTGTTGCAGTCAGGCTTGTTGGTGTTGCCGTCTTTTGCACTTGGGCCACCTTCAACTTCTGGCGGTCAGCCACCTCACTCCAACGGTCCCTGGTTAGCCTGCAGTATTGTTGCCTGCCAGCAGCGCTGTCCGGAATCCAATAGTGTTGTTGTTGTTAAATATTTAATTTAACTGACAATCAGCATTTCCTTCTTGTGCTTCGCTCTCGTTTCTTCGTGTTGTTGTTAAATATTTAATTTAACTGACAACCAGCATTTCCCTCTTGTGCTTTGTACTTGCCGGCCGTTGGCGTGGTGGTGGTTCTGTCGTTGTCCCTCTTGTGCTTCGCTCTCGTTTCTTCGTGTTGTTGGTATAAGATTTCCGAGCGAGCACACTCGGCAAATTCCACCGCTGAGTTCGTGCACTCACCTTCTCTTGTCCGACATGTATTTGTTGTATTCCTCGTCGCTGTGTTTTTCCTCGCTCTTTGCAAGCATAGCGCTGATTGGCAAGATCGTTGGCTGTGCGTGAGGTTGCTTTTGTTGTAATCCTAGTTATTATTCCAACTGGTCTAATATGCTGCTACTGATCTGCGCTCCTACCACGGCCGCGCTAATTGGTTACAATGCTTGTAGTTTTTTCGTTAAATTTCTAATGTAGTTGCTTCGGTTCGGGTATTTTATCGTGATGTGTGTGTGTATATAGTTTCGTGGCGACTCTGTCATTTGTAGTGTGGGCCAAAATTTCCCACAGAAGATTTTGGTTCTTACAGTATGGATACCGATATGATTTTGTGTAAATAGGTATGTCTTCCGTAGTGGGAATGCGGTGTTTTACTTCGTTTATAAAACTAAGCGTTTGATTTTCGCGATAGAATATATCTTTATAATTTTTGCAAAGGTGTATTAGAGCTTTCCTCTGAATTGAGGTGATTTGTACGTAGCAGTTTGTGTAGATCTATTTGTTCATCAGTGGGAAAATCAGACTCGAAATTGTTTACTTCGATATGTTGCGAAGATGTATATTGGGTGACCTTTAGGGGTTGTTCTAAGAGAAGTGTTTGTTCGACAGATGAGGTGTTTATTATTTCCATTACACTGAACCAGTTTTTGGCGTGATATATACCTTCAGAAATCAACATGTGGTCATTTAATTGAGTTGTTTGAACGTAGATATCCCCTGTATGTACATCTACTGGAATTTTGATGACGTACTTTGAGTCAGGGGGAATTATGAATTTCCCTGAAGTAAAGTTCGGTTTGAGCTGTAATGGAATTTCGCAGTTTTTTGTTTGGATTATTTTAGTTACTAGGTCGACTTTCGCTTCGATTTTTGTCAGATCGAGGCCTAGTAATCCATCAAAATAATTATGAAACTTAAAAACTAGAAACGTAAAGTGTCCTTGTTCTTTAAATTCCTTGAATATTGGTAGTGATATTTGTTTCTTTAGCTCGTATTTGTTCAAAACAGTTGTAATGGTTATAGGTTTACAATCTGTAAGATCTACAAGAAACTTAAGTGGTCTCTTGAAAGGGGATGATATGTTTATGTATGGTAATTCGTGCCCATGCTTGTTGATGTCTAAGAACTCCGTGGATGGTTCGAGGCTCGTCGGTGAAAATTTGTTGGTTCTTCGATGTTGTTGGGCTCATGTTCCATATTTTGGTCGTATTCGTCTACTCCTTGTCCAAGATTGTCATTGGGTGATGAGCTTCTGAAAGAGTTGATGTTTTGGAGTTCTCTAGCTGCGTTGTTTTGCGTTATGTTGGAGCGAGTGAATGTGCTCGGGCTTCTTTTGAAGAAAGGTTGTGGATTCCTGGCGTTATTGTATCTATTATCGTTGTTCATCGGTTGCTGCCTTGTAGCAGGGTTGTTGTAGTTTTGGTTCAGATTGGGTTTAAAGGGGTTTTGGTTTTGCTCGTGTTGGTTATTAGTTGGGGTGTTATTAGGGTATCTTGGTGTGTTTCTATAGTATTGGTTGTAGGACCTGTTTTGATTATAGTTCGGAATATTTTGATAGTTTGGCGAATTATGCTCGTTATAAGGGTGATATTGACGTCTACCATTTTGCCTACTAGATTCTGATTGCATATAATATATATTTTGTTCTTTTATACAGTATGAGAGGGCGGTGGCTAGAGTATCGGGTCGCATTGCCCTGACGCTTGATCCTAAAGGCTCTCTCAACCCGGTTAGAAAAGAGTTTAGACACATTTCTGCAAATAGGTCTTTTTTTGCTTTTATTACATTGCGGTCACTTACATGAATTACCATATTATTATAAAGGGTGGATTGTATTTCAATTATTTCGCTGTAAAATTATTCTACAGTTTTATTATATTGCTTGAGGTTGTGCAAGTCTCTTATGAGAGATGTCTCTGATCTCTTGTCTGAGTAGTGCAAAATAAGATTTTGCTTTATGTTATCCCTATTTAGTGGTGTTCCATACATGTTTAGAATATCGTTTGCTTCTCCTTCGATTTGATTCCGAATAGCTCGCAATAAGATTTGCCCATATGGAGTAGCATCTATTCCATTTAGGTGAAGGAGATTTCCTCAACATTATTAATGAATTCGTGTAATAGCCTACCATTGCCACTGAATTTGGGTAAATCTTTTATAGCGTCTGGTATCCTCAAAGAGTTAAATATATCTAATTGAATAGGCTGTTGGGTGTTTGGTTGGTTTGTATTGTGTTGGGGTTGTTGGACATGATTATTGTTATTCATGGTTGCTTTTCTTGTAAGTGACAATGTTTCGGATTCTAAGTCTTCCAGAATTGAGCTTAAGCTACGCGATATTCTATTCCGCAATGGATGAGGCAGATGAATTGTTCTTAGCTTCTTTAATGCTTTTAACATGAATATGACTTATTTTTCGGTTTTCAAAAAAAAAAATTTTTTTCAGAACTGGAGTGCCTGGCGATCAGCTTCGCAGTTGTGTTTCCAAATGTACCAATGTTTGTGCACTATATTATTTGTATGTATGTCGTTTGAAACGGTTTTTGAAAAAATGTCCACTATGATTGTTTTTTTTTTTTTTTTTTTTTTTTAAATGCAGTACGTTTGACTTGCATGCACCAGATTACTATCTATACGGTAATGCAGATTTGCTTCATGTCGTTATTTCTGTTCTCTGATTTCTATGACACTGCTGCTGTTGCCGTGTTGTCTCTGCTTTCAGATTACTATGATACTGCTGCTGTTGCCGTGTTGTATCTGCTTTCAAATTACTATGATACTGCTGCTGTTGTCCTGTTGTATCTGCTTTCAAATTACTATGATACTACTGCTGTTGCCGTGTTGTCTCTGTTTTTGGGTTTTGTTCACTGACTACTGGGAGTCAAAAACTCGCCGGCTAGTGCTGTGTAAAGTTATTTTACAGTGTGTTCAACTAATAGAACATTGATATTCAGTCAATGTTAAAGCTTTGCACAGATATGCCCTCTGTGGTAGGCTAAAATAGTTTTATTACACGTACTTTTGTATATTGTAGCTGACCATTGATATTCACTCAATGTCCCTGCTTTACATAGATATTCCCTCTGTGGTAGGCTCGGATAGCTTTTAATACACTCACTTTCACTTATACACAAACACTTTGACCGTCAGTCAGGACTACCGACTGCGCCAATTACGTTCTTCGAACTTAAGTTCACCAAACACTATAACAGATAAAGAGGTGATCAAAACAATCAGTCCGATCAACCCAGAAGAATACTTAAATTATATAAAACAAAGGCTAGAAAACGCAAAAGATACTGCCAGACTTATACTCACAAAAACAAAAGAGAAAAGGAAAAAGGACTACGACAAAGGAACGAATAGTTCAAATTGTAAAATAGAAGATTTAGTAATGCTAAGAAATATGTGTAGGAAAAAATTAGACAGGCCATACATAGGCCCATTTCAAATTAATAACAGACTATGTGTAAATTCTCTAATAGATAAGAATGGAAAAGACTTCTTAATACATAATAACAATCTTAAGAAATTTAAAAAAGAAATATGTATAAGAAAAACTAAACATATTAATAAATACAAGTAAGAAAATATAAGTAAGAAATATATAAATAAGAAAAACTAGATGGAGCCATAGTACATTCTAAAATCAAAACAGTGCAATTAAAAAAAAAAAATTATAAATTTTTTTCCGAAACAAGAAAATTTTTTTTTCCCCGGAGGATTGGTGGTTTTGTGTATCATGAAAGTCATGCATACCATACGAATGCCTGCGATCACTAAGAGAACTAAATGCACCAAAGAAATATGTAGTGCACGCGCAGCATGCTCTCACACACTCCACTCTTTCAAACCTTTCCTCTATCCCAAAGCAATGGAAGTCATGTGCAATTCGAACCTCAAAAGTCTGCAGTAGGCAAGACTTGCACATTCATATTTTATTGCTTGCATATGTGAATTTGATGATACATGGGATATTGGAAATATGGAATGGAAATTGAACTTGGTTGAAACTAATTTGTAAAGTTGAAATAGGTACAAAAGATCGTAGTTTTAAGAAAAAAATTCAGTTCAGAAACACTATTCAAATTTGTTTGAATTCCAAGGAGCAGACTTGAGTAGCTTCAATAAGAAAACATTTGGCTGCCTTAAGGCCGAGAACCAAGTGCGCAAACTCTCGCGCAGTGCAAAATATTACTTAAGCCCATCATCTACGTAGGCACTAATAACATTACAATATATATGGGGTGGGGCGATTAGTATGGAAGGAAAAAAATCTTAATAAGCGCTTCGCGTTTCTGATTCATGGGATTGTACTGAGAAAAAAGTGTACTAGACCATACGTCTACGGTGAAAATCGAGCTTCCAGATTTTGACTTGCAGTTTTTTCTCAGACTTTATTTTTTTGAAAAATTTGCAAATTTTCTTGGGCTCATATTTCGTAAAGTATTTGAAATTTTGGATTCTTTTTTTTTAATTAAGTAAAGTTGTAGCTATTATCTCGGGCTACAATTTCTCTGAACATATTACTTAGAAAAACTTCGTTTTCATGGTCGAAAAGTCGAAAATGTAGAAAATCCACCACTTTTTGTCACGTTTTTTTTGGATATTTTGGTCTATAACAGCCAAACCATTGAGATTTTAGATAAAACCTAACACAAAAATGTAGCCAAGATTGTAGTTAAGAGCTCTCTAGTACATCGCAAAAGATTTGGAACGCTCCTTCAGGCAATTTTGGCCTTGTGAAAGTGCAAATTTTTCGTGAAAATATTGATAAATTACCATTTTCAGTTGTTCATAGCGAAAAATCATAAAAATGTTCTATATATATATATATATATATATATATATATATATATATATATATATATATATATTATATATATATATATATATATATATATATATATATATATATATATATATATATATATATATATATATATATATATATATATATATATATATATATATATATATATATATATATATATATATATATATATATATATATATATATATATAGAACATTTTTATGATTTTGCGCTATGAACAACTGAAAATATATATATATATATATATATATACGAGGTGTGATCAAAAAATTACCGTTATTTTCATCTTTTCGTGAGTTACGTATGTTCGATGTTCGCATTTTTTTTTTCTGTTATGTTGGTACACATGTCTGTTATATATGTTGGCAATACCAACCATTTTGGATTGTAAGTTTGCTTTTGACAGATAAAAAGTTTGTCGTGTTTTGGTGTGCTCTTCGATTTTGTACTATTCGAAAAAATGGATCAAAGAAACTGTATTCAGTTTTGTGTAAAAAATGAAATTAAATGCGCAAGGACTTTTGAAATGTTGACTGTGGCCTTTGGCCAGTCTATTATTAGCAGAACACAAGTTCAATTGTGGTATAACCGGTTGAAGGAAGGCCGAGAAGATGTCAATGACGATGCTCGTCCTGGGAGAGGTAGCTGATGATGTTGGTATATCGTTCGGCTCATGCCAAGGTATATCGTTCGGCTCATGCCAAGGTATATCGTTCGGCTCATGCCAAGCAATTTTTACGGATGTTTTAGGCATGAAACGTGCGGCAGCGAAGATTGTTCCAAAATTGCTAAATTTTGAGCAAAAACAACGTCGCATGGACATCGCTCAGGACCTGTTTTTGGCCAAACACAAAACCGTTATCATGGCTCAACCACCGTATCCACCGGACTTGGCCCCCGCTGACTTTTTCCTCTTTCCAAAACTGACGACACCGATGAAAGGAATGCGTTTTGCTACGATTGAGGAGATAAAAAAAAATCGAATCAGGAGCTGTTGTCGATACCAGAAAAAGCGTTTCAGAAGTGTTTCGAGGATTGGAAAAAACGAATATATACGAGTATGTATATGCATATGTATGTGTATATGTATATGTATATGTATTCGTATATGTGTAAGTATATGTATATGTATGTACATGTAAATGTATACGAGGTTGTTTCAAAAAGTATCGCGAATTTCATGTTTTTTCAAGATTTATTTTTTTATTCATTAATATCTATTTTGCCTCCTTCAAAGTACTCCCCATCAGACATGTGTATATATACATATACATATACCTACACCTATACAATTACATATATATTATAAAGACGGAACTTATTCCAGGTATTTTCCACACACACAACAAAAGACTTACGATCCACCAGCATCAATATAGACCGACTACTCCTACTATGAATAAGCAAAGGGCTACACGTACCTCAGTACGGAGACCTAGTAACAAAATATACAGCGTACAATCATCCACGATATCCCACGGGATTTGACAATTAACAAAATGTTAAATACATCAGCAAGATTAAAAAAAGACGGGAGCGCAGAAAACATGCAACGAAGAATTGGTTATACCAGTTGCAATGATTGGCTTAGCCAATTAATTGTAATAAGGAAAACTAAGTGCAACAATTAGAAAATGTACCAACAAACACAACGCACCGAAGAAGAGAAAACACATTAGCACAAGTCCTACAACAAAAGTTCTTCATGCTCCAGAAGTGATTCAAGCCGATCTAGTACAATAACAACAACATTTCGAATAAGCGATACGAACCGCAGGAACAAGAACAATAATACAACGACAGAAGCTAACAACCAACGCATCCAGAGCAGAGCGGCCATCACATGAGCCGTCAGTGCGGATATATCATAAAGAAGGAATGAGAATTCTGATGTTTGGACGCAGTAGTACTGTGAACATTTGCTAGGCGTACAATAACAACAATTGTAGAGCGACAACAACAACAACACTACGGGCGCCAGCTATTGTTTCGGACTGCGCTAACCACAGGCACCAACACTTCGGGTCGATAGGAACCACGGCACCCAGGTGATTGACCACGGTCAACTAAGCTGCAATAACTACAAGCTTCGGCTTGACAACAGGCGAAGGTGGCCAATGGTGTACGGAATAATAAAATGGTGCAGCCGGAAGAAGAACAACGCACGGGCCCATGACTGATGGTGGTATATAAGCAGGATGTTCTGGATGATAGGGTCTCTGATCCAGCAACAGTCAGCAAAGACGCACCTCGATTAGTATCGGCATACATCGCCATCGGCGTATCAACACACCAGGGCAAGGCTCCAGCGCCACAAAGCAAAAAGTTATAGTAGACTCTTAGTACAAGACTTCGGCTAAGACTAACGCCCAGGCCGCCCCACGAGTTTATGGTTCTACCGAATCTCTTGGAGACTAAGACCAACGCCAAGACCGCCTCACGAGATTATGATTCTACTGATTCTCGTGGAGACTAAGACCAACGGCAAGACCGCCCCATGAGTTTATGGTTCTACCGAAGTTCTTGGAGACTAAGACCAACGCCAAGATCGCCTCACGAGATTATGATTCTACTGATTCTCGTGGAGACTAAGACCAACGGCAAGACCGCCCCACGAGTTTATGTTTCTACCGTTTCTCTTGGAGACTAAGACGTACTCCAAGACAGCACCGCAAGTTTATGGTTCTACCAATTGTCGCGGAGTCATACACTGCCAACCGCGAACACACAAACGGAACCCCACAGGAGTAGCATAGCAAATTATTTAATGAAATTAAATTAGTACATAAAATATAAGCGCTCGTATCATAGTTAATGAATTAAATAAAGTATACCACACACTAGTATACTCCCGCTTATAAATTTAAATTCTGCATTCGACCCCTGGAATCTGCTGAGTTTACCCCAGCCAACAATAGAGTCGTTACAGTGGCGCCCGAGCAGGGACTATCAAAAACAACGAAATTCAACTCCCAACTACTTGCTACGCAAAGAGGAGCTAGTGATTTTTACTGAGAAATTCAGTTTGGCTTCTACAAGCACAGTGGATGCACTCCGTACGCGACTAGCAGAGTTTTTCACAGACACGGAACTAACCCAGGAGAAGCAATGCCATTTGACGAAGCTGCAATGTAGGTATGTTAGAAGCACATCAATAAGGCCGGCTGCATCCATAGTTACCAGCGAAACGCTGGAAGTGGACAAGCCAGGGGCATACGCAGGAGCAACTATCCCAGCATGGGATACAGAGTTTCGAGCTAACAGTAGCGATAGCCACACAACGGCGAACAGAGCAAGGTCCACCACGAGTGGTAAGGAACCGACAGTTGACAGAGCGGCACCTACAGATACCAAAACAGCCTGCCGGCGTTGTGGCCAAAATGATCACATAGCACGTCTGTGTCGCAACGCGCAGATACTGTTTTGTTGGGAGTGTGGTCGTAGGAGAGTGAGGACGATTGAGTGCTGCAAGCAGAGAGTACCATCCAACAGTGACTAGCGTCAGAAACTCAGCGTGGATCAGAGCAGCGACCCTGGACCTTACCATGGAAAAACGCATTGCACTGTGTCGGGAAACAACTCTGCGCTATCCATTCTGTTGGCACAGAAACTATCACCGCGACGCTGGACACAGGTGCAACACACAGAGCAGAGAGCTGGCACACAAGTTACGCGCTTCTACCTGCAAATTGGGAAAATCCCAAACCATAGGGCGTATGGCAGACGGAAGTGCTAGGACAGTCAGAGAAACATTTGTGATGAATGTAAGGCGTGGAGAAAAGGCATGCAATCTAGAGTTTCTTGTCATGCCCGACGCCAGTGATGATCTGCTGCATGGAATTGACTTTTAACAAGCCTGGGAACAACTTTGAAGTGCGGCGATCAGGAGATCATCCTGGAACCTCATAACAGTTACGTGCAACCCCGAGAAATTGCAAGGTGCACGACATTTCGCGTTGAGAATCTCCCTCATTTCAATGGTTCGCATTCCAAGAAGCACAGAAAGGTCAGGAATTCTAAACAACAGACGCACAGCAAAATATTCACAAAAAACCATCGAATGCGAAAATACACACAAGGAAAAAACATGATTCTCACAAATGAAGTCACTATACTAATGTTTACATTTCTATTTTTGACTTAATAAGTTATTATTACCAGATTTACAACGATACAAGCTATTGCTAAGGTTGATACATTTGACACTTGTGTATATATTTTTAGTTCTTTAATATTTTCAATATTTTCCAACTGTTTTGTTACTATTTCCTCAAAGGTTAATTCGTTAGTGAAATTATATTGTTCTTTTACTTTAGTTTCAATAAATTTTTGTACATAAGTTTCTTTATTATTGTAGAAATTCTCATCTTCTATGGTAATTGAACAGTTTGTGAATTCTATTAAATTGTTGTTTTTTACAATATTTTCTATTTCCAATAGACCACATTTTTGTCTGACAAGTGTTTTTTTATTATTCCTCAATAAACTTATGCCATCGTCTATGGTCTTTATTTGCGTTCTTACATCATATATTAATTTATAATTGTTTGAAAAGATACAATGTTTGCTTAATTTTATTTCTTTAAAGTTTTTTTGTTATTGGTATGTATACGATTTATTCTGTATGCTTACTATTTGCTCGTATTCGCTATCTATTCTGAAGTTTTGGCTGTTAGTAATGGGTGCTATTCGAATTACTTTGGTTTGTATGAAGTTAGTTGGTATTTTGATTGCAAATATTAGTGCATCGTTATGGAACGTTACCCCTGCTTTGATTAATTTAATTATATAAAAGTCAATGTTATATTTGTCTATTTCTTCGGTGGTTAGTATTGATCGATGTAGTAAGTTATATCTAGTAGATGCTATAGTATCGAGTACATCGTCTATTTTATCTTGTAAAAATTTTAGTTTTATAATTTGGTCGTGGAACATTATATTACTTCTAATATCATTGTTGTGGGTTCGAATAGTGTTGACATAATGTTTTATTTTTTCAATCATCTTGTATTGTTGCTTTAAGTATGTTTATAGAGTCATTAAAGTTAGTGTTAACAATGTTCGCAATGTTGCGATTTCGACATTAAGTCGATGTCTATTTTCTCCTGATATGCTTCTATATTTTGCTTTAGTATCTTTCTGCCTTGTTCGTCTGGGACATAGGTATTTTATTTTTTATATTAAGGGTTCTTATTTTCTCTGTTAAAGTGTTATTGAGCGTTTCCACATCATTATTTCCCGTGTGACTATTTGGCTTTGTGGCATGCTATTCTATACCTTCTCCTTCTAAGAATTCCCTTACGTTTCCGATCATATATCGCAATTCTTTATTATCCTATGTATGCTAGTTTTAAGCGTTTGATTGTAAATTTTATTCTTCAACTTCTCGTAAGCGGCGACAATGCCCCAATGTCCGCTTTCGTTTTTGTGAAAGAGTGCAATTTGTGTGTCCAGTTCGTTCTGGCTTTCAATGTCGTTTGCAAAGTTAGTGCAATTTACAAATTTCATGTCAGCGTTCGTTCTGTATTCGGTTTCTATAATTTTTTGGAGTTTGTAGTATTAGTAATCGTCAAGGTGTGAGTATATTCCTAACTTACCTTTTACTATTTCCCTACGTCAGATGTATACGGCCTGGTTGTCATTTAAGTCACTTTTTTCTATGAAAATTATTTTGTTTCCAAAAGATATTGCTATCGGGTTTTCCTTTTCTTCGACAAAAATAATTTGTGTTTTAAATCTATTGACAACTGTCTCCAGGATTGATATGCTGTATCCCACGTCCTCCTCCTGGGAATGAACTGTTTGTACCTCTATTGAGTCATTATCGTTCTCCTCTGTAGTAGGTATGTTCTGATTTAGGTCTTCTCCCTGTGGGTTTACAGTCTGTGTTCCTGCGTCTCACCGGAACGAGTTTCTTCATGCCCAAGATTTATCTCGATTTATGCCTGAATTTATCTTGATTTATCCTCCTGAATTCTGCTCAAAAAATCTGCTATGTAGTTGTTTTTGCCTTTAATATAATCTAGTGAAAAGTTGTATTTCCCTAATTCTATTAACCATCGCTGAAGCCTTGGACTTATATCCTTTCCTGAATAGTGGTTTATGGTCACTTTCGAGGTCAAATTCCCTGCCAAACACATAAGGTCTGAAGTATTTTATCGCCCTGACGATGGCTAAAATTTCTTTCTCTATTGTAGAGTAGTGTCCCTCATGTTTGTTGAGTGTTCTTGAGGCGTAGGCAGTAGGATGTCCATCTTGTGATAGTACGGCTCTTATTGCGAAGTTACTAGCGTCAGTTGTTATTTAAAATTTTTTTTCGAAGGTGGGATATCTAAGAATTGGGGAGTTAATTATGATATCCTTGAGTTTTTCAAACGCCGCGATGAATTTGGGATCGTTAGTGTTCACAGTTTGACCCTTTTTCAAATGGGTCATCGGGTAGGCTATTTTTGAATACTCCTTCACAAATTTTAGATAGAACTCTGTCATTCCAAGAAATGCTTTGATTTTCTTGGGTGTGGTTGGGATTTTAAAATTTTGAATTATTGATACTTTTTGGGGGTTTGGTTTAACTCCTTGGTTTGTCAGTAAATGTCCAAGGAATTGCCTCGCCCTCTTTAGGATGTTACACTTGACTACCTGGATCTTTAATTTGGCTTTTCTTAGTGATTTGAATATGCTCCTTAAATAAGCAATGTCTTCGACTAGTGAAGTCCTGAAAACCAGTATGTCGTCCATATAGACGACACATGTTTTATTCATTTGATCTTTGAGGACTTTGTTCATCATCCTTTGAAAGGTTGATGGGGCATTTTTCAGCCCAAACGGCATACGGACAAATTCGAAGTGTCCTGAGGAAATAGAATATGCTGTTTTGTGTCTGTTTTCTTTCTTTACTCTGATTTGATGAAACCCCTTAGCGAGGGCAAGTGTAGTAAAGTACTGAGCCCTACCCAATTTGTCCAATAGTGCGTTTAGACTTGGGATAGGGTATTTGTCGCTTCTTGTGATCTCATTAAATTTTCTATAGTCTATGACGATTCTATATTTCCTTTTTTGCCGAGTTGTCCAATTTCTTCTCCACTATCCACAACGGACTGTTATACGGGGAGTTACATTCCTTTATGATGTTTTGGTCCAGCATATCTCTAATTTGCCGTTCAATTTCCACCTCGTGGGCTTGTGGGTATCTGTATATTTCTGAATATAATGGTCTATCTGTTGTAGTAACTTTTTCATGAGTCACTTCGTCCGTTGAAGAAAGAATGTCTCCGTCCTTGAAAAATAAGTCCTCGAAATCGGTGAGCAGCCTTAGGGTTGTTTGTTTTTCTTCATGATTCATATGGCGCAGATTAAAGTGTTCGTGGATACTACTGCCCTCTTTTGACTGCGGTGTGCACATATGTTGCATATATTCCGGGTATTCGTATTCTTCGAAATACAGTTTATTACCCAATATTTCAAGAAACTTTTGTTCATTTTTTATTGTGGCTTTTAATGCCGTTAGAAAATTTTGCCCAATTATGCCAAAAAAATTTTAGTGGGAAAAATTTATGACCTTCCACTGAAGCGTTCCTTCGCAGCGAAACTCCTGCGGAAATGGGGTCGTTATTGCGTATTTTACTTCCCTGAGCCCGTTAGTGGTTTTGTAGTAACATGGTTTTATTAGTACTGTTAGTGGGTATTCATTTAAAGAATCGTGATTTAGAATGCTGATTGTTGATCCTGAGCATCTTATATTTTGCTTGCCAATGGAAACAGTCATTATTTGTAGAGCCATTCTTGAGGCAATGCTAAAAAATTTACCTCACCGTCAGTATTTTCTTCAATGGTATCTACCTCCATGTATACAGGGTCGTTGGTTAACGTTATTATATTTTTGAATTTGGCTCATGTTAATTGTAATGTTCCTTGGTTGATATGTGCTAGTATTAAATTATTTAAAACTATTTTTTCTAAATTTTTCATGGATGATTCTATAATCGTCCAATGTTTCTATCTGTGAATATTTTGTAGCTAATTCATTTAATGTACATTGTTTGTCCGAATGTGTAACGGGTACATCGATTTTGTCAATGACAATACTGACTATATCCCTATCTACACATTCTGGCCTATATAACTGGGGTTTATCCTCGTCATAGCTATATATTTGATTCATCTCGAATATTGCCTGCCTAGCGTATTCCAATAATTCTCTCAAATTACTTACTCTGAGCTCCCTTAACTTTTTTATTACATCTCCGTAGGTCGTTCTTGGCCGGTATTGGTCCAGCAGCTTATATTTGATCTCGCTCCATGTTGGGTTGGGTCCTAGCTCCAATACGTAATTAGCAGCTTCACCGCTCACG
Source organism: Clusia tigrina (assembly GCA_920105625.2). Taxonomy (NCBI): domain Eukaryota; kingdom Metazoa; phylum Arthropoda; class Insecta; order Diptera; family Clusiidae; genus Clusia; species Clusia tigrina. Next base: position 178,589,764 of record OV050030.1, on the reverse strand, counting down.
TTGTCGTTTGCCACTATCGACATGGCCAAATTTCTCAATTGCTGGTCCTCTGCTGGGCATAAGGCAAGGATTGCATCCACCGAATTAATAAACGCCAATACGTTGTGGTCCTTATCAAGGCTTCTTAGTTGCCGAAATTGTAGGAGTATATCCTTTTTTGATAAGAAGAAGTCCTGTTGTCGTTGTTGTTGTTGCTGTGGTTGCAATAGTTGTTGTTGTTGTTGCAACTGTTGTTGCATTTGTTCCAGCTGCTGTTGCAGTTTGTTAATCACCTCCTCTTGTCTTCTGATGACTTGTTCATGCTCCATGTTCAAAACCCGGTTGTTATCGAAAATTCTCTGCCTTCTCATAAATTGTTGACGAATAACGTAGAGGTAGTTTTGTGAAAAAAAGGTATTTAACCCCACTAATGTCACTTTTTATTTTATTCATTTTATTTAGTCTTTAAAAGCTCAGTAATGCCGCCAAAGTCTTTTATGTAGTATATTTTTCTAGCTTTAGCTGGAAAAATTAGGTTCTCCGTTGACTGCGCCAGATACATGATCTTAGATCTTGGGATCTTAAATCGAACTCAATTTTGGAATGAATTAAAACTTCAGTTTTTAATTCTAAGATTTGATTTATTTATTAAACCTTGTCTATCGAGTGTGTTCTTAAAACTAACTATACTTTTTAAATACATATATTTCTGTTCATATAAAACTGCTTTCTAAGCAAAAACAGCGGAAACGTTCAATGACGTTGACGCTGCATATGCTGAGGCTATTGACTTATTTGTTATTGTTTCTTTAAAGTATGTAATTTCCAGCAAAGCAATAACCTTTCATTTCGGATGTGCTGGTGTAAGTGGTTTTTATTTCACTTACTTTATTGCTGGTGCAAGATATTTTTGAATAATAATGTTGATGTCATCGACCTCAACATTACCATTCGATCCGAGTTGAAGGTTGGGCTGAGGGTACGTAACTCGGGCGTACCCAAAGCAAGAAGGTTGCAGAGCTAAGTCGACATACCATCAGAGAAATCAGGGTATCTCCCAACCATTTCGCAAGGTCGACATCAGCGAGAAATAGCCCAGACATAATACGTAGACTCAACGACAGATCAACGGGCAACCAGGATGCAATTAAGTGCACCAAAAGCAACAGAAGTGACGTCACACATAGCCCACGTAACTACAATAGACCACACCGTAACAGAAGTAAACCACAGAGGCAACCAACAGAGAAACATATGCCAAACACAACCAACTTACACACATTCAAATACTTAGAGGAGCTGCAAGGACCGAAATGAGCTGGCCTACCACAAATCTTCTTGGCTGAAGTTTTGCAGAGAGCTAAAGAGGCACAGAAGAAACGGATGCAAGGGCGAATAAGATTTAGTCGAGATGCATACCGTGTGCCCCTCCAACATCCGAGAAGTAGGGAGGAAGTGTGAAGACGGAAATTATTCCTGGTATTTTCGGCACACACAACACTACTTACCGTCCACCAGCATCAATATAGACCGATTCCTCCTACTATGAATAAGCAAAGGGTTACACACACCTTAGTATGGAGATCTAGTAACAAAATATACAGCGTACAATCATCCACGATATCCCACGAGATTTGACATTTAACAAAAGGTAAACATGAGCCGTCAGTGCGGATATATCATAAAGAAGGAATGAGAATTCTGATGTTTGGACGCAGTAGTACTGTGAACATTTGCTAGGCGTACAATAACAACAATTGTAGAGCGACAACAACAACAACACTACGGGCGCCAGCTATTGTTTCGGACTGCGCTAACCACAGGCACCAACACTTCGGGTCGATAGGAACCACGGCACCCAGGTGATTGACCACGGTCAACTAAGCTGCAATAACTACAAGCTTCGGCTTGACAACAGGCGAAGGTGGCCAATGGTGTACGGAATAATAAAATGGTGCAGCCGGAAGAAGAACAACGCACGGGCCCATGACTGATGGTGGTATATAAGCAGGATGTTCTGGATGATAGGGTCTCTGATCCAGCAACAGTCAGCAAAGACGCACCTCGATTAGTATCGGCATACATCGACATCGGCGTATCAACACACCAGGGCAAGGCTCCAGCGCCACAAAGCAAAAAGGTATAGTAGACTCTTAGTACAAGACTTCGGCTAAGACTAACGCCCAGGCCGCCCCACGAGTTTATGGTTCTACCGAATCTCTTGGAGACTAAGACCAACGCCAAGACCGCCTCACGAGATTATGATTCTACTGATTCTCGTGGAGACTAAGACCAACGGCAAGACCGCCCCATGAGTTTATGGTTCTACCGAAGTTCTTGGAGACTAAGACCAACGCCAAGACCGCCTCACGAGATTATGATTCTACTGATTCTCGTGGAGACTAAGACCAACGGCAAGACCGCCCCACGAGTTTATGTTTCTACCGTTTCTCTTGGAGACTAAGACGTACTCCAAGACAGCACCGCAAGTTTATGGTTCTACCAATTGTCGCGGGGTCATTCACTGCCAACCGCGAACACACAAACGGAACCCCACAGGAGTAGCATAGCAAATTATTTAATGAAATTAAATTAGTACATAAAATATAAGCGCTCGTATCATAGTTAATGAATTAAATAAAGTATACCACACACTAGTATACTCCCGCTTATAAATTTAAATTCTGCATTCGACCCCTGGAATCTGCTGAGTTTACCCCAGCCAAAAATAGAGTCGTTACAGTGGCGCCCGAGCAGGGACTCTCAAAAACAACGAAATTCAACTCCCAACTACTTGCTACGCAAAGAGGAGCTAGTGATTTTTACTGAGAAATTCGGTTTGGCTTCTACAAGCACAGTGGATGCACTCCGTACGCGACTAGCAGAGTTTTTCACAGACACGGAACTAACCCAGGAGAAGCAATGCCATTTGACGAAGCTGCAATGTAGGTATGTTAGAAGCACATCAATAAGGCCGGCTGCATCCATAGTTACCAGCGAAACGCTGGAAGTGGACAAGCCAGGGGCATACGCAGGAGCAACTATCCCAGCATGGGATACAGAGTTTCGAGCTAACAGTAGCGATAGCCACACAACGGCGAACAGAGCAAGGTCCACCACGAGTGGTAAGGAACCGACAGTTGACAGAGCGGCACCTACAGATACCAAAACAGCCTGCCGGCGTTGTGGCCAAAATGATCACATAGCACGTCTGTGTCGCAACGCGCAGATACTGTTTTGTTGGGAGTGTGGTCGTAGGAGAGTGAGGACGATTGAGTGCTGCAAGCAGAGAGCACCATCCAACAGTGACTAGCGTCAGAAACTCAGCGTGGATCAGAGCAGCGACCCTGGACCTTACCATGGAAAAACGCATTGCACTGTGTCGGGAAACAACTCTGCGCTATCCATTCTGTTGGCACAGAAACCATCACCGCGACGCTGGACACAGGTGCAACACACAGAGCAGAGAGCTGGCACACAAGTTACGCGCTTCTACCTGCAAATTGGGAAAATCCCAAACCATAGGGCGTATGGCAGACGGAAGTGCTAGGACAGTCAGAGAAACATTTGTGATGAATGTAAGGCGTGGAGAAAAGGCATGCAATCTAGAGTTTCTTGTCATGCCCGACGCCAGTGATGATCTGCTGCATGGAATTGACTTTTAACAAGCCTGGGAACAACTTTGAAGTGCGGCGATCAGGAGATCATCCTGGAACCTCATAACAGTTACGTGCAACCCCGAGAAATTGCAAGGTGCACGACATTTCGTGTTGAGAATCTCCCTCATTTCAATGGTTCGCATTCCAAGAAGCACAGAAAGGTCAGGAATTCTAAACAACAGACGCACAGCAAAATATTCACAAAAAACCATCGAATGCGAAAATACACACAAGGAAAAAACATGATTCTCACAAATGAAGTCACTATACTAATGTTTACATTTCTATTTTTGACTTAATAAGTTATTATTACCAGATTTACAACGATACAAGCTATTGCTAAGGTTGATACATTTGACACTTGTGTATATATTTTTAGTTCTTTAATATTTTCAATATTTTCCAACTGTTTTGTTACTATTTCCTCAAAGGTTAATTCGTTAGTGAAATTATATTGTTCTTTTACTTTAGTTTCAATAAATTTTTGTACATAAGTTTCTTTATTATTGTAGAAATTCTCATCTTCTATGGTAATTGAACAGTTTGTGAATTCTATTAAATTGTTGTTTTTTACAATATTTTCTATTTCCAATAGACCACATTTGTGTCTGACAAGTGTTTTTTTATTATTCCTCAATAAACTTATGCCATCGTCTATGGTCTTTATTTGCGTTCTTACATCATATATTAATTTATAATTGTTTGAAAAGATACAATGTTTGCTTAATTTTATTTCTTTAAAGTTTTTTTGTTATTGGTATGTATACGATTTATTCTGTATGCTTACTATTTGCTCGTATTCGCTATCTATTCTGAAGTTTTGGCTGTTAGTAATGGGTGCTATTCGAATTACTTTGGTTTGTATGAAGTTAGTTGGTATTTTGATTGCAAATATTAGTGCATCGTTATGGAACGTTACCCCTGCTTTGATTAATTTAATTATATAAAAGTCAATGTTATATTTGTCTATTTCTTCGGTGGTTAGTATTGATCGATGTAGTAAGTTATATCTAGTAGATGCTATAGTATCGAGTACATCGTCTATTTTATCTTGTAAAAATTTTAGTTTTATAATTTGGTCGTGGAACATTATATTACTTCTAATATCATTGTTGTGGGTTCGAATAGTGTTGACATAATGTTTTATTTTTTCAATCATCTTGTATTGTTGCTTTAAGTATGTTTATAGAGTCATTAAAGTTAGTGTTAACAATGTTCGCAATGTTGCGATTTCGACATTAAGTCGATGTCTATTTTCTCCTGATATGCTTCTATATTTTGCTTTAGTATCTTTCTGCCTTGTTCGTCTGGGACATAGGTATTTTATTTTTTATATTAAGGGTTCTTATTTTCTCTGTTAAAGTGTTATTGAGCGTTTCCACATCATTATTTCCCGTGTGACTATTTGGCTTTGTGGCATGCTATTCTATACCTTCTCCTTCTAAGAATTCCCTTACGTTTCCGATCATATATCGCAATTCTTTATTATCCTATGTATGCTAGTTTTAAGCGTTTGATTGTAAATTTTATTCTTCAACTTCTCGTAAGCGGCGACAATGCCCCAATGTCCGCTTTCGTTTTTGTGAAAGAGTGCAATTTGTGTGTCCAGTTCGTTCTGGCTTTCAATGTCGTTTGCAAAGTTAGTGCAATTTACAAATTTCATGTCAGCGTTCGTTCTGTATTCGGTTTCTATAATTTTTTGGAGTTTGTAGTATTAGTAATCGTCAAGGTGTGAGTATATTCCTAACTTACCTTTTACTATTTCCCTACGTCAGATGTATACGGCCTGGTTGTCATTTAAGTCACTTTTTTCTATGAAAATTATTTTGTTTCCAAAAGATATTGCTATCGGGTTTTCCTTTTCTTCGACAAAAATAATTTGTGTTTTAAATCTATTGACAACTGTCTCCAGGATTGATATGCTGTATCCCACGTCCTCCTCCTGGGAATGAACTGTTTGTACCTCTATTGAGTCATTATCGTTCTCCTCTGTAGTAGGTATGTTCTGATTTAGGTCTTCTCCCTGTGGGTTTACAGTCTGTGTTCCTGCGTCTCACCGGAACGAGTTTCTTCATGCCCAAGATTTATCTCGATTTATGCCTGAATTTATCTTGATTTATCCTCCTGAATTCTGCTCAAAAAATCTGCTATGTAGTTGTTTTTGCCTTTAATATAATCTAGTGAAAAGTTGTATTTCCCTAATTCTATTAACCATCGCTGAAGCCTTGGACTTATATCCTTTCCTGAATAGTGGTTTATGGTCACTTTCGAGGTCAAATTCCCTGCCAAACACATAAGGTCTGAAGTATTTTATCGCCCTGACGATGGCTAAAATTTCTTTCTCTATTGTAGAGTAGTGTCCCTCATATTTGTTGAGTGTTCTTGAGGCGTAGGATGTCCATCTTGTGATAGTACGGCTCTTATTGCGAAGTTACTAGCGTCAGTTGTTATTTAAAATTTTTTTTCGAAGGTGGGATATCTAAGAATTGGGGAGTTAATTATGATATCCTTGAGTTTTTCAAACGCCGCGATGAATTTGGGATCGTTAGTGTTCACAGTTTGACCCTTTTTCAAATGGGTCATCGGGTAGGCTATTTTTGAATACTCCTTCACAAATTTTAGATAGAACTCTGTCATTCCAAGAAATGCTTTGATTTTCTTGGGTGTGGTTGGGATTTTAAAATTTTGAATTATTGATACTTTTTGGGGGTTTGGTTTAACTCCTTGGTTTGTCAGTAAATGTCCAAGGAATTGCCTCGCCCTCTTTAGGATGTTACACTTGACTACCTGGATCTTTAATTTGGCTTTTCTTAGTGATTTGAATATGCTCCTTAAATAAGCAATGTCTTCGACTAGTGAAGTCCTGAAAACCAGTATGTCGTCCATATAGACGACACATGTTTTATTCATTTGATCTTTGAGGACTTTGTTCATCATCCTTTGAAAGGTTGATGGGGCATTTTTCAGCCCAAACGGCATACGGACAAATTCGAAGTGTCCTGAGGAAATAGAATATGCTGTTTTGTGTCTGTTTTCTTTCTTTACTCTGATTTGATGAAACCCCTTAGCGAGGGCAAGTGTAGTAAAGTACTGAGCCCTACCCAATTTGTCCAATAGTGCGTTTAGACTTGGGATAGGGTATTTGTCGCTTCTTGTGATCTCATTAAATTTTCTATAGTCTATGACGATTCTATATTTCCTTTTTTGCCGAGTTGTCCAATTTCTTCTCCACTATCCACAACGGACTGTTATACGGGGAGTTACATTCCTTTATGATGTTTTGGTCCAGCATATCTCTAATTTGCCGTTCAATTTCCACCTCGTGGGCTTGTGGGTATCTGTATATTTCTGAATATAATGGTCTATCTGTTGTAGTAACTTTTTCATGAGTCACTTCGTCCGTTGAAGAAAGAATGTCTCCGTCCTTGAAAAATAAGTCCTCGAAATCGGTGAGCAGCCTTAGGGTTGTTTGTTTTTCTTCATGATTCATATGGCGCAGATTAAAGTGTTCGTGGATACTACTGCCCTCTTTTGACTGCGGTGTGCACATATGTTGCATATATTCCGGGTATTCGTATTCTTCGAAATACAGTTTATTACCCAATATTTCAAGAAACTTTTGTTCATTTTTTATTGTGGCTTTTAATGCCGTTAGAAAATTTTGCCCAATTATGCCAAAAAAATTTTAGTGGGAAAAATTTATGACCTTCCACTGAAGCGTTCCTTCGCAGCGAAACTCCTGCGGAAATGGGGTCGTTATTGCGTATTTTACTTCCCTGAGCCCGTTAGTGGTTTTGTAGTAACATGGTTTTATTAGTACTGTTAGTGGGTATTCATTTAAAGAATCGTGATTTAGAATGCTGATTGTTGATCCTGAGCATCTTATATTTTGCTTGCCAATGGAAACAGTCACTATCTGTAGAGCCATTCTTGAGGCAATGCTAAAAAATTTACCTCACCGTCAGTATTTTCTTCAATGGTATCTACCTCCATGTATACAGGGTCGTTGGTTAACGTTATTATATTTTTGAATTTGGCTCATGTTAATTGTAATGTTCCTTGGTTGATATGTGCTAGTATTAAATTATTTAAAACTATTTTTTCTAAATTTTTCATGGATGATTCTATAATCGTCCAATGTTTCTATCTGTGAATATTTTGTAGCTAATTCATTTAATGTACATTGTTTGTCCGAATGTGTAACGGGTACATCGATTTTGTCAATGACAATACTGACTATATCCCTATCTACACATTCTGGCCTATATAACTGGGGTTTATCCTCGTCATAGCTATATATTTGATTCATCTCGAATATTGCCTGCCTAGCGTATTCCAATAATTCTCTCAAATTACTTACTCTGAGCTCCCTTAACTTTTTTATTACATCTCCGTAGGTCGTTCTTGGCCGGTATTGGTCCAGCAGCTTATATTTGATCTCGCTCCATGTTGGGTTGGGTCCTAGCTCCAATACGTAATTAGCAGCTTCACCGCTCACGTTGTCGTTTGCCACTATCGACATGGCCAAATTTCTCAATTGCTGGTCCTCTGCTGGGCATAAGGCAAGGATTGCATCCACCGAATTAATAAACGCCAATACGTTGTGGTCCTTATCAAGGCTTCTTAGTTGCCGAAATTGTAGGAGTATATCCTTTTTTGATAAGAAGAAGTCCTGTTGTCGTTGTTGTTGTTGCTGTGGTTGCAATAGTTGTTGTTGTTGTTGCAACTGTTGTTGCATTTGTTCCAGCTGCTGTTGCAGTTTGTTAATCACCTCCTCTTGTCTTCTGATGACTTGTTCATGCTCCATGTTCAAAACCCGGTTGTTATCGAAAATTCTCTGCCTTCTCATAAATTGTTGACGAATAACGTAGAGGTAGTTTTGTGAAAAAAAGGTATTTAACCCCACTAATGTCACTTTTTATTTTATTCATTTTATTTAGTCTTTAAAAGCTCAGTAATGCCGCCAAAGTCTTTTATGTAGTATATTTTTCTAGCTTTAGCTGGAAAAATTAGGTTCTCCGTTGACTGCGCCAGATACATGATCTTAGATCTTGGGATCTTAAATCGAACTCAATTTTGGAATGAATTAAAACTTCAGTTTTTAATTCTAAGATTTGATTTATTTATTAAACCTTGTCTATCGAGTGTGTTCTTAAAACTAACTATACTTTTTAAATACATATATTTCTGTTCATATAAAACTGCTTTCTAAGCAAAAACAGCGGAAACGTTCAATGACGTTGACGCTGCATATGCTGAGGCTATTGACTTATTTGTTATTGTTTCTTTAAAGTATGTAATTTCCAGCAAAGCAATAACCTTTCATTTCGGATGTGCTGGTGTAAGTGGTTTTTATTTCACTTACTTTATTGCTGGTGCAAGATATTTTTGAATAATAATGTTGATGTCATCGACCTCAACATTACCATTCGATCCGAGTTGAAGGTTGGGGTGAGGGTACGTAACTCGGGCGTACCCAAAGCAAGAAGGTTGCAGAGCTAAGTCGACATACCATCAGAGAAATCAGGGTATCTCCCAACCATTTCGCAAGGTCGACATCAGCGAGAAATAGCCCAGACATAATACGTAGACTCAACGACAGATCAACGGGCAACCAGGATGCAATTAAGTGCACCAAAAGCAACAGAAGTGACGTCACACATAGCCCACGTAACTACAATAGACCACACCGTAACAGAAGTAAACCACAGAGGCAACCAACAGAGAAACATATGCCAAACACAACCAACTTACACACATTAAAATACTTAGAGGAGCTGTTGTGAGTTAGAATCAAGCTACTTACGCGTAGTTGACTCACAGCACCGGCTCCTATTAAATTCATTAAGAACGCACATATTTTTAGGGTGCAAATATTGAAAATGAACAGTAATTATTCATTAATTATGATGTAAACTTCTAGGGTGTTACAGTTCCGCAGTCAAGCTGACGAGGGGCATTTAGAATGCACCGACGACATTTTACTTTCAGTAGGTCAGTTGGCTTGAGCCACTGACACCAAATAACAATTGCGTAACTGGAACACCAGAAAAGTGAAGACGTAGACTGTAATGTTTATTTGTAAATAGTATATAAGAACTAGCATTTTAAGAATAAAGCTCCCTTGTTGTTTGAAACTTAAAATAGTGCAGTGCTCATTTAATAAAGTGGTGTAGGTTTCACAGGTTCCCGTGACAGGACATCCCAGAGGACATCTCTCGCTGACAAGCAGAACAGGACCCCAACATTTTGGCGCAGCCGGTCTAAAGGACCTATTGGAGCAATCCCAGGGCAAGGAACCCTGAAGCAGAGAGGCATCCTGCAACGAATTCGAAGGACCTCATCTAAGGACACTGTGGAAAAAAGGATGTCATCGGGAAAAATAATGGTGAGTAGAGTGTATAGTAGCGTAAAATAAGTAGATACTTCTGCGACCCTGAAGGCGCCGTAGCGCTGGTCAAAGAAGTCGCAACCTATAGGCGCGTTTGCGCTGTTGCACGCAGCTTTGAATGGCAACCATAAACCGTCAGTATGATCGGACGGTCTATGTATGTTCATCCTAGCTGTGAGGATTTTTTTTTAGGGGATTTGTGTTTGTTTGTCGGTAGGGACATTTATACGATTCAATTTATATTGTTTTGAAATCAAAATAAAGATTGATTTAAATATTTGGCATTTTGAGTTTAGGGTATTAGGTGAAGAGGTGCAGACAACACGTGTTGTTGCATCAAAGTTTTTGTAGTTCGGAAACTACGATTTGCGTAGCAATGTTGAAGAAAATATTTAAATACTATTATTATTTGGCGCATACGTTACGGGTTTATTTTTAAATATGGATTCAGATTTCCGGGAATGAATCAAGACACTTTTGCCGGTAAATCAAATTTCGGTTTTTACAAACATATGGCCTTTTCTATGGATGTATTAAAGATGGTGAGAGGAAAACAAGGAGTATTGGTGAGGAAGTCAAGGACCAATTTGCATTGATGGAAGGACTTAATGGACGCCGGTAGACAGCGGATATGGAACTTTGTGATGGAAAACAAGTATAGCAGAATATGTATATAAAGATAGAATTTACGGTGGAATGTTTTTTTTAAATTTGTATTTATCAATAAGTAAGATGGAATAAAATATTGGGATAAGTTAATAACAAGTTTTATCAATTATTGGATTTTTATTTGTAATTGGGATACGACATCTGTTCTGGCATTTGGGATATGACGAAGGAAGCGCAAGGATTACTGCTGAGACAGGAACAAATTGGCGAAACGATTGAAAAGCTGGTCCGTAACTTTAAGAAAGACGGCAAGTTACGTAAGGACAACGGGTATTATCGCAAGCGAATAACACAGTTGCAAGATCTGGGGAGAGAGTTCAACAATAATCACGGACTGTTGTTACCTCACGCAGTTGAGTACGGCAAGGGAAAATATTTTGCGGAAAAATACGCAGACTACATAAATAGTCTGGTCAACGAATGGGCAGATACATTTAGTTCTGAATTAGAAGGACTAGGGCAACAAACAGTGAGTTTGGTTTCGCCAGACGAGGAAATAAGGAACAGATTGAAATCAATACAGTCAGAGGTGAAACTGTTTACTGGGAAAATAGTTGACCAGTTCGAAGCAAGTACAAGCAGGGAAGAAGCTCAGGAATTGTGGAAGCAGGCGAATGCCGGAGGGGCTGTGTCACCATTAGAAGTAGCGGATCAAGCCTTTACGGCAATCCAAAGAAGAACAGAAGAAAAGTTATTCAGTTTTCATAAGAAAACAGAAGATTTGAGAGCACAAAAAGAGTATCTTGAGAAGAAGGTAAAGGAACTTTCTCAGAGATTGTCGGAAACAGAGGAAGCAGCAACGCTGTTGGAAAAGGAGTGTGCAGGATTGAAAAGAGGACGGGCGACCAATAGCAACCCACATAGAAAGGAGAGATCAAAATCAGCATCGGCTGGATTCACACAGACAGTGTTGACATTGCCTCCTGAAGTTCGCTGGCCGGAGTATTTAACTCCGGAAGGGATAGGTCGTGTGGTAAAGCCTAGATTAGTATTGACTGGAGAAAGTGAAGCGGGATTTTTATTTGACGCGTCGGAAATCGGTGTCGAGCCATTTACTCCAGAACGTCCGGTAACTAATAAAAATAAGGGGTATACGCCAAAAGAGCCAGAAGCAATAACGGTACAGGACAGGCCTAATACTGTGGACAGTATTTCGCCTGTACGAACAAACGATCGAAGACTAATTAGTTTGAGTCCGTCATTGGTCAATTACCTCTCAGATCCGGGAGAAGTGAATCTAGGAACGAACCACAAAGATAGCACTCAAGTTTTACCGGTCATAAGTAAAACAAATAGAAGTAAAATGGGCATTCTGGAAGTAGCTCATGCAGTGGAGAAGCTGGTGCCCATGTTCTCAGGGGTCGAGTTGTATGATCTGAGAACTGAGATACGGCGCTTCAAAGAAGGTTGTGAGTTGGCGCAACAGAGTCTTCCGGGAGCAGAAGGGGAACATTTGATAAGATGTATAAGACAAAGGACCACAGGTGATGCGTTTGATTTACTAGCGCATAGCTCAGTACGCACCCTGCCGGAGTTATACGCACTTCTAGATCGAACATATTTGAAACAAAAGTCGTACGACTGTCTTGTACGGGAAATACAGGAATCAACTCAGAAACCAGGGGAGGAATTGAGAGCCTGGGGACGAAGGATCCAGTCTCTGGGGAACGCTGCTGAGACAGAAGCTAACAGGCAGTTTCCAGGAAATGTCGCAGCATATAAGGCTCAAGTAGAGCGAGCCATGATTTCTGTATTTAAGGCAGGTCTGATAAATAGGGACTTGGCGAATTATACTCTTAATCTCACGCAGAGGAGTATGGCAGAATTAGTCGAAGCGGTTTCTTCCGCAGAAGAATCAATCCAACAGCGAGCGACAACAGGTGGAATCTGTTGGAATAATGCTCCTGCAGAGGTAGGACCGGTACAACAGCGGAACCCAAGGGGAATCGGCAGATTTTCCCTCCCGCAACAAAGAGAACAAGGTTGCCTAGTCGAGAGTTTCCAGCCGAGGAAACCCATTTGTTCATTCTGCCATAAGTCAGGCCATACAAGAGACGAATGCATTACACGCAAGAATACGCCCTATTGTATGGATTGCCAAACATATGGTCATGAGGCAAGTAGGCAGTGTCAATTAGACAATAAATGGGATCAAAGTAGAAGGCAGCCAGCTACGAGGCGCCCAGATCCAACCTTAAGGGACAACAGGGGTAGTGGTCCTCCAGTCGGCTCAACGGAAGGGATTAACCAAGGAAGAAATCCTTTCAGCACTGGGAATGGTCAACAGCGGCCAAACTGGGATACTAGAGGAGGACAAAGGTTAGGCAGCACCCAACAGGGGTTGAAATGCTTCTCATGTGGACGGATGGGACATCGAGCTGCGGAATGCAGGGATAGACAGTTCCAACAGAGGAACCAGGGAAACTTCCAGCGGCCCAGTCGAGGCCAGTAGACTGGAAAGCCAAAAGTAAGGAAGTAACAGTTAGGCCGAAGGTACGTGTGACTGGTAATGTAGGAAGTACAGTCCAGGAAAAGGAGGAGCAAGAGGCTCTCCAATACCACGTACCAAGAATTGTAAGAACAATGGTTCAAGTGACGGAGGAGCAAGAGTCTCTCCGGGAGAAAATTTTTGATTGCGTATTGATTTGGGTAACTGTGATGATTCTAGCACTTAGATTAAGTTTCAATAAGATTAGTGAGTATAGGCCAATCGCCGCGTACGTGGTACGAGGATGTATAGTTAAGGTATTAGCGGTAATTTTGAGGGAGTATAGGGTTGTAAGGCATAACTGTGGTGCATGGAGGAGAAAATTGGAAGAGTTAGGAAGTAGATACGCGTCCATTTTGGAGTCAAAAGGGCGTTGTTTCGTTGTGAGCAGGGTAGGAGATGCTTTCATCGAGATACCCTGCAAGGAGGCAGCTAGTGGAAAGCTAGTGCTTTTGGTAGATTCAGGGGCGGATACTAGCCTCGTAAAATCTAGTGTTTTACGGAAAGGACTAGTTATTAACCCAAAAGATGTAAGAACGCTTAATGGAGCGTTCGGAGGTTGCATCAGAACACTGGGGTCACTTAAAATAGGGCACAGTAAAGTTAAGGAAATGGGTTTTAGAGTGCACGCAGTTGAATTGGATAGGGAAGGTATCCCGGCCGATGGGATAATTGGCCGCGATAATCTCTGGGGCCGCACCATACTGGATGCGCTGGAGAAACAGTTATCATTTTATGATGATAATAAGAATAGAATCCTTACTCTTCCATTGAAGTCATGGCAGGAAGGAACCGTGAATAGGGTTAAGAATTGTAGGGAGGTAGTGAACGCAAGGTCAACCAGAGTAGTTACTATGCGTGTAAACACGAAACTCAGGACTGTTGTTTTGCACAAGCAGCAACTAGCAGAGGGTGTGTATATGGGAGAGACCATAACGCACGTTGACAAGGGTAAAGTGTACGCTTGTGTACTAAATGCGTCAGAGGAGGACTACTATATGGATAAGGATTTTAGGCCTAAGTTCACTAGCTATGATAATTTTAAGGAACCGAATTATAGATCGGTGAATCAGATTAAGCAGGTAGATATAAGGAAAAGAATGGAGAGGGTGCTAGAATCGCTAAAGTTAGACCCAAGCGCAAATTCAGAAGAGAAGGCATCAATAGAAGCCATTTGTATGTCATTCCATGACATATTTTTGCTGGAAGGAGACCAGCTAACATATACACCAGAGGTAGAGCATGAAATACCTACTAGAGTGGATCAAGCGCCAATTAACCAGAAGCAATACAGATTGCCGCAAGCTCACAAAGATGAGGTAAATAGGCAAGTGGAAGGAATGTTAAAGGATAACATTATTTCACCGAGTATCTCGCCTTGGAACTCACCAATAATTTTGGTACCAAAGAAGGGAGGTGCGCAGGGTCAGAAGAAGTGGAGAATGGTCGTCGATTTTAGGAAATTGAACGACGCCACTATCAAGCAGGTGTTCCCGATACCAAGGATAGAAGAGATTCTGGATCAATTGGGACACAGTAGATATTTTTCTACACTTGATTTAGCGAGTGGCTACCACCAAGTCCTGGTGGATACCCAAGATAAGCAGAAAACCGCGTTCAGCACCGGTTTAGGCCATTACGAGTTCAATAGAATGCCGTTTGGATTAACAGGAGCACCGGCTACCTTCCAACGGCTAATGAACCATGTGCTAACAGGCTTACAAGGGTTAGATTGTTTTGTGTATCTCGATGATATTGTAATTTATGGGAAGAACTTGCAGCAGCACTCGCAACGCTTGCGCAAGGTGCTCCAGAAATTGCGAGAACACAACTTGAAATTGAACACGGAGAAGTGTCAATTCTTACGAAGAGAGGTGGTTTATTTAGGCCATCGTTGCTCAGAGGCAGGAGCACTGCCTGACCCGCAGAAGGTGGGATGCGTTAGAAATTTAGCGGTTCCAAGAAACAGAAAAGAAGTGCAAGCATTCCTAGGACTAGTGAACTATTATAGAAAGTTCGTGGAAGGACTAGCCGGAATTGCTTTGCCCATTAATAAGTTGCTACGAAAAGAAGCAAAGTTCGAATGGACAGAGAGATGTCAGCAAGCATTCGAGAGGCTAAAGGAGATAATTAGCTCGCCACCAATTTTGGCATACCCCGACTTTGAGCAAACTTTTTTGTTGACCACTGATGCTAGCAATGAAGCATTAGGGGCAGTATTGTCACAAGGGGAAGTCGGGAATTACCGACCAATAGCATTCGCAAGCAGAGCGCTTAGCGATACGGAGAAAAGATACTCCACAATAGAGAAGGAATTCCTAGCCATAGTGTGGGCTACAAAGAATTTTAGGGCATATCTGCTAGGACGCCCATTCAAGATATATACTGATCACCAGCCGTTGAGAGGCATAGCCAATTTGAAAGACCAAACGTCTAGGCTAGCCCGGTTCAGACACAAATTGTCTGAGTATGATTTTGAAGTCATATACAAACCTGGGAAAAAGAATCTGAATGCCGATGCACTCAGCAGAGTACCGCAGGCACAGAAAGTATCAGTAGTGCAAACAAGGTCCAAGGCACGGTCGGATAAGGAGAAGGCCGAGAGGATGCAGAAGGACAAAGTTGATGCTACAAGAGATGTTAGCAATGCGGGTTTCGATCCCAATGAGCAAGCAGCCAGTAATGTAGAATGGCTGGAGGATACAAAGGATATCCAGGCTGTGTTAAAGGGTTTCCATGATTCACCTCTGGGTGGCCACCAGGGATTCTGGAAAACCCATGACAGAATTAGGCGAGTATACGGATGGAAAGGTATGCTCAAGGACATAAAAAAATACGTAAGAAGTTGCCCAAAATGCCAGGCCAACAAAAGTTCAAGGCTAACAAAGATGCCCATGGTATTAACGGACACACCAAAGCAACCATTTGATAAGGTTCATATGGATATTGTAGGTATTTTACCTGAGACTGTTTCGGGCAATAAATACATCTTGACGTTCCAAGACGATTTCTCAAAGTATATGGCGTGCGTGGCTATACCCGATGCTGAAGCAAGTACGGTGGCCAAAGCATTCTTTGATGAAATTATAGCAAGATACAACATACCTAAGATTTTGATAACCGACAATGGTTCAAATTTCGTATCAAAACTATTCTCAGAAACGTGTAAAATGCTGGGAATCAAGAAGTTGCACATAACACCATATCATCCACAAGCGAATGGCTCACTGGAACGTAGTCATCGACCTCTGGCCGAGTACTTGCGCAGTTTTGCCAAGGAAGACGGCTCGAATTGGGATCAATGGTTAACCACTGCGATTCATGTACACAACAATACTGTGCATGTATCAACGAAGCAAACTCCGTTTAGAACACTCTACGGGTTTGATTTCAACATGCCAGCGAATTTGAAGCGCAAATGTGCGCCTGTATACAATGCTGATGACCCGAATAAAGTGCAAAAGTATCAGTTGCAGCGAGCGCACGAATTGGTTAGAGAAAACCAGGAATGTGCTAAACGAGTGGCCAGGGAAGCCTATAACAAGGTACTAAACCCAGTAGTTTTTCATGTGGGTGATCAAGTACTAATGAAGAATCAGGCTAGGAGAAACAAATTCTCACCTGTGTGGATAGGCCCGTATGTAGTAGCAGAGATCCGAAGCCCAGTTACAACAGTCGTAACAATTAAGGGCAAAAATAAAAAGCTACATAATAATTTGTTGAAATTATTCCACATTAGACCACACAACTAAGGACATGTGTTAGCAGTGTTTTACAAGTGTAAACACAAAAATAACAACGTAAACATGTACGTGTGTGTATCAAATAACACACACAGCTCCGATTTTCAAAGCCAAGGCCAGCAGAAGTGTGCCACTTAAAATCGAGCGATTAAAGTTGACGTAATAAAAATGCTTATTATGCACTTTGGCCGAACGAAGCATAGTAGGGAAAAATATTTTTTTTTTAAAATAATGATAAATATTGCACGTAATTAAAAAATAAAATGAAATAATAAGACAGTCGTGGGTAAGTAATATAAAACAAAACTTCGAATATGTACATACATACATACGGCAGTGTATGCACTGAAATTCGATGCGTGGGCATTAACGCCAGGCAATGGAACTGCTGGTGAAGTAAGTATATATACGAGTATATATATATGTGTATAAGTTAAAGAATGAATGTACGAATGTATATTTAAAGAAGTAAGTATTCTAGTTAGGAGGAATGGGTATGTGCGTATGTATATATTTGCAGATACTGCAGCAGGCTATATGTAGATATACTCGTACATAGGTTTTAACTGTTTATTGTTTAGGAAATTAGCGTATGGAAATTCGAAAAAATGTGTAGTTAATTGGGGAAAATAACGTTAGTAATTAATTCTAGGTAATTTAAAGCGCCTTGAATGTATGTATGTATTCATATACGGGCTGATTACAGGATGGAAAATAGAATCGTTAATGGATATATACATATCAGGCTAGAAGTAAATTTAAATAAAAAGTCAATTGTATGCGATGAAAGATATAGTCATGCAATGGACAATGTTTTCACATAAATGGGTTTATCTTAAATAATCTCGCTTATGTAGAAGGCACTAGTTTTGCCAAGAATTGATATAAAAATTTTTTTTTTGGGCGGCATATAATTAAATTAGAAAATAATTGTTATGTATGAAGCAAATTTTTGTAAAATGTATATATTTGAGAAGGATTTAAAGTTTTAATGCCGCCAACAATTGTAAGAAAATGTATTATAGTTAATTAATAGTATTTGTAAAGGAAATAGTTTTTGTTACTTGTTTATAGTTTGTTTGTTAAGACGTAGTAGATAAGCGATATATAGATTTGAATCCAATTTACTGTTTACGTTAAAAATTGAATGAATGTAATAGCAAGTAAGAATAATTAAAACTCGGCAAGTCCGATAAGCTAAGCGTATTGTTTTTAGATATTCAGGCGTTGGTGAACAAACATCTGGATGGTTCAATATGGTGCAGCATGAACCTGGAAGGGACTTCCTGCAGCGTCGAAGACTGAGTAATATGTTAACCAACATCCAGGAGACCAGTAGATGAAATGCAAGTGCAGCGAACAAAAATCTGACTGAATGAGAAGAAGTAAGAAGACGTAGAAGAAAAGCGATCAGTAAGCCGCAAAGGAAGAAAGACGAGTTTGGCAACGATAATGTCCAGTGATAATTTTTGGGTTGGAAAAAATGAAAACGAAATTAGTGAGAATTCATTTTTATATGAAAAAGTGGAAGAGCTTTCAACTTCCCATCTGCGAGATGACTACGATTTAAGCTTATAAAAAAATGGAGATGGTATCGGCCGAATGGAAGAGTCTCTATCTGACTAGTAAAAGTCTAATAATACTTGAGTTTTATTGCATAACTGACTAAATGGCATGAAAAGCACTAACATGTACGTTGTCCGTATAAAGAATCCAACGTGTTTACCATTATTACATATATCAGTATGTATATTGTATTATTGTCGAAAATGAAAAAGAGATAATTTTAGCCAAAACCCGAGGTAACTCCGTAATTCCACCGAGAAACGGCTACAATAACAATAACAGCCACAACTACATCGTTCACTTAGCTTCGCAGAATAATCTCCTGGCGCAAAAATCGTTTTAACCACGAAAAGATCGAACATAACTTAGCCAAGCTTTATCGACTAAACTTCGTAACGATTTCTCCAATGAGAAAATATCCATTGTCACTCACTAAGCGAATATCGAATATTTATTTTGATTTCGTCAGAAGCGCATCTAGTCGCGCAAGCTTGCATCATCTTTGTACGTACCGATCCAGAAAGAAGGGAGGGGTATGCAGAGTTCATCGAGGGACTTCACTCCGACAACGACGGTCGTCAAATGGACCAGCGGGTAGCAGAGAGCGCAGTATAATGTAAGGTTTTATGTATAGAGTAGAATTGTGTTATTGTTTAGATGTTTGTATATACGCCAATGAGAAAAGAGTCAATGAAAGACCAAATTATAAAAAGGGGATTATAAAAAAAAAAATAATGATGGATAAAAATAAGAAAAAAAAAACAAAAACAAAGTGAAAAAAAAAATAATAAAAGAAAGAAAACTACAAAAGAAAATAAAAGCTAGAGAAAAAGAAATATATAGAAAAGAAAAGAATAAAAAAGAAAAAATAAAAACCGTGACAAAACCCAAATAAGGCGATTTAAAAAAAAAAGATGTAAAATAAAACAAATTATATATATGTACTATAGAGTTAAATAAGTGCACATAATTGTTTACAGTGCAAGAAAATTATTGTAGAGATTTTATGGAAGTTAGTTGCACTAACTTCTTTTAGAAAGAGGGGAGGGATGTTGTGAGTTAGAATCAAGCTACTTACGCGTAGTTGACTCACAGCACCGGCTCCTATTAAATTCATTAAGAACGCACATATTGTTAGGGTGCAAATATTGAAAATGAACAGTAATTATTCATTAATTATGATGTAAACTTCTAGGGTGTTACAGTTCCGCAGTCAAGCTGACGAGGGGCATTTAGAATGCACCGACGACATTTTACTTTCAGTAGGTCAGTTGGCTTGAGCCACTGACACCAAATAACAATTGCGTAACTGGAACACCAGAAAAGTGAAGACGTAGACTGTAATGTTTATTTGTAAATAGTATATAAGAACTAGCATTTTAAGAATAAAGCTCCCTTGTTGTTTGAAACTTAAAATAGTGCAGTGCTCATTTAATAAAGTGGTGTAGGTTTCACAGGTTCCCGTGACAGGACATCCCAGAGGACATCTCTCGCTGACAAGCAGAACAGGACCCCAACAGAGCTGCAAGGACCGAAATGAGCTGGCCTACCACAAATCTTCTTGGCTGAAGTTTTGCAGAGAGCTAAAGAGGCACAGAAGAAACGGATGCAAGGGCGAATAAGATTTAGTCGAGATGCATACCGTGTGCCCCTCCAACATCCGAGAAGTAGGGAGGAAGTGTGAAGACGGAAATTATTCCTGGTATTTTCGGCACACACAACACTACTTACCGTCCACCAGCATCAATATAGACCGATTCCTCCTACTATGAATAAGCAAAGGGTTACACACACCTTAGTATGGAGATCTAGTAACAAAATATACAGCGTACAATCATCCACGATATCCCACGAGATTTGACATTTAACAAAAGGTAAACGCCCCCACCAGCAAGATTAAACAAAGACGGGAGCGCAGAAAACATGCAACGAAGAGTTGGTTATACCAGTTGCAATGATTGGCTAAGCCAATTAATTGTAATAAGGAAAACTAAGCGCAACAATTAGAAAATGTACCAACAAACACAACGCACCGAAGAAGAGAAAACAAATTAGCACAAGTCCTACAACAAAAGTTCTTCATGCTCCAGAAGTGATTGCGCGACAGGCAACGCTCGGCAAAGACACAATCCGATCTAGTACACTAACAACAACATTTCGAATAAAGGATATGAACCGCAGGAAAAACAACAATAATTCAGTGACAGAAGCTAAGACAAAACGCATCCACAGAAGAGCGGCCACCACATGCTCCGTCAATGCGGACATAGCATAAAGAAGAAATGAGAATTCTAATGATTGGACGCAGTAGTAGCTTGAACATTTGCTAGGCGTACAACAACAACAATTGTAAAGCGGCACCAACACCACTACGGTCGCCAATAATTGTTTCGGACTGCGCTGACTACAGGCACCAACACTTCGGGTCGATAGGAACCATGGCAGCCAGGTGATTGACCAATGTCAGCTCAAGGTGACCCAAGTTCAACTAAGCTGCAATAACAACCAAGATGGACTTGAAAACAGGCGAAGCTGGCCAATAGTGTACGGAATAATAAAATGGTACAGCCGGAATAAGAACAACGCATGGGCCAATGACTGATGGCAGGATGATCTGGATGATATGGACTCTTTGATCCAGCAACAGTCGGCGAAGACGCACCTCGATTAGTATCGGCATACAGCGACATCAACATATCAACACACCACGGCATGACTCCAGCGCCACATAGCACAAAGGTATAGTAGTACAAGACTTTGATTAACACTAACGCCCAGGCAACCCCACGAGTTCTCGTGGCGACTAAGACCAACACCAAGACCGCCCCACGAATTTATGATTCTACTGATCCTCGTGGAGACTAAGACCAACGGCAAGACTGCCCCACGAGTTTATGTTTCTACCGATTCTTGTTGAGACTAAGACCTACTCCCAGTAGGCACCTTGAGTTTATGGTTCTACCGATTATCGCGGAGACCAACACTGCGACACACAAACGGGTCCCCACAGGAGTAGCATAGCAAAGTATTTAATTAAATTAAATTAGTACTTAAATTATAAGCGCTTGTATCAATGTTAATGAACACGTGTAGTATTCATCCGTAATCGGGAAAGGCGACCCATACCAAGCCTAAGGACTATAGACCAATTAGTCTGTCCTCCTATCTTTTGAAAACGCTGGAAAGGGTCCTTCATATACAAATCTGGAGCTCTATTAATTCCACGCTACTATCCAAATCACAACATTCCTAATAAAGCCAAGTCTGTGCAGACAGCACTGCACGAGCTCATTAAGCAAATAGAGAAATCTTTTGCCAATAAATAATATACTCTTGCAGTATTTCTTTAAATATAAGGGGTATTCAACCCCCGGAAAACCTTAACCTTGGTCCCAGTCTGGTTAGCTTTATCGGACAGCTACTGAAAACACGCGTCATCAGCTCCTCAATAGGAAATGTGCATGCTAAAAGGACTTTCAAAAGAGGTACGCCACATGGCAGTGCGCTCTCTCCCCTCATCTAGAATCTGAAGGTGAACACATTACTAATGAGATTCGATCAGACCGGCTGTAACACTATAGTTTATGCGAATGATATTGCTATTTCTGTTTCCGGCAAATAACTTTCAACCCTTTCAGAAAAGCTAAGCTACTCTCTTCGCATTCTGTCCCAATGGTGTCATGAAGTTGGTCTTGACGTCAACCCTTCCAAAACTGAGGCTATGCTTTTCACCAGGAAGCATAAAATACCAAGTTTTGTCCTACCCAAACTTGTACCATTAAGATAGTCTAAGCAATAGCGTCAAGTATCTAGGACTAGTCCTGGACCCTAAGCGCCACTGAAAGCAAATTTAGCGGAGAGAGTACGGAAAGCCGCGTGTGCTCTATACTGTTCCAAGAGATCCCTAGGAGGAAGATAGGGCGTAAAGCATCGAGTCATGTCCTGGCTCTATGCGGCGGTGGTTGAGCCATACCTTCTCTATGGCGCTGTCTTCTGGTGGCCAGCAACTTACAATGCGGTGAACCTAAAATCTCTTGACAAGGTCAGAAGAACAGCAGCGTTTCTGATAACAGGGGATCTGCGTACCACTTCTACCAAAACTCTATTTGCATTCCTACATTGGTTGCCCACTAAGTTACCATTCAGGCAACAAGCAAAATGCTCGGCAACCAGACTCAATACTATATCTCACTGGACTAGGTTGAACCTGGGCCATGCCAATACTTTAATGCAGGACACGCCCGTACCAAAGGACGTTGACTATATATGCTCTACACCTAATCTAAACCACGGGTTCGACACTTACATTCCTAGTAGAGAGGAATGGTCCAACAATTTAGTGGTCACTGGTAGTTCCATTGACATATATACGGATGGCTCCAAACTGGAGAAAAATGTTGGTTGCAGCATTTTCTCCAGAAAACTTGGCATCAATGTCTCCTATCGTCTCCCTGAAAATTGCAGTGCCTTTCAGGCGGAAGTAATGGCAATATTCCAAGCGTCCATGTGGCTTATTCACAACGAAGTATTCGATGCGAACCTTCACGGTCAGTCAGGCGGCAATCAAGTCCCTAGCTGGTGTATTCACTACCTCTAAGCTCGTACTTGATTGCCGCTCCTCCCTGAACGTCGTCTCGGGTAACTCACAAGTTCACATATGCAGGGTGCCTGGACATAGCGACATTCTAGGAAACTACGAGGCCGATGAATTGGCCAAAAATTGATTAATTGGTCACTGACATAATTGGCCACTCGTTAACATAACTCAAAGTAAATGCTTACCAAATATGTTAAGTAGCAGTGATAATAATTGTCCGATAACAAACAATGACCAAATACCAACAATAGGAGAATTATTCCCGGATATAATATTACTTACCCAATTTAAAGGATCGATAAAAGTATTGAACGGTCAATCTTGGGATACAGATGGCAGTTTTTTAGTTCAATTTCACAAAGAAATCTTAAAGATAAACGATAGCAATTTTACATCCAAAGAAATTAAATTTCTCACTCTTCTTCCTGCACTTTTGCAATTATCCCCCAAAATAATGAAAACTGAAGAAATTTTCTCTCTGGAAATGATAAAACAACTCTATATTGATAATATAAAAACAATCGATCTAATAGAAGATAGAAAGGAAATCCTGTCTTACACGAATCTAATTGTTTCCACAATTATCATTGTCATAGTAATTCTTTTGTTCTTTTTAAAAAAAAGTCCAGTAAGAATTCCACTAACCTAACGATAACAAATATAGCTCCCGAAAAAACAGAACATGTTTCGCAGATCCCTTTGGAAGATCCCCCATCCTTACCTTACAAGCAACATTCTGCAGTGTCACAATGTTCATCATACTTGTCATTTGAGAAATTAATTGTTTCATCATTATTTTTGAATCTGATAGATCGTCGTTATTCTGTGTTGATGTCATGCTGTTTGCTGCTGCGTTAAGGTTTTGAGTTAAGTCTGCTGCTGTATTTATCGCTGCTACTTTAGCATATACCATTCCAGGTGTGTAGTTTTTATGTGTTTGTACTGTGGGCATATTTATAGATGGTTCAGCAAAATTTTGTTCTTGAGTTGGAGGGATTTATTTTTTACGTAAAGTTGGATATTTTTTAATTTGTAGTGATCTGTAAATCATACAGCCGTTGTAGTTAGCTGTGTGGTTTTCATTGCAGAGAGCGCATTTCATTTGCTGTTTCATATCGCTTTGGATATTACATTTAATTGTGCTGTGGTTACCTGCACATTTAACACACACAGTGTCTTTAGTACAATAGTTTTAGTGTGTCCATATTTTTTGCAATTTGTGCATTGTGGAATAGTTCTTTTTTGGTGTGGTGGTTCGAAATTTACTTTGCAGTGTAAAAGATGGGTTAAGGAATAGATGTCTTTGTTGTTATCGTTTGGTTTAAGTTCCAGAGAGAATAAAGGAAGTGGTTGTCTATTTTTTTGCAAGTTGTGAATGTTTAGTACTTCGTGTCCTAACTCTGCCAGTTCAGCTATAATGTCGTCTTTTTCCGTTGAGTAATGCATATTTCGTAAAATTACCTTAAGTCCACGTTGTTCTTTTGGCTTAAATGTATAATATTTGGTTTCTTTTTGCTTAAGCAATTTTATTATGCTTGTGTAATGCACAGATTCAGTCGGCTGTATTTTGACTTCGTTTTTGTTCAGAGCTTTCATCTCGTAATTTGTATTTGGTAGCTGATTTAGAGCTTTAGTTAGTGCATTAATATTTTCTACGTTTTGTATATATATGGGTGGTGGTTTTTGAGGATGCTTTGTTATTTGTTTCTGTATGGTTGAATTTGTTTTTGTCCCACTGTTATTTTGTTCATCAGTTCTGTCATTTAGTGTTAGTAGGTCGAACCTGTTTGATTTATTTGGAGCGATTGACTTACTCAGCCAATATTCTTTTAGTGTTGCTTATGTCGCGCTCAGTGGTTTGTTTTTCTGTCTTTTGTTGTTGCTATTTTGGTCCGTTAATTTGTTTGGCGATTGCTTTTCGCGGTTTCGATTTAGGCTACTCTCCGCTGAAGTTTTGTTAGTGTTTCTATTATTTGAGTTTTGTACTTCCGTGTTAATTGTGGCTGTTGTAATTGGTGTTGTTGTGACAGTAGACATGATCATTGCGCTCGAATTTTGCATTCTACTTGTCGCTGTCGCGGCTATGGTTACAGTACAAGCGCTTTGTGTTGTTGTTGTTCTTCCTGATGTTGTGTTTGGTGGATAATGTTCCATAATAGTAGAGGGTGTCGCGCATTGGACACTCCAAGGTAGTGAAGCATTCGTAGTGGTGTCGTTTAGGAGAGCGGGAGAGCAGGACCTGGCTCTGCTCTCTGCTGCTTCGACTGGCAAATTGCCGCCGTTACCCCGTGTGGACACAAATGAGAAATATGCATTTCTATTTGATACTGTTTTTTGCTGGTGAGTGTCAGAGATACTCATTTTAGTTATGTTGTTGTTTTTTGTTATTTGTATTTCAATTGTGTACTTTTGTTTTCTAATTATTGTTAAAAATTTATTTAAATTATGTGTCCCAGCTAGTAATCGTGAACTAGGTTCTCACCGATCACTACACTTTTGCACTATTGTAGAAGATTCGATTGGTTTGAAGGAAATTTTAACTCGCGATTTGGTAAAATTTCTGACCGACCGTCTCTGTTGACGTTGTGGAAAAGAATATACAACAGCTAATGGAGTCACGCATGTTTTAAGCACTACTAGAGTCCCGAGAGGAAACGGACAGATTGAAGGAGTCAATCGTTCTGTTCTGGCGATTGTAGCGAAGATGTCTTCAGAAGAACCATCCAAATGGTTTCAGTTTGTGTCGAAAGTGTAAAAAGCACTGAACTCGTCAACTCTTCATCAAGACGGTCGCCATTCGAGTTAATGTTTGGCGTAAAAATGACAGAAAGGGCAACGATCGTATTATTCAGATGTTGGAGCAAGAAATGTATAACATGTTTGAAGAAGCTAAGAAACAGATACAGCGCACACAAGAAACATATAAGAAGCAGTTTGACAGAAAACAGAAGAACGAACTTGGTTATAAAGTCAAAGACCTCGTCGCAATTCGGCGTACGCAGTTTGTTGTTGGTAGAAAGTTGGCAAGTGGAAAGTTGGCAAGGCCCATATGAAATCACAAGAGTCAAAGGTAGTGGGCGTTATGACATTAGGAAAGCCGCAGAAGGAGAAGGGACGGTTAACACATCAACAAGCTGTGATAACATAAAACTGGAGATTTTCTATATCTGAAACTGGAGATTTTCTATATATGACGCTTGGTCATCTGAGACAGATGACTAAACCAAAATGGCCGAATGTAAGGTGGGTAGCAGTGGTAGCAGTGGCAACACCGGTATACTGCTTGTCAAGTCAATTGTTTTCAGCACGTCGAAGGAAAAGCAGTCGTTGAAAACCGAAAAGCCGTGAAGCCGCCGCAAAGTTGTTACGTAGTTGTTACTAGTGCCTGTATACGGTTTTAGATTATTAATCCAGTATATCCAACCTTTTCATAATATTTGAATGAATAATCTGAACCTAATTATAAGACATATATATATATATATATATATATATATATATATATATATATATATATATATATATATATATATATATATATATATATATATATGCATATTTATGTGTATGTGTAAATTTATATGTATAGGTTTTTTTTTATAATTAACGAGGAGGAAAATATCTAAAGTCAAAGCCAGTCAGTGCGAGACTCTAACTCCGCTAAAACCTCCTCTCGTCATTACGATGTTTCACCCCGGATACACTGATTAGGTTTCACGTCGGGAGGCCTTAAGAGCATTTACTGCTCAAATGTTAGTATAAGGTCTCGCATAGTGTCAGTCAATTGTGTTTCAGTATCGGAGAGGCGCCGATGGCTGCGTTCAGCTTTAGGGGCTCGTTCTGCGATTTGCAGCGCCTTTATAATGGTGGCCGCTGCCGAGCAAACTGCTTCCCATTTCACGAACGTATCGCAAATGTGCTCACAGAGGTTGTCCATGGTTGGTGGTTCATCGAGGACAGCACTGAGTTCATCCCGTGTGCCTCTAAAGTGTGGACAGTCGGAAAATACTTGCTGTGCGTTCTCGTGCACCGCAGGGCAGTACGAATAGTACGGGCCTTTCTTATACTTTTTTTCATGGATATACTGCTTAAAGCAGCCGTGTTCATTTACCAACTGTGTGACGTAGTAGTTAAGTTCCCCGTGTGCTCTTGTTACCCATTGTGTGATGTGAGGGATCAGCATGAAAGTCCCTCGACCTTTCGGATTGCTCCCACCTCTGTTGCCATTCCGCAATTGTGTTTGTTTTTTCCGCTGCGTTGCCGATGTTTGTGGGTCTCGCCCTCTGCTTGTAGAGCCGGTGGACCTCCTTCGCCAGCAAGTCAATGGGGGGTGGCTTGCTGCTTATTATCCCTATTGCTTCGCCCGATACACTGCGAAATGCGCAAGCCACATATACATAAAATATGAATATACATAAACAAATAAATATACATATGCATATACATACATACATATATATATATATATATATATATATATATATATATATATATATATATATATATATATATATATATATATATATATATATATATATATATATATATATATATATATATATATATATATTTATATATATACTCGTATGTATATATACATATACATACATAAATATGCATATATATATATATATATATATATATATATATATATATATATATATATATATATATATATATATATATATATATATATATATATATATATACAGTGCCGCACTTAATTATTGGCACAGCAACCATTTTTCGTTTTAAAGCTCTGTTTAAAGCTGATGCACAAATTATATTAGGTGAAAGTATTTTTCCTATATAGTTCAATTAATTAACTACCAAATGCAACAATTTTTTTATAAAAATTAATTTTTTTATATCCTTTTTAAATTAAATCATCAAAAAATACACGTTTTCATCGCACAAAATTATTGGCACACTTAGTATACCATGTAAAAAAACGAAGTATATGAAGAATTTTTTGAACTTAATTAATATTTGGTGGGCAGCCCTTTTTGTTTAATAACGGCCTCCAAACGTCTTGGCATAGAATGCACCAATTTTCGTGTTGTTTCCAGTTCAATTGCCATTGCTCTAATAATGCTTGTTTCAGCTCCGACTTATTGGTAATTGCTCGCTTTTTGACCCGTCTATCCAAATCGTCCCACAAATTCTCAATCGGGTTTAGGTCTGGTGATTGCGGTGGGTGTGGCAAGACGTGTGGGGTATTATATGTGTATGTATATATGTATATGTTTTTTTTTTTTTTTATTGGTTCGGAGGTGGAAATCTGCAAACAGACACTGGGCGCTCTCGCACCAGTAGTGTGGGGCTCTTACCCACTAAAACCACCTCCTCAGACGCCTCCCAGACGGTACATAGCCGTTAAGCAATACTTCGTCTGGGAGTAAGTTGGTCAACGGACCCCTCCTATTGATTCCCCGAACGTCGCCGCCACTATAAGTGGCGGAGGTCTCGCATAATTCCGGCCGAGGTGTCACACACCACGTCCCATTTCTCCGGGCACTCGAGCATATAGTGCCCGAGGTTGTCCGGTGTCACAGGTTCTCCGCAGACTCTTTGCAGTACCGCTCTGGCACCGCTGTATCGTGGACATGAAAAAAGGACATGTTCCACGTCCTCGGGATCCGTGCCTCCACAATTATCGCAGCAGGGGGATTCCTCCAGCCGGAATCTGTGTAGGTACGCCCGGAAAGCTCCGTGCCCGGTCAGCAGCTGTGTGACGTGATAGTTCACCTCGCCATGCTACCTATCCATCCAGCGTTGGAGATCACGGATCAACCTCCTCGTCCAACGGCCCTTTTCGGATGCATCCCATCGGGCTTGCCACTCCTGTATGGTGCGTTACCTAATGCCTGCTACGCGATCTTCCGCACTCAGCTCGTGCGTACTTTCGCCGTAGTATAGCCTCCACGCCTCCTTGGCCAGCAGGTCCAGCGGGATCATACCGGCTATCACCAGCGCGGCGTCTGCAGACACATCTCCTATACGCCGCCTCTATGGTGCGAACGTATGCCTTTACGCTCGACTTCTCAGCCCATATGGGCGCTCCATACTGGATTATGGATTTGACGACCCCTGAGATGAGCCGTCTTTTCCAGTGCCGTGGCCCTCCGAGGTTTGGCATTATCCGGCAGAGCTGGGAACAGGTCCGCGCTGCCTTCTCACCTAATCGCCGAAAGTGCTCCTTGAACGTCAGCCTTGCGTCAATCCAGACGCCTAGGTATTTGAGATGTGGGGTCGGGGTAATGGTGCAGTTGTTGTGAGTTAGAATCAAGCTACTTACGCGTAGTTGACTCACAGCACCGGCTCCCATTAAACTCATTAAGAATGCACATATTTTTAGGGTGCAAATATTGTAAATGAGTAGTATTTATGCATTAATTATGATGTAAACTTTTAGGGTGTCACAGTTCCGCAGTCAAGCTGACGAGGGGCATTTAGAATGCACCGACGACACTTTTACTTGCAGTAGGTCAGTGGGCTTGAGCAACTGACACCAAATAACAATTGCGTAACTGGAACACCAGAAAAGTCAAGACGTAGACTGAAATGTCTATTGGTAAATAGTATATAAGAACTAGTATTTTTAAGAATAAAGCCCTCTTGTGTTTTGAAACCGAAAAGTGGTAGTGTTTAAATTCTACGTTAGGGCTCTTGATTTTTCAGCCACTCGCCTGAAAACGGCGACAGGACGTCTCTCTCGCCGACAAGCAGACACGAGGACCCCAACATTTTGGCGCAGCCGGTAGGATCCAACGTCGAGTGCCAGGAAAAGAGCACTCCTACGCGGGAATCCACCAATAGGAAACCATCAGGATAACCATCCCAGAGGAGGGCAATGGAGGGAACGAAAATGGTGAGTATGTCTATGGTAGGACATTCTAGTATCTAAGTGAATTTTGTCGACGATTCTTCGGTGGCCGTGTAGGCGCTTTTGCGCCGGTCATGCAGAAGAAGCAGCATTGGGGCTGATTAGCCGCTGCGGTTAGGTGACAATAGGTCGATTTAAAAGAAAACTTTCTACTTACGGTCAGGTTGCATAGGGTTGTTTCACTGAAATCAGGTTCATTCTTTTTATAATACATTTTATTTCAGCATTGTCGGGGAATGTGGGACGTGTCTGTTTATTCACGGATTTTGCGTTATTGAATTGCGAACTTGTGTATACCGGTTGGTTTGGTTCGGAAAGAACGTGCCACGGTATAGGGTTCGTACGGTTATGATAGGGGATTTGTGTTTGTTTGTCGGTAGGGACATTTATACGATTCAATTTATATTGTTTTGAAATCAAAATAAAGATTGATTTAAATATTTGGCATTTTGAGTCTAGGGTATTAGGTGAAGAGGTGCAGACAACATGTGTTGTTGCATTAAAGTTTTTTGTAGTTCGGAAACTACAATTTGCGTAGCAATGTTGAAGATAACAGCTAAATGCTGCTATTATGTGGCGCATACGTTACGGGTTTATTTTTAAACATGGATTCAAATTTCCGGGAATGAATCAAGACACTTTTGCCTGTAAAGCAAATTTCAGTTTTTACAAACATATGGCCTTTTTTATGGATTTTTGGGAGTATTAAGGATGGTGAGAGGAAAACAAGGAGTATTTGTGAGGAAGTCAAGGACCACTTTGCATTGATGGAAGGACTTAATGGACTCCGTTACACAGCGGATTTGAAACTTGAGATGGAGGATAAGTAAAGAAAGAATATAAATGTTTTTTTTAAATAAATTTGTATTTATCAATAAGTAAGATGGAATAAAATATTGGGATAAGTTAATAACAAGTTTTATCAATTATTGGATTTTTATTTGTAATGGGGATACGACATCTGTTCTGGCATTTGGGATATGACGAAGGAAGCGCAAGGATTACTGCTGAGACAGGAACAAATTGGCGAAACGATTGAAAAGCTGGTCCGTAACTTTAAGAAAGACGGCAGTTTACGTAAGGACAACGTGTATTACCGCAAGCGAATAACTCAGTTGCAAAATCTAGGGAGAGAGTTCAACAATAATCACGGACTGTTGTTGCCTCACGCATTTGAGTACGGCAAGGGAAAATATTTTGCGGAAAAATACGCAGACTACATGAATAGTCTGGTCAAGGAATGGGCAGATACATTTAGTTCTGAATTAGAAGGACTAGGGAAACAAACTGTGAGTTTGGTTACACCAGACGAGGAAGTAAGGAACAGATTGAAATCAATGCAGTCAGAGGTGGAACTGTTTACTGGGAAAATAGTTGACCAGTTCGAAGCGAGTACGAGCAGGGAAGAAGCTCAGGAATTGTGGAAGCAGGCGAATGCCGGAGGAGCTGTGTCACCATTGGAAGTAGCGGATCAAGCCTTTACGGCAATCCAAAGAAGAACAGAAGAAAAGTTATTCAGTTTTCATAAGAAAACAGAAGATTTGAGAGCACAAAAAGAGTATCTTGAGAAGAAGGTAAAGGAACTTTCTCAGAGATTGACGGAAACAGAGGAAGCAGCAACGCTGTTGGAAAAGGAGTGTGCGGAATTGAAAAGAGGACGGGTGACCAATAAGACCTCTCTGAATAGGGAGAGATCAAAATCAGCATCAGCTGTATTTACGCAGACAGTATTGACATTGCCTCCGGAAGTACGTTGGCCGGAGTATTTAACACCAGAAGGGATAAGCCGCATGGTAAAGCCAAAATTAGTACTGAATGAAGAAAGGCAAGCGGAATTTTTGTTTGGCGCATCTGAAATCGGGGTCGAGCCTTTTTCTCCAGAACGTCCGGTAACTAATAAAAATAAGGGATATCCGCCAAAAGAGCCAGAAGCAGTGACGGTACAGGAAAGGCCCAATACTGTGGACAGTATTTCGCCTGTACGAACAAACGATCGAAGACTAATTAGTTTGAGTCCGTCATTGGTCAATTACCTCTCAGATCCGGGATAAGTGAATCTAGGAACCACCCATAAAGATAGCGCTCAAGTTTTACCGGTCATAAGTCAAAAAAAAATACGCAAAATGGGTATAGAGGAGATTTCAAAGACAGTGGCCAGGCTAGTACCTGTGTTTACTGGTGCACCTTCAGAGGATTTACGCTCAGAAGTTAACAGATTCATTCAAGGTTGTGAGCTTGCAAAGCGAAGGATAAGCCCTGATGAGTTGCAGGACTTCTTCGACTGTGTTAAGCAAAGGTTATTTGGAGACGCGTACAACCTTATGTTGCCAAAGCAATTTGCCAGTGTGGACGAGCTTTACAGTCTTATAAGGAGAACTTATTTGAAGGAGAGATCTTTGGAAGACATAACCCAAGAAATAAGAATCGGGAAGCAGCTGGCAAGTGAAGACATACGTGCCTTTGCCAGGCGTTTAGAGTCACTTCAGATGATGGCCCAGGAAATAATCAGGAATAAGTACAATGGCATTGGAGATACAGCGTTATTACACGAAGTTGACGAGTCGGTGTTGACAACTTTCGTGGTGGGGCTCCGCAACTCCGTTCTAAAGATTCATATGCTGAATAGCAGAACAGGATCTCTGGAGGAATTAGTAGAAGAAGCGATTAGAGCACAAGTTCTCGTGGAACGGAGTAGGGCTGGGTTAGGTGAGGTACACATGTTGGAAAATAGACAGGACATGTTCACCGCCGCTGTCGTGAACAGAGATGGAAATAATTACGTCCCAAACATATACAGAGGAGCACATAATCCCGGTGTCTCCGACAGCAGAGCCGCGAATCCGAGAAATCCGTACAGGGGGTTTGTACAGAGGGCACCCAAATGTTCGTTCTGCCGTAAGCATGGTCATACAAAGGATGAGTGCATTACACGCAAAAATACGCCCTATTGTATGGAGTGCCAAACATATGGTAATGAGGCAAGTAGACAGTGCCATGGAGACACAGAATGGAATCAGAGTAAAAGGCAGCCAGCTACGAGGCGCCCGGTTCCACCCTTGAGGGACAGCAGGGGTAACTTCAGTAGTCCCCGAGTTAATTCAACAGAAGGAATTAACCAAGGAAGAAATCCTTTCAAAACTGAAGCAAGGATAAGCAACACCAAACAAGGGTTGAGATGTTTCTCATGTGGACAGATGGGACATCGGGCAGCGGAATGCAGGGATAGACAATCCCAACAAAGGAACCAGGGAAACTTCCAGCGGCCCAGTCGAGGCCAATAGACTGGAAAGCCAAAAGAAAGGAAGTAGTAATAAGGCCGGAAGTACGTGGGACTAGTAATGTAGGAACTACAGTCCAGGAGAAGGAGGAGCAAGAGGCTCTCCAGTATCACGAAGAGTTAGGGAGTGGATACACGTCCATATTGGGAACAAAAGAAGGTTGCTTCGCTATGAGCAGGATAGGTGATGCCTTCATCGAGATACCCTGCAAGGAATCAGCTAGTGGAAAGCTAGTGCTATTAGTAGATTCAGGGGCGGACACTAGCCTCGTAAAATCTAGTGTTTTACGGAAGGGGCTAGACATTAATCAAATGGACTTAAGAACCGTTAACGGAGCGTTTGGAGGGTGCATTAAGACATTGGGGTCGCTCAGAATAGGGCACAGTGGAGTTAAGGGTATGAGTTTTAGAGTGCACGCAGTGGAAGTGGATAGGAAAGGTATCCCGGCTGATGGAATAATTGGCCGCGATAATCTTTGGGGACGCACCATACTGGATGCGCTCGATAAGCAGTTATCATTCTATGATAACAATAAGCATAGAATCCTTACTTTTCCATTAATGTCATGGCAGGAAGGAGCCGTGACTGGGGTTAAGAAGTGTGGTATGGAGGTAGTAAACGGAAGGTCAACCAGAGTAGTTACTATGCATGTAAATACGAAACTTAGGACTGTTGTAGGAGGGCGTATATATGGGGGAAACCATAACGCACGTTGACAAGGGTAAGGTGTACGCTTGCGTACTCAATGCATCGGAAAAGGACTACCTGATGGAGGAGGATTTTAGGCCCAAGTTCACTAGCTATGATAATTTTAAGGAACCGAATTATAGATCGGTGAATCAGATTAAGCAGGTAGATATAAGAAAAAGAATGGAGAGGGTGCTAGAATCCTTGAAGTTAGACCCAAGCGTGAATTCAGAAGAGAAGGCATCAATAGAAGCCATTTGTGCGTCATTCCATGACATATTTTTGCTGGAAGGAGACCAGTTGACATATACACCAGAGGTAGAGCATGAAATACCTACTAAAGTGGATCAAGCACCAATTAACCAGAAACAGTACAGATTGCCACAGGCTCACAAAGATGAGGTAAACAGGCAAGTGGAAGGGATGTTAAAAGATAACATAATTTCACCGAGTATCTCGCCTTGGAACTCACCAATAATTTTGGTACCAAAGAAGGGAGGTGCTCAGGGTCAGAAGCAGTGGAGAATGGTCGTCGATTTTAGGAAATTGAACGACGCCACTATCAAGCAGGTGTTCCCGATACCGAGGATAGAAGAAATTCTGGATCAATTGGGACACAGTAGATATTTTTCTACACTTGATTTAGCGAGTGGCTACCACCAAGTTCTGGTGGATACCCAAGATAAGCAGAAAACCGCGTTCAGCACCGATTTGGGGCATTATGAGTTTAATAGAATGCCGTTTGGATTAACAGGAGCACCGGCTACCTTCCAAAGGCTAATGAACCATGTGCTAACAGGCTTGCAAGGCTTAGATTGTTTTGTGTACCTCGATGATATTGTAATTTATGGGAAGAACTTGCAGCAGCATTCGCAACGCTTGTGCAAGGTGCTCCAGAAATTACGAGAACACAATTTGAAATTGAACACGGAGAAGTGTCAATTTTTGCGAAGAGAGGTGGTTTATTTAGGCCATCGTTGCTCAGAGGCAGGAGCACTGCCTGACCCGCAGAAGGTGGAATGCGTTAAAAATCTAGCGATTCCGAGAAACAGAAAGGAAGTGCAAGCATTCCTGGGACTAGTGAACTATTATAGAAAGTTCGTGGAAGGACTAGCCGGAATTGCGTTGCCAATTAACAAGTTGCTACGAAAAGAGGCAAAGTTCGAATGGACAGAGAGATGTCAGCAAGCATTCGAGGGGCTAAAAGAAATAATTAGCTCGCCACCGATTTTGGCATACCCCGACTTTGAGCAAACTTTTTTGTTGACCACTGATGCTAGCAATGAAGCATTAAGGGCAGTATTGTCACAAGGGGAAGTCGGTAATGACCGACCAATAGCATTCTCAAGCAGAGCGCTTAGCGATACGGAGAAGAGATACTCCACAATGGAAAAGGAATTTCTAGCCATAGTGTGGGCTACAAAGAATTTTAGGGCATATCTGCTAGGACGCCCATTCAAGATATACACTGATCACCAGCCGTTGAGAGGCATAGCCAACTTGAAAGATCAAACGTCTAGGCTAGCCAGGTTCAGACACAAATTGTCTGAGTATGATTTTGAAATCATATACAAACCTGGGAAAAAGAATCTAAATGCGGACGCACTCAGCAGAGTACCGCAGGCACAGAAGGTATCAGTAGTGCAAACGAGGGCCAAAGCACGGTCAGATAAGGAGAAGACCGAGAGAATTCAAGGGGATAAAATTGATGCAACAGGAAATCTTAGCAATGCGGGTGACGTTGCTAATGAACAAAGAGCCAGTAGTGTGGAATGGCTGAAGGATATAAAGGATATCCAGGCTGTGTTAAAGGGTTTCCATGATTCACCTCTAGGTGGACATCAGGGATTCTGGAAAACCCATGTCAGGATTAGGCGAGTATACGGATGGAAAGGTATGCTCAAAGACATAAAAAAATATGTAAGAAGTTGCCCAAAGTGCCAGGCCAACAAAAGTTCAAGGCTAACCAAGATGCCCATGGTGTTAACTGACACACCAAAACAACCATTTGATAAAGTTCATATGGATATTGTAGGTATTTTACCTGAGACTGTTTCGGGCAATAAATACATATTGACGTCCAAGATGATTTCTCAAAGTATATGGCGTGCGTGGCTATACCTGATGCGGAAGCAGGTACGGTAGCCAAGGCATTCTTTGATGAAATTATAGCACGTTACAACATACCTAAGGTTTTGATAACCGACAATGGTTCAAATTTCGTATCAAAACTATTCTCAGAAACGTGTAAAATGCTGGGAATCAAGAAGTTGCACATAACACCATATCATCCACAGGCGAATGGCTCATTTGAACGTAGTCATCGACCTTTGGCCGAGTACTTGCGCAGTTTTGCCAAAGAAGACGGCTCGAATTGGGATCAATGGTTGACCACTGCAATGCATGTACACAATAATACGGTACATGTATCAACGAAGCAAACTCCGTTTAGAACACTCTACGGGTTTGATTTCAACATGCCAGCGAATTTGAAGCGCAAATGTGCGCCTGTATACAATGCTGATGACCCGAAAAAAGTGCAAAAGTATCAGTTCCAACGATCGCACGAATTGGTCAGAGAAAACCAGGAATATGCTAAGCGAGTGGCCAGGGAAGCCTATAACAAGGTACTAAACCCAGTAGTTTTTCATGTGGGTGATCAAGTACTAATGAAGAATCAGGCTAGGAGAAACAAATTCTCACCTGTGTGGATAGGTCCCTATGTAGTAGCAGAGATCAAAAGCCCAGTTACAACGGTCGTAACGATTAAGGGCAAAAATAAAAAGCTACATAATAATTTGTTGAAATTATTCCACATTAGACCACACAACTAAAGACATGTGTTAGCAGTGTTTTACAAGTGTAAACACAAGAATAACAACGTAAACATGTACGTGTGTGTATCAAATAACACACACAGCTCCGATTTTCAAAGCCAAGGCCAGCAGAAGTGTGCCACTTAAAATCGAGCGATTAAAGTTGACGTAATAAAAATGCTTATTATGCACTTTGGCCGAACGAAGCATAGTAGGGAAAAATATTTTTTTTTTAAAATAATGATAAATATTGCACGTAATTAAAAAATAAAATGAAATAATAAGACAGTCGTGGGTAAGTAATATAAAACAAAACTTCGAATATGTACATACATACATACGGCAGTGTATGCACTCGAAGCATGAGCATTAACGCCAGGCAACGGAACTGCTGGTGAAGTAAGTATATATACGAGTATGTATATATGTGTATAAGATAAAGAATGAATGTACGAATGTATATTTAAAGAGGTAAGTATTCTAGTTAGGAGGAATGGGTATGTGCGTATGTATATATTTGCAGATACTGCAGCAGGCTATATGTAGATATACTCGTACATAGGTTTTAACTGTTTATTGTTTAGGAAATTAGCGTATGGAAATTCGAAAAAATGTATAGTTAATTGGGGAAAATAACGTTAGTAATTAATTCTAGGTAAATTAAAGCGCCTTGAATGTATGTATGTATTCATATACGGGCTGATTACAGGATGGAAAATAGAATCGTTAATGGATATATACATATCAGGCTAGAAGTAAATTTAAATAAAACGTAATTGTATGCGATGAAAGGTATAGTCATGCAATGGACAAAGTTTTGACACAAACGGGATTATTTTGTATAATCTGGTTTTTGTCGGAGGACCAATGAATTGGTTCAAAGTTGAAATGAGTGGTAACTCACGTGTTGAAAAAGAGCACGAAAAATTAATCAGAGCAAAACTGATGCCCTATATGGCTATGAAAACGCATAGTCCAGTCCTCTTTTCCTCCAGGATACGGTAGCGAATCCGATAATGTAAGGGGAGAAGACGAGTGGACGCAAATTGAATGATATAGCATTCAATTATGTAAAAAAGCATGTTGTAGAAATATTGTTTTTTGTTTATATATTCAGGAATAGCGTATGTTTAAGAAAAGTTACAGATTAAAAAAATTATAATCGGAGTAAAATTTCAGATTAAAATTAAAGGTAGTTTAGAAAAAATTAGTGTTAAAAATTAATTGTTTAAAATCTAACTTTATAATGAAAACAGTGTTAAAAACAAAAATCATACTAAATTAGGAAGTTATACCCAAGAGTATATATAGTACTTATAGTGTATTTATTTAAATATTATATAATTTTGAAATTCATTTATTAAATTGACTTATGAAATGTTCGACAAAAATTAAACATATATCAAACTAAAATGTATACTAGGAAATTAAGAAAATTATTATAGGTGTTCTCTATCTAGCTCTGATGATCTGAAGCGAAGCAGGAAGTTCCGGGAAGAACGGATATTGGAATACGGTCGGACTAAGGGACCAACATAGTATTCGGAAAGATGCGTTTTTGAAAAACAGAGATTTTTGGCAGTTATCAAAGGTTTGTGACCCCAAAGATGCCAACATATTAGCTTGGGGATGAATGGCGACGGATGTAATTTTAATTTTGCGAAACGGCATATGGCCGCAGCATTTGAACGCGTTGTGGATGAGTTATTGACAAGCAACGAAAAATAAACAAGTTTCCTTGAGGAATCATTTTTTGAATTGGACAATTTTATAGTACAATGTCCACCCAGTGTATCACAATCTCAACAGAATCGATTTTGAATAAATTGAAGATGGGTAAAAGCTTAAGGAGGGTGACTGAAACCACCACCAAATATAATAAGCAGAGGAAATTTGACTCACGGAAGTTAATTGCTTCATTGAAGTATATGTCCAATCTAGAGTATGAACATATGATATGTGATTTACACAAATTACATAATTGAACGTGTATCTCAGAAAAAGACCGATTGTCTCCATATCAGAGCCTAACGATGTCAAATACCATTATGCGGAAGCTCAAGAGAAATACTTCCACCATAAAACGTATTGCTGCAAAGTAAGACGGAGTATTGTAATCTCTCACGTATTCCAAATGTTTTTTACAAGTTGAGCACTATAAGCAGAGGCAGTACCACCTACAGCCGTGGGGCACACTATATAAATGGAAAGAAGAAGGCCACTAAAAGCAAAGTTTTAATGGCAAACCAGATCGCCAACCTATCTTTGTACGTACCGATCCAGAAAGAAGGGAGGGGTATGCAGAGTTCATCGAGGGACTTCACTCTGACAACGACGGTCGTCAACTGGACCAGCAGGTAGCAGAGGGCGCAGTATAATATAAGGTTTTATGTATAGAATAGAATTGTGTTATTGTTTAGATATTTGTATATACGCCAATGAGAAAAGAGTCAATGAAAGACCAAATTATAAAAAGGGGAATATAAAAAAAAATAATGATGGATAAAAATAAGAAAAAAAAACAAACAATCAAAAACAAAAACAAAGTAAAGAAAAAAATAAAAATAAAAGAAAGAAAACTACAAAAGAAAATAAAAGCTAGAGAAAAAAAAATATATATGGAAAAGAAAAGAATAAAAAAGGAAGAAAAAACCGTGATAGAACCCAAACAAGGCGATTTCATGGAAAAAAATAAAACAAATTATATATATGTACTATAGAGTTAAATAGATGCACATAATTGTTTACAGTGCAAGAAAAATATTGTAGAGATTTTATGGAAGTTAGTTGCACTAACTTCTTTTAGAAAGAGGGGAGGGATGTTGTGAGTTAGAATCAAGCTACTTACGCGTAGTTGACTCACAGCACCGGCTCCCATTAAACTCATTAAGAATGCACATATTTTTAGGGTGCAAATATTGTAAATGAGTAGTATTTATGCATTAATTATGATGTAAACTTTTAGGGTGTCACAGTTCCGCAGTCAAGCTGACGAGGGGCATTTAGAATGCACCGACGACACTTTTACTTGCAGTAGGTCAGTGGGCTTGAGCAACTGACACCAAATAACAATTGCGTAACTGGAACACCAGAAAAGTCAAGACGTAGACTGAAATGTTTATTGGTAAATAGTTTATAAGAACTAGTATTTTTAAGAATAAAGCCCTCTTGTGTTTTGAAACCGAAAAGTGGTAGTGTTTAAATTCTACGTTAGGGCTCTTGATTTTTCAGCCACTCGCCTGAAAACGGCGACAGGACGTCTCTCTCGCCGACAAGCAGACACGAGGACCCCAACACAGTCACCAACCCTTATCTCCACCACCTCCTGTACCTTTCGACCTGACACAAGGATAGCCTCCGTTTTGTGCTCTGCCAGCTTCAGTCCAACATCCGCCAGCCATCTTCCAATAGTGGCCACTGTGTAATTGGCCTATGCAATTACCTCCTCCAGCTCTTTCGGCGTGATCACTAGCGCTATGTCGTCCGCATATACGATTATTTTAACGTAATCGGGCACCCGTATGCGGAGAATGCCATCGTACATAACGTTCCAGAGAAGTGGCCCCAGTACAGACCCCTGGGGAACTCCTCCGGTGATCTTGTACGTTTCTACACCTCTATCGGACTCGTATAATAGCATCCTGTCGCTAAAATAACTAGTGATGATTCGCCTTAGATAGATGGGAACTCTGAACTCTGCCAGCGCTTCTGCCATGCGCGCCCAGCTGGCTGAGTTAAAAGCGTTCTTGACGTCGAGGGTGACCACGAGGCAATACCTCTTGCTCTACCACTGACTCCAACTCGTCCGCAGTTAGGCTCGGCGGCATGTAGCAACTGTACACCGTGGTCCCTCCAATGGTCGCTCTGACGTAGCAATCGCTTCTGTCTATGTTGCTTAGTTGTATAGGCTTGGTTCCGCACACCCAAAGTGCGGCACCACCAGTGGAGTCTTCGGCCCATACTCCTTGGTGCTTGCGCCTATACGGCTCGCTAAGCACTGCAACATCGATCATCTGTTCCCTAACGGCCTGCTCCAGGAGATCCTGTGCAGCCTCGCAGTGGTTGAGATTGAGTTGGAACAACCTCATCTCCTGCGCCTGGATCTCTTCTCCGCGGCTCGCTTGTAGGATGGGCATGAGCTGCATCCTGTCGGATGGTCCACATCCTTGCGGCCGCTGGCCTTACAGAGGGCACAGGTGGGGCCCTTGTCGCACTCCCGTGCGTTATGGCCCTCTGTGCCGCATCTGTAGCACTTGTGGCGCCAATCGTCCTTGCTACCGCATTTCTGCGCGGTGTGGCCGAACTCCATACATTTGTAACAACGCAGGGGAGTCACCTTTTCGCGCACCCGTCATGAGGTCCATCCGACTCTCAGCCTGCCAGCTTTCAGAAGGGCTGCGGCTGCCTGGGGCGACAGACTGATGACCGCTGTCTGTGTTCCACCATACGCTTTCCTGAGGGACCTGATTGCATCCACGGGTCGTCCCTCCGAGAGATTGGCTGTACACAGCGCCTCGTGGACATCTTCCACCGTGGTGACTTCGTCCAGGTCTTTCACCTCTACTAGGGTTTCCTGCATGAGCTTACGCACTTCCACACTGGTTCCCACGACAGTCGCCACCGCCTCATGATGCTGGAGTGTCTTTGGATCTGCCGCCACGCTCAACTCCAGCAGCAGTTCACCCTTGGCCGTCTTTCGGATCCTGCGGACGCTCTATCCCAGCTCTGACAGCTGCGGGTTCCTCTTGATCTTGCGGAGGATGTCCGCGTAGCTCACCGTGCCAGTTTCCCTGATGATGATGGCATCGGAGCGCGATGGCTTAGGCTTCGGGCCCTTCCGCTTCGCTTGGGGTCTGGAACGAACTGTGGTTCACTCAACTTTTGCACCCTCCGCCTTTCCAGCCATAGGCTTATGGGTCTTAGGATTTGACCGGATTACACCAGCAAGGGTTTTCTCGGCCGCCAGTGTCGGGGCATTCCCCCTCCTCCTCTTAGCTACCGCTCGGCTAGTCGGACTTACTTGCTCCGGATCCCCCTTCTCACGGGGGCGCTTTGGCGTTGAGACTGCGGCCGCGTAGGTCTTCGCCTGGGCAGGGGCTGCCCGCGAAGACGCACCGGCTTTGCCCTGGTTGTCCAGAGGAGGGCCGCCAACCTGCACCTCCTTGTCCACCTTCTCCGTCCGCCCTTCAGTCTGGACTGCCCTGTCGGCTTGCACCAGCTGTGGCACTCTCGCAGCCGTACCTGCGTCCTGCTCCTCGACGACCTGCAAGCAGACATCCCGGATTTTGGATGCCTTCCGCTTGATGTCGGCATGTACATTGTGCCTAGGCACAAGGAAAGCTATGAGTGCTTCAATGTGCCACTCCAGCATCGCCATTTAGCCTTTGGCAACGACCTCATCTGGAGGGATGACCTCCATTGCCGTCGGATTGGCCTTAATGCCCATCACTCGCTGAAGCTCACTGGTGTCTGCCAGTGTGTTTCTCAGCACCACCGTCTTTCTTATTACCGGAGGAGGGGTCCTCTGAATAGTAGACCTCCTGCCGAAGGGGTGCTTCATCGCACCGTCGTCTTTGTTTATTTTGTTGGTATTGTTGGTATTCATTTATTGTTTGGGTGCCCGCTCAGGA
Source organism: Clusia tigrina (assembly GCA_920105625.2). Taxonomy (NCBI): domain Eukaryota; kingdom Metazoa; phylum Arthropoda; class Insecta; order Diptera; family Clusiidae; genus Clusia; species Clusia tigrina. Next base: position 178,547,375 of record OV050030.1, on the reverse strand, counting down.
CCGTTATCTTTGCTTGTAGTGCAGTCGCCTTAATGGCCCCATAGTTATCTTTGCCGCAGCAGGGAGGCCATGCGAGGGTTGACACAAGTCCTTATGGGCGCTTATGTTCAGAGTCAGACCAGCGCTAGTCGGGAAAGTTACATTCGAGCCTGCACTGCCAATTTAATGGTGACGAGCATCGAGCGTTTCCTGAGACCTGCCATGGTTTTAACGGGACGGGAGCGATTGCGGCATTAAGCTACCAGCCATTTCTGTAAAATTTCACTCTTACTTACTGAGGTGGCAGCATACCGCAATCGTCAGCCCACAAGCATCAGCTTATTTTCTATGTTTCCGGTATGCCATAATCAAGGCATGTCTCGGCTTTGATTTGAGGTGCAACAGATCCCACGATGTCCCTTTGTGGTCCCACGATGGTCCCTCGTTGTTCCATCGTTGATCCCTCGTTGTCCCCCAGACAGCCGCCCCATGAGGGGGTCATCGCTATCTCTGGGTGCGTTGCTCACTTCAGCTGGCCATCAGCGGGTGCTGGTTTGCCATGGCCCGGGGCCGCCACGTGGAGGCAGTGAGTCTTCTTGCGGGTGTCCCACGCCAGGATCGCTTTAGCCCCTCCAAGTGAGGGGCAATTAGATGCTTTGCCTGGCTGGTTCCCCCCTGACCCCTATATGTATATGTATATGTATGTGTATATGTACATGTATATGTATATGTATATATATATATATATATGTATATATATGTATATATTTGTATACTTATATGTATATGTATACTTATATGTACATGTATATGTATATGAATATGTAAATGTATATATATATATTTATATGTATATGTATATGTAAATGTATATGTATATTTATATGTATATGTATATGTGTATATGCATATGTATATGTATATGTATATGTGTATATGTATATGTGTATATGCATATGTATATGTATATGTATATAAATATGTATATATATGTATATGTATATGTATTTGTATATGAATGTGTACGAGGTGTGATCAAAAAATAACCGTTATTTTCATCTTTTCGTGAGTTACGTATGTTCGATGTTCGCATTTTTTTTCTGTTATGTTGGTACACATGTCTGTTATATATGTTGGATATACCAAACATTTTGGATTGTCAGTTTGTTTTTGACAGATAAAAAGGTTAGTCGTGTTTTGGTGTGCTCTTCGATTTTGTTCTATTCGAAAAAATGGATCAAAGAAACTGTATTCAGTTTTGTGTAAAAAATGAAATTAAATGCGCAAGGACATTTGAAATGCTGACTGTGGCCTTTGGCAAGTCTACTATGAGCAGAACACAAGTTCAGTTGTGGTATAACCGGTTTAAGGATGGCCGAGAAGATGTCAATGACGATGCTCGTCCTGGTCGCCCGAGCACGTCAACAACCGATGAAAACATTGACGCAGTGAAGAAAATGATTTTGGATAATCTTCGAATCACTATCAGAGAGGTTGCTGATGATGTTGGCAAATCGTTCGGCTCATGCCAAGCAATTTTTACGGATGTTTTAGGCATGAAACGTGCGGCAGCGAAGATTGTTCCAAAATTGCTAAATTTTGAGCAAAAACAACGTCGCATGGACATCGCTCAGGAGCTGTTTTTGGCCAAAAACAAAACCGTTATCATGCCTCAACCACCGTGTTCACCGGACTTGGCCCCCGCTGACTTTTTCCTCTTTCTAAAACTGAAGACACCGATGAAAAGAAAGCGTTTTGCTACGATTGAGGAGATAAAAGAAAAATCGAAACAGGAGCTGTTGGCGATACCAAAAAAAGCGTTTCAGAAGTGTTTCGAGGATTGGAAAAAACGCTGGCATAAGTGTATTATATCTGAGGGGAATTACTTTGAAGGAGACAAGATAGTTGTTGATGAATAAATAAATACTTTATTTTTTGATCTTACCTCGTATATATATATATATATATATATATATATATATATATATATATATATATATATATATATATATATATATATATATATATATATATATATATATATATATATATATATATATATATATATATATATATATATATATATATATATATATATATATATATATATATGTATATATATATATATATATATATATATATATATATATATATATATATATATATATATATATATATATATATGTGTGTGTGTGTGTGTGTATGTGTGTATGTGAATTCTTCGAGGCTAACACGGGGTTTTTGTTGCTGGCCATTATAACAGTATCATCTGCAAAGGTTGCGGTTTAAGTTAACACATTATACATTGCATTTGTTACTGCACGCGCATCCCATCCAGACACACCGTCAACAGCAACATTCCAGGTGTTACATTGCACAACTCAACGAGAACAAACAACAGTCATTACTCGGCACGTGGACTACGTCACATTTTAGATTATTTATTAAGCTAAAGCTAAAGCCTTCATTATTTTGTAAAACTACTTCGGTTTTAAGTTAAATAAAAGTTAGACGTGTTGGGATCCAACACGGAACCTTTTTTAAAAAAACAAACTAAATTAATAATTCATTAATTGGCGCCCGAGAAGGGACCCCTTTAAAGTCTTTACATAATTTTGCTTGAGTCAATAGGACTAAAGGGTTTTCCCAAAGAAATAAAAAAAAGGAGAAGGTGCTAAAACCGGCTCAGCACTTTAGAGTAAAGAAACGACGCGCCTTAGTAGCCAACCGGCAAAAAGGAGGTGATTACGGCATCATCAGCGGCTTTACTGTAGTTATAAGTTACGCTCGAAGGAGATTGCAGTGACTTTTAGTAAATAAGTGATTGAAAACTAAAAACATCAAAATTTTTTACCAAATTGGTGAATGTGAATTAAAATAATTTAATTTGAAGTTTTTGAAAAGTAAAACGAAAAGAGTAAACGGAAAGTGAATTGTAAACGACACAAAAAAGAAATTTTTAATTTTAAAAAAAAGAATAATGAATGAAGACAAATAAAATAAAATAAAATAATCAAATTTGATGTAAGAGAAAAGCGAAGTTAAATACTGAAAAGAAATTTTAAATTTGTAAATAAAATAAGTAAATTTTAAAGTAAAAGTAAGAGAAATATGAAGTTGGGTACTAATCGTGAATGAAGGGAAAAACAAGTTGCAAAAATTTGCAATTTTGAATGCAAGAAATTTTAAGTTTCCTAAAATTTAATAGGAAAACGAAATTGAATTAATGAAAAAGAATTGAAATTTGAGAAAATTTAAATCTTCAATAGAAAGAATTAATCAATTGCAAAATTTAGTAAATTTCTAAATAATCAAACCAGCGAAGAGCAGATTGTACTCCAGTACGGGAGAATTTTGTTTTTAAGGTAAGTGACAGTTGTGAAACAATTTGATTGCTATTTATTGAAACATAATAAAAGAGAAAGACATATTCAGTGTAAATTCCCTAAATCCTTCCTATTAAATTCTGAACAAGTGAAAATATGCCCGGAGACATTGTTGAGGAGATAACAGAAAGACTAAGCAAATCCCTCACCATGAGCCAATCGCAGAGGCCTAATACCAGTTCTAGTGGACTCTCACAAGCTCAAAGGGAAGAGATTAGGGCAATAGTGGTAGAATTCCTCAGACCGGATACCCTAGATGAGGGTGGTGACCAACCAAAAGTAGCAATTCGAATGGAAGAATTAGATAAAATCCCCGATATTGTGAGATCCCTGAGGGAATTCTCGGGAAAAGCTGGTGAATTCGGCTCGTGGCGTAAATCCGTAGAGAGAGTGCTGGAACTTTTTGACGGTATCAAGGGTACAGGACAATATTTCGCCATACTACATACGATACGGACAAAAATTGTCGGAGAGGCAGCTACCGCCCTCGATTCCTACAGAGTGCCACTGGACTGGGTCAAAAAAAGAAATTGTCTAATGAAGCACTATTCCGATAGGCGAGACATCGGGACGCTGGAATATCAGATGACTACCATGTGCCAGGGAAACAGGACAATAACTGAATTTTACCAGGCGGTATACCAGCATCTATCTTTGATACTGGACAAGATAGCTTGTCTTGACTTGGATGAAAGCAGTCTTGCCTCGATGACAAATGCCTATAGATATATGGGTTACTATTTAGAGTAATCCAATAAAAAAACCTTTTATTTAATCTTTAATTTTATTTATTAAAACTAATACGAAAATATTTAGAAGATTTAGTATGTTTTGCGTCTTATCGATTCCAAGGAAAAATCAAGAATGATTAATGTCAGCGGCGCCATATTTGTATTTGTTTTTAGTACTTCACTAGGGTTGCCAAATTTCAAGTGTTTTTATGTAGGGATTTTTTTTATGTATATTTGACTGCCACAGATATAAGGCGCTCGATACATTCATCAGAGGTCTCAAAGGAGATATGCCACGATTACTGAGCGGTAAGGAACCCACATCTCTGCCACAAGCATTACATATCTGCCTCAAATTGGACAATATGGCATATCGAATGCAACATGCGCATGGCCAAATACACAAACCAAATGACCGCGGTTATAATCAAAATTCTCAGGTATTTGCTGGAAACAAATTTTATCCTGAACTCGCTCATGTAGGGGGCCAAAATAGGCCACCAGTACCACCACGGATGTTTCAAAGACCAGTGAATGGACAGGCTGTTCGGTACCAACCCCGCCAGGAATATTACTCGTACGGGAACGGGAACCAGAGGACGCAGGGATTTCTCCAAGGACATCAAAAAAATTCTCCAAATCCCGAACCAATGGATATTGATCGCTCTTTGCAGACCAAGCAAATAAATTATGCCAACAGACCACCGATCAATAATGGGGTCAAAAGGTCATATGGAGGTTCTTTCCAAGGACCAGCTCACAAGGCTCAGAGGAACTATCACTTAAGAACGGATGGTACTACCAATCAGCAAATAGAGAATCCACTACATGACATTGAAACGGAGCCACTTGAGGGAGCTGTAGGGGGTACGCTACACCTTAACGAATATATCGATAAAGTTAATGATGAATACGTCAACGAGTCAATACATTATTTCGGCGAAAGATACAAAACAGCGGATAATCTGGTAGAAGACTACTCAACTGAGGATCTTAACGCTGACCTCAATTTTCTGTTTATGATGAGGGAGGAATTGGACATTGAAATGTTCACTACACCTCCTTATTCAAGCGAGTCAAATGGACAAGTTGAAAGATTCCATGCAACCGACTACTCAACTGAGGATCTTAACGTTGACCTCAATTTTCTGTTTATGATGAGGGATGAATTGGACATTGAAGTGTTCACTACACCTCCTTATTCAAGCGAGTCAAATGGACAAGTTGAAAGATTCCATTCAACCCTCGCGGAATTGCTGAGGTGTCTAAAGGCGGAGGAAGTATGTAGAAATTTCGAGGAACTTCTCGAAAGGGTGGAAAACGAGTCTAAGCATTCAATACTCTCAACTGTCGAAAGAAAACTGGTTGATCTATTCTTTGAAAGAACAGTCGACTTTTCCCCTGGTAGTTATGATAGAACTAGACATTCAAATATGGAAAAAATACAGGAGAAACAAAAGCGGAATCTAGAATACCATAGCAAGAGGAAACATAATGACGAGACGAACAATATACTCCAGGACAAGTAGTTTTTGTCAGGATTAATAAAAGATTAGGAACAAAACTATCTGAGAAGTACAGGGAAGAAATAGTAAAAGAGAACAGAAATTCTACAATAGTCACCGAAAGCGGACGAATCGTCCACAAGAAACATATCAGAAATTAATTTATAAATTTCCATTTACAAATTGCTAATTTTAACGGCACTTTGCGCCGGAGAAATCCAGATATTGGATTACTCAAATTCAAAACTGGTAGCAATGCACTCAGGACTGGCAAAGGTTCAGACCGGCAATTTCAAGATAATTCATACTATCGGGAGCTACGATACCCTAATTCAGGAAATAGAAAGTAACATTGTTCAGAATATCACCTTAAATCACCCTCTGATCCCTTACCTAAAATACACCATATCCCAAATAAAATCATACATATCTCAAAGCTAATTTAAAGTCTAAACGTTCACTGGACTTTCTCGGCAGCGCATGGAAATGGATTGCTGGAAGTCCAGGCCATCAAGATTTTGAAATAATTCAGAAGAAGGTAGAAGATGTCTTAGAAAATAATAGCAATCGGGTCGTAATTAATCGTCTGTCACTTGAGAAAATTAATAAACTTACGAATGCCACTAACGAAATAATCAAAATAATAAAAACAGAATAAAATATCCATAACGAAAGAATATTAGAATTTAAATACAAACTTGAATTATTAAAAGAAGATATTGCCAACATCGAATTCGCAATTCATTTCGCTAAGGCAAATATTGTCAATTCATTTATTCTTTCATCTTTCGAAATTGAGATTCTAAATGATATATTTAATAAAAGTAATATACCATTTTCTAATACTGATGCACTTTGCCGAAGTAAAAATTGCTATTGAGGGATATAATATATTGTACATCCTAAGCGTCCCAACTACAGATACCGAAAATTGTATTAGACAACTAATTAATGCTATAAAGAGAGAAAATATTGTAACTAGACTAGCCTATGATTACGTGTTAGATTGTAAGAACAAAATTTTTGGCCTAAAAGGAAAATGCAAAGCCTACAATAGTTTATCGATATGTAGTCCCGGAAATTATGAAGATATCACAGAAACAAATGTGTATCCCGAAGCTGTTAACGAGTCAAACATCTAAGTGCACCATAACCAATAATGAGCATATCAATACTATAGAGGAGATCGAGGATGACATATTATTCCTAAATCAATACAGGGGCGAAATCGATGTGGATAACTTAACTATGTGGCTCAATGGGTCGTATGTCATTGATCATTATAAGAGTACTATACGGGTTAACAACAGAACATACGCATCAAGACAAATCACAGGAACAAAGCCTCTTCCTGCCCTAATTCAACCCATGAACACAGATGCCGAAGAGAGAACATTATCTTTGGAACTAATAAATGACATTATTGTTAAAAACACGCTGTCAATTCGTAAGCTGAAGTCGGTTAACCAGATTAGTCTATCATTGAACATAGGAGTGATAACAACTGTCCTGATAATTGGGGTTTTCGTCCTTCAAAAGCGATTAAAAGAATGCAGGAACATCAAATCCAATCAAGTTGAAACCGTCATAGAAAAGCCTTCCCAAAGTAACCAACCTACAAACAACTCTCCCAGGATTCAGGCCAATAGCCAAAATAAGAGCATCTTCAACCTACCATGTTTTTGAGATTCCATTCGAGGACGTATGGAACTTAGAGGAGGAAGAGTTAACACATTATACATTGCATTTGTTACTGCACGCGGGTCATGTCGACATCAACGTCACTTGAGAAACCTCAGGTTTCAACCAAACTGCCAGTCAATTGGGCAACATAAATTAATTGTTTCGAAACATACATACAATGGTTTCGAAACAATTAACCGAATAAAGAATCTAAAAACATTTAACTCAAAAACATATTCTCGGATTGCAGAACACTTTGTCATGTGCCGCTGTTGCTTAACCCAAAATTCAATAGCGTCGGCAATGTGTAAACAATGTATCGAATTGCTCTTGCAATCCAACTGACCCACCTAAGTGTTTTGGGTTTTCATATGTAAACAATTTTAAATATTGGTTGCAACACAAAAAATGCAATCGAAGGCAGGAAATATGTATTTTGTATTTTTGTAGTAATGTATTTCTTTTGTATCTTAAGAGGTTACATTGGATTGTAATATTTTTAAGTAAGTCAGTCTTAATCTGAATTTAAAGAAATAAAGAAACCTTCGGGTTAATAAAAATAAAAACTTATTTTTTTCCTTTACTTCTAAAGAAGTAATGTTAGTTTTTTTCCTTTACTTCTAAAGAAGTAATGTTAGTGGCGCAGTCGAATCAGGAGTATTAATCAAAAGATTGATACTGAACTTTTAACTCTTGAGTAACTAAAGTAACTAAGTGAATTAAAAATTAAATCAAAAGATTTAAATAACTCTAAATTAATTCAAATATTGGTACCCAATAAAGTGAAATCTAGTGAACTAAAAACTTTAAATCAAAAGATTTAAATAAGTCAATAGACTGACCGGAATAAAAAAAAAAAAGCTTAAGTTAAGAGGCGAATGCCAAAGTACGAGAAAAATAAAACAAGTCTACAGTATAATAAAACAACAAATATTATGGAAAAGCATGAGGCAGCAGCAGCAGCGGCAGCAGAAGCAATGAGGCAACACCAAGCAGCTACGACGGCCCAGCAGATTCCAGCATCGGAAATTATAAAGGAAGCTGCGAGAATTAGGGAATTCCAAGGAAACAAGGACTATGACTTATCATCGTTCATTAGGGAAGTGGAACTGATCCTTCCAATGTTTGATGTTAACCCTGCTCTAAAGGATTTTATTTTCCAACGCCACATCATGACTAAAATACAAGGAACAGCATTACAAGCAGTGAGGACGCTGGGACAGAACCCATCGTGGATGGAAGTTAAAACAGAGCTGGTCAGGAATTTTGGTATAAGAGAAACATATCACAACCTGTTTCACCAAGCAATCAACACAAAATGTCTTAATGTAAGTGACTACTTTTATCAGTTAAGAAACATATTAGATAAACTAAACACTAAATATGATTTCGATGAAAATAAACCGGTAGAGTTTTCACCTATTGTAAATGAATCTATAATTTTAAAAACATTCGTTAATGGACTAGATGCCAACCTAGCCAGCATCATCCACAGTAGGAATATTCAAAATCTAAGATTAGCGTTTTATACATTACAAGAAACGGGTATGATAGAACAAGTAGAGAAAACAGCGTACAAAAATAGAAACACAAACTCGCAAAATTTTAGAAACACAAACTTTACACAGAATTCATTTAGACCGAATTACAACCAAGTTGAAAATCAGAATTCATTTAGACAAAATTATAACCAAATAGAAAATCAGTTTAGACAAAATAACAACTCTGGACAATTTAGAAACCCGTTCAGACAAAATCCGCAAAATACAGGCGGAAGAAATTCGGACCAAACTAGGACGAGTAGAATGGATGTAGACCATATAGAACAAAATGAGGTAAATTTTCAATTGCCGGGGGAGGACCTAATTTACCGATAGTTGAGCTGACTGTAGGAGATGAAAAAATAAAATGCTTGATTGATACAGGATCGACAACAACACTTATCAACGAGGACAAATTATCAAAATATAAAAGACTAAAATTAAAAAATAATCTACAATTTAATACACTCAGTGGACAAACAAACATAAGCCATGAAATAATAACGGAACTCCCGCAAGAATTTAACGAAAAAAAATATTTGAGCTGGAAACTTACAAAGTTCAAAAATAAAAAATTCGACGCACTTATTGGACAAAATATACTTGCACCAATGCAAGCAATTATTAATCTTAGAGAGGGGTACATTGAAATCAATAAGGTAAAAACTACATTTTTGAGTGAATGTCCGTACAAATTTGACGAAATTTATACAATTGAAAATTCATTTATTAACCAAAGCGTTATTGGAAAATTAAAAAGAATAGAGATGAACTCTGAAGAGATAGATTATCTAAAATATTTAATAAATAAGCACAAAGACTTATTTTTTCAAGAAGGACAAAAATTGACTCATACACACGAAATTCAGCACGAAATAGTGACTACAACAAGTAGGCCACTTTACTCAAAAATTTATAGATATCCACAGATACACGAGACCGAAATCAATAAACAAATAAAAGAAATGTTAGAACAGGGAATAATAAAGGAAAGCAACTCACCGTACAACTCACCGCTTTGGATCGTTCCAAAGAAGGCGGACAATTCCGGTACAAAGAAATGGCGTATAGTCATCGATTACAGGAAATTGAACGAAGAAACTATTAGCGATAAATTTCCCATCCCTAATATTGAAAATATCTTAGAGAAACTAGGAAGGTCCCAATATTTCACAACACTAGACTTAGCGAAAGGGTTTCATCAGGTTTTAATAAAAGAATGCGATAGACAAAAGACAGCATTTTCTACTCCTCTTGGGCACTATGAGTTTACGAGAATGCCATTCGGACTCAAAAATGCCCCAGCCACGTTCCAAAGATTAATCAATTCAGTCCTTAGAGAATTTATTAACAAAATATGTGTTGTCTACCTTGATGACATACTTATTTTTAGCACTTCACTAGAAGAACATTTGGAAAGAATCGAAAAAATTTTTAATAAATTGAGACAACATAATTTAAAAATTCAGGTAGATAAATGTAAATTTTTTGCTAAGGAAACTGAATACTTAGGGCACATTCTAGCAACAGAAGGAGTAAAGCCGAATGAGAGTAAAATTGAAAACATTCAAAAGCTTAAACTCCCTGAAACAACAAAACAAATCAAGTCATTTTTAGGAATTACCGGTTATTATAGAAAGTTTGTGAAGGATTATGCCAAAGTAGCTCATGGAATGACGAAATATTTGAAGAAAAATGCAAAAATTAATAAACAAGATCCACAGTACATAGATGCCTTTCAGAAATTGAAACGATTATTAACAGAAGCTCCAATACTTAGATACCCCGACTTTGATAAACGTTTTAAAATTGCCACAGATGCTAGTGATTTCGCTATTGGTGCAGTTCTCACTCAAAGTGAGCATCCAATTAGCTATGCAAGTAGAACCCTAAACGAGCACGAAAGAAAATATTCTACAACAGAGAAAGAACTGTTAGCTATTGTATGGGCGGTTAACTATTTTCGACCATATATCTACGGACGAAATTTTGATTTGATAACTGATCATCAACCATTAGTGTGGTTGAAAATCAAAAACACTGGCAAAGATATCAATCCAAGATTACAACGTTGGTTACTTAAGTTAGGAGAATCTGACATTAAAATAAACTATATAAAAGGTAAGGAAAATATAACTGCCGATTTTATGAGTCGTATAAATGCGGATTTAGGACAGATAAATGCAATTGATTCACGTAACCAAGAGACCAAAGTTCAACACGAAGACAACAGAAGCACAGATGCTACAATTCATTCTCAAGAAGAGGAACAAAATGACCATTTTATTATATTGGACACAATAGTGAATAGATTTAACACACAGCTAATTTTAACTAACAACAAGGTAAGAGAAATTGAAGTAGTTCATGATAAAAGAAAAATTTTTATTAGTCCTGAAGATATTAAAAATAATTTTATGACAGATATATTTAGAAGATATTTAAAAACAGGTAAAACAGGCATTTACTCGGAAATAACGGACCATGAATATAACATAGTACAACAGAAACTAGTAGAACTCTTCGGTTCAACTCTTAAATTCTATAGATGCTCATACCATGCCACAGATATGTCAAACGAAGAGGAAACATATAAACAAATAGGAAAATATCATAAATTAGAGACAGGACATGGTGGCATACAGGCAAATTACGAGGGATTGAAAAAACTTATCTATTATAAGGACCTAAAGAAATTAATACAGAGGTACGTAAATAATTGCGACATCTGTAGTAGGGCCAAATACGACAGGAAACCAATCAAACCGAAATATTTTTTAACAGAAACCCCAACCGACAAAAATCAGATTATACACGTAGATGTTTATACAAATAAGAAACAGAGTTTTATGTCATTTATAGATAAATTTTCTAAATTCGCGGTCATTCTTTACTTAGAAGATAGAAATAGCAACACTTTAATAGAAAAATTTAGACTGTACTTGTCAATAAAAAGTAAACCAGACAAAATTGTTATGGATAACGAGTTCAATTCTGTCAATGTTAGAGAATTTATGAGACAAGAAGAAATATTAGTGCATTTTACAAAACCCAATAGTCACACTGGAAATTCCGACATAGAAAGATTCCATAGCACTATTGCTGAAAAATTCAGAGCACTAGAAGCAGAAAAGTCTAGATTATCGACGCAAGAACGTATATTTAAATGTGTAGAATGGTATAACAGATCAGTGCATTCAACTCTAAAAGAAAAACCTATTGATGTAGAAGAAGGTAAAATCGATAAAGAAAAAATTAGGCAGTTAATTCAAAGTAAAAAAGAGCAAAATATTGATAAACTTAATAGGAAACGTGAGGATTTTACACACAATAAACAAGAAGGATATGTAAAGAATTATAAAGCACTCAGACACAAATACGAACCAAGATATAGAAGATTAAAGATAGAAAATATTCATCCAACAAATATTAAAAGACCAACCAAATTTTCAGATCAATTGGACATTACTCGTTTTGACCTTACTAATAATGATAACTAAGGCTTGTGGAACACTTATGATCGACAAAATAGAAACCGACGATGGATTCATTGAAATAAAACTGGAAAACGCACAAATCATTAAGAACTACAACATGATTTTACATATAATTAACCCATCCGAAATAGAAAGTATCATAGACGACTTTACATCCGAAATACATCAATTAAAGTTATTAGAAAACAAGCAACTTTTAAATTCACAACTTAAAACACTTAGACGGAAAATTCAAACCATCCTACCACATAGACAGAAGAGGGGACTTATAAACATTTTTGGAACAGGACTTAAATGGCTTTATGGGACAATGGACGACAATGATAGGACAGAAATAGAAGAACATTTAAAAATTATTGACACAAATAATCATATGGCAATTGAAAATATTAACAAAAATATCCAAATAAATGACCATTTTAATAAAACATTCGAAATGCTAAGGAAAACAATAGAGTCGGACAGAAATAAAATAAATGAAAAATTTAATGACATAGAAGAAACGAATTCAAGAATGTATGCGCAATTTCTTTACTTAGACTTTTTATTAAAAATTAAAATTTTGGAGGATCACATTGAACATATACAAAATAACATCGCTTCAGCAAGACTCGACATAATGACAAGTAACATATTAACGGACGACGAAATAACTCGATACAACATCGACATTGACAAACTTAGAAACATACGACTAGGTGTAGGTGAATATAAAAATAACGAAATTATATTTGTAATAGAAATTCCTAAAAATATGCTTTCTGTACCAAGATCATTAGTAGTACCCGTTTCAAACGCAAAACATGAAGAATTACTTATTAGTATGCAAGAAGTAATAAAAATAAATAATACTTTTTATGATTATAATAGTGATGTAAACATTAAAAACTTAAAAAAATCAAAACTATGTATTTACAAAGATAACTGTCTAAAAGTCAAAAACAATCATTCAGAAATTATTAATATAAAACCTGGTCTAATTTTGTTAAAAAATCAAATAAATTCACAATTAAATAGTACATGTGATTATAGAAAAACTAAACTGAATGGAAACTACTTAATTTCTTTTAATGATTGTAAAATAAAAGTAAATGAAGAACATTTTTCAAATAAAGAATTAATATTTCATTAAAGATTTGCTGTACCATCAATAAAAAAATTAAATAGTTCAAAAACGCAACTAACCTTTGAAGAAATTGTTATTCAACAAATAGAAAACATAGAAAAAATAAAAGAATTAAAGTATCACAGAAAGAATTTTACAACTGTCAATCTCATTGTACTTATTTCTTCTCTTATGATATTATCCCTATCAGCAATATTTGTATACATATATTTTGTAAGAAAGAACAGAACACTTAAGATAAGTATCGTCAACCCTCAAACTCAGGAGAGTTCTCAATCCAAGGGGGGAGGGGTCATGTCGACATCAACGTCACTTGAGAAACCTCAGGTTTCAACCAAACTGTCAGTCAATTGGGCAACATAAATTAATTGTTTCGAAACATACATACAATGGTTTCGAAACAATTAACCGAATAAAGAATCTAAAAACATTTAACTCAAAAACATATTCTCGGATTGCAGAACACTTTGTCATGTGCCGCTGTTGCTTAACCCAAAATTCAATAGCGTCGGCAATGTGTAAACAATGTATCGAATTGCTCTTGCAATCCAACTGACCCACCTAAGTGTTTTGGGTTTTCATATGTAAACAATTTTAAATATTGGTTGCAACACAAAAAATGCAATCGATGGCAGGAAATATGTATTTTGTATTTTTGTAGTAATGTATTTCTTTTGTATCTTAAGAGGTTACATTGGATTGTAATATTTTTAAGTAAGTCAGTCTTAATCTGAATTTAAAGAAATAAAGAAACCTTCGGGTTAATAAAAATAAAAACTTATTTTTTTCCTTTACTTCTAAAGAAGTAATGTTAGTTTTTTTCCTTTACTTCTAAAGAAGTAATGTTAGTGGCGCAGTCGAATCAGGAGTATTAATCAAAAGATTGATACTGAACTTTTAACTCTTGAGTAACTAAAGTAACTAAGTGAATTAAAAATTAAATCAAAAGATTTAAATAACTCTAAATTAATTCAAATATTGGTACCCAATAAAGTGAAATCTAGTGAACTAAAAACTTTAAATCAAAAGATTTAAATAAGTCAATAGACTGACAGGAATAAAAAAAAAAGCTTAAGTTAAGAGGCGAATGCCAAAGTACGAGAAAAATAAAACAAGTCTACAGTATAATAAAACAACAAATATTATGGAAAAGCATGAGGCAGCAGCAGCAGCGGCAGCAGAAGCAATGAGGCAACACCAAGCAGCTACGACGGCCCAGTAGATTCCAGCATCGGAAATTATAAAGGAAGCTGCGAGAATTAGGGAATTCCGAGGAAACAAGGACTATGTCTTATCATCGTTCATTAGGGAAGTGGAACTGATCCTTCCAATGTTTGATGTTAACCCTGCTCTAAAGGATTTTATTTTCCAACGCCACATCATGACTAAAATACAAGGAACAGCATTACAAGCAGTGAGGACGCTGGGACAGAACCCATCGTGGATGGAAGTTAAAACAGAGCTGGTCGGGAATTTTGGTATAAGAGACAACCTGTTTCACCAAGCAATCAACACAAAATGTCTTAATGTAAGTGACTACTTTTATCAGTTAAGAAACATATTAGATAAACTAAACACTAAATATGATTTCGATGAAAATAAACCGGTAGAGTTTTCACCTATTGTAAATAAATCTATAATTTTAAAAACATTCGTTAATGGACTAGATGCCAACCTAGCCAGCATCATCCACAGTAGGAATATTCAAAATCTAAGATTAGCGTTTTATACATTACAAGAAACGGGTATGATAGAACAAGTAGAGAAAAAAGCGTACAAAAATAGAAACACAAACTCGCAAAATTTTAGAAACACAAACTTTACACAGAATTCATTTAGACCGAATTACAACCAAGTTGAAAATCAGAATTCATTTAGACAAAACTATAACCAAATAGAAAATCAGTTTAGACAAAATAACAACTCTGGACAATTTAGAAACCCGTTCAGACAAAATCCGCTAAATACAGGCGGAAGAAATTCGGACCAAACTAGGACGAGTAGAATGGATGTAGACCATATAGAACAAAATGAGGTAAATTTTCAATTGCCGGGGGAGGACCTAATTTACCGATAGTTGAGCTGACTGTAGGAGATGAAAAAATAAAATGCTTGATTGATACAGGATCGACAACAACAGTTATCAACGAGGACAAATTATCAAAATATAAAAGACTAAAATTAAAAAATAATCTACAATTTAATACACTCAGTGGACAAACAAACATAAGCCATGAAATAATAACGGAACTCCCGCAAGAATTTAACGAAAAAAAATATTTGAGCTGGAAACTTACAAAGTTTAAAAATAAAAAATTCGACGCACTTATTGGACAAAATATACTTGCACCAATGCAAGCAATTATTAATCTTAGAGAGGGGTACATTGAAATCAATAAGGTAAAAACTACATTTTTGAGTGAATGTCCGTACAAATTTGACGAAATTTATACAATTGAAAATTCGTTTATTAACCAAAGCGTTATTGAAAAATTAAAAACAATAGAGATGAACTCTGAAGAGATAGATTATCTAAAATATTTAATAAATAAGCACAAAGACTTATTTTTTCAAGAAGGACAAAAATTGACTCATACATACGAAATTCAGCACGAAATAGTGACTACAACAAGTAGGCCACTTTACTCAAAAATTTATAGATATCCACAGATACACGAGACCGAAATCAATAAACAAATAAAAGAAATGTTAGAACAGGGAATAATAAAGGAAAGCAACTCACCGTACAACTCACCGCTTTGGATCGTTCCAAAGAAGGCGGACAATTCCGGTACAAAGAAATGGCGTATAGTCATCGATTACAGGAAATTGAACGAAGAAACTATTAGCGATAAATTTCCCATCCCTAATATTAAAAATATCTTAGAGAAACTAGGAAGGTCCCAATATTTCACAACACTAGACTTAGCGAAAGGGTTTCATCAGGTTTTAATAAAAGAATGCGATAGACAAAAGACAGCATTTTCTACTCCTCTTGGGCACTATGAGTTTACGAGAATGCCATTCGGACTCAAAAATGCCCCAGCCACGTTCCAAAGATTAATCAATTCAGTCCTTAGAGAATTTATTAACAAAATATGTGTTGTCTACCTTGATGACATACTTATTTTTAGCACTTCATTAGAAGAACATTTGGAAAGCCTCGAAAAAATTTTTAATAAATTGAGACAACATAATTTAAAAATTCAGGTAGATAAATGTAAATTTTTTGCTAAGGAAACTGAATACTTAGGGCACATTCTAGCAACAGAAGGAGTAAAGCCGAGTGAGAGTAAAATTGAAAACATTCAAAAGCTTAAACTCCCTGAAACAACAAAACAAATCAAGTCATTTTTAGGAATTACCGGTTATTATAGAAAGTTTGTGAAGGATTATGCCAAAGTAGCTCATGGAATGACGAAATATTTGAAGAAAAATGCAAAAATTAATAAACAAGATCCACAGTACATAGATGCCTTTCAGAAATTGAAACGATTATTAACAGAAGCTCCAATACTTAGATACCCCGACTTTGATAAACGTTTTAAAATAGCCACAGATGCTAGTGATTTCGCTATTGGTGCAGTTCTCACTCAAAGTGAGCATCCAATTAGCTATGCAAGTAGAACCCTAAACGAGCACGAAAGAAAATATTCTACAACAGAGAAAGAACTGTTAGCTATTGTATGGGCGGTTAACTATTTTCGACCATATATCTACGGACGAAATTTTGATTTGATAACTGATCATCAACCATTAGTGTGGTTGAAAATCAAAAACACTGGCAAAGATATCAATCCAAGATTACAACGTTGGTTACTTAAGTTAGGAGAATCTGACATTAAAATAAACTATATAAAAGGTAAGGAAAATATAACTGCTGATTTTATGAGTCGTATAAATGCGGATTTAGGACAGATAAATGCAATTGATTCACGTAACCAAGAGACCGAAGTTCAACACGAAGACAACAGAAGCACAGATGCTACAATTCATTCTCAAGAAGAGGAACAAAATGACCATTTTATTATATTGGACACAATAGTGAATAGATTTAACACACAGCTAATTTTAACTAACAACAAGGTAAGAGAAATTGAAGTAGTTCATGATAAAAGAAAAATTTTTATTAGTCCTGAAGATATTAAAAATAATTTTATGACAGATATATTTAGAAGATATTTAAAAACAGGTAAAACAGGCATTTACTCGGAAATAACGGACCATGAATATAACATAGTACAACAGAAACTAGTAGAACTCTTCGGTTCAACTCTTAAATTCTATAGATGCTCATACCATGCCACAGATATGTCAAACGAAGAGGAAACATATAAACAAATAGGAAAATATCATAAATTAGAGACAGGACATGGTGGCATACAGGCAAATTACGAGGGATTGAAAAAACTTATCTATTATAAGGACCTAAAGAAATTAATACAGAGGTACGTAAATAATTGCGACATCTGTAGTAGGGCCAAATACGACAGGAAACCAATCAAACCGAAATATTTTTTAACAGAAATCCCAACCGACAAAAATCAGATTATACACGTAGATGTTTATACAAATAAGAAACACAGTTTTATGTCATTTATAGATAAATTTTCTAAATTCGCGGTCATTCTTTACTTAGAAGATAGAAATAGCAACACTTTAATAGAAAAATTTAGACTGTACTTGTCAATAAAAAGTAAACCAGACAAAATTGTTATGGATAACGAGTTCAATTCTGTCAATGTTAGAGAATTTATGAGACAAGAAGAAATATTAGTGCATTTTACAAAACCCAATAGTCACACTGGAAATTCCGACATAGAAAGATTCCATAGCACTATTGCTGAAAAATTCAGAGCACTAGAAGCAGAAAAGTCTAGATTATCGACGCAAGAACGTATATTTAAATGTGTAGAATGGTATAACAGATCAGTGCATTCAACTCTAATAGAAAAACCTATTGATGTAGAAGAAGGTAAAATCGATAAAGAAAAAATTAGGCAGTTAATTCAAAGTAAAAAAGAGCAAAATATTGATAAACTTAATAGGAAACGTGAGGATTTTACACACAATAATCAAGAAGGATATGTAAAGAATTATAAAGCACTCAGACACAAATACGAACCAAGATATAGAAGATTAAAGATAGAAAATATTCATCCAACAAATATTAAAAGACCAACCAAATTTTCAGATCAATTGGACATTACTCGTTTTGACCTTACTAAAAAATAGAAACCGACGATGGATTCATTGAAATAAAACTGGAACACGCACAAATCATTAAGAACTACAACATGATTTTACATATAATTAACCCATCCGAAATAGAAAGTATCATAGACGACTTTACATCCGAAATACATCAATTAAAGTTATTAGAAAACAAGCAACTTTTAAATTCACAACTTAAAACACTTAGACGGAAAATTCAAACCATCCTACCACATAGACAGAAGAGGGGACTTATAAACATTTTTGGAACAGGACTTAAATGGCTTTATGGGACAATGGACGACAATGATAGGACAGAAATAGAAGAACATTTAAAAATTATTGACACAAATAATCATATGGCAATTGAAAATATTAACAAAAATATCCAAATAAATGACCATTTTAATAAAACATTCGAAATGCTAAGGAAAACAATAGAGTCGGACAGAAATAAAATAAATGAAAAATTTAATGACATAGAAGAAACGAATTCAAGAATGTATGCGCAATTTCTTTACTTAGACTTTTTATTAAAAATTAAAATTTTGGAGGATCACATTGAACATATACAAAATAACATCGCTTCAGCAAGACTCGACATAATGACAAGTAACATATTAACGGACGACGAAATAACTCGATACAACATCGACATTGACAAACTTAGAAACATACGACTAGGTGTAGGTGAATATAAAAATAACGAAATTATATTTGTAATAGAAATTCCTAAAAATATGCTTTCTGTACCAAGATCATTAGTAGTACCCGTTTCAAACGCAAAACATGAAGAATTACTTATTAGTATGCAAGAAGTAATAAAAATAAATAATACTTTTTATGATTATAATAGTGATGTAAACATTAAAAACTTAAAAAAATCAAAACTATGTATTTACAAAGATAACTGTCTAAAAGTCAAAAACAATCATTCAGAAATTATTAATATAAAACCTGGTCTAATTTTGTTAAAAAATCAAATAAATTCACAATTAAATAGTACATGTGATTATAGAAAAACTAAACTGAATGGAAACTACTTAATTTCTTTTAATGATTGTAAAATAAAAGTAAATGAAGAACATTTTTCAAATAAAGAATTAATATTTCATTAAAGATTTGCTGTACCATCAATAAAAAAATTAAATAGTTCAAAAACGCAACTAACCTTTGAAGAAATTGTTATTCAACAAATAGAAAACATAGAAAAAATAAAAGAATTAAAGTATCACAGAAAGAATTTTACAACTGTCAATCTCATTGTACTTATTTCTTCTCTTATGATATTATCCCTATCAGCAATATTTGTATACATATATTTTGTAAGAAAGAACAGAACACTTAAGATAAGTATCGTCAACCCTCAAACTCAGGAGAGTTCTCAATCCAAGGGGGGAGGGGTCATGTCGACATCAACGTCACTTGAGAAACCTCAGGTTTCAACCAAACTGTCAGTCAATTGGGCAACATAAATTAATTGTTTCGAAACATACATACAATGGTTTCGAAACAATTAACCGAATAAAGAATCTAAAAACATTTAACTCAAAAACATATTCTCGGATTGCAGAACACTTTGTCATGTGCCGCTGTTGCTTAACCCAAAATTCAATAGCGTCGGCAATGTGTAAACAATGTATCGAATTGCTCTTGCAATCCAACTGACCCACCTAAGTGTTTTGGGTTTTCATATGTAAACAATTTTAAATATTGGTTGCAACACAAAAAATGCAATCGATGGCAGGAAATATGTATTTTGTATTTTTGTAGTAATGTATTTCTTTTGTATCTTAAGAGGTTACATTGGATTGTAATATTTTTAAGTAAGTCAGTCTTAATCTGAATTTAAAGAAATAAAGAAACCTTCGGGTTAATAAAAATAAAAACTTATTTTTTTCCTTTACTTCTAAAGAAGTAATGTTAGTTTTTTTCCTTTACTTCTAAAGAAGTAATGTTAGTGGCGCAGTCGAATCAGGAGTATTAATCAAAAGATTGATACTGAACTTTTAACTCTTGAGTAACTAAAGTAACTAAGTGAATTAAAAATTAAATCAAAAGATTTAAATAACTCTAAATTAATTCAAATATTGGTACCCAATAAAGTGAAATCTAGTGAACTAAAAACTTTAAATCAAAAGATTTAAATAAGTCAATAGACTGACAGGAATAAAAAAAAAAGCTTAAGTTAAGAGGCGAATGCCAAAGTACGAGAAAAATAAAACAAGTCTACAGTATAATAAAACAACAAATATTATGGAAAAGCATGAGGCAGCAGCAGCAGCGGCAGCAGAAGCAATGAGGCAACACCAAGCAGCTACGACGGCCCAGCAGATTCCAGCATCGGAAATTATAAAGGAAGCTGCGAGAATTAGGGAATTCCAAGGAAACAAGGACTATGACTTATCATCGTTCATTAGGGAAGTGGAACTGATCCTTCCAATGTTTGATGTTAACCCTGCTCTAAAGGATTTTATTTTCCAACGCCACATCATGACTAAAATACAAGGAACAGCATTACAAGCAGTGAGGACGCTGGGACAGAACCCATCGTGGATGGAAGTTAAAACAGAGCTGGTCAGGAATTTTGGTATAAGAGAAACATATCACAACCTGTTTCACCAAGCAATCAACACAAAATGTCTTAATGTAAGTGACTACTTTTATCAGTTAAGAAACATATTAGATAAACTAAACACTAAATATGATTTCGATGAAAATAAACCGGTAGAGTTTTCACCTATTGTAAATGAATCTATAATTTTAAAAACATTCGTTAATGGACTAGATGCCAACCTAGCCAGCATCATCCACAGTAGGAATATTCAAAATCTAAGATTAGCGTTTTATACATTACAAGAAACGGGTATGATAGAACAAGTAGAGAAAAAAGCGTACAAAAATAGAAACACAAACTCGCAAAATTTTAGAAACACAAACTTTACACAGAATTCATTTAGACCGAATTACAACCAAGTTGAAAATCAGAATTCATTTAGACAAAACTATAACCAAATAGAAAATCAGTTTAGACAAAATAACAACTCTGGACAATTTAGAAACCCGTTCAGACAAAATCCGCAAAATACAGGCGGAAGAAATTCGGACCAAACTAGGACGAGTAGAATGGATGTAGACTATATAGAACAAAATGAGGTAAATTTTCAATTGCCGGGGGAGGACCTAATTTACCGATAGTTGAGCTGACTGTAGGAGATGAAAAAATAAAATGCTTGATTGATACAGGATCGACAACAACACTTATCAACGAGGACAAATTATCAAAATATAAAAGACTAAAATTAAAAAATAATCTACAATTTAATACACTCAGTGGACAAACAAACATAAGCCATGAAATAATAACGGAACTCCCACAAGAATTTAACGAAAAAAAATATTTGAGCTGGATACTTACAAAGTTCAAAAATAAAAAATTCGACGCACTTATTGGACAAAATATACTTGCACCAATGCAAGCAATTATTAATCTTAGAGAGGGGTACATTGAAATCAATAAGGTAAAAACTACATTTTTGAGTGAATGTCCGTACAAATTTGACGAAATTTATACAATTGAAAATTCATTTATTAACCAAAGCGTTATTGAAAAATTAAAAAGAATAGAGATGAACTCTGAAGAGATAGATTATCTAAAATATTTAATAAATAAGCACAAAGACTTATTTTTTCAAGAAGGACAAAAATTGACTCATACACACGAAATTCAGCACGAAATAGTGACTACAACAAGTAGGCCACTTTACTCAAAAATTTATAGATATCCACAGATACACGAGACCGAAATCAATAAACAAATAAAATAAATGTTAGAACAGGGAATAATAAAGGAAAGCAACTCACCGTACAACTCACCGCTTTGGATCGTTCCAAAGAAGGCGGACAATTCCGGTACAAAGAAATGGCGTATAGTCATCGATTACAGGAAATTGAACGAAGAAACTATTAGCGATAAATTTCCCATCCCTAATATTG
The DNA here is from genome assembly GCA_920105625.2 of Clusia tigrina. Classification (NCBI taxonomy): domain Eukaryota; kingdom Metazoa; phylum Arthropoda; class Insecta; order Diptera; family Clusiidae; genus Clusia; species Clusia tigrina. The sequence goes on along the minus strand of OV050030.1, from coordinate 178,524,717 downwards.
AAAATATCTTAGAGAAACTAGGAAAGTCCCAATATTTCACAACACTAGACTTAGCGAAAGGGTTTCATCAGGTTTTAATAAAAGAATGCGATAGACAAAAGACAGCATTTTCTACTCCTCTTGGGCACTATGAGTTTACGAGAATGCCATTCGGACTCAAAAATGCCCCAGCCACGTTCCAAAGATTAATCAATTCAGTCCTTAGAGAATTTATTAACAAAATATGTGTTGTCTACCTTGATGACATACTTATTTTTAGCACTTCACTAGAAGAACATTTGGAAAGCCTCGAAAAAATTTTTAATAAATTGAGACAACATAATTTAAAAATTCAGGTAGATAAATGTAAATTTTTTGCTAAGGAAACTGAATACTTAGGGCACATTCTAGCAACAGAAGGAGTAAAGCCGAATGAGAGTAAAATTGAAAACATTCAAAAGCTTAAACTCCCTGAAACAACAAAACAAATCAAGTCATTTTTAGGAATTACCGGTTATTATAGAAAGTTTGTGAAGGATTATGCCAAAGTAGCTCATGGAATGACGAAATATTTGAAGAAAAATGCAAAAATTAATAAACAAGATCCACAGTACATAGATGCCTTTCAGAAATTGAAACGATTATTAACAGAAGCTCCAATACTTAGATACCCCGACTTTGATAAACGTTTTAAAATAGCCACAGATGCTAGTGATTTCGCTATTGGTGCAGTTCTCACTCAAAGTGAGCATCCAATTAGCTATGCAAGTAGAACCCTAAACGAGCACGAAAGAAAATATTCTACAACAGAGAAAGAACTGTTAGCTATTGTATGGGCGGTTAACTATTTTCGACCATATATCTACGGACGAAATTTTGATTTGATAACTGATCATCAACCATTAGTGTGGTTGAAAATCAAAAACACTGGCAAAGATATCAATCCAAGATTACAACGTTGGTTACTTAAGTTAGGAGAATCTGACATTAAAATAAACTATATAAAAGGTAAGGAAAATATAACTGCCGATTTTATGAGTCGTATAAATGCGGATTTAGGACAGATAAATGCAATTGATTCACGTAACCAAGAGACCGAAGTTCAACACGAAGACAACAGAAGCACAGATGCTACAATTCATTCTCAAGAAGAGGAACAAAATGACCATTTTATTATATTGGACACAATAGTGAATAGATTTAACACACAGCTAATTTTAACTAACAACAAGGTAAGAGAAATTGAAGTAGTTCATGATAAAAGAAAAATTTTTATTAGTCCTGAAGATATTAAAAATAATTTTATGACAGATATATTTAGAAGATATTTAAAAACAGGTAAAACAGGCATTTACTCGGAAATAACGGACCATGAATATAACATAGTACAACAGAAACTAGTAGAACTCTTCGGTTCAACTCTTAAATTCTATAGATGCTGATACCATGCCACAGATATGTCAAACGAAGAGGAAACATATAAACAAATAGGAAAATATCATAAATTAGAGACAGGACATGGTGGCATACAGGCAAATTACGAGGGATTGAAAAAACTTATCTATTATAAGGACCTAAAGAAATTAATACAGAGGTACGTAAATAATTGCGACATCTGTAGTAGGGCCAAATACGACAGGAAACCAATCAAACCGAAATATTTTTTAACAGAAACCCCAACCGACAAAAATCAGATTATACACGTAGATGTTTATACAAATAAGAAACACAGTTTTATGTCATTTATAGATAAATTTTCTAAATTCGCGGTCATTCTTTACTTAGAAGATAGAAATAGCAACACTTTAATAGAAAAATTTAGACTGTACTTGTCAATAAAAAGTAAACCAGACAAAATTGTTATGGATAACGAGTTCAATTCTGTCAATGTTAGAGAATTTATGAGACAAGAAGAAATATTAGTGCATTTTACAAAACCCAATAGTCACACTGGAAATTCCGACATAGAAAGATTCCATAGCACTATTGCTGAAAAATTCAGAGCACTAGAAGCAGAAAAGTCTAGATTATCGACGCAAGAACGTATATTTAAATGTGTAGAATGGTATAACAGATCAGTGCATTCAACTCTAAAAGAAAAACCTATTGATGTAGAAGAAGGTAAAATCGATAAAGAAAAAATTAGGCAGTTAATTCAAAGTAAAAAAGAGCAAAATATTGATAAACTTAATAGGAAACGTGAGGATTTTACACACAATAATCAAGAAGGATATGTAAAGAATTATAAAGCACTCAGACACAAATACGAACCAAGATATAGAAGATTAAAGATAAAAAATATTCATCCAACAAATATTAAAAGACCAACCAAATTTTCAGATCAATTGGACATTACTCGTTTTGACCTTACTAATAATGATAACTAAGGCTTGTGGAACACTTATGATCGACAAAATAGAAACCGACGATGGATTCATTGAAATAAAACTGGAAAACGCACAAATCATTAAGAACTACAACATGATTTTACATATAATTAACCCATCCGAAATAGAAAGTATCATAGACGACTTTACATCCGAAATACATCAATTAAAGTTATTAGAAAACAAGCAACTTTTAAATTCACAACTTAAAACACTTAGACGGAAAATTCAAACCATCCTACCACATAGACAGAAGAGGGGACTTATAAACATTTTTGGAACAGGACTTAAATGGCTTTATGGGACAATGGACGACAATGATAGGACAGAAATAGAAGAACATTTAAAAATTATTGACACAAATAATCATATGGCAATTGAAAATATTAACAAAAATATCCAAATAAATGACCATTTTAATAAAACATTCGAAATGCTAAGGAAAACAATAGAGCCGGACAGAAATAAAATAAATGAAAAATTTAATGACATAGAAGAAACGAATTCAAGAATGTATGCGCAATTTCTTTACTTAGACTTTTTATTAAAAATTAAAATTTTGGAGGATCACATTGAACATATACAAAATAACATCGCTTCAGCAAGACTCGACATAATGACAAGTAACATATTAACGGACGACGAAATAACTCGATACAACATCGACATTGACAAACTTAGAAACATACGACTAGGTGTAGGTGAATATAAAAATAACGAAATTATATTTGTAATAGAAATTCCTAAAAATATGCTTTCTGTACCAAGATCATTAGTAGTACCCGTTTCAAACGCAAAACATGAAGAATTACTTATTAGTATGCAAGAAGTAATAAAAATAAATAATACTTTTTATGATTATAATAGTGATGTAAACATTAAAAACTTAAAAAAATCAAAACTATGTATTTACAAAGATAACTGTCTAAAAGTCAAAAACAATCATTCAGAAATTATTAATATAAAACCTGGTCTAATTTTGTTAAAAAATCAAATAAATTCACAATTAAATAGTACATGTGATTATAGAAAAACTAAACTGAATGGAAACTACTTAATTTCTTTTAATGATTGTAAAATAAAAGTAAATGAAGAACATTTTTCAAATAAAGAATTAATATTTCATGAAAGATTTGCTGTACCATCAATAAAAAAATTAAATAGTTCAAAAACGCAACTAACCTTTGAAGAAATTGTTATTCAACAAATAGAAAACATAGAAAAAATAAAAGAATTAAAGTATCACAGAAAGAATTTTACAACTGTCAATCTCATTGTACTTATTTCTTCTCTTATGATATTATCCCTATCAGCAATATTTGTATACATATATTTTGTAAGAAAGAACAGAACACTTAAGATAAGTATCATCAACCCTCAAACTCAGGAGAGTTCTCAATCCAAGGGGGGAGGGGTCATGTCGACATCAACGTCACTTGAGAAACCTCAGGTTTCAACCAAACTGCCAGTCAATTTGGCAACATAAATTAATTGTTTCGAAACATACATACAATGGTTTCGAAACAATTAACCGAATAAAGAATCTAAAAACATTTAACTCAAAAACATATTCTCGGATTGCAGAACACTTTGTCATGTGCCGCTGTTGCTTAACCCAAAATTCAATAGCGTCGGCAATGTGTAAACAATGTATCGAATTGCTCTTGCAATCCAACTGACCCACCTAATTGTTTTGGGTTTTCATATGTAAACAATTTTAAATATTGGTTGCAACACAAAAAATGCAATCGAAGGCAGGAAATATGTATTTTGTATTTTTGTAGTAATGTATTTCTTTTGTATCTTAAGAGGTTACATTGGATTGTAATATTTTAAGTAAGTCAGTCTTAATCTGAATTTAAAGAAATAAAGAAACCTTCGGGTTAATAAAAATAAAAACTTATTTTTTTCCTTTACTTCTAAAGAAGTAATGTTAGTTTTTTTCCTTTACTTCTAAAGAAGTAATGTTAGTCGCGCATCCCATCCAGACACACTGTCAGCAGCAACATTCCAGGTGTCACATTGCACAACTCAACGGGAACAAACAACATTCAACGTGCCCACAGTCATCACTCGGCACGTGGACTACGTCAGCATATTAGATTATTTATTAAGCTAAAGTTAAAGCCTTCATTATTTTGTAAAACTAGTTCGGTTTTAAGCTAAATAAAAGTAAGACGTGTTGGGATCCAACACGCAACCTTTTTTAAAAAAACAAACTAAATTAATAATTCATTAATTTATATATGGTATCAGTCAGAGGCAGGTCAGCCGTGAATAGTGTGTAGAGCACAGGTCCCAAAACGCTCCCTTGTGGAACACCAGCTTTGATTGGATAGAGGGAAGTTACGTCGCTGTTAACTTTGACCATGAAGAATCTGCTTTCTAAGTAGGACTTTAATGTGGCAAAGTAGTGATGGGGTAAATGCATTTTCAATTTGTACAGTAACCCTTGGTGCCACACCTTTTCGAATGCTTGGGTGATATCCAGGAATGCGGCTGAACAGTATTCTCTATTTTCTAGTGCATTCCGTGCAAATGCATATACTCGATGTATTTTTTCTATCGTAGCGTGATGCTTTCCGAATACAAATTGATGGGAAGGTATAAGTTGTTTTGACACGATGATTGGGAGGAGTCGCTTCAAATGAAGTTTCTCAAACACTTTAGAAAGTATCGGAAGCAAGCTTATTGATCTATATGAGGTGACCGCTTCTGCCGGTTTCCCAGATTTGGGAACAAGAATAATTTGAGCCCCTTTCGATTCGTTTGGGAAGTGGTCACATCGGATAATCGCATTGAATAATTGGGCAATGAATTTTTAGCCGCAATCTGGTAGCTCCTTTAGGATTCTGCTCGTAATAAGGTCATATCCCGGCGATTTTTTGTCTTTTAGCGTATTCTTGACAATTCCTTTAATTTGTTTTATTTTAAAATGCTGGATCGGAATATCCATTTAATATGGGGCATCTAGAAATTCAGCTATTCTTGTATATTCTTGTCGATATTTGCTTGGAAACGGCGCAAATACTTTTAATAAATGAAGAGCAAATGACTGTGCTTTTTCTTTGTCAGATCTGGCCCATCCGCCATCTTTCGTTTTAATAGGTGGCACATGTGATGTTGGTTGATTTAATTTTTTTTGTTGCTTTCCATAGAGAATAACCGAAAGCCTGTGAAGGTGACAAGCTGCTGAGATAGCTTTGTATTTCTGAATTTTTTGTTGACTGTAGGGGCATTTTTGAGTTACTTTGTAGAGCATTGAACCGGTTTTTGTCATAGGGGTTTCTGGTCATTTGCCAAATTCGACGCAGTCTCCGCTTTTCTTTTAGTTGCTCCTTTACAACCTGGCTTACATCACGATGATTACTTATACAGCTGGGCTCCAATGTGGAAGTCCATGCATCATGCTGAATGGTTGTGTTCAAAAGTTCTACTGCATCGTCTATATTGGTTTTGTTTTTTAAAGGAATATTGGTGACTAGAGTCTCGATAATGCTTTGTCTAAACAACTCCCAATTTGTGCTTTTATTGTGCAGACATATTGTTCTTGCTCTGATCTGAACCTCACAGCTAATTGTTAGAACTATCGGTGAGTGATATGATGACAGGTCCAGGCACGATTCCATTGAAGTCTTTTGTTTTTGGTACACCTTTGGATACAAAAAAGTCGATAACGTCTGGAAGCTTGTTACTGTCCGTTGGCCAGTAGGTTGGCTCTCCCGTTGATAGGTGGAACAGGCTGGTTTGTTGCATAGCTTTATATAGGTTGCGGTCTCTAGGAGTTATTATTCTAGACCCCCTCTGCGGATGCTTAGCTTTATATTATATTATCACTCCCAGCGATGAATCTTGATCCTAGGGAGTTATACAATTCTTGGAACTGTTCGCAGTTAACTGGATGGTTGGGAGGGCAATATACCGCTGCAATTGTTTTGGAGCCTTTATAATCATCAATTGTTATAATCGTTGATTGTAGGTATTTCTTTTTATAACATTTGTGCCCACGTGTACAATACTGTTACGAATAATTACAGCAATTCCCCCACGCGCAGTGTCAGCTGAGTGGTTTGTGTAGTATAGCTCATATTGCAGAATTTTTGCGTAACTTTTTGCAGTGAAATGGGTTTCAGATATCAACATAATGTTAATATTTTTGTCTGCTAAGAAAGCTGACGACTGAGCCCATTGGCATTCCAGACTGCGATTTTCAATGATCTGATTCATTTCGATATATTTGCTACGACTGTGGTTAGTAGATTAAGTAATGTACTCACTTGACCTATCAATGTTTTAAGCATGCTTTTTAGCTCGGTCATATCCTCATTGAGTTGAGTATTTGGATTGTTGAGCGGAATGGTTAGATTCGTATTGGTTTCTACCGGAGTATTGTTTCGTACTATATTTGCATACGACGTTGTTGTTCGTGGAGCGGATCTTTGAGGCGCTTCCTGGTTAGTGTTCCTCGCTTCTCTGTTTCTGATCGTGGGCAACGGCTGCAGTATTGCTTGGTGTGTTCGTAAAGTTGGCATCTGACACATTGGGGAATTTCACGTTTCTTCCTAGGTGGCTCAATCTTAATTCGTGTGTTTAGATACACAATACACTGAAGAACGCAAGTCAAGGCCAGCTTGCAAATTTATCAATAAGGCACTTTTCCTGGTAATGCTTTAAAGTCAATAATATCTATATATATGTATATATGCGACAGGTGAACTACATAGCAGGAAAAGAGGCCCCTGAGTAAACGGAGTATCTACGTACGAAAAGGAGTTCAAAATTCAAGGACAGCCGACTGCCTAAAATTCACCTAGGACACCACTGGGGTAATGGTAAGTGTAATTTTAGTTTTTATGTAAGTCAAATCAATTTTATTTAAAGAAATAACATAAATAGAAAATTTAAAAGTGTTAGTAAAAGTAAAGTATAGAAAAAAAGGAAGAAAAGAAAACATTTCTAAACATTGAAATATATAAAAAGAAAGAAAGAATATTTAAAGAAATTTAAAATAGTTTATTTGTCTAAAAGAAATTTCCTCAAATCATAAAAAAAAAGAAAAAAAAAACAGAACAAAAGAAATTATAGAATAAGCGAAATATTTTATTTGTCCACGAAATTAATATTTTTTATTAGCGAATTAAAACACAATTAAATTACAATGGAAGACGATTTAGTTAAAGAAATAAATAAACTGAGACTTTCAACCCAATCCAATTCCCAAAATACTGCATCCCAATCCAACCAACAACCATTCCAACTGACAGACACCTTAACTAAACAAATAACCGAATTAGTAGTTGCAACGATACAAAATTTAAATAACCCCTTTGTTGAAAATGATGACAGTGACTACTTCGTACCATTCAGGTCCACGAACGTGAAAGAATTAGACAAAATACCTGATATTGTTAAATGCTTACGAGAATTTTCTGGCCAAACAGGAGAATTTAATTCTTGGCGGAAAACTGTTGATAGAATTTTCACGGCATACGACAACATTAAGGGCACTCCAAAATACTACGCTATTTTACATACTGTAAGACACAAAATTGTAGGAGATGCGGACACCGCATTAGAATCATACCGGACACCATTAGACAGGTCGAAAATAAAAAAGTGCTTAATGATGCACTATTCCGACAAACGTGATATAGGGACGTTGGAATATGAAATGACTACTTTAACTCAACGAAATCTGACAATAACGGAATTCTACCAACAAATTTATCAATATCTTTCATTGATTTTGGACAAGATCGCTTGTTTAGATTCCAGTGAATAATCTCTTCAAACGATGACCAACGCCTACAGAGAAAAAGCCTTAGATACGTTTATTCGTGGTCTTAATGGAGATCTTCCAAGATTACTAAGCGTTCGAGAACCGACAACGTTGCCACAAGCCCTGCACTTGTACCAAAAGTTGGATAACATGATGTACAGAATGAATTCGATCCAAAGATCGAATAATTTCAGAAAAATCAATAATCCTCTGCCACTACCCAGACCACCACGTTCAAATGTTCTTCCTTTACAAACATTTGAGAAAAGGTTTCTCCCAGAACTGACTCACATCCCACAACCAAGATTTAATAACAATCCAAACAGATTTCAAGGAAACAGTCAGAATTACTCTTACAATAACCCGCGAGTGTTCCAACCGAATAATCAGTATTTTTTAAATAATAACCCTTATCAATCACAACCCAATTATAGCCACAACTATGCTAGCAATAATCCATTCCAACCAAGACCACAATTTGGTCAACGAAATTTATCAGGTTTTAATAATAGACCATATATGCCCCCAAAACCCCCAGTTCCTATGGACGTAGACCCTTCCGTCCATACTAGACAGGTTAATTATCAGAATAGGCCAAGCATTCAACAATTTAATAAACGACCAGCATCCCAGCAGGAGCATCGCCCAAACAAAGTTCAGAAAAAGTTCCATGCCAATACAAAAACTGCATGTGATACAACTAATGTCGGAGACACTGGCACCGACATCGATCCTACGTTTTCTGATTCCCAAGAACAATGCCAACACACAGCTGACGAATACTACAATGACACGACTGACCAAGAGTTCGAAGAGATTGATCAAACTAACAATATGTATTTTTTAGATTAAAAGAGTCTTCACTTCCGTATTTTGAATTCACAACCAAAAGTGAAGACGTACTCAACTTCCTTATTGATACAGGCTCCAATAAAAATTACATACAATCGACACGTATTAGAAATCCCATTCCCAATGCAAAACCCTTCACCGTTAACTCAATTGCCGGATATATCCAAATAACTCACCACACCTTCGTGAACATCTTCGGGCCACAAACTGAAAAATTGAAATTTTTTATACTTCCCACATTAACAACCTTTCATGGCATTATAGGAAACGATACGCTTAAACAATTAAAAGCAACAATACATACAGACGAAAGTTTTATGACAATTTGTCCGAACATTAAGATTCCACTTAAGCAACAGGCAGCACAAGACGTCAACCATATCAATTTGCGTTTATCACATCTTACACACACACAGAAAGAACAGCTGAATATTATCATCAGAAATTGTCCAAGACTTTTTTCAGATCCCAACAAAAAACTCACATACACTTCTACAATAAAGGGCGAGATTCGCACTACAAACGAGACACCCATTTATTCGAAATCCTACCCCTATCCGATGGCTCTAAAAGAAGAGGTCGAAAGACAAGTAGAAGAACTTCTTGCGGATGGCATTATAAGACCATCGAAATCCCCATATAATTCACCTGTTTGGATCGTTCAGAAAAAGATGGACGCATCCGGTGAAAGAAAATACCGTATGGTGATAGATTATCGGAAACACAATAACGTTACCATTCCAGACAGATATCCGATCCCTGAAATAAATGACGTTCTCTCTAACCTCGGTAAAAACCAATATTTTACGATAATAGATTTAAAAAGCGGTTTCCATCAAATACCATTGAAGGAATCCGACATAGAAAAAACCGCATTTTCCATTAACAATGGAAAATTTGAATTTGTTAGATTTCCCTTTGGGCTGAAAAATGCCCCAGCAATATTTCAAAGGACCTTAGACGATATACTAAGGCAACATATAGGAAAAAGATGTTATGTCTACATAGACGATATCATCATTTTTGGCGAAAATGAAAAAGAACATTTGGAAAATTTAAAAATAGTATTTAGAACACTGGAATCTGCCAATATGAAGGTTCAGTTAGATAAGTGCGAATTCCTAAAAAAAGAGGTCGAGTTTCTTGGGTACGTCGTGGGAATAGACGGGATAAAAACAAACAAAAACAAAATAGACGCAATAGCCAAAATGCCCCAACCAAAGAATCTGAAAGAACTCCGATCGTTCCTCGGAATGTCCGGATATTATCGACGATTCATTTTAGATTACGCAAAAATTGCCAAGCCGTTGACAAGCCTTTTACGAGGAGAGGAAGGTCGTATTTCTAAATTTGCTTCAAAAAATAAACTAATTACTTTAGATCAAGATGCCATCGCATCTTTCAATAAAATAAAAAATTCACTTATTTCAAAAGACGTTGTACTATCTCACCCAAATTTCGAAAAAGAATTCGAGCTAACTACGGACGCATCTGAGTATGCGATCGGGGCTGTATTGTCCCAAAACAATAGACCAATCTCATTCATCTCCAGAACTCTTACTAAAACCGAAGAGAATTACGCTACGAATGAGAAAGAGATGCTTGCCATCATCTGGTCTCTTAATTCTCTGAGAAACTACCTGTACGGTTCAAAAAAGACAAACATATTCACAGACCATCAACCGCTTACTTACGCTCTAAGCGTTAAAAATACCAATAGCAAAATGAAGAGATGGAAGTCCATTCTCGAAGAATATAATTATCATCTAACATACAAACCAGGTAAAGCGAATGTTGTCGCCGACACTCTCTCTAGAATACCCGTAGAAATAAACTCCCTAACACCAACGATCCATAGCGATGAAAGTTCAAGTCACAATTTAATTCCATGCACAGAAACCCCAATAAATGTATTCAAGAACCAGATATTTCTTAAGGTTGGTGATTGCTCAACCTACCAATTCAAAATTGTATTTCCAAGTTACCATAGACACATCATTACCGAACAACAATTTTCAGAATCAAATCTGGTCTCGCTTTTAAAGAGATATTTTAATCCGTCCGTCATCAACGGAATACGCACCGATGAACCCATTATGGGTCAAATACAAAATATCTATCCACTTCACTTTAGTAACTACAAAGCAAGATATACCCACAAATTAGTAGAGGACATTACAAACGAACAAGAACAGGAAAACATCATACTCGAGACTCACAACCGCGCACATAGAAATGCAATAGAAAATAAAGCACAAATTCTTGAAAAATACTATTTTCCAGGAATGCTAAACAAAATTAAAAGAATAACTACCATCTGCACGACATGCAAAGAAAATAAATACGAGAGACGACCTAATCTACCAAAATTAGCCGAAACACCCTTGCCTACATTCCCTGGTCACACAATACATATAGACATATTTCTGACAGACAAAAAAATTGTTATGACTGCAATAGACAAATTTACAAAATACGACATAACAAAACTACTAAACAGCAGATCGATAGAAGACGTACGACGACCCTTAAGAGACATCATTTTTTCATTTGGAGTACCAAAATCCATCGTTATTGATAACGAACCATCCCTTAATTCAAACTCAATCACATTCATGTTAAAAGACGAACTTGGAATAGACGTCTACACTACACCTCCATATAAAAGTCAGGCAAACGGACAAGTGGAAAGGTTCCACTCAACACTCGTTGAAATAATGCGTTGCCTTAAAGAAAACGGAGGACACAGGAATTTCGAAGAATTATTAGAAAGAGCAGTATCCGAATACAACCACTGGGTACATTCGGTAACAGGAAAAAAACCTGTTGATTTATATTTCGGACGAAATGTAACATTCACACCAGACGATTATGAAAGGACAAGACTAAGTAATTTAGAAAGACTAAGTAAGAAACAGGAAAATGACTTACAATACCACAATAAAAGCAAGCAGGAAACAAAGCACTACCTACCAGGACAGATTATCTTTGTACGAAGAAACAAAAGATTAGGTACGAAATTGTCAAAAACATTTATTCAGGAAATAGTCAAGGAAGACAGGAACAGCACAATTTTAACAGAAAAAGGACGAATAGTACATAAAAGCTTAATTAGAAACTGAAAATTACTTTATTTTAGGTTTTTCGAGGCATCATGCACAGCAGATACGCAAATTCTGGACTATACCAATTCTCAATTGGTTACAATACATACAGGCAGCGCCAAACTTCAGACGGGTACGTTTAAGATAATACACGACATCGACATAAAACAATACGAAGATGCGACAGAAATAATGGAATCTACAATCAAAACAAAAATACCACCCAACCATCCATTCTACACAATCCTTTCACACGAATTATCCCAAATCAAGAACCATTTAAGAAACTTGAAACCAACAAAAAAACGGGAAAGAAGATCCTTAGATTTTATTGGTAGCACATGGAAATGGATAGCTGGCACGCCAGACCATTCCGATTTTAATATATTAACCGACAAAATTAATAACGTATTAATGAATAATAATCAACAAGCTCTAATAAATAAAATGACCATAGAAAGAATAAATGAAATAAATAATGTAACTAATGAAGTTCTAAAAATTGTTAAGTCAGAAGGCAAAATTGAATATGAAATAATAATGATTATGAAAAGTAAGTTAGAAATAATTAAAGAGGAAATAATAAACATTGAATATGCGATACATTGGGCCAAGGCAAACATTATAAATTCGTATATGTTATCGAACTATGAATAAGATATTGTAAAAGATATATTTGATAAAGAGAGCATACCGTACGAAAACATCGATGAGGCACTTGAATTCGCCCAAATAAAAATTGCATCAAATGATACATCTATTATTTATATTGTAAGTTTACCAGAAACTAACACAGAACTCTGTAAAACAATGATTATTAAACCCGTGAAAAAGAAAAACAAAATCAATAAAATCGAATACGCTTCTATCTTAAAATGCATAAACGAAACGTATGGAATAAGAGAAAAGTGTAAAACATATAATAAGTTATCAATATGTACTTATGACAATATTGTAGATATAAGTAAAACTGCATGCATTCCTAAGTTAATGAATAACCTTACCGAACTGCACAATAATAAACAACCAACACATACCGGAAATGGACGAAATAACCCCAGGACTTTTATTATGAAACCAATTCAATGGATCGGCATCAATAGACAATGAAACAATGGAATTAGAAGAAACATTTTTAATACGATTTCATAACACAACTATAAAAATTAATAGCAGAACATACACTTCCAAGGAAATCAGCACATACACACCATTACCCGCCCTATTACAACCAACTTCCAAGCTACAAAAATTTGAAGAGATGCTTTCATTGGAAATGATGAAGGAACTAAATTTCAATAACACCGCTCAGATCAATTTATTGGATACCCGTAACAAAATATCATTTGGAACCAACATTGTACTGACCCTTTTAACAATATCGTTGATAGTACTTCTAGTAATAAAAAGCACTATATGGAAGAAGTTACAAGGAGTAAAAATTTCAAAAGTAACCAAGGACGATCCACAACTTTCAAAATCGGCAATAGACGGACTCAATAAAATTTTTATTCAAACACCTAAATCAAACGAGGACGTTTGAATTAAGGAGGGGAGGTGTTAACACACAAGTTGTTTCGAATAGTCCGCTACACGCGCCAACTGTAAGCCAGACGTAATTTGACGCCCGGCATCCGCTAGAAAACGTTCCCACCAAAAACTGCATCGAAAGCAGCAGCACAAACACAGCAAGAATATCGTCATTAAATAACTCACACATACTAATGCAGTTTTGGTTTAGTTTTAAGATATTTAATTTTGTTAAGTTAGTTCTAGTTGAGAAGCAAAATAAAGTTGACGACATCAGAGTTCCTCTGATGTCTCTTTATAAAAATCAAAATATATAAAATATAAATTAACTTATATATATATATATATATATATATATATATATATATATATATATATATATATATATATATATATATTTATATATATATATATATATATATATATATATATATATATATATATATATATATGTATATGTAAATATAAATATATATGTGTATATATTTATATTTACATATTATTTACATATACTCGTACATATAAATATACATATACATTTGAATATACATATACATATACATATACATACGGATACATATAAACCTACATATATATAAATATATATATATATATATATATATATATATATATATATATATATATATATATATATATATATATATACTTACATATACGAGGTGTGATCAAAAATTAACCGTTATTGTGTGATCAAAAAATAAAGTATTTAGCGTTTTTTCCAAGCCTTGAAACACTTCTGGAACGCTTTTTTTGGTATCGCAAACAGCTCCTGTTTCGATTTTTCTTTTATCTCCTCAATTGTAGCAAAAGGCTTTCCTTTCATCGGTGTCTTCAGTTTTGGAAAGAGAAAGAAGTCAGCGGGGGCCAAGTCCGGTGAATACGGTGGTTGATACTGAAACACAAAGGACTGACACTATGCGAGACCTTATACTGACATTTGAGCAGTCCCGACGTGAAACCTAATCAGTGTCTCCGGGGTGAAACATCGTAATGACGAGAGGAGGTTTTAGCGGAGTTAGAGTCTCGCACTGACTGGCTTTGACTTTAGATATTTTCCTCCTCGTGAATTATAAAAAAACATATACATATAAATTTACACATACACATAAGTATGCATATATATATATATATATATATATATATATATATATATATATATATATATATATATATATATATATATATATATATATCTATATATATATATATATATATTTATAATTAGGTTCAGATTATTCATACAAATATTATGAAATTGTTGGATATGCTGGATTAATAATCTAAAACCGTATACAGGCACTAGTAACAACTACGTAACAACTTTGCGGCGGCTTCACGGCTTCTCGGTTTTCGACGACTGCTTTTCCTTCGACGTGCTGACAACAACTGACTTGACAAGAAGTATACCGGTGTTGCCACTGCTACCACTGCTACCCACCTTACATTCGGCCATTTTGATTTAGTCGTCTGTCTCAGATTACCAAGCGTCTTCTTTATCTATAGAAAATCTCCAGTTTTATGTTATCGCAGCTTGTAGATGTGTTAACCGTCCCTTCTCCTACTGCGGCTTTCCTAATGTCATAACGCCCACTACCTTTGACTCTTGTGATTTCATATGGGCCTAAGTATCCACTGGCCAACTTTCTACCAGCAACAAACTGCGTACGCCGAATTGCGACGAGGTCTCTAACTTTATAACCAAGTTCATTCTTCTGTTTTCTGTCAAACTGCTTCTTATATGTTTCTTGTGCGCGTTGTATCTGTGTCTTAGCTTCTTCAAACATGTTATACATTTCTTGCTCCAACATCTGAATAATACGATCGTTGCCCTTTTTGTCATTTTTACGCCAAACATTAACTCGAATGGCGACCGTCTTGATGAAGAGTTGACAAGTTCAGTGCATTTTGCACTTTCGACACAAACTGAAACCATTTGGATGGTTCTTCTGAAGACATCTTCGCTACAATCGCCAGAACAGAACGATTGACTCGTTCAATCTGTCCATTTCCTCTCGGGACTCCAGAAGTACTTAAAACATGCGTGACTCCATTAGCTGTTGTATATTCTTGAAACAAATTCGAAGTGAATGCTGTACCTCGATCACTAATAATGCATTCTGGATTTCCAAAAATGGAATACCATTCTCCCAGCTTCTTAATAACACAGCTTGTTGTTTTTGTTGGAAACAGCCATACAAATTTCGAAAAATCGTCCACAATAGCAAAGATATATTTGTACTGTTTCGTGGTAGCATCCATAGGTCCAAGGTGGTCAACATGTATCATACTCAATGCTTTGTCTTCTTTTTCGATATAATGCAAATAACCTTCTTGTTTTCCCTTCTTATTATGTATGATGCATTTTACACAGTTTCCAACGATCTGCGCAGTTTTTTTTCTCCAGATGGGGTATCCAATAATTTTGCTGGACTGCGTGCATAGATTTTTGTATCGTGAAGTGACCGGCATTATGTGCATTTACGATAATCTCTTTTTCCATAAGCATAGGCACCACCAACACATCGTTACCGTCAATAGTTTGATACATCAAGCCACCTTTTATTTTAAATCCTTCGTATGGTCGATTTGCCAGAATTTCTGCTGTAGCTTCAATCATCGTATCTTTTTCTTGTGCGCTTTCAATTCTTGCTGAGATTTCTGTAGCCCCCAACATTATTTGCTGTGGATAGCGGCTAAGACCGTCGACATGTTTGTGTCTATCTCCAGACCAATGCTCAACTTCGAACTCAAAGTCCTGTAAATAAACGACCCATTGTGCTACTTCACGAGGGATATCTTTCTTTCTCAAAGTTTGTTTAAAAGCCACACAATCGGTTATCAATTTAAATGAAACGCCAATAAATAATGTTGAAATTTTTTTACTGGTAAATAAACGGCTTTGCCTTCGAGAATATTGCTATGCTGTCGAACTTCCGCTTCAGTAGATTTTGTGCTCCAACAGGAGACAGGATAAAGTTGTCCTTCAAACCACTGCAATAATGTCGCCCCAAATCCCTCTTTAGACGCATCTGTATGAGGTTCAGCTTTCGCGCTTCTACTATATATTTTCAATACAGGTTCTCGAATTAAAGCAGTTTTCAACTGTTGGAATGCGGTAAGTTCAATTGTTTCCATCTGGAATACTGCGTCCTTACGTAGTTAATTTGTTAAAGGTCTGGCAATGTGAGCGTAATTGTTTACAAACTTTAAGAACGACTGTAGGTAGGTAGGTAGGTAGGAGTGGCCGCCCAGTTTCCCAAAAGCACACTTGAACACACATAATGGCCCATTGTGATACCACGGTGTGGCGCCGTTCAAGCACTGACTAAAAAAGTTCCCATACTTGGGATGGTGATAGTCAGTGCAAGGACAACGCCTGGAAAGGCACGACTCCCCCGTCATGTTTCAGGAAACCATCCTGATACTTTGATGAACCTGGCTATGTCCCTAATATTAATGGATGACAGCACTGTCAGGCTTGTAAGAAATGGGGCACCAAAGGTGCGAATTCTTCTTCTGCTCAAGGATGAGCAGTGGCATAAGAGGTGGAAAACCGTCTCGTCCTCCTCCTCGAAGCCACAGCCTCGGCAAAAGTCTTTTGAGGGTAGGCCCAGTCTTTCTGCGTGTTGTCCCATTATGCAGTGGCCGGTCAAACACGACACAGTTGTCGACAGTGATACACGATCAAGTCGAATAAGTTGATTGGTTCTGTTTTTGTCCATTCTTGCCGTCTTGTGCAAGTTAGTCTACCCGTGTGGCAGGATTCCTCGTTAGCCCAGGATTTGTAGGCGTCAGCCAGATATTTCCGTTTGATTTCGAGCTTGGCTGTTGCCAGTGGAATGCCGATGTTTACAGAGGGGTGAATGTCGTGCATTAGCGTGCCGGCCTTGGCAAGCTCGTCCAACTCGCAGTTTCCCGGGATTTCGCTTTGTCCGGGAACCCAGACTAGGTGCACCCGAGAGTAACTTGCGAGCTCATTTAAAGATGTTCGACATTCATGAACTAGTCTTGATGTGGCCGTGGAGCCAAAAAGAGATTTAATGGCGGCCTGGCTGTCTGAGAAGATAAATACGTCAACTGCGCCGATATCACTACTCAGCATCCATTTGGCTGCGTGGTAAATGGCCATGACCTCAGCTTGAAACACGCTGCAATGGTCTGGGAGACGTACGGAGATGTTTAAGTCCAGCTTTTCGGAATAAATACCGCTGCCGACTCTTCCTCCAAGCTTGGAACCGTCGATGTAGATTTCGTCTGTTTCACCGACGATTAGGTTTTTTGAAGTCCAGTCGTTTCGACTTGGAATAGTGAGTTCGAATTCCCTGTTCAAATCGTGATAGACCGACATATAATCGATAAAGTTGGGGACAGGTGGATCCTGATTCAGAATTTAAGCATGGCCTGTCAGTGTTATGCGCCAGTGCGAAAGAGCATTAAGTCTAATCGCTGTCAGCTTGGCTTGTTGCTTAACCAGGATCCCCGAGGGGAGCCAGTGCAGCATGGCAAAAAGGGCTTTCGTAGGTGTGCTACGAAGAGCGCCAGTGATCAGTAGAGCAATGGTTCTTCTGATTTTATCAAGGAGTTTGATATTACAGGCTTTTTCGAGAGCTTGCCACCAGAAGACCGACCCGTATAACAGGTTTGGTTCAACGATGGCCGTGTAGAGCCAGAGCACGACTCGAGGACGAAGTCATCGTGCACCAATGCTCTTTTACAGCAGTATATACCGCATGTTGCCTTACGTGCCCTCTCAGCTAGATTGGCTTTCCAATTAAGCTTTGGGTCGAGAATCAGGCCTAAGTACTTAACGTGTGTGCTCAAAGAGAGCGGAGTGCCGTTTAGACTAGGCATTGTAAACTTTGGAATTTTGTACTTCCTAGTGAAAAGCATAGTCTCGGTTTTGGATGGGTTAACCCCAAGTTCGAATTCGCGACACCAGTTCGACACAATACAGAGTGAATAGTTAAGTTTTTCGGAAAGTGATTTTGCATCCAGTAGATTCCAATCTCACCAGTAGTGTGTTAACTGGCAGGTTCCAGAGGAGGGGTGATAAAACACCCCCTTGTGGCGTGCCCCTATTAACCACCCTCCTGGATTGGGCACTGCCGATCGTGGAAGTGATGATCCTAGATTTTAGTAGAAGCTCTATAAATTTAAGAAGATCTGAATTCAGGTTAAGATTATAGAGTCCGGAAATGACAGCGTTGGGGCATACATTGTTGAATGCTCAACTTGCGAAATTTGAGAATGAAATGCTGTTTCAACCGAGTTGCCTTTAGAGTAAGCGTGTTGAGATACAGAGAGAAGAGAAGGGTTGATCGATGTCCTGATATGTAGGTCAAGAGGTCTTTCTAGAACCTTAAGAAGAAAGCATGTTAGACTTATGGGTCTGTAATCCTTAGGTTTGGTGTGTGAGGCCTTCCCAACTTTTGGTATGAAGACGACCCGAGCCGTGCGCCAGCGTAAGGGAATATAGTGCAATCTGAAGCTTGCATTATATATTTGTAGCAGCCATGGAAGGATAATCTCTTCCCCATTTTGGATAAGGGCAGGACTTGTATGGCTTAAAGATTTGAATGGACCACTCAAGGTGACTTTTTGTCACTTGGAATGTGGGGAGGCTATCATGGGAAACCTGCTCCACCTGGTAGAGTGCTTGATCCGCTGAGGCTAAACTCCCTGGGAAGAGGGTGTCTAGCAGGATATCAAGGGTTTCGGCGCTTGAGTGAGTCCAGCTGCCATCTGGTTTTTGGATACAGTCAAGGGCTTTGTTAGAGGAGTGGAGAATTTTACGAAGACGGCTAGCCTCGTACGTCGATTCAATGCTTTCGCAAAATTCCCTCCATGATACTCGTTTCCCTCGCCTAATGGCGTATTTCAACTCTTTTTGTTTATTTTTGAAAGGGGCCCAATCAGCTGTAACTTTAGCTTTGTTGAAATGCATTCTACAAGTTTTGCGATGAAGGTGAAGGTTTACCCCATGGTTCCGGAGTGATGCAAGAAATATGACTGGCTTTTTTAAAAGCTGTCGTCAGATCGTCGACCGCCCGATCCATGTCGAGACAGTTTTGGATACTGGGGAGAGTCGTTGCTAAGCATGTGTTCGTGTTTTTCCTATTGACTGCTTTAAGAGATTCTGTATTGCCTGTAGTCTCCCTCGAGTCAATGTCAAAGGTGATATAGCAGTGGTCCGAAAAGGAGCATTCCTTTGAGACGAACCAATTGCTTATCATGTTGGTGTAGTTATCGCTGACGAGGGTGATGTCAAGCACTTCCTTCCTGACGGATGTAAGTAAGGTCGGCTCATTTCCCCGGTTAGCAATGCCTAAGTTATTTGAAATGATAAAGTCGAAAAGACACTCACCTCGATCATTTGTGCCGGAGCTGCCCCATATTTCGTGATGGGCATTGGCATCGGCGCCGATAATTACCGGAATCTGTTTCTGGTGGGCTACAGCAACCATTTGCTTCAGTATGTCTGGTGGCGGGGAGTCGCCATAGTCATGAGCCATGTAGTTCGAGGAGATTCAGAAGGTCCGTGGACACATTTCAATGACCATGGCAACATTGTCTTTGTCACTGAATCTAGGGAGTAAAAGAGCGTTAACGCTGTTTTTTACCAGAATGCAGGATCTTGGTTTAACTTGATCCTCGATATATACCATACGATATCCGTATGCATTGAGTCCAGAAACCCGGTCATTTACAACCCAAGGTTCTTGGACGAGAATTAGCTCCTCCCCTATATCCGAGAGGCGGAGAAGCAGGGCTGCCGAGGCAGCTTTCGAATGCTGAAGGTTAATCTGTAGTACCTTCAGCATTGTCTGGAAGATTGATTATTGTGGAAACCAACTCCTCCTCTTCGGACATCGGAGAGATGTATCCACCAGCCGCATCCGTGTCCATGTGGTCGAAGAATTCTCCGACCAGTTCGGAAGTTGAGAAGCGGCTGCTTCTGGTTGTAACGGAGCACATACTCTCATTGTCACTACCCGACGAAGGGTAGAGAGCCGAGCCCGAGCAGCTAGGCTCATTGACAGTGGCTTGTGGGACAGCACCAGCTGGGGGGGGCTGTTGGGGGGCTTGGGCATCGCACTTGTAGATGCGGAGAGTGATGGCTCCAAAGCCATAATTAATCACACCCTCGCGGGAGTTGATGGGAACAAGGGATTGCTCGTTCAAAATGATGGTGACCTCACGCAAAGTGCCTTTGGGGTCACCAACTTTCGCGACCTTCCAGCCATCGGTGGGAAGATCGGTGTTGCTGAGCTTGAGGATCTTTAAGATTGCCTCAGGCTCAGAGGGCTCGGCAGGAAGCCATGTTTTGGAGCGAGGGCGTTGGGCAACCTGGTCCAAAGGTACAGCGTTGAGCTTTGCACCCGGCTAGATCTCACCTACCCTATTGATCGCTACCTTATATAGATCCGCCGAGCGTTGGTCCGAGCAAGATATGATCTTAATATGTCCTTGATACCACCCTGCATCACGGCAGCTGGGTGAAGGACCAGGGTTGAGGGACATAACCTCAACGAATATTGGTAACAGTGCCATTTCGACCTGTCTCCAATTGGCAGGAGTAATGGTCCCATCGGCATTGGCAGAGTTGACCACAGCCCATGTGAGGCTCTCTTTCACAATATCACTAAGCGGTTTCGAGAGCTTAGGCTTGGGATTAGCCAGCCTAACGCGCTTAGGGATGCTTTGGGTGCATTGGCCCGGGCGAGCGGCTGATCTCTGCCTCTTGCGGTTACCGGGTGCTTGTGCAGTGGGGGAGTGAACACGCACATCAGCGTGTGCTTTTGCCCACTCAAGCTTGCCCTTATCGTATTCTGACAGTTGAGAAGGTTCTGAAGCGTTGAGCCTCGTCAAAATACGGCTAGCCGCTCTACGCATCCTGTACGCTATCGTTATCATCGACTTGTGAGGCAATATCGATGCGCTTGCTGAAGAGGGCTTAGGCGGAGCGACTGCTGCTGGTTTGTGAGTCAATACCCTAGCAGCCGCTGAAGAGCCTGGGGACAGCGAGGAGCTCTTGGGTGGCTTATTAGCCGAAGCTGTGGTGCTTGTTGAAAGGGCAGTGCTTATGCTGCTTGTTTTCGAACTTAGGGCGGGGGTGTTGCTGGTGTGCATTTGCCTAGCCAGGGTTTTGCGCTTCCCTGAGGGGATATGCGCGGAAATTTTGTTTGTGGTTGTGTTTGTGTTTGTGTTTTTATTTTTTGTTGTGTCCATGCAATAAGGGTCCCCACTCAAAGCCGCTATCTCAGTCCGAACGTGTGGTCACTAAATATGGTCCCATGGTTATCTGTGCAAGCAGGGAGGCCATGCGAGGTGTGGCACAAGCTTTTATGGGGTGAAGTGCTCAGCGCCAGACCAGTGCTAATCGGGAGTTCCACTCAACCGAACCCACACTACCGACCTAACGGTAACAGACATAGAGCGTACTTTGAGGCCTGTCAAGGTTTTAACGGGACGGGGGCAGCTGCAACCTTAGACTGGAGCCGTCCACACTCAAGGTTCACCTTGATGCTACCGTGACAAAAGACAGCTAGGTCCAGAAAATTACAGCTACCAGCCCATGGCAATCAGAACAGTTACATTGGTCCAAAGAGAAGTCCGGGGACGAAGGATGGGGGTCGTGCCATTTGGTGCTACTGAACTCCCGTGCAAGAAAACAGCAGCACCTGGGGGTGTGTAGACCATTTAGCGTAACCCAGGGTGAACCGCGTGGAGGCGATCTACATTACACCCCAAGAACGACTGTACAGCTTTCACATTTAGTTTAACTGGAAACTTTAAGACTGCATTTGTTTTTTCTTTCGACGGCGACATGCTACCTTCGTCAATAGTATGGTCCAAGAAATGGATCGTCGTTTGTAAAAAATTGCACTTCTTCCATTTTACTCTCAAACCATATGATCGAAGACCTTTTTCATAATCCCTTAGGTGGCAAAAGAAACTAAAGTGGGGAAAAGGAACCAAAGGGCAAAAAGAAAAACCAAAAGGGGGAAAGAGTACACGAAAATCAATACTTATCTGATGGCCAGCCGTATTGGCAACACTGTTTTTTTTAATTTTATTGAGAGTCCTCTCTCTCCACCCAGCTGAACACATACACAAACTCCTACGCAATCTCTATTTATTTTGGATAAACCAGATGAGAGCGAGAGCCGGCAGAACTATTTGCAAAGAGTATTTACGTATAGAGTTTCCGTCGCTCTCTTTAGCAAAAGAGAGCAATCGAATTGTATGGAAATCGCCATGGAACCGTTAACAGATGTTAAACATAACATTATTCTGATAAATACGATTCATTACAGATCCATAGTAAATTTTATATGAGTTTTGGAAGGAATGGTTTTTATTGTCATAATAAGAATATGAAGAAATGCAAATTTAATAGTCTTATTATTTATTAATTAATAGTTTATTGACAACATACAAATTAAAACAATCAAAATTAATAAGACAATAATATCAAATCTAAACAATACTATTTGTTCATGACTATCGCTGTGGAGTCGATGAAAAAATGTTAAAGTCAACATTTCCACTGCTAAAACTATTCATTTCATATGTATATTCATAGTAAATTTAAATAGAAGTTTCTAAGAATTTCATTTCAAACAAAAATTTGTGAAAATTCCAAAAAATTTAAATTAATATTAAAATTAATGCAATATATATTTTAAAAAAAATTACATTGTAAATATTAGTACTAGTATATGTAAGTTTACTGCATTTGATTCATTTCATTTTCTTAGGTAGGCATGTATATTTCTATAAATAAAATTGGGAATATTTTTAAAATTTAAATTGTAAATTAGAAAAAAAAGAAAAACTTTTGCGGAATGTTATGTACAGAATTATAGAAATTTTAGTTAATACCAGCAAATACTTTGACTCCAAAATCAATGAAACTGGTATGAGTTTATTTAGCTCAATGGTTTGCGTGTTGGTCTATAGTTTTTGGCCCCAGCAAAAAATGCTTTATCAAATTTTTTTTTAAATTAATGGAATTTTAATAAATAGTAATAAAAGAATTTTACTATTTTCCATAAATTAACCAGTAATACTCGTATATCATTTTACTGGACCAAAGAGCAGAATTATTTCATGTCTGTTATAGAAAAAGACTAGAAAGGTTAGAGTATTAAAAATTCAATCTTGACAAATTATATACATACTCGTACATACTTACATATGTATGTATGTACTTATTTGTGTTTCGGACATTTTGGCAGGTAGCGAATTATGCCATAAAAAGAATAAAATGAAATGAAAGCGCCTTCATGTCTGGTATTTTTTTTATGTGCTGTTTGGATTCTTTAAATATAATTAATTCAATTTGTCATGAAATTTTGGATATTTGAATATTTTCAGAATAGTGTTGTGAGTTAGAATCAAGCTACCTACGCGTAGTTGACTCACAGCACCGGCTCCTATTAAATTCATTAAGAGCGCACTTATTTTTAGGGCGCAAATATTGTAAATGAACAGTATTTATGTATTAATTATGATGTAAACTTTTAGGGTGTTACAGCTACGCAGTCAAGCTGACGAGGGGCATTTAGAATCCACCGACGACACTTTTACTTTCAGTAGGTCAGTTGGCATGAGCCACTAACACCAAATTACAATTGCGTAACTGGAACACCTGACAAGCCAATACGCAGACTATAATATTTCTTTGCAAATAGTATATAAGAACTAGTATTTTAAGCATACAGCTTCTTGTTGTTTTAAACCCAAAATAGTGCAGTGCTCATTGAAGAAAGTGATGTAGGTTTACAGGTTCCCGCGCAGGACAAGCCGCGACAGGACATTCCAGAGGACGTTCCCGAGGACAAGCAGATAAGGACCCCAACATTTTGGCGCAGCCGGTCTAAAGGACCTATTGAAGGAATCCCAGGGCAAGGAACCCTGAAGCAGTGAGGCATCCTGCAACGAATTCGAAGGACCTCAACCTGCAACGAATTCGAAGGACCCTAAGGAAAAGATGTCATCGAAAAAAAATTATGGTGAGTAGAGTGTATATTACCGTAATTTAAGTAGATACTTCTGCGACCCTGAAGGCGCCGTAGCGCTAAGCAAAGAAGTCGCAACATATAGGCGCGTTTGCGCTGTTGCACGCAGCTTGGAATGGCAACCATAAACCGTCAGTATGATCGGGCGGTCTATGTATGTTCATCCTAGCTGTTAGGATTTTTTTTGTGGGGGTTTTGTGTTTGTTTGTCGGTAGGGATATATTTGGATACACGTTTTTTCACTTTTTTACACAATTAAATACCATGAGCTTAGGGTATTAGGAAGAATATAAATGTTTTAATTACGTTGCGCATACGTTACGGGTTTATTTTTAAATATGGATTCAAATATCCGGGAGTGAATCGAGACACTTTTGCCTGTAAATCCAATTTCGGTTTTTACAAATATATGGCCTTGTCCATGGATTTCTGGAGTATTAAAGATTGTGAGAAGAAATCAAGGAGTATCTGTGAGGAAGTTAAGGACGAATTTGCACTGAGGGAAGGATTTAATGGACGCCGGTAGACATGGAACTTTGTGATGGAAAACAAGTATAGCAGAATATATATATAAAGATAGAATTTACGGTGGAATGTTTTTTTTTAATAACTCTGTTTTGAATCATTAGGTATGATAGGAAAAAATATTGGAACAAGTTTTAACAATTATTGGACTTTTATTTGTAATTGGGATACGCCATCTGTTTTGGCATTTGGGATATGACGAAAGAAGCGCAAGGATTACTGCTGATGCAGGAGCAAATTGGAGAAGCGATTAAAAAATTGGTCCGTAATTTTAAGAAAGACGGCAGGTTACGTAAGGACAACGTGTATTACCGCAAGCGAATAACACAGTTGCAAGATCTGGTGAGAGAGTTCAACAATAATCACGTGGAGTTGTTGCCTCATGCAGTTGAGTACGGCAAGGGAAAATATTTTGCGGAAAATTACGCAGACTACATAAATAGTCTGGTCAACGAATGGGCAGATACATTCAGTTCTGAATTAGAGGAATTAGGACAACAAACTGTGAGTTTGGTTTCGCCAGACGAGGAAGTAAGGGACAGATTGAAATCAATGCAGTCAGAGGTGGAGCTGTTTACTGGGAAAATAGTTGACCAGTTCGAAGCGAGTACGAGCAGGGAAGCAGCTCAGGAATTGTGGAAGCAGGCGAATGCCGGGGGAGCTGTGTCACCATTAGAAGTAGCGGATCAAGCCTTTACGGCAATCCAAAGAAGAACAGAAGAAAAGTTATTCAGCTTTCATAAGAAAACAGAAGATTTGAGAGCACAAAAAGAGTATCTCGAGAAGAACGTAAAGGAACTTTCTCAGAGATTGACGGAAACAGAGGAAGCAGCAACGCTGTTGGAAAAGGAGTGTGCGGAATTGAAAAGAGGACGGGCGACCAATAGGAACTCACAGAAAAAGGAGAGGTCAAAATCAGCATGGGCTGGATTTACACAGACAGTATTGATATTGCCTCCAGAAGTTCGCCGGCCGGAATACTTAACACCAGAAGGGATAAGCCGCATGGTAAAGCCAAGATTAGTTTTTAGTGAAGAAAAGCAAGCGGAATTTTTGTTTGGCGCAACTGAAATCGGTGTCGAGCCATTTTCTCCGGGAAGTCCGATAAATAATAAAAATCAGGGCTATCCTTCAAAAGAGCCAGAAGCAATAACAGTGCTGCAAAGTCTCGATACAGTAGACAGTATTTCACCTGTACGAGCAAACGGTCGAAGACTAATCAGTTTGAATCCGACACTGGTCCAGGATCTCTCAGATCCGGGAGAAGAGAATTTGGAAACCCCCCAAGAGATTAATAAAGCTAAGGTTTACCAGCAATTGAGAAAACACAAAGGAATAAAATGGGCATTCTGGAAGTTGCTCATGCGGTGGAGAAGTTGGTGCCCATGTTCTCAGGAGTCGAGTTGTATGAACTGAGAACTGAGATTAGGCGCTTCAAAGAAGGTTGTGAGCTTGCGCAACAGAGTTTTCCGGAAGCGGACGGGGAACACTTAATAAAGTGTATTAGGCAAAGAACCACAGGTGATGCGTTTGATTTACTGGTGCATAGCTCAGTAAGCACCCTGGCGGAATTATATGCACTTTTGGATAGGACATATTTAAAACAAAAATTCAGGAATCAACTCAGGCACCGGGGGAGGAATTGAGATCCTGGGGACGAAGGCTCCAGTCTCTGGGGAACGCTGCTGAGACGGAAGCCAACAGGCAGTTTCCAGAAAATGTTGCAGCATACAAGGCTCAAGTAGAACGGACTATGATTTCTGTGTTCAAGGCAGGCCTGATAAATAGGGACTTAGCTAATTTTACTCTTACTCTCACGCCGAGGAGTATGGCAGAGCTAGCGGAAGCGGTCTCGTCCGCTGAAGCAGCAATACAACAACGAACGACAACAGGTGGAATCTGCTGGACGAATGCTCCAGCAGAGGTAGGAACAGTACAGCAGCAAAACAGATGTGGAGTCGGTAGATTGATGGGCCAATTTCCGCAACAAAGAGATCAAGATTTCCTGGTTGAGAGGTTCCAGCCAAGGAAACCCATTTGCTCATTCTGGCATAAGCCAGGGGATACATGGGATGAATGCGTTACATGTAAAAATACGCCCTACTGTATGGAGTTCCAAACTTATGGTCATGAGACAAGTAGACAATGCCAAAGAGACACAGAATGGAGTCAGAATAGAAGGCAGCCAGCTACGAGGTGCCCGGATCCACCCTTGAGGGACAGCAGGGGTAATTTCAGTAGACCCCGAGTTAATTCAACGAAAGGAATTAGCCAAGGAAGAAATCCTTTCAGAACTGGGAGTGGTCAGCAGCGACCAAATTGGAATTCCAGAAGTGAACCAAGGATAAGCAACACCAAACAGGGGTTGAGATGTTTCTCATGTGAACGAATGGGACATCGGGCAGCGGAATGCAGGGATAGACAATCCCAACAAAGGAACCAGGGAAACTTCCAGCGGCCCAGTCGAGGCCAATAGACTGGAAAGCCAAAAGAAAGAGAGTAATAATTAGGCCAGAAGTACGTGGGACTAGTAATGTAGGAACTACAGTCCATGAGAAGCAGGAGCACGAAGCTCTCCAATATCACGAAGAGTTAGGAAGTGGATACGCGTCCATGTTGGGAAAAGAAGGACATTGCTTCGCTATGAGCAGGATAGGTGATGCCTTCATCGAGATACCCTGCGAGGAAGCAGCGAGAGGAAAGCTAGTGCTATTAGTAGATTCAGGGGCGGACACTAGCCTCGTAAAATCTAGTGTTTTTCGAAAGGGGCTAGACATTAATCAAATGGACTTAAGAACGCTTAACGGAACGTTTGGAGGATGCAATAGGACATTGGGGTCGCTCAGAATAGGGCACAGTGGAGTTAAAGGTATGAGTTTTTGAGTGCACGCAGTGGAAGTGGATAGGAAAGGTATCCCGGCTGATGGGATAATTGGCCGCGATAATCTCTGGGGACGCACCATACTGGATGTGCTTGACAAGCAGTTATCATTCTATGATAATAATAAGAATAGAATCCTTACTTTTCCATTAATATCATGGCAGGAAGGAACCGTGACTAGGGTTAAGAAGTGTGGTATGGAGGTAATAAACGGAAGGTCAACCAGAGTAGTTACTTACGCATGCAGCAGCTAGCGGAGGGCGTATATATGGGAGAGACCATAACGCACGTTGACAAGGGTAAGGTGTACGCTTGCGTACTCAATGCATCGGAAAAGGACTACCTGATGGATGAGGATTTTAGGCCCAAGTTCACTAGTTACGATAATTTTAAGGAACCGAGTTATAGATCGGTTAATCAGATTAAACAAGTTGATATAAGAAAAAGAAGGGAGAGAGTGCTAGAATCACTGAAGTTAGACCCAAGCGTAAACTCAGAAGAGAAGGCATCAATAGAAGCCATTTGTGCGTCATTCCATGACATATTTTTGCTGGAAGGAGACCAGAGGTAGAGCATGAAATACCTACTAGAGTGGATCAACCACCAATTAACCAGAAACAATACAGATTGTCACAAGCTCACAAAGATGAGGTAAATAGACAAGTGGAAGGAATGTAAAGGATAACATAATTTCACCGAGTATCTCGCCTTGGAATTCACCAATAATTTTGGTGCCAAAGAAGGGAGGTGCTCAGGGTCAGAAGAAGTGGAGAATGGTCGTCGATTTTAGGAAAATGAACGACGCAACTATTAAGGAGGTGTTCCCGATACCAAGGATAGAAGAGATTCTGGATCAATTGGGGCATAGTAGATATTTTTCTACACTTGATTTAGCGAGTGGCTACCACCAAGTTCTGGTGGATACCCAAGATAAGCAGAAAAGTGTGTTCAGCACCGGTCTGGGGCATTATGAGTTTAATAGAATGCCGTTTGGATTAACAGGAGCACCGGCTACCTTCCAACGGCTAATGAACCATGTGCTAACAGGCTTGCAAGGGTTAGATTGTTTTGTGTATCTTGACGATATTGTGATTTATGGGAAGAACTTGCAGCAGCATTCGCAACGCTTCTGCAAGGTGCTCCAGAAATTACGAGAACACAATTTGAAATTGAACACGGAGAAGTGTCAATTTTTGCGAAGAGAGATGGTTTATTTAGGCCATCGTTGCTCAGAAGCAGGAGCACTGCCTAACCCGCAGAAGGTGGAATGCGGTTAAAATTTAGCGATTCCGAGAAACAGAAAGAAGTGCAAGCATTCCTA